>JAUESR010000202.1:13660000-14860000 GCA_030914345.1 Drosophila koepferae
AATCATTTACTTAATTTCAAAGTTGAGGTAGGCACACGCCCAATATTCGAGACCCATGCACGAAACATGCAAATGCCCCAGGCAGAGCAATCATTCAAATTCAAAGGCTCACATCAGCTACCCACAGCAATCGCTGGGAAAATAGAATTGCTACATGCAGCAAGTGTATCGCACACAGGCACATAAAAGCCTACACATATAGCAAGGAAGTGTAAATGTGTATGTGTATGTGTGTGCGTATGCAAGTTCACATCAGCTACCCAAACGAACGAAAATCAACTGCTGGGGGTTCTAATAGTAGTACTACAGGCAGTAAGAATATCGCACACAGGCACATAAATGCCTATACATATAGCGAGGAAGTGTAAATGTGTGTGTGTGTAACCGAACGAAAATCAACTGCTGGGGGTTCTAATAGTGCTCTACAGGCGGCAGCAAGAATATTGCACACAAGCACATTAATGCTTACACATATAGCGAGGAAGTGTAAATGTGTGTGTGTATGGTCTTCGAGAAATAATATTCGTTATACACGTCAACACTTTCATACCCTTTCCACAAATGATCATGAAAACGCTAACATTTTGCATGAGCATGGCAAAGCCGTTTAAGAATTCGGTATACCCTTCGCTCAGAAGGGAACCAATGGGATCGCGTCGAGAAGAAATTTCAATTTTTGTGAGCTGCTTGCTGTTTGTGCCAGCATACATATATTTTTGTGAGAAGAGAGCAGAGAGTAAAAAGCATAGGGCAGAAAGAGAAAGAGAGCAAGGGAAAGAGCGGCACATGTCAGACCTTTTTTGAAAATCGACCATCACCGTCGAGCGCTCGAAGCGGAATGATTTTGCCATCAGAAAATTTTTTCTCCCGACCCTAAAAGTAAAAACCCGAGCGAATACGAAGTTGAGGGGGTTCTAATGTCAAAAAATAAGTGTGCACATTAACTTGTACCAGTTGTCCAGTCTATGTGTTGTATGGTTAGTGCTGATAAGCAACAGTGACTAATATCGATAAGTTCATTTGGGTGCAACAGCTGACTGTTACAGTTAAGTAAATAATTGTTTGTTGCCATTGCATCAGCCTGTCAGGCATGAGTATAAACAAACCTTTATGCCGAACGAATTTGAGAACCTATTTAGATATCGAACACAAATGTCACAGTGATCAGTGACCACTCAGTGATTTCGCTCAGCTCTGATTGAGCGTGAGCGAGTGAGTGAATAGTTTGTGTCGGCATCTTTACAAGTTATTCGACTTTTTCGTATGCAAAAATATGTGAGGAATTCCCAAACTAACTGCGAAATGCTAAGAAATTATAATTCCATTTAAATTATTCATCAAATGGGTTGCGACTGGTGCGCGGTGTCTGCTTACGGCCATTGTTATGGCAAAATGTTCTGCTCTCTAACGAGTGTTTAGCATAAATTATAAGTGTTAGCGATTATGCATTTGAAAACGCGCCCAATGCATGTAATTTGAATTTTTGGCTCTGGTTTTTACGTGCGCCGACAGGTTCCACGTTCCAATTGCTGCCGCTGTCGCCGCCGCTGCTGCTGCTGCTGCCGTTTCCCCCACTCTCTCATACAAACATACTTACACTTACCAACACACAAACACACACTAACACTTCCACTTACACACGCAATCAAATACACACTTACACATTCACGTTTTGGGGCGAACTGACAGCGTGTTACTTTCTCGCGAATTACATGTGTTTTTCATCAATATTACTCGATAGTTTTTATGCTGGTGGGAAAGTTTGTAAGCCTCGTTGCCTGCCACGGTCGTCCTTTTCAATTTGTATATTTGGCGGCGACATGCAGAACGATGTCTTTCGTATATTCGAAGTCCACTCTAAAGTAGTTTTTCCACATTCGATCTTGTCGTTCACGTTCGCGCTCGCGCTTCTCACCTTGTCCGCTGCTCTGCTGCTCGTCGCCCTCTTCGTCCACGAGCGACAACCACTTTCAGTCGACGTCGACGTCTTCACAACGCGCCACTCGGACTCACACATACATTCACTCGCACACAGCCACATATATACACACGCTTACATATACTCGCATACACATACAGGCACTTATACATAAGCATTCACATTATAACAGCAGCGAAAACCAAAACTCTTTTGAGGTTATGGGCCAATTGAAATTTTCACTATTTTCACATGTTTAATAACACTAATACCCTTCAGGCGAGCGTTTTTTATTTCGGGCATGTACACTCTGTACGCTGGGCGCGCTCACTCTTTGACCTACCTTTCCATTTTGTACTGATGTTGGCCTTTTCGTTTTCTGATTGGATTTTTCGCGGGCCAGGCAAAGGTGCACCACGCACGCGTTTCGTTTGCAATTCAGTTAAAACTGTGCTTTAAAGCATTATTTATTGTTTTGTATTCATTTATAAAACGTAGAAAAATAGTACAAATTGTGTTTTTCTTTTTTTTTTGCTTTTACTGTTTGCGTACCAAATAGACGCGAAAGAACTGGTACAAATGATCCGTTGAACTGGTGCAATTTAGTGATGGTTCATTTGCATACCTGCGACTTGTCACAGGTGCGCTGCCGTAGTGTATCAACTATGACAGGTGGCCAAGTTCATTAATAAATATAAATTAAATATATTTAGCTCAGATATGTAAATGACCTCCATGTGAGATACAATTTAGTCATATAAAACTAAAATCACTTTCCGAATGCATTGGTCCAATACAATTGCCATTCGCGTGTTAACCCATAACAGTAACTCTGTCAATCGATAGCTGACATAAATCATCGATAGATTTACGGTAAAAACACGCATTTCTAATGCGAAATTGTAGCTGCAAGTTTATTTATTAATATCAAATGCAAATATTTATAAAAGTGTACGCTTTTCTTAGTGGGTAGTGCGCTTCGTTTTTATAAAATTGTGCAGACGCGCGACGACTGTTGCTCGCCGTTTTGTCCATTCTGCAGGCTCAGCTCGCTGTTGACCTTGTTCTTATTGTGGTGCGTCGGCGGTGGCGGCTCATCTGCCGGTAAACGGATAAAGGTGAGTATTAAATAAAATAAATAAAAATATAATATTAGTATGTTATAATGACGCTCACCCTCGATTTGTACGGCCTTCTCGTTGCGGCACGGAAGCCTCACACCATCTAGAAATTGCTGGACTATGCCTTTGCTCTCTGTGCTCGGTCTTCGCTGTGGCTCACTTTTGGTGTGAATATGTGATTGGGCACGTTGCTCTTCCAAAGCGCGCAGCTCCTCTTGCATTGCCTTCTTGCTACGCTCTACAACCGCATCAAGTGGATCCTCTTCAAAGGCATGGCTATTGCTGTTCATGGGCTCAAAGACATTACCGTTGCCATTGCCATTGCCATTGCCATTGCCATTGCCATTGCTGTGGGCAGCGGAATGGTGATTTGAGTTGACCGAGGCTGTGGTGCGTTCATCTTCCTCGCCTTCTGCCTCCAAGTCGCCAGAGTTAGCTGTCCCAATGCTTCGCTTGGGTCGCACATCTTCTGGTGTCGTTGTCGGCGTCGTCATGTGTTGTGACTCCTTGGCGGCTTTGATTTGAAACAGCGAGGATATATTCTCCTTGGCGCCATGCATTTCACTTGATATCTTGCTGGTCATTGAATCCATGGCTCTGCCCATGGACTCTTTCGTGTTAGAAGCTGCTTTGGCTGCATTGCTGCCCACCTGTTCCATGGATTGCTTAGCATCGCTTGCCATACGCATTGCGCTCTTGCCAGCCGCATCGACAGCTTCTCGGGCTCCGTCAGCCATGCGCTGAGCACCCTTTCCAGCTGCATCGACAGCATTTCGTGCACCATTTACCATGCGCTCGCCCGCAGTTTCAACAGTGTCACGAGCTCCCGTCATCGCATTGTGCATTGCCGTTTGCACCGCGTTTCCCGTCTCCTGCAGCTTTGACTCGATGACATCGCCGACGTTCTCAGTGGCCTTGATAGCCTCTGTTTTTTGCTCTGTAACTACCTTGTCAACGTGCTTCTCCAGATCATCCAGCATTTGTTCGCCCTCCGACTCAATATCGTCCACAAAGTCAGCCTGCGGCGTGTCAGGCATTTGATTCTGAACGTTGTCGGTCACATCGATGCCATTGTTGATGAAACGTATCTCATTCACTACCTTGCCGCTGTCCAACGCATCCTCAGTGGTCGTTATCTCAACGGCCAGCTGCTCATCCTCCTCGGTAGGCGGCGTGGGGGTAGATATTTGTATTTCTGTTGACGGCGCACTCTCAGCCAACGGATTCTCCTCTACTGTATCCAAGCTATCCACCAGCTCTGGCGAGATTTTTTCAATCTCATCGTGTTTCATGGCCGCCTCATAAGAGAAGTTTCGAATCGGCGTTCTTTTAATGGTTTGGGGAGTGCTCGCATTGCTGCTGTCGGGGTAAGGCGTGTGCGGACGCAGCTGCTTCTCCTGGCTGCTCTCTCTGCGTGGCTGCTCGTCGTCGGCTGTCAATTTTTTCGACTTGACCGAAACGGCTGGTGATTGTTGAGGTGATGGCGTTTCGGCAGATGGCGTTGGCAACTTGACTAACGCCTCCACTGCTGTTGTTGTTTTGGTAACATTCGTCACTTGCTTAATCGGACTCTCCTCGGGCGCCGTGGGTTCCATTTGCTCCGATTTCATTTCCATTTCTTTTGTTTCACTCTCCTTTTCAGGCGTTGCTTCGGTTGTTTCGGCTTCGACTGGCGTCTCTATTTTCGCTTCCACCAACAGCTCCTCTCTGTTGCCATTTAGCTCTTCTGTTTTGAGCTCTGGATTTTCTTCCTCTTCTTTGCTTGCTTCTTCATTTACATTGTCATTTGTTGCTTCCGTCTCTGTCATTTGTTCGTTGTCTTTTTCTGGTTCCTTTGCAGCGATGACCTCTTGTTCAGCTGGTTTGTTTACTTGCTCGTCTGAAATATGCTGTTGCTTAGTCAGACTCCTGCCGCTGGCGCTTCGCATTTCTATGTTGCCATTGAGATCTTTCGGCTGGAGCACAAAGCTGCGGCTCATGTAGCTGTGTGCATCCGTAGGACTGCCCACTGTGGCCGAAAGCGCCGAAGATCTGGGCAAACCCTGGACTAGAATGTGCTGATCGCCTACGGCTATATCGAGCAGACGCAGATTCTTAAACTTGGAGATCTCGCGAAAAGTCTTTAGATGATGACCGCTCTCCGAGAATGTGGTAAAGAACTTGTTGGCCTTGCTGAGCACCGCATAGAAGGAGAAGCCCTTGAGCAGCTTCCAAATGGGCCCGTTCTCTTCGCTGTCGTAGTCATAGAAGCGTTGAAAGACTAAGCTCTTGTTGCGCAACGACTCGAAGCTGCGATAAATGTTGCCCACATTGGTTACAATAAAGATTTCGCTGGCCTTCGATATGTGCATGAAGATGATCTGCTCTGTCTGCGAGAGATTCTTCTGCAGCTCCGTGAACTTGGGAAAGACAAACTCATTGAGGCGGCCCGTCAAAAAGAGATTTCCGCTGCCAGTCAGCACCAGCGTGGACTCTGGTCCGCATGCAAACTGCTGCACTGCAGCGTCCAGACATATCTCCACTGGATGACCATCATAGTCCATGCCCAGATCGCCCAGCTGCTGCTTGGCATTCGAGCCACAGCCAATCAAACGACCCTTGCCTGCAAATACATACATATGTGAAGCTTGAGTTGAGCAATATTTGCTATTTATTTCGAATGAGCCTGCAATTAACAGTTAACCGCTTTATTCTCTACGCTCTGCCCGCGACAATTTTTGAAAACAAGTATTGCTGACTCGCTCTCACACACCAGATCGCGAGCCTTCGTGTCTTTTCGTTTTTGTTTTGTGTTGAGCGCCCGAACATCGTTTAGGGAGAGAGACACGATTGGCGTTCGTACAATGAGCATGTGCTCAAGGTACAGTAAGTAAGCGAATAACTCAGAGTCGAAGCAAATTGTCTTCACACTCACATACATACATACATACTCAATGCAGGTACGCAATCGATGTGTTTAGCCTACACAACCCTCGCATACATACCAATACATGCACAAAAGTTCGTCGTTCGGGAAGCAATCAGAGCGGAAAACAATGCGAGCCGATCGCGAACGAACTCGTTAACGAAGTGCATTTAGCTGCTACGATTGGCTGTGCTCAGAGTTTATGAACAGAGTGTAAATAAATGAAATTTATATGCAGACATTGAGAAACGGTTAACAGTCAACGGTTAATTGCGAGCTATAGTATGTCATCGTTCTCTACTCACTGGTTAGCACTGCAAAGTGCTCATTGCCCGCCTGCAGAGCTATAAAGTTATCCGTCTCCTCGTTCTTCGACAGATAATCATCGAATTCCTCCAAACGAAAAGGTTTTCGTATTATGGCACATGGCTGCTCTTCCACAACTGCATTTATGAAATGCTGAGCCACGTGCGTGTCCATGGGGAATATATTTCTACCCGTAAAGAATATCTCATTGGAAACTATAGAGAGAACGAGAGAGGAGAGAGAGAGAGAGACAAGCAGAAACAGAGAGGATGAAAGAGGCAAAGTTTTAGTAGTGTTAATTACAAGTTTAGTTAGCTGAATGGGTAGTAAGTTAACTAGCATTTGCTTATAATTAGAGATTAATTGAGAAAACTAATTTTGGTTTAGTATGAGCTTATTATATACATATATACTTCTACATATATAGGCCACATACGTTTGCGTTTAGCCGCATTCAGACTTACGCGTCATTATTACGGCCCAATTGTTGCCAAAGGCGGCATCGCTTATCTTTAGGCCCAAAGTTTTTAGCGACTTCACGCAAGTTGGCTTGCTGACTATATCCCCATTATTGTTGTTGTTGTTGTTGTTATTTTTGTTGACATGCCCGCCAATACCCAGTTGGCCATAATGATTCTCGCCCCAAACGAAAAGACGACCCGATTCTGTAATTGATAAGAACGTTTTGACATCAACTTTTGACCGATTTCACCTTTTGTTTAGCTTCTGCTTGTAAGTTTTATTGATTGCGTGTGTGTAGGACTATTTATATGTGTGTGATTGTGTGATTGTGTGTGTGTATTTCGGTGTATGTGTGTGTTTGTCACTGTCAATCCATAGCCCGAAATGTTCAACTGCTTTCAACTATTTCATTTTACCTGACCCGCTTTACGTTTCAATTACGAGCCAGCCACGTTCGGTTTTAGCCTTTTTGGTCTCACTCATTCGTGGACTATTTATTTCCTTTAACGTGCTTCGTGAGTTTGGCCCATATTTATGGCAACAGCCGCCCCTTTTAGCTGACCTCATTAGATGCCTGAACAGAGTGTTGGATTGAATTGGATTGGATTGGTCTGTGATTTGAAGTGTGCTTGCTCAGCCCTATTTAAGCTGACTGACTGCAAGTCAGCTCATAGAGTTGATGGAGCTTGTAGCGTTATGTAATCCAGTTAAGCTTAGTGCCAAATCAATTCCAGTCTAAGTCTAATGATCTGAGCCTGGCTGTTGTAATTGAGCTATCCTATCGAGTTGCTACAAACTTGTTCTTGCTGGGCTAACATAAAAGTGAAAGTGCGCTGCGTGTTTATTTTTTAAGAGTAAATTGCAGCGAACATGCAACATGGCCACGGTGCCACGAAGCCTGCCACAGACACCACAAAAGACAATCGGGCAAGTGGAGCTCGTCTTGACCAAGCTCAAATTTACAAAAGGAAAGCGATGTGCTGCAGGCTCAGTTGATGGACGGACAGACAGGCAGGCAGAAATGCAGACAGGTGAACAGACGGCCAGGTAGACTGACAGACAGAAAGACTCTAGCTAGTCAGTTTTGTTAGTTAGCCAGGTCTTGTAGCTGTTGTTGTTGTTGTTGTTGTTGCATTGGGGTCAATTTATGTTGCTTTAGCCACTTTACCGCATATAACCGCACTCTGATGCGGACCGGATATCAAGCGTTTGACCGGATCGTTTTTGATATAGAAATAGCTTTGTGTATTCTCCGCCAAATGCGATTTGCCAAGCGTAAATATTGCACCGCTGCTAGGTATATCCATCTTTAGCTATATCTATATATATATATATATATATATATCGTTTGCTTGTTGTTCTTTTTAATTTTTTATTTAAATGTCTTTGTTGGTTTTATCGATTTTGACATCAGGCTTTTGCATAATTTGCCGGCTGCACTCATTTGAAATTTTTATCACCAACCATATGTATGTATGTACACATGTCTATATAGATATGTGTGTATATATATATATATATACACTTAAAAGCATTTGTCGTTGCGTGTTTCTAGCTGTGATATCGGCAGCAATAGAACTCGTATCGTTAGCCCGTTAAGCCAATCGGCACTTGTGGTCAGTTGAACGTTTCGGCGTGTACTGGTCAAGCTAGCGCAAGGGCTGCCCAGTTCTAGCCAGGACTTGTACACACAACAATACCAACATACATACATACATACACCTAGACACCCACTCTAGCCAGCCTAGCTAGTCCTGGCCGTCTGACTGGGCTGCCCCCATAAATATGCTATGAAAACTGTTTTGTGCTGTACGCCTGGTTGCTTAGGCAGCTCTCTGTTCCACTATGCGGGTATGCGAGCAAGCGACTATTTAGCTGGCCATATGCGTCTCGAGAGTGAGTCACCCTAATCCAAGGCGCAATATTGTGTAGCTGCTCGTGTTCAAGCTAAGTTATTCGAAAGTGTGAACGTTTTGGGGTTATGGCCTCAAACTTGGCTTCTGTTAATGGCATTTGTGAGTAATGTGCGCAAATCTCTGGCTTCAAATGTTAAAAATAACATCAAATATATATGTATATATGGGTCGCGTCGAGTCAGGTTGGGCGTTACGAATCGCTGACCTGTTGACATTTGCATAACAAAGTTGGCAAAAGTTTTCGCCCGAAACACATATATTTTTTTTTCTGCTGGAATTTCTCCGATTTCTGCACTAAAAGTTAATTAATTCGTTTACTTTGTATGTAAAGTAGACCAAGAAATAAATAAAGGAAAAAGAGCCAAAAAAAAAGAAGAGAAGTGAAGTGGAGCACTCCACGAATTGCTAATTGGGGTTCTCTTCGCATTTCTTTTTTTATGGCCTTTAAGGCGCCACGCCCGCTAATGAATGCCGTCTGTTGGTCTATTGGCCAGCCAAATAGCTAGATCATGGCCCACACTTGCAGTTTCGCAGACAATTTGCGTCAATTAATTGATTTCTTGGCCCATATGAGAAATTTTCCATTCAATTCTTTTGCAATTGCGGTGCGTTTTATTTCCATTATTTCTTTCTTAACTTGGCCTTGAAGTGTTTACGCAATTTACTGGCCATGCGATTCACATTGAAACAGCTGCGTGTTCCTCATTAATATTTCGATTATAGCACTGTACAAATTATAATATACAATGTGGCAAAGAAATCTATTGCCTGACTTATTGCAAAATCTATTATTGTCTTGTGACTTACATAGGTGAGTGGGTCAAGCTATAGGTAAACTTTTGCTTAATCTGAGAAATGGCCAAAGTACAGCTGTTCTGTTGTAGACTTTAGAGTTGAGTAGTTGCCAAACAGAGCTTTGTTTCCGTCTTTTAAACAGGCTTAGATTGAGTTGCTTGCCTTAACAGTCTAGCAATCAATCAGACATCAAACTGCTCGAGTCTATTGTTTTGTGTCAGTTAGTCGCCTCTCATTCTGCCTCTCAGTCATATAATCTGTCAATCAATCTGTCAATCAGTCATATAATCTGTCAATAAATTAGTCAATTTGTCACTCTGTCAGTCAATCCGTTAGTGAACCTGATTGCAGTCAGTTTTCTCAGTCTTCCATTCAGAAATGTTCGCAAGCTATTTATCATTTATTAAAACCAAACTCAAACAAAATAATATTTAATTAAAATATTCCCCTATATAATTATCCAGTCCATCATCATTGTTTACATATTTTACCTGTGATTTCAAAAACAATCCAGTCATGACGATACGATCTGTGACTATAACTCAGGCAATACGCGAGTTATCTGAATGCTCTATTTATGATCTACAAATCCAATAGAAAAAATTGACTATATCATATGACGGGGTGTGTTCACGTTTTGTGCAACACGAAGCCGCAGCGCTGACTACGCCTATATGAAAAGCTATGTCTATAGTATAATCACTCTATATATATATATACATATATACATATGCATGTATGTGTGTGTGTATGTGTAGTAGTCGTTTGCCTATCTGAGTAATTTACGAGTATCGTCCCAACGACTTTGTGTATGTTCACCTGGCTAACTGCAACTGGCTGCAGTTATGGCCAACGTTGAAGGTGGTGTCAGGTGCTGTTGCATGCCTCCACGGGCGAAATGTGTGCCGACTGTCGACTGTCGACTGTCGACTGTCGGCCAATGTGCCAGTTACCATATTTAGCCCCCGCCACTTCAGCTCCCACTTGAGAAGTTTTGCAAATGCAAATTTGCGCAAAATAAAAAAAGATGCGTTCCATTGAACTCTGCTCAGAGGTCGACAATTGGGCTGTACATAAATATTTGTAGTGTGTGAAAATACCAATAATAGACTACGCTTACAATATACATATGGATCAAATTGATATAATTAATGGCGCGTCCATTGAACCCGACTCGAACGAACGTCTTCTGCGTCGTCTTTGTCGCTGACGTAAACGTAGGAAGAACAGGAAGACAGCTGCGCCAACTCTCAAGACTCTGGTTAATAGTTATACAAATCAATCGGTATTTCGGGGCAGCCAATTCAAGTTGTCACCAACAAAAGTTGGTCGTAGCTTCGGGTCGGTTGATTGAACTTGCTTAAAGCCAATCGATTTGTGGCAGCTAGATGAAAGGGCCTTGGGGTAAGCTGCCAAAAATAAATAGAATGGTTTGCTTGACCTTCAACAGCTGCTGTCAAGTGAGGCATACCCTGTAGAGTGTGGAGTAGTAAGGGGTAGTATACATATGAGAGAGGGTTATGTTGAGAGGTTTTATTTAAAATTAGATTATGTTTAAATTTAAGATATATTGATAACTACTTCTAAATGGCATTTGCTTGATAAGTAAAGAAATAGAAGTTGAACAAAATTTTAATTTATTTCTATTAAAGAAAACAAGTTTTTTGTTTACTATTTTTATAGGATATCTCTTGCTTGTCGCTTTGCCAAAATTTCAGCTACGTTATTCCGCTCTCTTTCCTTCCATACACTATAAAAACGAAATGTTGTTCGCCTTTTTGTGGGATTATTTTCTCTGGCTTTTAGATTTTGTTTTTGGGCGTTTCGTGTGCTTTTCATTTCGTTTGCATTTGATTGGGTTATGCGCTCCAACACCCAAGCTTGACCCATGCTCTGACGCCGCAATCAGCGTGCGAATTGTGTTTACAAAATATAAAAGCCAAACCAAAGCGAAAGGTGCAAGAATATTTGTGTTTTGATTGTTGTGTGTGGCACAATGTCAACGTCATGAGCACGTTTCTCTAATTTACTTTAGCCGTCTCTCTCTCTCTCTCTCACTCTCACCTCGCACCTCTCGTCGTCTCGCTAGTCGCGTGGCCTTTATGATTATGTGGGCAGGAAATATACAAAAAATATGAAATTAACTGGAAATTAGCTGCAAAGCACTAAAACGTAGTCTACTTTTCTGCGTTGGACAACGCTCTATAATTACAGAAATCACACAGAAATGAGCCAACAAACTGAGAACACGGAAGAGTTGGAAGAAGGGGCAGAAGAGCAGCCAGAGAAAGCAGCCGATGAGTGTGAAAGTGTTTCCAAGGAAAACGAAACAGACTCCAACTCTCCAGCTGAGCAACTAGAGGCCGATAAACCTGAAAAGGAAAGCGAAACGTTGGCAAAGCAAACCACCTCAACTACAGCAACAGCAACAACAGAAACAACAACAACAAATGGCTCAAATACTGAAACTGAGAACGAGAAGGCTAATGCCACAAGCTGCCGCACAGCGGGCGACCAGGTCGGCCAGACGGAGTCCGCGCAGCAGGACTTTGCGGACTATGAACAGCATGTGAGCTATGCGGCCGATGGTGGCGCCATTTACACGGATCCCAGCACAAAGCAAAAGTACAAATGGTGTGACACGCAAAACAATTGGCAGCCATTGTCCGCCGATGAGACATCCAGTGCGGACAATGTGTATGAGAACGAGCACTACAAGTGGTGCCAGGAGACGCAGCAATGGCTGCCCAAGCAGTCTAGCAGCACAGCTACAGAAACAGAGCACTACAAATGGGATGCAGAGCAACAGAAGTGGTTGCCCAAGAAACTGCCGCAGGCGCCTGGCCAGGATGTGGTCTATGGCATCGACGAGAATGGGGATCGCACCTATACAGACAAGGATGGTGCTGTGTTCTTCTGGGATGTCAGCAAGTCGGCGTGGTTCCCGAAGATCGACGATGATTTTATGGCGCGCTATCAGATGAATTATGGCTTCATAGACAACACTAGCGCCGGCGAGCGTGAGAAGGAGGAACGCGAGGCCGCCGAAGCCAAACGCAAGGCGGAGGAGTTGAAGCGCATGACAGCCGAGGCACAGGCAGCCATGAATGCACCGATTTCTGGCAAAGATGGTATTCCAACGGCAGCTGTTGCTGGCAAGCGCAAAGCCCCGGAGCCGCCAAGTAAGCGAAATATAATATTTATATAATATGATTTCTGTTTAACTTATCTTTGCTTAACTTTGCAGAATGGTTTGATGTGGATCCCACGCAAAACACCAAAGTTTACGTTTCCAACTTGCCGTTGGATATCACAATCGATGAGTTTGCCGAGCTGATGGGCAAGTGTGGTTTAGTCATGCGAGATCCGCAAACACAAAAATACAAACTAAAATTGTATACCGAAGCGGATGGACAGATTAAGGGTGACGGATTATGTGATTATATAAAGGTAAGTTTTTGGTGTGTTTCTATTAGAGTTTAGAAGAGTTTAAGATAGAGAAGAAAGAGAGTTTGAATGGAAGTATGCACTTAGTCTAAAAAGTTTGTTTCTCTGTCTAACATATAATGGCTTGTAGGCACAGTCAAGAAACTCTCTTAGTATGTAACTAAGTGATAATGTAAGAGCTAAGCTAAGCTAACAGCTTTTATCAGTTGGACCTGCTACTGTATGTTACGTCAATCAGAGCACCATCTGGAATTGGAACTGGAACAGCGGGAACGTTGTTCTGTGCTCGCTCTACCTTTGCACTCTCTTTCTGTGCTTGCTCTCCCTGCGATTGCTCTACTTGTGGGCGATCTAACAGTTAACCTGCTACTTGTGCTTGTTCTACTTGTAGTTGCTTTACTTCGCTCTGAGCAGACGAAAGAAGCTGAAGTTGTATTCCCCTCAAGTATAGTTGCTTGAAAAGAGTCTACGATTCAGTTTAGCTTGTCGTTTTAGCTACTGTTCAGATTATTCCATTCCAATTATTTTATATGTTTATTATAACTAAGTATATGTTGACTTTCTATACCTTAGCCCTTTACCTTAAAACAGAATGAAACATTTCATTTTTTTTTTTTCAGTGTTGTGTTTAAAACTTTATTTGTTTGTTTTACTAAATTAAAACTGCTTGCATTAAGTTTTTATAGATATTTTAATATGTATTGTTAATGTTATGTTGTTTGTTTTATTATTATAATATGCTCATAATATTCAGTTTTTGTTTATGCTTTGTATTCTTTGCTTTTCTCATTCATACTTTAAATATTCACCTTAGTTCTGCTGACTATTTCGGTTCTCAGTGTTTATTATATAATAATGATATATCGTACGTATATATATATATATATATTTATATAATTGTTTATAAATTGGTTAGTTGTTTGTTTACTTGGTAATTCTTTTAAAATGCATTTACTTGGCTACTAAAATTGCTTTTCATTTCTTAACTTTCATTTCCATTGAAAACAAACAAAACACAATTCGAAAGAAATATTTGATGATGTTAAGAGAGAAACACATTTTCTTTTCCACATTTCTTCTTTTCACTTCTTCATCTTCTACAATTCGCAGTTGAGGTACATATTAAAAAATACAATAAATTTACATTTAAACATACAATAATTATTAAATATAAAATATATTTATATATAACCTAGTTAGTTAGTACAATAGTTACGCTTAGCCTTTGCATTGGGTATTTCATCTTCTTTATTTTATTATATATTTTTTAGGCTTTCTATAGATAGTTGTTTGTTATATAAAAAAGGTTCTCATATCATGTTAGGCTTATAAATTATTGCTTCCTGGCCTGGTCGCAGCATCTCGCGTGGGGAAGGCAGAAGGAACCGCAGCTGGAGCAGTAGGAGAAGGCATTGCCTTCTGAGTAGATTGTTGACCCATCAGGCTGACAAAATGGGGAGCGTGACGAGACACGTCCACTTAAGATTAGCTTGCATATTATTTTGCTCTAATATTTACTCATTTTTCT
This sequence comes from Drosophila koepferae, assembly GCA_030914345.1. NCBI lineage: Eukaryota > Metazoa > Arthropoda > Insecta > Diptera > Drosophilidae > Drosophila > Drosophila koepferae. The sequence goes on from JAUESR010000202.1 coordinate 13,674,399, forward strand.
GTGCTCTGTAATTTATATAAAAATTGTTTTCTTCTTGATTTTTTTTTTAATGTTTGCCAATTGCTATTTTGGTTATTAAGGAAACTATGTGCGTGTGCGTGTGCTTGAGTTTGTTTATATGCTAGTTTAATCATATGTCATATCATAGATTTATATATATATGTATATGTTATGTATATTGGCTGTACATTACTATATAGAGCTCGATATTATTAAGTGCGCGCTTGAACTTTTGCCTGGAAATATTTCATTTTACGCATATTTTCAAAAAAGTGCACGACTATTGCAAATGCTACTATTGCTGATGTTTGTTTGTTAATTTTGAGTAAAACTTGTTATTTAATTATTATTTTTTATTTTTCTTTGTTTGTTTGTAAATAATACTTTTACGTGTTTGCATAAAACAAAAAATAAAATTTATGAACAAAAGACAAAACACGTTTACGCTCAAGAAAAATTGTTTACGATATGTTTACTTTTGCTGCTGCATTAGTGTAGGTTAGTGTGCCTGTGTGTGTGTGTGTGTGCCTTACTGCATCTCGTTTAGCCTGATGGCCTCCTGTATCCGCTTGAGTTTCTTTTGCTCTCTGGCTTTCAACTGCTTCTCGCGCAGCTCCTTGCGCTTCTTGCGCATCTCAATGAACTTCAGCTGATCCTCTTTGCTCAGAGCGCCAATGCGAGCTGCGTATTGGCGACGTTTCTCTTCCAGCTGGGCAGCGACTTGGGCATCGGCGATTCGCTTGGCTTCCTCGAGCTTTTTCTTCTGTTCCTCTGCCTTGGCGGCGGCCGCTGCCTTTTCAGCTTCCTCCTTCTGCTTGCGCTCCTGCTCGGTGCGTTCGATTTCCTCCTCCAGCCTGCGTTTGCGTGCCTTTTCCTCCTCCTGCAATTCCTGACGCACTCGCTCTTCTTCCGCGGCGAGCCTGCGCGACTCGGCCTCGCGCTGTGCTATTTCAGCCTCTCGTTGGCGTTGGCGCGCCTCTCGGCGTTCGTCTTCTTCATGCAGGCGCTGCAGTTCACGTTGTTCGAAGCGACGCGCCTCCTCTAGCCGCTCCAGCTCCAGACGCTTCTCTTCCTCCTCTTGTTCACGACGTATTTGCTCTTGGCGCAGACGTTCCTGCTCTTGTAATCGTTCTTCAATGGCCTTCTCCTCGCGACGCTTCGCCTCGCGTGCCTCCTGCAATTTGCGCTCCTGCTCTGACTTGGCCTGCTGCAGTCGCTTCTCATGCTCTTCGCGCAGACGTTTCTCTTCGGCTGCACGTTCCGCGGCATAACGGCGATCAGCCTCCTCTTGCTCAGCCTTCTGTTTGCGCAGCAGTTCTTCACGAGCACGTTTCTCTTCGGCCTCAAGCTCCCGTTGCTTCTGCAGTCGCTGCTCACGCAGACGGAGAGCCTCGTCATCCTTGGCACGTTGGCGTTCCTCGTTCTCATGCTGTTGCTTTAGCCGTTCCAGTTCGCGTTCCTGTTGCTCTTTGCGCTGCTGTTTCTCCTGTTTATCTAGTTGCTCTCGCAGCTCGCGCTCTTTTTTCTGCTGCTCCTCAATTGCGCGCTGACGCAGTGCCTCGGGCTCACTTGGCGGCTGCTGTTGCTGCAATTGCTCACGCTCCTGCTGCTGCTGTTGACGTTGGCGCTCCTCATTCTGCTTGCGTTGGCGTTCCTCCTCTTGCATCTTGCGTTCGCGCTCAAGTCTCTCCTGGCGCATGCGCTGTCTGCGCTCGCGTTTGCGCTGCTGTCGCCTACGCTCCTTCTCGCGCTGACGCTGCAGCGTGCGATCGTAGGCCGTCATTTGCTGCTGTGTGGTTGGTGGGCTGGGACGAGTGCCAATCGTTGATGCCACATCGTTGCTAATGACGAGCGGAGCAGGTGGCTGAGTTGTACTCACACGTGGACGCAGCTTGCGTGGGCGCTGCTGATAATTAATATCGTTGGGATGTTGCTGCTGACGATTGCGTCCGGGATAACGGCGATTGGCTGGACGGCGTTTGCGAGCGGGAATAATCATTTCCTCGTTGCTGCCCTCGGCCTTAACACGGCGATGATATCTGTAGTTAAACGAGAGCAATTAGTCTTCAAATAATTAATAATTTACGATAAATGAACAAGAAATACTATAATAAATATATTCTTCTTTTTCTATTTTCAGGTGGAGTCTGTGAAGTTGGCTCTGGAGATTTTGGATGGATACAATCTGCGTGGCCATAAGATACATGTTCAGCGCGCACAGTTTCAAATGCGCGGCGAATACAATCCGGCACTCAAGCCCAAGCGCAAGAAGAAGGACAAGGAAAAATTGCAGAAAATCAAGGAAAAGTATGTAGCGAAAACTCTTTAGAGAAAAATCAGCTAAATTGATTTATGCATTCTCAGATTGTTCGACTGGCGTCCCGATAAGATGCGTGGCGAGCGTTCGAAGAACGAGAAAACAGTCATCATTAAAAATCTCTTTACGCCTGAGCTGTTTGAGAAGGAGGTGGAGCTCATCTTGGAATATCAAAATAATCTTCGGGAAGAGTGCAGCAAATGCGGCATGGTGCGCAAAGTTGTTATCTATGATGTAAGTAGAACTAGAAGATTAAACGTTATACTTGTTGGCTTTAATTGATTAACATTGATTCAACATTGCAGCGCCATCCTGAGGGCGTAGCACAGGTCAATATGTCCACGCCAGAGGAAGCCGATGTGGTCATACAAATGATGCAAGGCCGATACTTTGGACAGCGACAGCTGAGCGCTGAACACTGGGATGGCAAAACGAAATACAAGTGAGTAGCTGCATTCCATTTCCAATAAGCAAAGTCTTTAGTAAATGAATTTCTTTGTAGAATCGATGAATCGGCAAGCGAAGCACAAGAGCGTCTATCCAAATGGGATGACTATTTGGCTGCCGAAGATGCGGCCAAGGAGGAGTCTGAAGAAGCGCCCAGCGGCAGTCCGCAGGCAGCAGACGAACCAGCCTAAGGTAGATTTACCATGCTACTATGTAGTATATGCAACTAATGTGTAATTTTTTTGCTTTGTAGCTGCCTGATTGTCAACTGAGTCAACTGTTCGTCTTATTTTTTCTATTTGCGTACCTGTGATCCTTGCCACGACGATCGATGACCTCCAACACAACCTCATTGGCCAATTGATTGGGATAGGTTTCATTCCAGCGATTGTAGATCTTATACCGATTGGCCTCACTCACTTTTGGCATCTTGTGCTGGCAGATGAAACGTAATTTGTCTGGACAGGAGCGAGCCGACCAGCGATACTTCAAACTCGGATCGTAGACAGCGCAATTATTGTCCAATGGCTTGCTGTTGGAGATAAGTTGCACATAGCTAAAATAGTTGCTTGAACATTAACGACCCGCTAAATAAACTATGAAATATTGTAAAATGTTGTTTCATACGTACGTCGGGTCCATTTGGCTGAACGCATCGTAGGTCAGATTGCGTCCACTCATGCTCCATTGCCAGTGCTTGTTGCGATAATCGTAGGTGCCGCCAATCCAAATGGGATCGTGTTCTGTCAAATTTAAAGTTGAAGTTTTTAAAGCTTTTAATTGAAGGCAACATATTAAATGATTTGTTGGCTTACCGCCCGATTGCGAATCCACACGCTGCAGATAGATTCTCAGCTTGCGATCTGCATTCTTTGCAGGCTCAGCCAGGTTGGCGTTCTTATCTTTGCAAAAGAAGTGTGCCTCGAGCCAGCTGCTGCGCTGATCGACCAGCGAGTAGCAATCGGTGCCAACACGTTGGAATTGCGGCGGACACATGGCGTACATGCGACGATTGTGTGGCCTGGCCATGTCGGTGCTCTGTGGTGCTGGTCCGTCGCCGAAGCTGACACCGGCGCTGGAAGCGCTCATATGCAACTGCGCCTGGCATGTGGACGTCACTGTGGATGCAGGAATATGATTATAATTAGTTGTTGGCCATATGCGTAATTTACTTACATAAACCTAAGGTAATAATAACAAGGCAGCTCAACATGATGCGGCTACGGTTGCTTCCCATGTTGCACGCTTAATGACTCCTTGTTGTAGTTGTTGTTGCAGCTGTTGCTGTTTACTGTTTGTTGTTGTTGTTGCTTGCTGGGTATGCAATTTATTTTCCTTATTCGCTCGTTTCAGTCGCTTGGCCACTTTTTACATTGCAACCTAAAGTGCTGAAGCGCTGCAAAAGAAGAACAGAAATAGATGGTGAAACATTTGTTAGATGCTGAACTTTTTCAACTCTTGGCACATCTAATGCTGTTCATCATATTTTGTATATCTTGTGCGAGTGTTGATTTCACGCAAAAAATTAAAAAAAATAATAATAATAAAATCGCGCTGGCAAAGCGTTTCCGCTGATGGATGCGGCTACGCCGACGCAAAGACAAATTGAGCTGGCTTCTTGAATGGATTTGTGTGATTTATTAACGACTCATTCATAAACAAATTTGACGCTCGTTTAACTGACCAAAAAGCACTCGCAACTGGCCACTAGCCCAGCCCAAGCTCGTGGTTTGGCCAACGCTTTTGTTGTATCTCATTTAGCTAAATGTTTGAGTGTGTGTGTGTATTGCCACTTAGCACTTTCAGAAATTGGCCAGCTGCTGTTGTTGCTGTTGCCGTTGCCAATTGCATTCTATTTTGGATTTGTTCGACTTGTTTGTGTTTGTTCGTCATTTGCCTTGGCCCATTGGGCGTGACGCACACCTCTGAATATACTACTACATAGCTTTTGAGCTGTCCATAAATATCAAATGGCATTCAAACTCTGATTTAAATTGTCAATTCGCCAGTTTGTTTCATGTCGTCATGTTTGCCACTGGCATTAATCTAATATTAACTTTTAATTTTTGGCCAAACGATTAACGCTTTCTGTCAGCTGTCAAACAGCATTACATTCGCATTGGCAAACATATTCAATAAATGTTTGTGTTTGGCTTATTAACATGTCTAAGTTACCTACTTAAATATTCCCATTTCCCATTTTCGTCTTCCAATTGACCTTTTCGCTATTCCCTTTTCCCACTTCCCACTTCCCTCTTCCATTTTCCCTTTTCCCCTTTCCCACGCTCCTCTCCCGCTTCAATCTATAGACATCAATAAACATATTTTATTCCAAAAACTAACAAATCATATTAGTTATCTCATTAGAATCATTTTCCATTTCCAACTAATTGACGGCGCTTCCATCTCTGCTCGTACTCGTAGCACAGGCGCTGCCAGACGCCCTGGCACATGCGCATTAGACGCTTGTCGCACTTCTTATGCAACCCACATGCGAATAGATATTGAGCGCGTATTAGAAACTTGGCGCTGCGCAGTTGTCCGCGCTGTATCAAGGAGATGCTGTAATAGAGCTTGCAACGCGCCTGCAGGAATGGATCGCCCAGGCGCAGACCAATTGCCAGTTGCTGCAGTGAGATCTCACCCGCGGTCTGGGCGCACCGGGCGAACTGATCGCCCAGCGCAGAGTAGCCGCCGCCTAGTGTGGATAACCAGCACATTAGGTTTTCCAGCTCAATGTGCATCCAAATGGTGTGCGCCAGCATGTCTGCCCACTTGTAGTCGATGCTCCTCCAGCGGATGGGCTCATAAAATTGCAGCCACACCATGCGAACGCCCAGTTCGTGCAACAGCCATTGCTTTAGCACACGCTGCTGCAGCAGCTCTCGCAGCACATAGTTGCCACTGACTGCATCCAGCTCGAGCACCAAGCGACGCACATATTCAATCTTGTCTTTGACGTTGCCCTCGCCGCCGCAGAGCATTTGAATGCGATCTGGAACGGGCCGATTGTAGAAGTGGCGGTGCTTCCAATAATCACAGACACACACAATTAGCTGCATGATGAGATTTGAAGCTCGTTTAAAGGGTTCTTCCTCTTCTTCTTCCTATTCCTCAGGCATCAGCGTGGCGAACTATCAAATTCTATTGCATACTTTTCGGCTGCAGCAAAAATTTCCAAGTTTGCATTCAGCTTTCGCACGCAAATTTTTCTCTTGCGCTACATTAATATTTCTGAGCAATTGAATATTTTACAAAATTGTAATAAAAATGTCAAATGTCAATAGCAGTTGTAAACTGTATTTATTAGTGTGAATCATAGTTGCTGTAGAATTTCCATTTGCATAACTTTATTTAGTCAGCTGTAAGAGCTCGTACGCGATGCAAGCTAGTTACACAAGTTTAGATGTGTTCAAAGAGCGCAGGCTAATAAGGAAATAAGTTTGCTATTTGCATGACTGAAAGCTATAAATAAATAAATGATAAATAAAGTTAAACGTAGTTGATAAGATTTCAGAAGCGATGACTAAAGAAATGCACATTGCTCAAAATGCGGAAATAGTCAGGTAAATTGGCATATTTGTAGATAAATAATCTATTTCTGCTTTCATCGTGCACCACTCTGTGATTGTGTCACATAATTGAGCCATTCAAGTCGGTTGGGCTCAGCTGTTGGCTGCCAACTGCAATGCGTCATTTCTGCTGCTAATCATATGTTATTTGGGTTGTTGTTGTTCTTGTTGTTGTTATTGTTGGTGCTGCAAGCGCACATGAATTAAAAGTGCCGCCAGGCCCAGGTTGAAATCCCAAGCCAATTGCTACGCATAACACGCTTGACAACTTCGGCAGACACTGCGACTGTCGCCAGATGCCAACGGCAGCTGAGAGTCGACGACAAATTCCTCAACGATGACGTCTCAGACAATTGGCTGACATTGGCCATGGACCTATGTCTCAGTTACTCTTGTAATTGTTGTCAGATAGCTTGCCATGAATAAACATACATATGCGTGTATATATATATATATATTTATTATTATATACATATGTATATAATGTGCCATGCCTTCATGGTGCTGCACATTTGCTTGTGAAGGCAGCAATAAGTTGACGCCACCCACAACTGTTCGTAAATCGACTCGTAAAACTGTTGTTCGCCCATTTGAGCGTAAGTGGGCGATATTTGAGTGATTTACGAGCATCTCTACATTGCATTTCACAGTGGGAGACAACATTCAAATGGCATTCGTTGACAATTTATATCAGATATATGATAGTGTGCCCACTGCGTCTCACTGACCTTGATCTTGAACTTGCCTTGCGAGCTTAGACTGATGTTTATGTAAATATCTACATATATTTATTACAGCATCAGCATCAGACTGTTGCATTGGCGATGAAGTCACTTTCGGGTTTGGGTCACACGCAAAATGTGTTTTTAATTTGATTTTCGAAAAACGCAAACAATTCCCGGAAAGCAAAATCGTAAATGATAAAAGCTCTCACGAAACAAATCAATCAGCGAAGCCTAAAAGGCTTTTGATACTCTAAGTTTTATGAGTAGTCTAAGAGAAGGGGTTGGCACGCCGCTTAGATGCTGTGTGAAGCAAAATGATAAAGAGTCTTTAATGATTCTTTTTAAGTGAGTTTTTGGGGCATAAATACTTTGATAAAGCCGAAATTAGTGCCCTCAAACGGTCTATTCAGTTTCTTCTTAACAAATCCCCTTCTGCATACCCACCGGCAGCTAAACCTTACAGGGTATACACATGATATATGTTAGGCTTTATATCCCCATATCCTCTGCTTTGATTTTTATAACCTTGCATAAAGTTAAACATAAAAAAAATATTTAAGACCAAGTAACAGGCATAGACGCAGATCTTTGAGTTATATTTTTTTTATTTTAGCTCAACTGAAGTTGAGAAATGACCAAGAGTTGATTTTTTTCTGTTGATAAATGAGTTAAGGGAGTGTTCGGCCGATGTAGTTGGTTCTGCGTAGAATTTTAATAAGCCTTGAGCACACACTGAAGATTTGTGCTAAGCTGATCATAGTTCAAAAACCTCGCAATTATGTTGCCAAAATTAGAAGTTTGATAACTTAATGTGTATTTTGCAAAAGGCAACAACATCATATTAACAAATTACTTATAAATGTAAACAGAAAAGAATACAAATAAAACAAATATTCGAAAGATCACTCAATCAGCACTCAACAAAATTAGGAAGCTTGCTGAGTATGCGTGGCTTTTGCTTAATTGAGATAGGCACCCACACATCAATCCTCAGTCGCTCAAGCGGCCAGCCAGTCCGTCAATCAATCAATCAGCTAGCAAATCAATTGAAAGCGAAAAGCAGCATCATTTGGTGTTAACCTCTTGACGGGGGTTCAATGCGAACAGCTGCCACATAAATCTTCGAAATGCTTTTGGATTATTAGGTTCGCTACTTTGGTTGCTCGCAAACCGGTTGATGGCCTAACAAATTGTCGACATTATTCTTACAGCTCGCACAGCGTACCACAAGCAAATCGAAAATTCAATATATATATATAAACAAAAATATAGGAAAGAATTACTAAACAACTTCCTCTTGCCCTCCCAACAGCTGAACTTTGTTTCAGTTAACTCGTTCTGGGCATAGTTAATTAAGTTGCAGGCGGCTAATTGAAGTTCCTAATGCCAATAATTAGCATAAATTCCAGCAAAAATAATACAAAATAAATATAAACAAGCTGAAGCAACTAGAAATGTAAAACTAAATTCAGGTTTGCGGTTTCATGAAACAATCATGCACCCAAATGTATCGGCTCTCTATATAATATATTCCTAAACATAGCTATTGTAGCTATGTTTCCGCTCTTAATTAATTTATGCGCATTTTATTGATCACATGCCTTGCCATTGCCCAGCGAACCACAGCAAATAACCGCAACACAGAGGCTAAATTGAAGTTTTTTGCACAGAGCGAGATAGATAGAGAGAGAGCTATGGAGTTAGAGAGTGAATTAGAGAGAGAACGAGTTAGGGCGAGGTTAGAGCGAGAGAGACTTAGAGTTAGAGTGAGAGAAAAAAAATGTATGCCTACAAAATATTACTTTCTGCATAGTTGTCTATCAAGACTATCTGTAATTAGAAGAGCTGAATATTCAGAGTTCACTATCTAAAGAAGACTTTCTCCCTTATATATAAAGTTTGATTTCCATCATGATTGAACTTATTTGAGCTTCACTCAAGCTTGTCTTTGACATTGGCTAAAAAAAAAAACTATGTATAGGCATTTCATATTCCATATGACTTCGCCACTCATCTCCACTTGACAGCTACTATGCCGAACAGAGATTTGAGCTGGGCTCAAGTCATTTGGCTTTGAAACAGATTTCTTTAAGAGATGACTTTAGATAGCTCTCTCAAATGCTTGCCTAGGCTCTATTCAAGCTGAAGGAACAGCAGAAAGGCAGACTAAATGAAAGAGTATACTATAAGAAGAGTTTGTAAAGAAGAGTTTACTTTAGTTCTCACTATGAAAGTTACCTTACGACTCTCACAATTAATAATTCTTTTCAGATTTCACCTAATTGCTCTTTCATAAAATAAATACACACATATAAACAAAATACACTACTATTTATAAATATTAATTAGCGCATGCTGCATATTTATTTTGAGCTCCTTGTGCTATTGCTTTTGCACTCTATTCACTTTCCATTCATAAAGTCAAATGCATTTCATTTCAACTGTTTTCATTTGATTTTGAATTCATGGCATAACTTGTGAGGTTTTTTCCTCCTTTATTTTTATTTTTTTTTTTATTTGCAGACAGGCAATCGCAGCTGCCTTTGAGCGCTTTAGGAGCTGAGCTAAAATGAAAATAAAAAGAGAGAAATTGTTTCCATTTCTTGTAGCAGCAGCAGTTGCAGCTCTAAACGCATTTTTCCACACAAGTGCAACGCAATCTTGCCCCCTGATAGTTTCACGTCTTCAGCTGCTCAGTTTCAGTGCGCCATTCACATGCTTCACCTGCTGCTATCAGCAAAGCGCGGAGGAGCCGCCGCAGCACGTTCCACTTACATGACAGCCATATCACATCTAATATGCCGCTTGGCTGTGCCAGTTGAGATTGTCCTGTGCGCTCTCTTCTTCTTTTCTGTTTTAGGTGCTTTACTTTTTGCATGGTAATCTTATTGCCCCTAGAGCCTCGTCATGACTCCAACTCTGAACTGTTTCAGCTGCCTTCAATATTATGTTCCGAGCAGGGCAATGTTCTCTGCTCTGCAGTTGCACAGCAAAGTCAAAATTGTGAGAGTCATGTTGTTAATGCTGTGCATTCCATTTGGCTTTAGCAGATGCTGATGTTACTGCTAGCTCTTGTTGTTGTTGTTGTTGTTGTTGTTGCATGTTATTGTCTGCAGACACCACAATCCTTTGACAGTTCTGTTCAGCTTGGTAACGACTATCAGTTGCGGCCCTTGGGTCGTATGCGCAATATCACGCATACGCAGCTAGCATGAGGCAGCAGTTTTAATTGAATTCAAGCGAATTGAAAGTTTTACCAGCCTCGTTGGCGCAGTTTTTGCTGTTTGCGCACGCAAGTTTAAATTAATTTCCAGTTGAGTTTTCCGAAAAAGTTGTTTAATGAGTTTAGTCAATGAATGCTAACAATCAAAGTGCTCTGGGGAATGGCTCGCACTCTGTCTCACTCTCACTCAATCTCCCTCTCTCTCTCTCTCTCTGAATAGTTATTGAATATAGTGAGTATTGATATTACCCTGCAGTCACAGTATGTCGGGTATGTTGTTTATTTGTTCATATATTTGCCCGTAGACACAGTCACCCGACATTCGCTGAATCATCTGCTATATCCCAAGAGCCCTACCCATTTTCTGGGAACTTCACAATGGCAATGCTTTGTATGCCAATTGGATATGATTTAAATATGTTTTGGTTTCACTTTTTTTCCGTTTTTTTTTTTTGGGTCGTTTCATCAACTGTTTCATTTATCAATCATTTCCGCTCCCAATACAAAAGCAAAATTACCTGCGAGCACAACTTTTATTGGCCAAACTGTCCCCGTCCGTTGTTATTTTGACTCAATATCAGCTGCAGCGCATCGCATTAGCTATGACTTTGACTCAAAACACGTACTCAGCGCCCAAGTATGCGCGATGACTGACTGATATAACCCATTCGCAGGCCAGACCCCTTCCCTTCGCCTGTTTTCTGTGTGCACTTCAAATTGTCAGCTGGATTTGCGTGCGAGGCGCAGGCGCCAGCGACGACAGCAACTATAAATGACAAAAAAACAGCCAGCAAAATCTACAGCAAATATTATGAGAGAAACAGAGCTAAACAACAACAACAACAACAACAACAACAGCAGCAGCAGCAAGAATTTGCTCTCAAGTGATGTCATACATTTGAATTTATTTCGAACTGTAGCCCCAGCCTCTTTAATCTCCATTCGCCTAGCGCCGCCGATGATGTAAATGTTTTTTTTTGCCTCGAACTTCGTTTCAATTACAGTCTAGGTTTATTTTTGTTGCTTTTGTTGTGTTAGTTATTTTTTTATGAATTTTTTATGGCCTTTCTGTTTGCATTGACATCGAAATGTCGCTTGAATTGTTGAAATATATTTTCAATTAATTATTTGCAGCGCTGAAAAGAACAGTTTTTGTTATTTTTTTCTGTTTTTTAATTTCTGCGCAAATATTTGTACAAATTAATGACACGCAAACACGCAGCAAGCAAAAAAAAAAAAAAGAAGAAAAGTTGGCTTTCTCAATTTTCTTTAAGCCATGCAAAAATATGCTGAGCCATGGACAGTGGACAACACAAAAATGTTGTTTGTTCATCGTTTCGGGGTGGCGGGTGCAGGCAAATTTGTGGCGCGTGTCTGTGACACAGTTGACACTTTTTACACTGCTGACCAGGGACCAAATCCAGGCATATCCTGGCCAACCTCCTAGCCCATGGCATTGTTTGTGCGTGTGGGACGCATTTATGTGTAGCTAGTTTTGCTGCTGCTCGATAAACTCTGCTCTGGTTGCCAGCCTGTTGTTGTGCATGTCAACAATAAATCAAAAGTTTTATCTTGTTTGTATGCCCTAAGATCAAGTGACATAACCAGAGACAGAGCGAGAGGCACATCCAGCGTGAGAGACAGAGCAAGAGCTCCAGCTCGAGCCAAATGGCCAGACATATTACTGCGTCAGCCCTCATACCAACATCATTTGCAGTCTCAACAGTTTTGCTCGATGCTAAACTGAGCTAGTTGCAGCAGCAGCATTGTGCAAGATTCTTATATAATGACAAGCATTTTGCTAGGCATCAGGCATCAGGCATCAGATATATGGCGGAGATTCGCTTGTGATCCTTGAGGCAGCGTAGATTGCGTACTCAATCATGCCGTCAAATTGTTTGCCAACATTTTGAAAATCCGCTTGCCAGACGCAAATACACACACACACACACACACACACTCAAACACAGTTTGATTTCCATTTCCATTTGCATTCTCTTTCTCTTCATTTTTTTTTTTTCGCACATGCATGGAAATTATTTCCGTTTAGCTGTAATTTATAGTCCTGGCGCAGCGTCGATGTTTATCCTGCTGCTACGCTGTTGACCAAATGGCTATGCAAAGTCTGCGCCAATTTATTAACCAAGTTCCATGTGTGTGCATGTGTCTGCTTTGAGTGGGCGTGGCTGATTAATAAGCGCCCCATTTGGGCATGCAAACATCTATGTATTTAAATTCGCTGATTTAAATGTCAAGGCAAACATCACGTCTCACAAATCAAACGCGAGTCATAAAACTCAAATTCAAATTCAAATTCGAATTCTAAATCTCAATCTCAATCTAAATCTAAATCCAAAACCATCAAAATGACGCTTCAAGCGACAAATTTGGTTAAACAAAATATAAATAAACAGCGACAGAAAAACATGACAGCAAATTACATGCAAATTACGTTTATAAAAGGTGACTAAGACAATTTGCCTTAAAGATCTGTGGGTATGATTGCACAGCCAGCGCGTGAGTCAGCAACGTCTTATCATTGCTCTGAGTGGGCCACGTGAGACTCTTAGCTCTTCACTCAGTTAGTCAGTCAACCCAGCGAACCACCGAGCCACCAAGTGGTTGCATTTCATTTTGTAAAAGTTGCGACTTTGCATGTCGCAAATTGAATAAATATTTGATAGCAGCTCGCTTAAATCAATATTTGTGTGGCATTCAACAATCTGTTGTGGCTTATCGTTATTGAAAACTTAAAGCCACAAATGGTTATATTGGCCATTATTACGCATACGCCACGTGTGGCGCATAAGAGAGATAGAGAGAGAGAGTCCGATAAATGCAATTGTCATATGAATGTGAATGAATATTGAATGTGTTTTGGCATACCCTGCTAACCAGCTAAGTGTGTCAAGCGGGTGTATTGAACTGCAGAAATGATGCAACTCGAATGGGAACTCAATTTGAAAGTGTAGCCAAGTCTCGATCGACATTTGAGCTGCTTAAAATGTTTCGATTAATGACAGCTGCAAATTAAGTACTCAATATTCATTTTCTCAATATTCATTTTCAGTTAGGATATCATATATTTTGTGCTGCACTTTAAAGCACTTTATTTAATTATATGGCTGGGCCATAACGCCCACTTTTATTAATGGGTCAGCCCTATCGCCTTAACACTCACCGTTGTTGTTGTTGTTGCTGCTGCTGCGGTTTCGATAGGGAAATTGTAAGCGTATGCCGCTAGCGGCGCTTAACGTATTGCACGTGACGATAGTGTTAAAAATAAACATAAATAAATGCGGCGCTGCTGCAGGCGAAATGCCGACGAAAATAAATATAAATAAGTGCAAATGAAAATGGAAAACTGTAAAAAGCGATAGATGAAAAAGGAAATCGCCGCCTTGCATTGCGCTAAATGTGTGCGGTAAATATTGATTGGATGAACAAGCCAAGGTAAAGTCGAGTCACAATTGTGGATGCTGCAGCGCGAAAGGAGAAGAGACCGTAGCAGGAGGCGGGAAGGCATGGGTAAGAAGAGGACAAGCGCGTAAACTTTGCGACTTTTATATGCAGCACATATGGCTGGCTGGCTGGTTGGCTGGCCACAAAATATTTATTAGAATTAATGCAAGCGCCAACGTTTCGATGCACTTTATAAAATTGGTTTTTACGATCAAAGTTTGTGAAAGACCAAAATTGTAAGTAATATTAATAATTGCAATAACTTTACCTTTAGCATAGACGATTTCGCCAAGTAAGGGAAATTGGCTTTGAACTGGTTAAGCTGCAAAGAGAAGATGGAAATTGTTGTAGTATAAGAGTTAAAAGTATCAGTATAAGAGTGTAGAATATCAGCTCTGATCGCTGAACTCTTTTCGCTCAGTGCATTTGGCCTGTAATGAGTTGGCTCATTACTGATGTCAATTACCGAAAACAATTTTGAAAAAAAAATCAGCACTAACTGACATTTATTCAACTGCACGACTTTTAACCAGCTGATCGACTAATGGTTAATGACAATTGCAAACAACAACAACCACATTAAATACTCGCAAATTGTGTAATAAATGCTGTTTCCAATCAGCATTGGTGAGCGAGCTGTTTGTGACCGCAGCGACCATTGTGAATGCTGCACAGAGACCACTGTGACCACGGAAGCCGTCTCCAATTGGACAACAAAAGCTCGCGCGCGCGCTGTCAAACTGTCAAATTGTTGAAAATGCCAACAATAGCAACAACTTGTAATAATAGTTATTTGCGTTGTAAACAAGTTTATCTCTTGCTGCTTAGGTGCGCAGCGCATAGCGAACAGCGACAGGTGAACTGAATAACTGAAGGATTTGCCAACAAATTTAATCACTTAAAATACAAATAAATATTTCTCTTGAAAACAATAAATATAGCATAAAATCATGGGACAGCTGCAACTGCAAGGCTTAAGCTGCTTTTCAGTCGAAACTATCGGGATGTTCTCAGCTGCTGGCTGGCAAGAATATAGAAAGTTCGTTGTAAGCAGCTTAAAGATTTTTCCCTCTATATATATACATGAGCTAAAAATAGTTGAGTTCTCTGCGAGGCAGCAGCTGACGCTGGGCTGCAAAACTATCAGCCACTGCCCACTAATTGAGTTATTTTAAGACAAACTACATTAGATAGAGCTGGGCACAATTTATGAATTATTTATTAAGGACGAGGGCGTGCTATTCGAATTAATTATACTAATAGGAGTGTAGATGATTGTTAGAGAAATTGCTAAAAATACTAAGCGTCAGCCGGCTGAGGCTTGAATGAATTTATAATTCAAATAATTTATTGAGCAGCAGAATTGATTAGATTTATAATTATTATATAATTTATGTAAGCATAATGAAATATTTCAAATATATTTTTAAAATAATTTTTTATATTCATTTAATAAAAAATCATTTTTATTCCACTGTGCTGCATTTATTGTTCAGATTATTCTGTTTATTGACTTTTGTATCTTTTCACTTTATAACGCAAGGAGATTATTCTTCTCTATCTAACTCACAAATTTCTTCGATTTCTTTTACTTTTACTTTCTCAAATCGAATATCTTTTCCACAGTGCTGCTCTCTTTACTCGATGTTTTTCCGCATCTTCTATTTGGCATTAGTCTGGGGCTTTTGCACTTTGTTGTTGCAGCAACTGCAACAAAGTTTGTTCCGCAACTTGTCGCACAGACATTTGGCTGCAATTCAGCTCCGTTTGGTTTTCTTTCAGTTTTTCCGCCGTTATTTGTTATGGGACTCTATTTGTGGCACGTTTATGCAAATCGAATTGAAGTCGCATTTTGCGCAAAAACTTTGTTCCAATTATGGCTACAGACGGGCGCCACATTAGCCGACAATTGTTTGCTGTCTGAAGACTTTCCATTTCACAATCAACTGTATGGAGTATGACGTGCGCAGCCACGCCCACGCAAATGGTACAGGTGGCAACGCCCACAACTTTTGATTGGCTTTAATTGCCTAAAATTGGGCGCGCTTGGGCGCAATAATTGAAATTCGTTAAACAAAAAATGGAATAATTTATCAATTGCGTAAACTACTTTGAGCATTTCTCATATGTATGCAAAATGGCAATTAAACCAAATTTCGAATATTGGAGAAATGCCGAATGCTGAGGGTGGGTAAAGGGAGTGGTGCGAACCACTGGCTGACTTTAGAGCACATTTATTAATTCAATTTTGTTGCTTTGCCCCCAAAAACGAAATATGAATAGAAATCAAGAGGCAACAGCTGCCTGTGACAGAAATGGAAATTATATACTCTACATGGGGTATATAAATATGGGAAGATAGTTCAATCGAAAGTTTTTATTTTAGCTGAATTTGGAGATTGCACGAGAATCTCTATATACATATATATTCTAATAACAAACCATCTCCTGTAATACTGCATACACATTTCAAGCTAAAAGTAAGCGTATATCAAAGTGAGAAGAGAAACAATACAAATGCGGGGTAAGAGCAAAATATTCGATTGAAATTTAAATTCAAAGCAACTTTCCAAGCTGCCCGCAAATTTATGCAGAGATATTTTCTTTCATTCAATTCTTTGCTGCTTGTTTTGTGTTCCGTTTTATATTTTGCTTTCAGTGGTCCCGATTTATGTGGCCCGATACTTCAGGAGTGTCACGGAACCAAATGAAATGCAAAATTTGTGCTAAAAAGAACGTTTGGAAGCATAATTAAGAATTTCACTTGCATAGGCAAAACAGAAATATCTCGGCGACAGCAAAACCAGTAGCAGGAGAGGACTCAAACGAACAGGCCTGTGCTGGGCTCCCAACAACAATGTGGGTAACCTAAGCCGAACGTATCACAGATTTCACATATACCAGCTACAGGCGTATCACAATGCAAACAAACAAACAAATACAAACAAAATAAACGTGTCGATGGGTAGATGCGGTTAGAGTGCGAAGCAGTCGAGTGGGAGGGGGAAGCCGAATGTTAAATCAGCAGCAAAGCCAAATAAGCAAATAAGATAAATATGAATGAGAAAAAAAGATGCAGCTGTAGCACTGACTACCGAAAATAAAACGAAGAAAACAACAGCAATGAGCAAATGCAGACGGACATTGTGGCAGCGAGGCAGGGCAATTCTCATGTCAGACTCAATGACATGTTCGAGTGGCTGCCATTTTGGCTGCACTCGCTCCAGGTCCAATTGGACTTTGTATCATGGCCCAGTTGTTGTTGTTGTTGTTGCACTTATTTTTGGGGGCACATTTTGCAGACGTTGCTCTGGCATTAACAAATTGCATGCATTGCATTTTTATGTGTTGCCTTCAATGGTTCAAAAATGGCATTTTGCATTCACTGAAGTGTGCATGGGAATGAAACGGAGATTATTTCATGTATTATTTATGAAGCGAGCTGCTGGAAATAGACAGAAGCCAAATGCCTTTCTATGCGATTCACAAGTATGGCACAATTGAAAGAGGATGAGAGAGAGAGAGAGTAGAATTGAATGAGGCTTGTGAGAGACAGACAATAAGCATAATAAATAGAAATTCTCAGATATAGCGAGTGACAATGAGTGCTGAAATATCTATCCGAAAAAAAGAGAAGCTCCTAGATGCCCCTTTAAATAGTACTCCAGTTGAGCTGTGCCTGCATTTCAAATGAGATTTCTTTATGAAACCAGCTAGCCACGTTTCATAGCTCAAGTTCAAGCACCTGTTTAAGAATGTGCTGCAAGTCCGTTGTTGGAAAGACCAGTTGGTGCAGCTAAAACACAGCTCAAATGACTTGTGGCAGTTTGGGGCGTGCCATAGATGCGGTATTAAGCGGTCATAGAACGGCGACAGCATTGACCTGCCCTTCTCCAGCGGGCGCAAAGATCGTGCCAAAGCGTTAAGTGGGAACAGCGAGGCCAGCTGCGTGGGCTTAACGGTGCCAGACAAAGTTGCAATAGATTTATCTCACAAACGAGGCTAACTGGTACAATTTGTTGCAAGCCAATTTGCACCAGTTGCCAGTCGCATCGACTGGCGGCAACAAGTTCCAGAGTAATCTGCCGTTCAATCAATTTGCTGCAGGTTTGTTTAGCTGTCGCTCGTGGTTGAGACTTAAGCTCTTAGCTTATCAAATTAATCGTTTGATTTAGACAGAGAGAGAGAGAGAGAGAGAGAGGGAGACAGCTCAATTTGTGGCTGCCACACACAAATTGTGGCAATTATTTTGTTTGCCAGCTTGCAACGCGAGCTGCGCATCTTGTTAATTATGAATGAAATTTATGCAACAATGGGTGCAGTAGCCACACAGACACACTGAGGCAGCAGCAGCCACATTTGCGTGTGGCAAAATGATTTAATTTTGCTTTTTTATCGTAGATACAACAAGCTACAAGGCAACGCCTGCGGGAGAAGTTGCGCCTGCGCCGCGAATCGGACCAGATTGAGACTTAAACGTCGCTGATTATGCAGCCCGATAGGCAGCCGGCACAAATGTCAGACGCGCACGCCCACAACACACGATCAGCATGAAGGGAGCGAGACAGATCGAAGAAAGAGAGAGAGAGAGGGGTGGGAGGTGGGCGTGCAATTTGTTCAATTGCGGCAGCCTCTTGGGCGTCACAAATGCGAATCTCGCATTTCGCTGTCTGCATCTAAAATGCTTTGCGGTTCTCGTTGCTGTTGCTCTGCCAGCGGCGCTGCTGGAGTTCAATTGACACAGTAACCTCGTAGTCGCTGCTTTTATGCCCCATGCATGATTACCGCCTCCAGTTGCCACAACAGCAACAACAACAACAATAACGGCTTTTATGATGATGCATTGCCCTGTCTGTGCGTCTATCTGCCCCGAACTCTCCCAGTCTCTGGCTCGATCTCTGCCTCTGTCTCAGTTGCTTGAATGTCTCTATTTTGTGGCTTGTGAAAATTTGTCATTAAGCACAATACGCGCACATTCTCTCAGTTCTTTTTCTTGAAACTTAACAAGCTGACATATTTGCTGATATAGCTAATCTTTGATAGGGTATTATACAATTTGTCATGCTGTTTGTTGTATGAATTATTAGATTATGTTGAAATTACAGGGTATTCAAGCTTTCTGTTTCTTTATATAGGCTTTGCAATTGAAAAGTTGAAATGAATGGCAAGAGATTTGTCATTCTTAAACACTTGCTTATGAAAGGACTCAACTTATCTATCTATAGGTAATACTCTTTGCATTTGGTTTAAAGTTTATATGAAATATTATTTCAAACTCATTAAATCTTATTTTTATTTATTTTTATATTTTAAATTCCGCTTGCATATTCAATTAGTTATTCAGTCTAGTTTTGAAGGCAAATTTAGTTTTATTACACGAAATTTTTGTAGGCAACGCCTTAACTTAATTTAAGTGTATTTCTCTAGAGCTACGCCTCTTTAAATGTTCAAGTCGCATCGTTTGTCGTCTGGTCGATTGATGCTTCATGGAAGCAGTTGTGATGTTTGTCATGCTGGAAAATTGATTCAGCTACAAATATTTGCATAACTCATTAAGAGCGATGCGAGATACGTAAACTTAAGCGTTGGCATTCACGTAAACGAACTCGTAAACTACGTTCATTGTGTATCCATGTGACTGTCTCTCTCTCTCTCTCCCTCTTTCTGTATTTTTGCAGTTTTTGTCGCGATCGTCAAACGCAAATATTTTAATTAGTTTTTGGGTGGGGAAGCGTCTCGAATCGCTGGCTAATTGTTGGCATTGGTTCAGCAAGCGAAACGGGCACTGATTATGGAAAGATTATGCAAACATGTTCTATGAAGAGGTTGAGCTGACAAACAGCCTAACAGAAGCAAAGCAGCTGATAGATTTGCCTTTACAACGTTTACAACACTGGCAACAGGCAATAGGCAACTGACAACTGAGAACTGAGAACTGCAATTTGACATTGGCGAAAGTGATAGAAGAAAATAATTGACTGTCTTACGAAACTAATTATTTCTTTCATTTTGCATCATGGAGGGAGGGCTCAGGGATCCCTTTCTGGAGACATTGCGCAATGTCGTGGAGGTAATGCTTGCTGACAAGGAGTGTTCAACGGAAAATGAGCTTGTGCATGATAAGCTGGTGATTTTGATGCGCAACAGTGAGTAAGTGCATTCGTTGCTGTCCATTAGCTAATTATGTTATGTATCCTGCAGAACTGCGTGATATTGCGGTGATCACCTCGAATGGAGCCAGCCATGCGGGTCGCTCCAAGCCGTGTTACTTCGACGTGGAGCGCGCGTTCCGCGTGCTGGGCATTGAGGTTAGTGGGTTGAAGGAAATATATAATGCCAGCCCAGAGTACCAACCAAGAGTCATGAACTTTACTCCACTGGAGATTCGCGACGATGACATTCATCAGACTCCACAGCTGGAAATCAATCAGCAGCGTGGCACACGCAGCGGTCGGCACATACCCAAGTATATGCCGCCGTTCCCTGGATTGCATACCTACAGGAACACCATGATGAACATTGTGACGGATCGAGGCTATTGCAAGGAGCGAGAGCGTCGCGCTCGATTGCAGCAAAATGTTCAGAGGGCGCTCAATACATTTTATTTGCGCACAATGCCAACAACTTCACTGTTCGGCGAAGGGGAAAAGAACGAGGACTTTATGGGTGAGTCGTTCAAAGAGCTCATCTTTAAGAAAGAGAAATGATTCCATTTCATTCACATAGTGCTTAAGTTGACTGCGCCCAAAAAGCCAGCCTACTTGTCGGCCCTAATGCCGAGCGATGAGGTGTTCGATAAAGATATTTACGAGTGCAATGAGGAGGTTAATGAGAGAGGCAAGAAACAGCATCTATCTGGACTATGTAATATTTATAATAATATATTTTACTTTAGTCCAAAGCAATTCCTTTATGCAAGAACCTAAGATGCCGAGAATGCGAGGTGAAGATGAATCCGACGAAGATCTGAATGAAGAGAATAAATACTACGAAGAGTCTGGCGAAGAGAATGAGAATGAGGATTATGAAGAGAACGAGGAAGAGTCTGGGGAAGAGAATGTTGATTATGAAGAAGATGAAGTAGAGGATGAGGATTATGAAGAGAATGAAGAAGAGTGTGGCGAAGAGGAAGAGAATGAGGATTCTGAAGAAAATGAACAAGTGTCTGAGAATGAGGATGAGGATTATGAAGAGAATGAAGAAGAGTGTGCCGAAGAGGAAGAGAATGAAGATTCTGAAGAGAATGAAGAAGAGTGTGACGAAGAGGAAGAGAATGAGGATTCTGAAGAGAATGAAAAAGTTTCTGAGAATGAATATGAGGATTCTGAAGAAAATGAAGATGAGTGTAGCGAAGAGGAAGAGAATGAGGATTCTGAAGAAAATGAACAAGTGTCTGAGAATGAGGATGAGGATGATGATGAGAATGAAGAAGAGTGTGGCGAAGAGGAAGAGAATGAGGATTCTGAAGAGAATGAGAAAGAGTCCGAGAATGAGGATGAGGATTATGAAGAGAATGCAGAGTGTGGCGAAGAGAATGAAAAAGTGTCTGAGAATGAGGATGAGGATGATGATGAGAATGAAGAAGAGTGTGGCGAAGAGGAAGAGAATGAGAATTCTGAAGAGAATGAGAAAGAGTCTGAGAATGAGGATGAGGATTATGAAGAGAATGAAGAGTGTGGCGAAGAGGAAGAGAATGAGGATTCTGAAGAGAATGAAAAAGTGTCTGAGAATGAGGATGAGGATGAGGATGATGATGAGAATGAAGAAGAGCGTGGCGAAGAGGAAGAGAATGAGGATTCTGAAGAGAATGAGAAAGAGTCTGAGAATGAGGATGAGGATTATGAAGAGAATGAAGAGTGTGGCGAAGAGGAAGAGAATGAGGATTCTGAAGAGAATGAAAAAGTGTCTGAGAATGAGGATGAGGATTATGAAGAAGATCAAGTAGAGGATGAGGATTATGAAGAGAATGAAGAAGAGTGTGGCGAAGAGGAAGAGAATGAGGATTCTGAAGAGAATGAGAAAGAGTCTGAGAATGAAGAGATTGAGGAAGAGGATGGCGAAGAGAATGAGAATGAGCAACATGAAAAGTATGAGGATGAAAAATATGATGACAATGAGATTGGGTATAATTTAGGGAATGCGATAACGAATAGCTTTGAAAATGATGAAGAGAATGAAAGTTATGAAGATAGCATAAATGAAAATTACATATTTAAAGTCTATGAGATTTATGGAGTAATGAAGGAATTTGAAAAAAATGAAAATGGGCATGAGAATGAGAATGAGAGTGAGAATGTGTATTCCGATCATAATTATAATGTGAATAATAGTGATTTAATGAACGTGAATGCGAAACAGAATGAGATTGAGAATATGAATGGGATTGAGAATGAAAATGAGCATAAGACTGTGTGTGTGTGTGAGATTAAGAGTGAGATTAAGAGTGAGATTGAGAATGTAAATGTGAATGAGATTCCGAATTTAACAATGAATGAGAATAGAAATGAGAAAGAGGTTGAGAGTGTAAATATTAATTTGAATGTGAAAGTGGAAGGGGAAGTGGAAGAGAATGAGAATGAAAATGAGAACGAGAATGAGAATCGGATTAAGAAACTGGTGGAAATTGAGAATGAGATTGAGAAAGTGATTAAAATTGAGAATGAGATAAATGTTGAGAATATGAATGTAAATACTAAAGAGATTGAGATTGAGAATATGCATTTAAATAATAATGAGAGTGCGATTATGAATGCGAACGTGATTGAGAATGAGAATGCGAGTGAGAATGACCATAAGATAGAGAATATGAATTCTCCCTATGTTAATAAGAATGAAAATGAAAATGAGAAAACGAATAGCATTGAGAATGGGAAGAAAAATGCGAATATTGAGAATATGAATACAAATGAGAATAGGATTGAGAATATATGTGTGGATGAGAACGTGAATGAGAATGATATTGTGCTACAGAATGAGATTGCGACTGAGAATATAAATTTAAATAAGAACGATAATGAAAATGAAATGTTGAGTATACAAGTGAACAAGAATGATAATAATAACGATTATGTACATGAAAATGAGAGTATGAATGAGCTCTTGAATTACTTATTCAATGTAAATGCCAATGAGGAGAATATTTGCATTGACTCGAGTAACAGCGTAAATGAAAAAGAGAATATGCAGGTGAAGGACAACAAAGAAAATGGGAATGAAAATATAGAGAACAGTGAGAGCAAAGCAAATAATGACAATGGGAATATAAGTAAAAAGGATAGTGAAAATAGAAATGAGAAGGAGAAGGAAAATGGAAACGGGAATGAGAAAAAGGATAATAATGAACACGATGCAAAGAATGCTAATAAGAATGAAGAAAATTCTATGGATTATGAGAATGCTATGGAATATATGGATATTGATGAACCTGAACCTGATGGAAATCACGATGTCGATATGGAGTTGGTAGACTTTAACATATATGATGATGTCGATATGAGCGAATAAGCATTTATTACAATTATAGAGTGGAGTATTATATACATATGTCTGAATGTTGTAATAAATATGTATGCCTTGGCATACGTTCCACAACAAGAACGATATCAATTTGTGCATTAAGGAATCATTTTTCAACTTTCTACTTGACTTTTGGGGCGTGTTTACCTTTGTGTCCAGTCGATTTCACTTAATCTCTGGCAGCTCATGCGCTGCGCGCTATTTAATTTCTTTCAATTACATTTCATTAAAAACTGACACACGTTTTCAAGGGGATTCGAATTCCATGCAGGGCCAACACCTTGCAGCCAGCCAAATGTTCGACGGGTGCAAAAGTTCAAAGTGCTGGCAAGCGCAACACTTGCCCGTCTGCTGCTGCTGCTGCTGCTGCTGCATGCTCCTGGTTGCTGCTAACGGTAACGATTCCCAGAGTATTAAATAACTTTGTAATTTAATTAACTTTGACGTCGGCGTCGTCGCCATCACCATCACCATCGCCATCGCCATCGCCGTCGACGTCGACGTCGCAATTCTCCCGCTTAACTTTGATTAACGTTTTGCAATTTTTCAACAAGTTTGAGTTCAACTTTGCTTCACGTTGCTTTAATGCCAGGTGCACTGGGCTGCGGCCAGGGTGTGAGGAGGACAGACGGCTAAAGGATTCCCGTCTATGCTTGAGCTCAAGAGTTTGGATTACACGCGACTTTTCCGAGCACAGGTCGGGCTGTTGCAGCTATTTGTGTCGCTCAAGTTATTTGAGGCAAAGTATTTTGAGATTAGAGCAGTTGATGCTGCTCTGACTCTGCTGAAAGTTGAGGCTCAAGCTGCTGTGGCTAAATGCTGTTAAAGTTTGCTAAAGGAATCAACTAAATGGAAAGACACAGAAGTCACAATAATTAACTATGTGAGAGTATCAAATCCGATTCTTGTCTATTTTTAAGTAATTTTGTTCAAACAATTTAGCTACATTTATTTAGATTTGTTTTATTTCAACACGTTTCCGTTGATTATTTGATTTGGCAACAGCTGAAAGCGTTTCACAGACAATTTGACTTTGATATTGTGCCAGGGCACAAGTTGCAGCCGCAAATGCAATTGGATGACGCAAATGCAGTCGGCAGGGAGCGGGGAGCAGGAGCAGCGGCCGGGACAGGCGGCGCCTCTCATACAACTTGCCAAAAAGATTTCATATGTAGCGATTGCAACATTAAATTGCATAAACATAAACAATAAACAATGAAAAATTCTATTTGTACATGGCTCATAAACGTTAACAGCCAAAGCCCAATTCCTAAATATGCAATAATGGCGCAAATGAAAGGCCAACGGCAGATGAAAATGCTGAAAAATACAGAAAAATGCTGAAATTCCGAAATTGTTTAGACGCATCTGCAGTTAGTCCGTTGATTTGTTGCTCCAGATTGGAAATGCTTTTTTGTTTTATTTTAGTATTTGTAATGCTTTTTGTGTGCTCGTTTCGGTTGTCATTTTAACCCATTTTAACCCATGTTCGCTGTTGGCTACATTTTTTTATTTCGTCTCTTGTTTATTTGTGGTTGGGCTTTGTGACCCGTTGAGATAAATTGAAAATTATGACACAAGTTTTGATATTTGTGTTTCCTTTTTTTTTGGCTGCGCAAGGCCAGTGGGCGTGGCGTAGGCCATGTAGTTTAATTTATTTATTTTACTTGCGTTGGTTTTTTTTCGTTTTTTTGTATTTCCATAAAAAATAAACACACACAAACAGCGGAAGTGAAAACATGCAACAGTATACAGATGAGAAAAAATATATAACAGAAATAAATAAATAAATATTAGAACTAGCTGGACAAAGACCGAAGAAGATGTTACTCTATAATGGTAAGTCATTTAATGTATTTACATTAATATTTATGTATTTTATTTTCTTTTGTTTATATTTTTATTTATTTTTATTTTTTTACAAATTTTAATTTATATTATTAATTTTTTATTTTTATTAATTATTTATTATTGGTATTTTGTTTATTATTTGACGTAGTTTCAATATGTTTTAAGAAACTCTTTAAATTTGATTTTAATATATTTTTTATATTCAGTTGAATTTAATATCCATAACCCATCAGCATGCAAAAATTCTGCTGTCATAAACCTTACATTTTCATTTCGGTTCACGCACACAAACACACAAGCACACACACACACATACACGCTGGCAGAACATGTACGTTATCTTGTTTGCCTGTGACCCGCTTGGCCAAACAAAAGCCAATTTTTCATAAATCTTTTCTCAGCCCTTACCTTGCCGCCCCTTATCACAATTCCCCTGTCAACTCAGTTTTGCCCGCTCTCTCTCTCTCTCTCTCTCTCTCTCTCTCTCTCTCTCTCTCTCTCTCTCTTTTGCAGTCTCTCTTCATCTCTACTCGGTTGCCATTTTACGGTTGC
The DNA here is from genome assembly GCA_030914345.1 of Drosophila koepferae. NCBI lineage: Eukaryota > Metazoa > Arthropoda > Insecta > Diptera > Drosophilidae > Drosophila > Drosophila koepferae. Next base: position 13,700,064 of record JAUESR010000202.1, read on the forward strand.
ATTTAACCTTTTCTCTTGAAATACACTTTAAACATTTACCGCTCTGTTGTTGTGGCTATAAAAATATTGTTTGTTGCTTCAGTTGCTCATACGCTCCGTTGTCAGTGGCCTGCTATACAAATTGCTGGCTCGTTATAATTATGACGTCGCTTTAACTCCTCCCAAGGGACGCACACACATGTGTGTGTGTGTGTGTGTGTGTGGAAAAGTCTCTAAGCAAATCAATTCAAGTTCACGCGCCTCACCATGGCTTAAGAATTGTGTGGCGTGTGTAAATTTTGTTGGCACAGCTTTGGCTTCAGCTTTACTTTCCCTTTGTGGAGTGGCTTTTGTGTGTTGGCATTTTCCTTGCGTTGACTTTGACGTCGCAAAGGAATGCTAAAGTTGCTTTTGCTGCTGGTTGCCCTCTTTCGTTGCTTTCTGTTGCTTCTTGTTTATTTGATTTTTATTATTTTTATGCTTGTGTTTCGGTTTTGTTTGGCCCTTCAGCTGCCTCGTGTTATTTATGTGCATGTATTTTATTATTGTGTATGCTTTTTAATGCACACAACAGGCCAGCATGAATGAATGAATGAATTGAGCAGCCCAAACAGCAGCAGTAGCAGCAGCAGCAGTCGAAGCAGCAGCAAGCAAAACGCCTGCAAATCGCTCGTCAGACACGCGCGTGTTTAGCATAAGAATTTCCCATTGACTGTGTGCCTTTCGCATGGGAATTGTAAATTTCCTTGGTGCAGGCACAGCCGGCAGCTGTAATCAACTAATCAAGTGGACAGAGTGAAAAGCCTTTCGCCACGATTTCGCTATGAAATTGGGGCCTTTAAGAATATTTAACTATGCTCAAACTTGAAATTAAATTATTTATATATTATTATTTATATATATTTATAAAATATTTATAAATCAATTTAATTTTAACTTAACTTTAACTTTTTTTTGAATTCAACAAATATTCCTTTTTGTTGTCGGAATTCGGGCGAAATCCATGTTGGGCCCACAATAGTTCAGCTCTGTTTGGCTATACGTTTTGTCCCTACAACTGTTCATTTGTACGTGTTATTCGCACGTTTTCTTGTTGTTTTATGGCTGCTTTATTATGTAGCCCAGACCCAGACCCAGACCCAGACCCAGAGACAGAGACAGAGCCCGATCTAACTCTCTCTTCGTGCGCATCTAACGCAACTTACTTCTAGCCAAGTTTTCTTTGCTAGTTATGCGTATATATCAAATGACTGTGCGTGTTTAAGTGTGTGTTTCCCCAGTGTGTTTCGGTGTTGGAGGCATTTGTTGCTCGATATTATGGCAGCTATATAAAAGTACATTTATTGTATACATACGTATACATGATATGTATTTTTAGCAGCGCTTGTACGCTTTACGTGCGTAACGTGTTAAAATTAACACGAGGCGCCATCGTTGCGCATACGCCACATGTGCCACCACCTGACTGTCCCCCTCCCTCCTCCCCCCCCCCCCTTTCTCGCTGTCTCCATCTGAGTGTGTATATTCAGCTTGATTAAATTGATTGAGTTTGATTGCTATCTGAGTTGTTGCCTGTCGAGAGCGAGTTGCCAATCTGGCAAATATTGTGCACTTTGTCTTGCAGCCCTGTTGCATATTTCATGGGCAACAGCAAAAGCAATTAGCCACGCGTGGAGTGCACCTAACTTGGGCGCTGCGGCAGTCAGCTTCACCTGTCCTGCCGCCAATTCGATGAAGTGAAATGCAAATTTGCCTAAGACGAAACACAGCCGGCAATTTCCACGAAAATGCAATTGAATTAATGAGCTGCCAGCGCACACTAATATCAAGTGAAAGAGGCAGCGTCAGAGATGGAGATGAAGATGGAGAGAGAATGAGGGAGATTGCATGCTAAGAGAATGTTTTGAATACCTAATGGCTTTATTATGCCAAAGCAGCGTGCGGCATGCAGATTCAGTTGCACTTGCAGTTGCCTCTCGCATTCTCTGCTCAAGGTAACAACGAGTTGAGCTTTGACAATTACAATGTAACTTGAGGATCGACTGCGTCTCCATCTCCATCTCCATCTCCAGCAGTGCTTCCGTCAGCGGCCTGTCTCATTAGCCCCTTGTGCACAATTGTGCGCATTCTGAGCATTTTGTTATCTTTTGTCACAGCAAACACAAAAGCCAACACTTACAATAATATATAATCATAATGATGTTGATTAGGGCCGGTTCGCCCAGCTATCTGGCCCGTTGGCTGTTGTCTGTCCAAGTCGAGTTTTGCATTTCATAATCATAACAAGTGCAAAGAGCTAGCTAGCTGCTTAGGCAGTCACAACACTAAGTTTGGCTCACTGAGCTGTTAACAATGCCAATGTGTAGTCGAGGCAGGAAGTGAGTGGAGTCAGCTATCTCGCGAGACACAATGGCAGGCATTTGTTCTACTCTGCAAGGTGAGTAGAACAAAGGCTGCAACACGCCCAACAACATCTAATGCAGAGAGAACAATAATATCAGATGCTCTCTAGTGAAAAGTATAGTAAATTGACTTGAGTCGCAAATTCATGTACTGCAAGAAATTTTACAAATATCAATACATACTTCTTGACAATTCTATATACCTTACAACTCCGATTTTAGTATAGGGTATTTATAAGCTTTGAGCAGACAGCTGATATCAAGAACAAGGGCAGCCCATGCGCTGCTTAGACAAAAGAAAGCGTTGCAGCAGCATTTCTAATGCAACTGATAAGCATCTGGGAACAGCAGCTGCCAGCAGCAGCAGCAGAAGCAGCAGCTCGAATTGCAGCGCTTGAAGGTGAGCATGAGAGCAGCCAACGCCACTTGAGAATGGCAACAATTCAGCGCTCATTTCCGCATCTGCATCTCTCTTGCTAGAGCTGATAGTGTGTCTGTGTTGGCGTTCACTTTTGAAAGTAGCCAGAAAAGCGAAAAGCAGCGAGAGGAGGAGGCAGCACTCTCACACACACACAAATCAAATCAGTCGCTGATCTATGCAGGCAGCAGGAGCAGCAGGAGATCTATGTATGTAGGCTGCACTAATGGGCTGTGACGCTATCGCGGCACTTATCTGCCAGTCGCTGTCATAATGCGAGACTGCGCTCCCCTAATCAATTTCAAATGCTCTTTTTCGACGAGTCGTGCGCCGCTTTTTAGCTAATCAGCTTTTGGCAATCTCTTTGAAAAATATATATATATATATATATATATATATGTGCGCATAGAGATATACATGCCTATAGTTTTCCATATGGCCGGGCGCTGCAGCTTGTTGAGCTTAGACGCTGTTGCGTCTGTCAGCGGCAGTTGCTAGCATCTTGCTTAGATGTTGCAGCAACATTTAATAGCAACATGTTGCCGTTTTATATAAATCACAAGTGTGCCCAGCCCAGGTCCAAGCACCGGCACCGGCACTGGCACCGGCACTGGCACTGGTACTGGCGCAGTCAGTCATAAATTTTTATTGCCGCAGGTCATGAGCAGCCAATAAAACTAAATGGAAGAAAAAACATTTCCAAATGCATTTTCCCCAATTTATATATACATCCATATATTTATGAGTTTATAGACGAATTTCTTTTATATACACATTCATCAATATCATTTGGCATGGTCTTTTGCACAAAATGAATGCTGTTTACCCTAACAGAGGACAGTACAACTTTGTTATGAAATATGTAGAGCAAGAAATCTTGCAGGTCTCTCAAATCAAAAATTGAATGTGATTTATTTGAAAATGAATATCACATTTTAAATATTTTGAAAATTAATAAATTATAAACAAAAAATGTAATTTTTAGAGTATTTAATCTTCGTCAGGCTTATTTTAAGATTCATTCCCGATGACCTGGGCCCAGCCCAGAGCACAGTACATTGACTATATGAATTATATCATCATCATTATTATCATCAGTGGCATCATCATTAAAACGTCGAGTGCTGGCCAAAACGATGAGCTTATCGACTGCTGAATGAGTGGGCTGTCTATTGGCTAGCCAGTTCATAAGACTCTTTCACTTTGAGCTCATTTTTTTTTGTCTAGTTGACTGTGTGTTCCCTTGCTGCCATTGCATTGTGGCAGTAAGTTAAGTTATATTTCTCTTTTTTAAACCACAAATACACGTAATGTGTAACTGTGTGTGTGTGTCTGTGCGTGTGTGTCTCTGTAGCCAATCCCCAGTGCAGCAGCAGCCAGAGCTTTGCTGTTTCTGCATCGCTTCTTTCTGTTCCCTTTCGTTGGCCAGGACATTTAGTCTCTCAACGGCTTGCCACACCAGCATCAGCACGTTCTCAAATTTGAATTCAATTTAAGTTGTTCCCAGAGCACACACACACACACACACACAGACACATACATGTGTGTATGCGATGCCATCCAGCATGCTCGCAACTTTGTCAGCTTCCGCCCTGCCATTTGACCTTTTTGAATTCTATTTTTATTTCAATATTTTTTTTTTTTTTTGTATCGCATTTTGTAATAAGTTTGAACTTGAAATGGTTTTACGTGTTGTGTTTCTTGTCTAGCCTGCAGCATAAATCAGCTCTCTATATATATATATATTTACATTGAGGCAATCTGTTATTTATATACAATTTGCCCTATTTTGATAGCTGACAGTTTTTCCAGGAATGTTGGCGTTAATTGCTTTCATGCTGCATTATCAGAATGTCAACACATTAACATGATTATTTAAAAATATCTGTTATGAGTTTAATTGCTTTTGCAATGCGTTAAAGCAAATGGAATGCCATCAAATTAAAATTAGTTTTATATAAATGCATGTCGTAAACTTTAACTATTTTATTATATATTCTATATGATTTATTTTTATTTGTATAATTGCAAGTCGTTATATTAAATGCACACAAATAGTTGCATGTCTGACTGATGAATCTACATGTAGATATTCAGTAAAATACTCACGCATCAGAATCGTCTGATTTTATATATATATTTTAAAGCTTCAGAGCGCTACAAATGCAAATGTGAGGCATATCAATATCAAGAAGTATTAAAGTCTATAATTTCTTATGATTGACTTTAAGTAAGACAAGTAAATATAACAACTATCCACAGTCCTATATAAAATTTAAAGCAGCGCATCAATTGATTCGACCACATCTCGTTAGCTGGCCAATTTGTGGTTGCTCAACATCTTCGCAGTGTCACATGCACTTGACGTCTCTTTTTGACAGCTTCTCGCATGTCTGTCACATATTCTTAATGCATTTTACCACACATTTCTCTCAGCAGGTGACAAGAATTCGACTCAATTGCTTAACAATCATTAAAAAAAAAAAAAATGTGCTTTGTATATTGTGCTATATGGCGTCATATTAAAGTCTTTGAGACACGCAAATTTCAACAGCTCATCCGTCAATCGTTGAATGAGCCTATATTCGAGTGTCAACAAATGGCATGAAAAACTAAATAAATTACGTGACAGCAAAAAAGATAAAAAACAATAAAAAACAATAAAAACTAAAAACTACAAAAAAAAAAGGAAATTTAATGCTTAAACGCTTAACCTACATTTCGAATGGCGCTAATTAAAGTGCCTTGTGGCCTGCTCTCAATAAATCAAAAACAATCTTCTAAGGCAGACCATAAATTAGTTCACGGTCTTGAAAGAAACTATATATATATATATATATATATGAATATGATATAATGTCAAATTCTACATGTGAGTAAATATTGTGACAGCGAAATAGAATCACCTTTGCCAAATACTTTTGGCCTTCGCAGCTGCCAATCAATTGGTAATTAGATGAAAGCAAATATTATACTTTTGGCTGTCTCAACAAGTGGTTGCCCTTTTCTCTTATTTTTCTAAAATTGAAATTGCAGAAATTCTGAAAACCTCAAATTGCTTTTCTTTTTTATACCCTGAACCCATTGAAAATGGGAATTCAGGGTATAATGGTTTTGTGAAAATGTATGTAACAGGCAGAAGGAGAAGTCGCAGACCCCATAAAGTATATATATTCTTGATCAGCATAAAAAAATAAGTTGATTGAGCCCTGTCCGTCTGTCCGTCCGTCCGTCCGTCCGTCCGTCCGTCCGTCCGTCCGTCCGTCCGTCCGTCCGTCCGTCCGTCCGTCCGTATGAACGTCGAGATTTCGGAAACTACAAAAGCTAGAGAGCTGAAATTTCACATGAACATGCGTATGTTAGCTACGCAGTACGAGTTTATTTTGTTTTTTCGATAACTCATCCCATTTCCAAATTATCGATAAAAAATCGAAAATTCGTTTACATTTTTTAGGTTTTTTGGACATAACTTCTACATTATTTCTGCTAGAGACTTCAAATTTGTTTATTTAGGTAGATATTATAGATACGCAGATTATGTAATTTACAGATTTTGGATGCCACGCCCCCTTCGCCCCCAATTTGAAAAAAACGCATTTCAAATACTAGAGACTTGCAATTTGGCATATACATAGATTTAGATACTCTTAATCTACTTTGAAAATTTCATAAAGATAGTCCATCTAGAAATGGAGTTATGAGCGTCGAAAGTTCAGCCCAACCCGCCTCCAAGCCACGACAGCAACTACGCGGTTAGCAGAGCGCGCGCTCATAAGTGCGTAAAGAAGAAGAGTATCACTTTTTTGCAGGGTTCAGGGGATCTCGTAGTCGAGCCGTCTCGACTAGAGCCATCTTACTTGTTTTTTTTTGTTGTTGTGCGCCAGTCGATGACTAATTTTTGTGTTAAAAATAAAGCGTAGGAAAATTGCCTAGAAAATTGGCACGCTTCTTGTTTCATCAGAAAATAAATAGAAAAGGCTAAAACTGTTTCGCTGCCCATATGAAAACCAAGAGCCAAAAGACTTTGCCAGTGTGTGAACCAATTAACCGACTGAATTATGCTCAAGATGCCTTAGGCTTATCTATACAGCTAATATGCTATATATCAGCCAGACAGGCAGTTAGTTTCATTTTCCTTGTTGGCTTGCCAAATGTGAAACATCTTGGAAAACTGATTACGCAAAGTGTTTGGCAATTTGTTAGCACATTCAGTACAGGTTCAAAATAGAACGTGATGAAACTGTATTCGCTCAATTTCAATTATACGAATTGCTCACAGCGAATTTTCATATTTTTCTATTTTCCTATATTCACATTCATTTTGAATAAAAACAATTTAAATACAACATTAGCCACTTTTTTTATTGTCAACATCAGCATTTGTATATTTTGAGTTTTTAATTATAGTTTTATAAACAAAGTTGATATCATCGGCCACAGGCGATTTTAATGTGAATGTAGTATATAAATTTCGACTATTTTTAATCATGTTTTTTTTATGACAAGAAAAACTTGTGTTTAGCAAAACAGACGTCAAAGGCAACTATATATGTGTATACATCAGTATATATGGTATATATAGGTTTAATACATTTAGTTGTGCCAGTTATCGGCATTTAAATAAAAAGTAAAGTTCACTGGAGTACTTAATGAGGCCCGCATGATGTGAAAACACCTTTGATGAGCTCCCAGAGCAGCATGTAAAAAAAAAAAAATAAGTAAAACAAGTCAAGTCTTGCAGACGGCTGTGAGCGACTGCCTAATGCGCGCCAACCGTTGCTCAAGAGTCGATCTACTTACACGATTTCTACAGTCGTGAGTCAAGCTGCAGCCCAGTAGCTAATATACCTCATTGAGTAGTTGAGCGTGCATATAAAGAGGCTGCTAACACGGGCAAACATCAAGCATTAAAGTCTTAGGCAAATACAAGCATATGTATGTATGTGTGTATGTATGCGTGTGTGTGTGTATGTATTTACATATGCATGTGCCTGTAGATGGAGCGCACTTGGTAGCAATAAAATAAATAACTCTGCGGCACTGAGGCAGCTGAGTTAATGAGCCTCCCGACCTAAAACAAATCTCCATCTCTCTATATCTGTCTGCCTCTGCCCGTTTCTCTGCCCGTTTCTCTGACTGACTGCGATGTGAACTTCCGTAGTTAGGCAGGAAATGCACATAAACAAAAAGTAGCTGCGACTACGTCAGAGTAGGAGCTGACTGAGCGGACTGGGCGGCATTCTCGCAGCAGCGCAGAGCAACGCTTATTGTTGGCCAATTTTAATTGATTTTTATGTGCGAGCTCGTAAGTATTTGATATTTATGCACGCCCGCAATTTGTATACGCATTATAGACTATACACAACATGACGTGACCCACACCCACACCCTCGGCGAGCATGTTTATGTAAATGGATAGTCGAGGGAGCCACACACGAGGCCAGAGCCTTGCGCCTTCCGTTTACTATTCAACTTGAAATGCGGATGCCTTTAAATGCAGACATTTTCGGACAGTCTTTGAAATAAACATTGCGAATTGGCTAAGCCAAGAAACGTTGAGGCGCCCTCGCATTCGCTCGTCCTCGTCACTGCAACTTGATTATGCTTTATGACCAGGCTAGAAAGCTACTGGACCATGGCCCAAAAGGATGGGCGCTCGCATACCCAGAAGTGCTCAACACCCTACAACATTTTGCGCTGTTCCAATTTATGAATTCATTTTTTTACATTTCACAGCTTTGCCTTTTGGGTGTGTGTGTGTGTGTGTGTGGGTACTTGGAGGCCATGCTTTTTATTTTAATGCTTGCGCATTAACAGCCAAAAGTTTTTTTTTGCTGGCTTTATTATTGCTCATTTGCACAGCCGCGTCCTGAGCACCAAGCAACAACAACAACAAGTACAAGAACATCACTCACCGGCTTTCAGTTCAGCATATTATATATATATTATTCATGCTCTATAGGAAAAAGGAAATGCGGAAAACAGGTAAACAAAAAATGAAGGAAAAACAATGCACCGCCAAAAAGGTCAAGAAACGCGGAAAATAAGCTTTTAAGCCAACCATTGGCAGGTGTTGAAAGCGAACGAAAATTTAATTACATTTAACTTGCAGCAATTCGCAATAATTAATAATAAATCATACTTTATCAAAAACTTTATATAAACTAACTAGCGAAAAGTTCGGGAAAAGTCAAGGGAAAATTGTTTGTTTTTCTTCATTTGTCAACTGTCTCTTGTCTCGATGCCGTCTGTAGCTTTAGCTGTTTGTCTTTGCTAAAAGTTTCGTATTTCGTTTTTGTCGCTTTTCTTTTGCTTTTTGTGTGTTGTCTCATGAAAATTCAATAAGTTGCTTTTCCTTACAGCCAAATGAATTTGGCTCCTAATGAATTCGCTTCCTGTGCAGCTTCCTTTTAAAAATGTGTAAATGGGGTATAATAGCTTAATGCAAAAGTATGTAACAGGCAGAAGGAAGTATCTGGGAGGCAGAGTAGCATATATAAGGCAGATGCAAATGAGAGTGAATGAAAATAAATGGTTATGATGATAATCATGATAATGCTCAAGTTGAATATGCTGATGATGCTATGTTATAAGATAAGATAAGATAATGAATGGGAGAAGATAACTTGAAGATAACATGCAGATGATATATATGCTAATACATTAATTAAATTACATTAGATTAGAGCAAAGCGCATTCGACTGCCTAAGCTGTAAAATATTTTATGACTTTCGACTCACAGCAGCTCACAGCTATTAAAATTGCTCAAGAAGTATCGCACTTAAATGCCATGCAGCAGCGCACAGAGACTTTCAGCAGCGAGTGTGAGAAAATCAATGAGCTTAAAAGCTGAGCCTGATCAAGCCTGCATCGTGCTATATGCTATACAAATCAGTTCATAACGGGTTGCGCATGCAGCGCTTCCGTCCGTTGGCCGTCCGTTTCCGTTTCCTGACCAAGATGGCCCATTGACTGGCCACGCCCAGCCCAGGGCAAATATTGAAACAACTGATTAGTTTGAGTGAGCTGCAATTGTTGTCTGTGGCCTGTGGCCTGGGCCTGTGCCATGGCCCAAGTTGCCTGCTTGAATCGAACTCCCATTGCAGCTTGAGTTCCATTTGTTCCATTTGTCGTTATTGCACTCAGACATATTTCATGTGCGATGCGAAATTGAAATATTCATGGTATTTAATTTATTTAATAGGTCTGGCCAAAATATCTAATGTATTTCAATTCCATAGAAAATTCTAAATTCATATGCTTACAGCAGGCGTTGCTATGTGTATGTGTGTGTGTGTGTGTGTGTGTGTGTGTGAGGGGGCGTGTGGGCGTGTAAGTAGCTTGCTCAAAAATATGCCATAATTTATCCAGCTCAAGTGGTTTAAAGGGTTGCTCGAGCAGTATTGGCATATAAAGAGGGGGAGGCTTGAATACAACATTATAGATATATTTTGATGCTAGTATATAATGCATTTAATAATATAGAAAAATAACATCCAAGCTCATAGCAAGAGTATATCTCTTACTGTCTTTCAATACAAATTTAACTAACATAAAAATTCATTGCATTCATTCAAACACGTTGAACCACCCTCGTCAGTGGCACGTTTGATAGAATTTCGAATTTTCAATTTCCATTTCCATTACAATTTGTATTCTACTTATTATAATTATATTGTCAATGCAAATCAGCTTCGATTTTTAATGCTGCTTACACTTTTGCTGCTGCAGTGTCTTTGACACGTCTCAGTCATGCCATTTGGGCGCACGCACACACACGCACACACACGCACACACACGCACACACACACACACACATGAGAGACTAAATAAATGTCAGCAAAACTTAAATGGCATTCGAGTCGCAGACGTTTTCCTAATGGAATCACAATTTTCACAATGCCAACAAAGTTAAGCCAACATTTCTGTTCTTTTATTTATGTTCATTGTTGTTGTTGTTGTTGTTGCTGTTGTTGTTGCTCAAGTTAACTGCAAAAGTTGAGTGAAAATAAAGCGAGCTCCGCTCTAGCCGGTGGGCGTGGCAACAAAAGCACTGAAAGTTGCCCAAATTGAACTTAATCAAATTGGAGAAACGTCGACGGCGTTGAGCATTTTGCACGCTTCGTTTTGTTTTGGTTTTTTACATTCATTTTATTTTATTTTACTTCTTCTCCTTTTCTTTTTTGGCTGCGCTGCCATGTTGGGCAGACATTTTGGTTCTAATGGCCAGGAGCCATCATGGAGGAAGTAAAAGAGAGAAATAGAGAGAGAGAGAGAGAGAGAGAAGAAGTGGTCTGGCAGCTGGGCAAGTGAGCATGAAATTTGAAATGAGAAATTGTTTTCTGTATTTGTTGTTTATTAAGTTATGTGTATACCCTGCACAGCACTACAATCAAAGGGTATGCAGAGGCTAGCTATTCATTGAGTCTTGACAGAGCCTAAGTAATTTAAGAATGCAAGTTATGTTTGAGTTTACACTTGATTTGACTTGAACTACTTACTTAGCACTTAATCCCCTAAGTTGCTGCTGCTGCTGCTGCTGCTGCTGTAAACAAAGCACTTTGCTAACAACATTTGAATGCAATTTATAGTTGAGAATTTGTATATGCTGACCTACAAATTATGCAGTGCGAAAAGTGTTGCAGAGCTGACCTTTTGCCCATTTTTACAAGCTAATTGAGTTGCAGTGGCAGCAGCAAGCCTTGGCAGTAGCCGCACTGAAAGTCAATTAAGTGGCTAAAGGCAAAGGCTGTAGGCAAGATCTTGCAGCAATTTGAATAAGCGCATTTCACGTGACCCAATTAAGCGCAGCAGGTGATGCAAGGTGGCGCTCGATGGTGACGTCAGGTCAGGTGCAGGCGTAACGGCAACAATGTGGCAGCAACAAAAGCCGCATTAAACGCTTTAATTACAAAGTGCTGCTGCAGTATTAGGAATTGTCTTTTCCGCTTCCGCTGGCATAACAAGCGTATCCTTGTGCTCGTTTGTTTTGTTTTGTTTTGCCTTACTTTATTTTGCTTTGTTTGGTGCCGTTGCGCACGGCGCACATCCTGTTGCACGGTGCTTAGCCCTGGCAAGTGGCTCTAAGCACCTGCCAGACGACAACCTGTTTGGCACTAACAACAATTTTTCCCATATACGCACGAACAAAACTCTATTTATTCAAACATATTTTCTTTTTGTAGTGTTTTGTTGTTGTCGTTGTTGTTGTGAGTGCGTTGGCGGCTCGTTCAGTTCGTGCTTTGTTGACCCCAGCACAGCACTGACCAGCAATAGCACTTACGCTAACTGGGTCAGCCATACACACACACACACGCACACACACGCACACATACTGAGTTTGATTGTATGCGTGTGCATGATGATATCTGTGCCATCCATTAGCAATTGTCTAGATCATCTTTTAAGACTATGAATACTTAACATTGCGCAGCAAAATAAAAGATGAGCACAGACTTATTGAGAGTACTGTAGTTAAATATTCCGATACATATGTATGTATTCTCCAAAAGGCCTCAACTGTTTACATAAATCGAATAGCATAAATTTCGGCTAGCTCTATTTTTCATATTATCTCATAAACAAGTCGCTAAACTGGCTATTTATTAGCCAAGTGCCTGCCATTTCAGCTGCATAAATTGTTTTCACAGCTTGCCTAATGCACACACCAATACACGCACACACACACACATATATATACATATATATTTGTGTGCACAGCATCAAATTATCCGTGCGACATGTGGCTTGTGTCTGGAGCTAAACATGCGCACCGCATCGATGCGCCTAATTGGCTCTGACCAATGCTGAACGAGTTGAGCCGCGTTTCAGCTGCTGCATTTAGTTTATTAATATGCGTGGGTCGCCGCCGCACGACAAATAAACGCAACAACTTCATTAGCGATATGCCAGCGGTGTTCCCGTTTGCCGCCTGATTGACTGATTATGGTCAAGTGTTTGTGATTTGGCCAGTTGGTAGTGCTACGCCTACTTTCGCCCTTGCCTCCCTCCTCCTCTCTCTCTTTACTGTTGGTAATCGCATTTATTGCATTTTGTTGCTGTTGTTTAATAATTATCGAGCACACTTTAAATTAAATTTATTATGCACACGCCGTCGCCGAGGCTGGCAAATTGAATGCGAATTTTGTTTTCTTCTTTTTGGCTTTTTGGCAGCGTTTTTCGGTTTTCGGTTTTTATTTTATTGAAGCTACACGCTAGTATTTTGGTTTTGCTTAATTGCGCGTGCTGCATACATACATATGCACACATATATATGCATATATATGCACATGCTCTATGCATTACACATACGCACAGTTGTGCCAAAGCGCTGGCTCAAAAATCAACAAGCAAATATTTCGCCAGCCCAAGCAACGCACACATTTTCTGTGTGTGTGTATCAAATGTTGGAATTTTCTTCAACATATATATATATATATATATGTATTCTGTTTTTTTCTTGTTTTCATCATTTTCTGCGTGCCCGACAGAAATGTTGGCTATTTTTCTTGTTGCTTCTGGCTTGGTTGTTTTAGTTGTAAATGTTGTTGCTGTAGTTCTACGGAAAATTTGTGCCATTTGTCTGTAAGTTTGTTGGGGGAATTGTTTTTTATGCGCACAAACAAAATAAATTGAGCTGCATTTCGCTTAGTTACCCAAGAGAGTTTCCCAGAGACAGGTTCACGTAGGCTCACCTATAAAGAGACAAGAGACAAGAGCAAAGAGTGAGACATCTTGAATTGATTAGGTCAGTTATTCAGCTAAATTATGTCTTAAGATATATGCATGCATATACATATACGTATATTTGGCCAGTCATATGCTGCTAATTAGCCACATTTTTTGTTAACCAAAAGAGTGTTCTATTTAGCTAAGCCCATTGACAGCTGAATAATTGACTGCGCTTTGTTTCAATTAGGCTTTTGCGCTCAGCCAAAGTTGCCGAGGGTTCAATGTCTTCAACTTGAATACTTGAATAAATGTGCATTAATTTCTTCAACTTGTCTTTCACTTTATTTTGTTTTGCTCGCTGTCACTTTGCCAAACAAATTCAAATTAAGCGCTGCCACTCTTAAGTTTCTATTTCGTTTCGTTCTATATGTATGCCATCCACTCCAAGTTCTCACAGCAACAGCAACAGCAACAGCAAAGAGACAACAAATGACTTTGCTGGCACAAAACAATGCGCAAATCTGTGACAAGTCGCGAAATGTCGCGGATTACACCATAGCTGGCTGAGGGTTGGGTGTGTGCTGGATCAGAGGGTGCAGTGGAGTGCAGTGCCAGGGCCCAGACAAAGGCTAGATTACTGTCGCAGCTGCACAAAGAAAATAAGTGAAACTAACAAAAATAAACGCACAACAAAGGCACACAAAAGAAGAGAAGAAATAGAACTAAAGGCTGAAAAGCAGACGATGCACTCAAAAGCCATGAGAGCAGAGCCAAGTACAAAGATATCCTTTATTAAAAAAAAATATAAGCAGAAAACTTGATTTGACAAGAGTCCTTATCCTTATGTACTTAGCAACAATTATGAAGCCCATTCCAAATCTCTTTAGTTGCATTTCAATATGCTCGCTCTCTGCTGCCGTTACAGGGTACACAATGAACGAAAGTGAATTTCGCTCAATATATATTTAAGCTTTTTTTTTTTTTTGGTATCTGTTATTTTAGCTGCTTGCTCGTTGCGCACATCCTGCATCCTTTGTGACTTTCCCTTTCGCTAGACATTTCTCTGCGTGGGCGTGCTCGATGTAAAAAATTGCATTAAAAATGCAAATTTAACTGCTGCAAGCATTCGATTTGGCCTTACACTGAATTCTACTTTTGCTCTCAGCTAATTTGCAATCTATTTCAACTCAATTAACTTGCAAATTTAGCACATCAGAGAACACATTTCACAAATGTTAATTCAATAATCGATTCAAATAAATTTGACAGCAAATTAGGTAACAAAAAAAAAAAAAAAAAAAAAAAAAAAAATGTCTGTCAAAATGACCAAAATGTTAATTGCAAAACCGCACAAAAATATTTCCGAATGGAATTTTCAATTCGAATTGGTTTCGTGGGTGGCATGACGCGCAGCTTTTCCATTGTCTGTTGCGGTGAGCTGACGCAGCTCAATGGGTAGGGGCAGAGGGCGAGGGACAATGAGAGGCAGTGGTATGTAAAGTGAGACAGCGACCCTAAAGCAAAACAAGAAGAGTCTGTATTAAGTAAGAGCTCTGCCAGTCGGTTGTCATCGACTTCATAATACCCGAATTGAAAAAGTTCACGACATCAACCGAAGAAATCTTACTCACTCGATCTCGCTCTGAGCGAGAGCCTTCGGTTCTTGTCGTTTTGGTCTTTGCATTGAACTATTCGTGTGATTCTCTTTTCCCGAACATTATTTAGCGAGCACTAGTAGAGCCTTATTAAGTGAGCAGGGGAAGACAGTCCTCTCTGCCATACCAATACACACACAAAAGACCTTTTGCTTCGTAAGACTCAGCCGAACGTTCGACCAAACTCGTTAAAGAACCGATGCAGCCGATTGCATCTCTCGTGTGATGCTCTTTACCCGAACATTGTTTAGCGAGCACTAGTAGAGCTTCGTTAAGTGAGCAGGTGAAGTCTTCACTCTCGCATACTCATGCACACACACACATTGATGTACTTAGCGTAGGCATCCCTCTTTGCCATACCAATACACACACAAAAGACCTTTTGCTTCGTAGAACTCCACCGAACGTTCGACGAAAACGAGAGCAACAGATCGTGAACGAGCTCGTTAAAGAACCGATGCAACCGATTGCACCTCTCTCTCTCTCTCTCTCTCTCTCTCTTCAAGCTTAATCGATGTTTTGTTGTTGCCCTGTGTTCAAGAGAATTTACAGTTTCTTAGACAATCTTTAACAAACAAAATTATATTTGAAATACCAACTCCTGAACAGTCGAGCAATCGAAAAACATGTCAACAGCAAAGCGGATATGCTCTTGTCATTCAGTCGACAAGCATCAAAAAACAATTTCCCTAATGCTGCCCAAAAGATTTATGGCATGAAGAACGGCGCCAATGTGTGCCGGAAATGTTGTGCGTATTTTGTGGTATTTTCCAATGCAAATTTCAAGCATATTAAATGCACATTAATTTTGTATGCCAACATGTCCTCGCCGCTGTTCTCATATATTTTTAGCATAAAGTTGACAGATTTTTTTTATTAAATTTATTGATTGTTTTCAAGTAAACTTTCAGAGTCTACCGAACGAGAGTTTTTAATTGAAAATTCGCTCTGCACGCAGCGAACGCTTTGACGTTGTGGTTTGTGTCTCGGCTCTGGTTCGCACCTCGGCTATTTCAATTTAGAAGCTATTCAATATTCAGAGGGGCTTGTCGTGTTCAACAAATTCACACATTTAAGAGCATAATTAAAATTATTATTCGCACAATGGCACACCCTCAAAAAAACGAATGAAATGCCCAAAACGAACTGTTCGAATTTCGAACATGGGCCATAAAATATGTTTTACGACCGCAGCTAAGCTTCCAAGATATGACGGCATTATAATTGCGAGCACACACAGCACACACAATTGAAACAATACAAGTGAAAAGTTTTCACAAAATCAATTTGGAGCTGCAAATTCTTTTGAGCCATAAACATCATGCTTTGGGTGTGCTACAGAACGACAGAGAGAAAGGACGGGTGACATGCTCAAAATACAATTAAGTTGTACCCAAAACTTAAATCAAATATTCAATTCGCGAAAGAAAAGGCTTTAAATGCGAAACCCGTAAACAGTCTTACGGCATCAACAGTTAAGCCAAACAAAAAAAAAAAAAACCATACAAAAACACCTTTGACTTTATGCGCCCGGCATGCGAAATTCAAGATCAGATTCACCGCAGCCAAAACCAAAACCAAAATCAAAGCAAAACAGTAATGAACAAGAAGCATAACTAAGGCAAGCGACAAGTTTCTTTCTCTTTTGGGGTGAGCAGAACCAGAAATCAAAGCAAAATTGCGTCGATGAACTGTCTGGGCAACGTGATAAGCGATCACGCATGAAAATTGAAGCCAAATAAAAAGCGAAATACAATAAATGAAATTTAGAGCGACGCAAGTCGAAACCTGTATACATGACAATAATCAAAACCAAATCAGATATAGATGTAAACCTAAACTGAAATTTAAACAAATTCAATCAACAAATTTACAACTTGTTTAGGCGCGAATGGAAATTAAATAAATCTTTGTTTTTATATTTTTTATATACAAAACAAAATTAAATGCGCAATAAATTAAAAGCTACTTTAGTAAAGCCAAACATAAAGTTAGGAATTAAAATTCTCCGTTTTGGAGCAGATCTAATTGAATTGCGGCTAGCCTAGGCCTCATATAAAATGTTTTTTTCTTCTCTTATTTCTGTCATCATCAGTTGTTACAAATAGCTTAATATAGTCATCATGCTCCCTCTCCTTTCCTCTCTCTATCTCTCTCTTTCGCTCAGTGTTCTCTCTTGAGATGTGTCGCTTGACAGGTTTCTGCAGCAAACCAATTTATAAACAACTCGCCCCGACATCCGCGTATTCTTTTTATTCGCTCATTCAAATCTTAAAATGTGCTTTGGTTTATATAAATTTTATTTTTGTAGGACAAGCTGGTAAGAGAATATGCAAAACGCTTTTTATGGCTTACGAGGCGTCAAAGTATTTTTTTGTTAATTAATCCCTAGAAGTGGCCATAAAACCATCCACAAAAAAGTTCAACAGAAATTAATCAAAGACTGAGCGCTGAGCGTTTCACTGTTCTTCGACTGTCAGCGTGGGGCCACTTGATGAGTTTGGTTCATTGAATTAATGATGTAATACTACATTGCCCAAAAGCGAGGGCAGCCTAGAGGGGGCCTAGAGGGGGGCAGACGCTGTAAGTCGCATTATAAATTCTATGGCCCGACAGGGCTGGACTCTGAAAAATGCTATAAATATGCAAAATGATGAGCATTCTAATGATGACGATCATAATGACGATGTTGTTGACGATGCGGCTTCTGTTACAGCTGCTGTATATTTTACTTATATTTTTTTTTTTAGAAATTGACTAACTTGGTCAACAAGTTGACTCCATTTCTGTTTGAGCTACTTGTGAAAGAACATTTCTTTTTTGTTTGTTATCAGAGCGCTTATCTTATCAGTCGAAGCTCTTTTCTCTTATCTAATGGAACATCAACAGCAAAAGCAGCAACAACAACAAGAGCAATTAGACCACAACACTCACAACTGAGCAACAATGACCCAGAAAGATTTTGCGACTGTTCAAGTGTAATACTTAATTAAGACTTGGCAACAAAGCATGAGAGCTAAATTCATTAATTAATTAATTGATTGTTTAGCAGGAATCACAAATGTTATTCAATATAAATGATCCTTGGATCGAAAGTCAATTAGGAGCCTGACTCAAGTATTTACGTTTTCATAAGCAAATCAAACTAATTATTTTTCTCAGTGTAATGCCCAATTTTCTTGCCTCAACAATTCCGAAAGCCTGAAACCCGCATATCATGCACAGCTTACTGATTTATTATTACAACACATACCTTTTGAGCTTGAACTTTGCTTCGTAAATAAAAAATAAAATGATTTAAAAAAAAAAAACACGCACAGAAATTTAATGAAATAAGAAGCGAGTTCCCCGAATGACACTTCAGTTTAATGAACTTGCAAAATGCGACAGTCTTTTCGGCCAGACATCAGACAAAAGCAAAAACAACAATTTCAAAGCCAACAAAATAGCAAAAAAAAAAAAAAAGTGAATGAGTATAAAAAGAGAGCATAACGAGGCCTGAAAAGGGCACGGCTCGACAAAGAACTTCAATATGGTCAGAGTCTGGCATAGAATTCAGGGCAAAATAAACTATAAAAAAACAGCCGCAAAAAACAATTTTTTTTTTTTGGTTTCTTATTGAAAGAGTCGACGCGCCGCGCTTTGCCTAATTAGAAAAGTTCTATACGCAAATAGCCTGCGGCGCATTGAATAATTTGATGTTGTTTAGCTTTTGGTTTTGGTGGCTTTGACTTGGGCTTTTGCCTTGACTGTTCCCAATTGCAGTTGCAGTTGCCAGAGTCCTTCGGAGCTCAATTAACAGGCAAGTTTGGCAGCTTTGCTAAAAACACAAAAGAATTTCAGCCAAGTTCAAGTTTATAGCTCGTCAACATGGCGAATGCGCAATGTGCAAAAGTTGATCGACTTTCAAATGCTGTGCAATGAAAACTAAAAACTGTTCTTAATTACATATTAATTATGTAGATATAGGCATGCTCCCCGCCCTAGACAAAGCCAATCAAAGTTTTTTTTTTACTGTATATATACGTACATATACACCAACTTTTCTATAGTGTATGTTGTGTAAACACTTGGTCGAGTGGCTTGCCCGTGGCTGGCAGTGTCTGCGCCTTAGTTAGATTTATTTGGCGCGTGGGCCCCTGCCAGTGGCATAAAAGTTCAAGGACATGACATACAGTCCGGTCAGGCATTCAGGAAATGCTGTAGCTGTAGAGCGGACCCTTCAAGCTAATCAAATGGCATCAAATGCCAGGCGTATCGATTAGATTCTTGGCTATTTATAAAGCGCATCGCATCACTTTCGTTATTATTATTATTGTTGATGTTGTTGTCGCCGTCGCGCCTGGCGTCAATCGCCATCGCAATCGCAACATAATCATATCGCCCGATCGCCATCTACATATATATATATACATATATATAAATATTAATGTCAGCCTTAATGTCAACAATTTGCAATGCATCAAGCGCCGGCTGCAAATGGAAGCTCGTCTCATTCTGTTGTAAATGGCGCACACTTTGTTTCAAATTAATTTTTATGGCATTATTTAAACTGATTTATTGCCATAATTAGCGCCATTTTCACAAAATATATATTAAGAAATAAAGAAAAAATCGGTAAATGTGTTAATTATGAACGGGGCATGAAATATGCCCAGATATTTTCATATATAAGGAATCGAAACAGAAATGGCAATTTTATACCAAAATTTCCAACTATTTTCCCAGTATTTTTTTTCAGCTTTCAAATTCATTCCAGCTAGTTTTGCCTTTTAATAAAAAATCATTCCAATTAAACAAAAATCAATTTTTGAATAAATTGAATTGAATTGAGGAATTTTTTGCTTTGTTTATGCAAATTAATTTTTTTGCCACTGTTGGGCACTAGAGCGAACTAGTTTATCTATTTATACATTGTTCATTTTTGTTTATCGACCCAAGCTAAAGAAATCAAAGAATTTAACTAGCGCAATTCAAGTGGAAGCATAAAATGCAGAGGGAAGAAAAAGAAAAAATAAAATAAATTCCAAGATGTTTAAGCGATTAGCTCATAGCCGCATATGTTTCGATTTTGGCCACGTTTGCACAGCTATGTCTACTTATCTAATCGTCGCTTATGTTATCTTTATCTAGACACTTGCGCAATTAGTGTAAAAAGATGAAAAAGCACAGGTGGAAAACAGTTGCCGGACGCCGTGTGGAGATGAGCTAAATGTCATGCAATTAGCAGCAATTGCAAATTAATAATCGTGTCTCGTGCGGCACTGTCAAGGACAACAAGGACTCACGCACACACACACACACAGACACAGACACACAAGCATGCACACGCACGTAGACATATATAGAATTAGTCAACACCCACGCAACGTTGACAAACGCGCGTCCCACTTAATAGAAAATGTGCCACAGCAGAGTACTTAATCGAGGCAGGGGCTGTGGGGCTGTGGGGCTGAGGGGCGTGTGACTGGGCTTTGGATGGGAGGCTTCAGTCGAGATGGTTGCGTGGGCACCATAAAAAGAGAAGAAAAAAAAAAACCATAACAATTTGCAAGCGTATGAAAAATGTATGTGAGGCAAACTTTAAATTCATTACACACACGCAAAGTAAGCAGAGAGCGAGATGGCATGGCCAATGCCGGCAAGCGTGTGTGCGAGTGAGACAGCGCCATGCTGGTGACAACCTCAAATGGGCAGGGCCAGGATACAAGCGTGTGCCGAAGCAAGTTGGCCAACAGTTTGTTTAAACTGTGGTCACTAAACACGCGCGCTGCGCCCAGTCGAACTCTGTGTAATGAGACTATGCTTTTTTTTTTTCAGTATAAAGATATAAAAAAAAAATATATATATATATAGGAAATATACATCTATATATATACATATATAAGATATATATCATGCATAATTCATAAGCAAAATGTGTTGGGCTGCACTGAAGTTGCTAAATGAAAATCTCCTGATCTCGTCACTTGTTTCCTACTGGGCTATTTCTGTCGTCATCCTCGTTTTTTTTTTTTTTTTTTTTTTTTTTAATTTATCTAACTGTTTGTAAGTTGACCTGGCCACATCCGTGTGTAGTCACAATTTCAATACACACACACACACACACACACACACGCAGCTCCCTCTCCGTGCCTGGCAATCTAAAATGGCAATCTAAAAAAAAATTTCGTGCCTCGCTTCTATTTACGCTTTTATCTCTGCGTTCCACTCCCGCGCCCGCTGTTGCCTTTGAGCCTACGTTTTTTGTGTTGTTGTTCTGTTTTTTTTTTTGTACAATTTCGGCATTTTCTTCTATTTGCTGGCACTGCTCGACTCTGCCTGCTTCTTGGGCCATTATTGTGTGTGTGCTTCGCGTTAACCTTGGCCTAAAAGCATTTAAACCGTGCCAAGTGCCAGAAATACAAGGAGCGAAGCCAAACTGGACGCGGCACACATTACGGCCTGGCCCACATTTGAAATGCGCCAACTGGTAACTAAAGTGCCCCAGCCAAATGAAGCTGCCAGCGCATCCAAAATCCGAGCTGAGTCGAGCCTTCATCACCAGCCTCCAAGTACTTCTTTACAGCTTCTTCTTCTTCTTCTTTTGTAACGTATGTGTGTGTGTGTGTGAATTCCTGGGCATCGCTTCGCATAACGCTGCTCGCCATTTCCTGTTGCTCCACGAAGCTGTTGCATTTTTTATGCCATTTCTTATTTCATTTTTATTTTTATGCTCTTTGCAAATTGTTGTTAGTGTTGTGCCCTCCACTGTCTCTGCCTTTGGCTCGCACTCTGCCCCCCTCTGCCTCTTCGCACTTCCATTTGCACACAAGTTTATCATATCGTCTCTTCTTGCCCTTTTGCTTTTATTTTGTTTTGGTTTATGCCTAGTTGGTATTGTTTGTTTGCATTTATTTTTTTTGATACTCTATACTTTGCTTGTTTATATTTCAAAAGTTGAGCAAAAGACTTGAACGTGGCGCAGATAAGCTGCTTATAGCCAAGATATGCTGTTTGACTAACTGCAGTTAAAAATAGTGTCTGACTTGAAGATAACAGAAATGCCAATCGAACTTAGATTCGATGTAGAGTAACTATAATCGCTTTAGTTTGCTTTGCAAGTGTATTTTAAATTCGCTTCTTTTTGCGCAACTTCTTTTTGTTTTGTTTTCTTCTTCTGTTTTCTTCTTTTTTGTGCATCTGGCATTCTTTTGATTGTCCCAAGCTGAGCCAAAATGTTTTTCGGCATTCGCATGCCTCCAACATTTGTGCAGGGCTTTATTTTCCTGTTTGCCGGCAACATTGCCAAAGCAATAACCAAAAAAAAAAAAAAAAAAAGAAGTATATATATAAATATACATAAAAAAAAAAGAAAACACACTCGAATGTATTTTTAGTGTGCTGCTAAATATCTAAATATATGCGCGTTGCGGGCGAGCACCTGAACGCGCGTAGCCTGGCAAGAAATGTGCCGTCGTCTACTTTTTTATTTATGAACCACCGAAAGCAACGACGTGTTCGCCATTTGGCTACGAGCGGACCAAACATCGACCACCGACCGTCCCTATCATTGCCTACATTTTGAATGACGGGAGGGCAGCCGCAGCAGGAGGAGGAGCAGGAGGAGTTGCCACTGCTGAAGGTCATTTCGAGTTTTGGGGAGCTGCCTTCCAGCGGCGACACTTTAATCGATTTTGGGTTTTTTTTTTCTTGTTGTTTTTTTGCTACCTGAAAGCCGCGTAAGCTTTGGACACACTCTGTCAACTTATGAATATGGAATGCATATGCCTGGGCCACGCGGTCAGCAATAGCAACATCAGCGGCAACAGCAGCAGCAGCAGCAGCAGCGCTAAATGTGCTTTTGATTGACAAAATTGTGGCAAGGACAACGGCGCATTGTAGCCGAGGACGTTAATTGATGAGCCAAGGATTTGGGCATAAAGAGCGTGAAATCCACATTTAGACTTCAATACAATTCAACTGTGTTCAACTGTGTTGTGTCATCTTTGTCCATAGCTGACAGCTCATTAATAAACGGATTTTAACCTATATATATATATATATCTCCACAGCCATGAACTGGAAAATTGAGTGTGGAGTGTGGAGTCAGCTAGTACTATCTGGGCCCTTTGTTGACATGGCTAATCTAGTACATAAATCTACTGTTTTATTAACTCTACTTCAAGGCGATCAAATCAGACTGCAGAGGGGGAAATATCGTGTAGTTAAGTGTGTCATGGGTGCGGGTTGTGGGCTCTGAGTCTTGTCTGCTCCACGCTGCTCTCCTCTGTTCTGCTTGTCGGTTCAAACAAAAAGGACAGCCCATTTCGCACTTATAATTAGAGTGTGTTTGCTAGTTGCTTTTGGGGTACCAGAAAACGACACAGCGAGACAAGTTGGTGAAATTTTCGAGACTGATGTGCTACTATTTCTATGTAAATTAGAGCATAAGTAATAATTTCACTTTGTGTGAAAATCTAAATAAAGCTTTCGAAAATGAATACTTAGAGTTTGATAAGCCAATTTGAAGTCTTCTAGTTAGATTCGTCATTTAATTCTCCTAATCATTCATGTATTATTTTAATTTTCATAAATTCTTTCTTAATTTTTATAAAATATTTATTTATTTTATTTTATTATTATTTTTATCTTTTTATTTAACACTTTTTCAAGTTTTTCCTACATTTTTACATTTTCTTCTCTTTCTATAAAATATATTTTAAAATATTTCTAATTTTTATCAATTGTACATTAATATTTTATGGTTTTCATAATTTTCTAAAATTAAACCATAATTTTCATTTATATTTTTCTTAAATTTTATACATTTTGTTTCGCTTTCCTAGAATTCCTAATCTTCGTTTCATTATTACCAGACGTTTAGGAATTTAACAAATTTTTTCAGCTGGGTTTCCCATGAAGTTTCTTAATATTATACATAATTGTGTATTTCTTTTTCTTTTTTTTTTTTATCAATCAAGCTTTGATTCTTATGGAATTCTTCGAGTAATTTGAAACTGTCTAGCTTTTGCTTTATAAGCAGCATTGTTTATAACAAGAAAGCCAATTTATATTATTATACTGGAAATGCAAGTAAAGCAAGAATTTTACTATAAAGAGTTTCTGAAAATTGTGCCTTTAACTTGCTACAGTTTGCTTAAGGTTTTATGTGACAATTTCCAGGTAAGTTGATAAGCTAATTTCAACACTGGCAAAACGGTTCAGATAACGTAAATATTCATATATTTACAATATCTAGCTATGTACTACATACAGTCTTATTAATATCTGAACAATGTAAATTTGCATAATAATTTGCACTTTTGTTATCTAGATGCTAATTGGTAATGATATAACTATTTGATATTATGCTTAGACAGCTTCTACAACTTTTTCAATTTATCTATTTTTTTTTTATTTAAATCACATTTGTTACTTAATATTTTTATTTATTTTATTTGTTCGTATATATTAATCTTAGAAATTGTTTGTTACTTACCTTTCTTAATTCCAATTCAAGACTTCAAATAAACAGCAAATATTTGAAAACAGTCAACAGCGAAACCAGTTGTTTCTTTTCCTTTTCCTTTACCAATTTCTTGGCACAAAACACAAAACAATTTCGCGAATTCAATTTCTACTTTACCGGCAATTGGCCAAAATGGAGCGAAAAACACACAATTCTAAACTCTAAATTCTAAATGCTTGTTCGCGCGGGTAAATATTATAGCTCGATATTTATTTTGGCCAAATGCACAGATTTGGCCAATTAGCGTTGACTGAGCGCGAGAGCTACTGAGTTGGCCACACAAGAAGACACCAAGTCGTTTATTTATTTTTTTTTATTTATTTATTCTTTTTCCTTTCTTTCTTTTTGGCAATTAATGAAATGAATGTGAAATGAATGCACTTCCCATGCCTGTTCGGTTAGTAGAATTTGTTGTGTCGTGTTTAACGGCTCTTTTGAAGTTCGATTCGATTTAGTTTTGGTTGGCTCGTTGGCCGCGCGCACGTTCGGCCACAGCGACTGTAAAATTGCGACTGTTCGCCAAGCAAACGTAAACGCAAACGCAAAGCCAACCCGAAATGGCAGACGCCAGCGGTAAGTCGATGTTGAAATACACTAACTGGTCAATGGGAAAAGTATAGATATACAATGAATTAAAGATATATGTATATTTAAATAAATATATTTAAATAAATGCTAATAAACTTTAATTTGTATTCATAAATATTTGTAATTAATATATTTGCAATTTATTTTTATTAAATTAAATAATATAAATAGGGTATATCACTACTAGTATTTGTTAGGCTTATATAATTCATTATTATTTTATTTATATATAATTTAATAAAACAAAAGTAAACATAAATCTAAAATTTCAACTAAAAGTAAACATAGTAAATGCGCACAGTGTATCAGTCGTGCTCATGCTAACACCACGTACTCAATGAGCACATTCACTCATACTCACACACACACACTCACATATGTTGTGCTCTTGTGTTACATATTTCGTCAGAATTTCTTAATACCTTCGGCAAGGGCATAAGGTAGCCGGCTCCAATGTCGCCGTCAGCAGCATTGCTGCTGATGCTGTGCTCTCTCTCGCTCTCGCTCTCACTGACGCTTACGCTCGCGCTTTTCGAATTTGCCGGCTTCGTTGCTTATCAACATGTTGCAGCTGTATTTATTTTGTTTTTGTGATTTTTTTGGCGCGCGCTTTCAAACAAAGTTGCAGGGCTCCAAACGTTTTTCTTCTTCTTTTGTTTTTGTTGTTGCTGAACTTTTTGGTGTTATTTTGATTTCGGCATTTTAATTGGAACTGTGTGCGATTTTTAATTTATAGAGTTTATTTATTTTTTTTTTTTATTTTTAGTTGCTTGTGATGCTGCTGCGTCTGCTGCTTATTTATAAACACATTAAAATTTATAGTGCTCGAACCATTTGTGGCAGATTTTTGCATGAGATCAGCAGCAGCTAATTTATGTGTTTGCATAGGCAACGTTGTCGTGCTGCTTGTTCTAATTTATGCAAAAAACAACAAATAGTTTATAAATTAGCCATAGTTACTTTCGCCAGCAACATAAACTTTCATGGACAAATAAATATTTCGAGAACTATTTTTGAATATTTTAAATCTTTGTATAAAATACAATTTAACAGAGAGTTGAGTTTGTATAAACAGTTAGCAAATGAAATTGTCCTAATCTACTTTTATCAAGCTACAAATTGAAGTATTTATGTTAAATCTATTTCTCGTGTACCTTAATTTATTTACATTCTTGTTGTTGTTATTATCAAACTTTACTTCGAGTTCGGCCCAACTAATTGCTGCAAAGTACCTCGCGCAACAATGTAAACAAAAGCTTTAGCAACTTTTGCAACTTGTTGCTAAGAACTTGTTTCGAGCATTGAAGCACGGCGCAAAGTAAGCTCAAAGAACAACAAGATAAATGTGCAAAGACTAGAGAACGGGCGAAACGTTAAATAGCCAAGATAAATAATAAAATTTCTAGAAACTTTGAAATGTTAGAAATGTATGCAAATGAAGAGGAGATGAGCAATAGAGAGAGAGCCCGAGATTAACTCAATGTACGGAATACATTAGAATTGACATTAATGTGACTGTATATATATTTAACTTAGCTATGTATATACTTTATTTCATGGACCAAGTGTATCAATGAAATATAATACGCAAACAATTTTGATTGCTTACTCGAGCCTGACCCATTTAGCTTTATTGACAGAGACATTGAAGTGGCTGCTGCGTGGACAAGTGGATAAGTGGAAAGACTGGACATTTAAGTTCTGGGACAGCGGCAACAATTTAATATGTGTATATATAAACTCATATATACAAATATAATCTGTTGCATTTACGAGTCGACAAAATGTGCAGATGGCAGCGCAACTTGTGAATTTGTTTACATTGTGCAACAATTACAATTGGCAACAATGTTGCAAGCATAAATGTTGCTAATGGCAAAGGCCTGTTCGAAAAAATGCCTAACGTTAAGTAAACAGATATACATATATCTATAAATATATGTGTGTAAGTATGTTTTGTTTTTGAATTGTTGTACGAAATGTAAACAGAAAATAATTATTAATAAAGCGTGGCCAATTGATGCCCCACCCAGCCAAGTAGTTGGCTGTAAAGAGCTGTTTAACCGAGCAAATTAAGAATGCAAAACAAATTAGATGAATTTATGAATCAGTCAAGCGACTGCCATACATACAGGGTGTCCAAGTGAATGGCAACGCTATAAATAAATATGACAACGATAAAACGGTCCCAGTCGACGTCATCGTAATCAGAACCTAAAACCGGTGGCCAGATGACGACGAATGGTCAATCCAGCAGCATGGAACACCATCTGGGGCGTGGGCCGGCAGCATGAGCTGGCATTGAGCAAATGGCGCCAACTTTAAAAATAACAAAATACACGCATTACACGATGTTCTAATGTATTCTATTCAGTCAGCCAGCCCAGCGATGAGCGCGATGAACGAGCGATACAAATTACAATTTGATAGTTTTTTAGATTCGTTTTTAGTTTTTCACTTGCCAAGCCAAGGCCAAGCAGCTGTTTGACGAATACAGCATTGATTTAGTTGAGACAAAAGGGCAGGCCAATTAATATCTAGAAATATATTACAGAATCTGCTCTTGAACTTGCGCAACTCTCTCACTCGTGCCTGACTGCCTAATTTATTACAATCAAATGATTCTGTGAGACCTCCCCCTACACACACACACGTTCGCCCAGCCAAAAGGTCAGCTGTCAATGCATGAACATATGTCATATGCCATTTAAATGTTGAATTACTATCAATCACAGACATGAAAGGAAAACAGCAAAGTATAAAGGATATGCAAGACATAATTTAACTAAATCATAAATTAAAGTATGTTTATTTTGTATTTTGGCTGGCCAGATGTGGCAAAAGTTTCACATTTTTCCGCACATAACATGAACAGCTGCATTCGCTACATACAGAACATGTGAAACTCTGATCCAGCATATGAAATATGTAAGAAATATATCATAAACTAAAATCAAACGGAATGCCTGAACATTATAAATAAACATGTATTCTACTTTGCATCCGCGCACCAAGTTTAATGCGATACGCAAACTTGCACTTGTTGCTACACTACAGATACTCTATGCCACACACACACACACACACACACGCCCACCAACTGCTAGCCACAACAATAAACGCGCCCACACGCTCATGCTGGCAGGCAGACACATGTCCAGGCAGCTGATCTGTTCTGCAGCGTGCTCCATTTCGCCAGTCTGCATGCGCATGCCGAATTGGCCAAAATGCGTGGCAGTCATAAATCGGCATATAAAATATGATTTAACTAAGTTTTCTGGAACGGCAGCAACATGTGTGCGTCTACATTGTTTTACCCAGCTGAAGGTCACGAATTGCATGCAGCATTTTGTATTTCGCATTTCGTATTTCGTATTTCGTATTTTGTATCCCCAGTGATTCAGCGTCTCAGTGAGTAATAGAACTTTATGGCTATGCAAACGAGCAATGAAAATTTAGGCGAGCAGATGATTAACACAGCGAATGAATATGTGTGCCAAAAATGAAAAGCTCATAACATTTGGCGGCGTTTAGCGTTTGTGCCACATATTTATAATTAATTTTCTCATTTTTTTGTTAATTAAAATTATATTTGATAAGAGATATTCAGAGTTTCACTCGGAACACACACAGCGAGCGCCTGAGCTGGAGGAGCTTGGAGCAGACGCGTCTAAAACGTCACTTAATTGGTTTTCGTTGTTGTTCGCCGATTGGCGCTAATTGAAGGCAACTTGTTGAGCGACTAGCTTGGCCACAGTGAAGCCTACGGTCTGAAGACCGCCGACTGCTGCAGACACCGCAAATGCCAGTGGCAGCAGCAGCAGTAAACAAACTTTGTCATTCGCTTCAAGTGGCCTTCACTGAAAACAAAATTATGCGTGCAAGAGAGAATGTGAGGGGAGGCCAAGGGAGGCGAGTCGAGGCACTGCATCATGGTAAGGCAAAGCCTTAGTGTCTAGCCCATTCAGTATGCTCCAGTGCACTAATTGATTTTCAATATGTTTTTGGCATTCACTTGCATGTGCCCGAGGCTTGAAAACTTTTTCAACAAATATTGCATCAAGCTAAACGATTTAGTGTGATGAAATCAGTTTACAGCTTCAACTAGCAAGAATTTACAGCTCAAATAAATTTTGGACAAATTGAAAGCTCTTTAATGAATTGTTTCGAAAATGAAGACATCAATTTTAATTGTCACTTAACATTGGGTTCAAGTGCAATTAGACGACATTATTCAGAGCGAAGAGATTAAAAACATATTATGAGAGTATAATATACATATTTCCTATGAGTTGAGTGGCTGCCTAGATGAGAAAACGTGCAGAGTTATCAAGTCAAGAAACTCTAATGTAAATAAGATAAGCATATACGGAAGTTTTGCTTATCTGCTGCAAAATATCTAGATAGGGTTAAGGCTCGGCCAGAGTTATATAAATATAGATTATGAATAATAAAATTCATAGCAACGGATGTACATATAAATATTCTGTTGACTCGAATTTTAAGATAAATGGAATTCGAATTAACATCCTGTTCATTCAACAAGACTCACGTGTAAACAACATAGACAAATTGAGTCAATTTAAGAGATACTTTTCGACCACCCATCAGAATCGAATAGAAATGATCAATTAATTATGCACTCGCTGAGAGGTATACAAATTGAAATGCTAAAACTTTCATTTGATTAGCTAATTAATCAACTATTTAGCTCATTAGCAAAATTAGCTGGCACATAAACCATAACCGATACACGGCTACTAAGCAAATGGAAATTGGCCGCAAACACGTATACGCCGTAGTGGACAAATGCAGCGCAGCCCCCTCTCCCCCTTCTCAAAGCGCACACGCAACGAGTGAAATTCAATTTGTCAAGCGCCAGACGAAAATTAGCTGCACTTCGTGCAAAATAATTGCGTTTTGCTGTTTGGTCTTTTTGGCGGCTCGAAGCCTGTGCGAGGCGCATTAAAGATGCAAACGAAGTCTTTGCCGCAGCCATAGCCACGAATCGTGTCAATGACACATTGTCCAAAAGCCAACAACATCACCAACAACAACAACAACAACAACCATAACCACAGTTGCACCACTAAAGCCAGCAACAGCAAATGTAACTGTCAAAGCCGCATAGCAATCGTGGCCCAAAAACTGCGCCTAGACTCTCTTCTTTTCGATGGGCTATGCCTTTCTCTCTTCTACTCCGCCCACCGTCGCCTAGCACCCCCGCTGCCTGTTGGCCTGGCACCTTAACCACTGCAATTCCATTGCCATTGCCATTTGGCCAAATGACTTGCCAATTCTTATGAATATTTAATTTTATGCTTATGCTCATGTTAGCCTTATGGTAATCTGAGATTTTGCCCAAAAATGAAACTGAAAATTTCATACAAGTGTCGAAATGACGATTGGACGCACAGTGGCACAAAAACATGCGAATGAAGGGCAAACTAAAAAAGAAAAGAAAAAAGGAATGAAACAATTTGCAAAATCAAATATTAAATCATGATTTATTTGTTTTTAAGGCTTGAATAAATGTCGGGTCTTCAGCACAGTGGCACAAAAGAGTACGCATAAAGAAAAGAGAATTTTAAAATATGAGAGTTGTAAAATTGAAGAATTGAGTTATTATGCGGTTTTGGTTAACGGCTTGAACCAAGTCGGCGTGTTATGTACAGTGGAACAAAAAATAAGCTATAACATCGAATGATGAAAATGTGTGTAAATTATTTTTATAGCAAACTTTTCTCTTAAATTTTCGACTTTTAGGTCTACTTTACAAACATTACAGAGAAACTTTCTCCGTTCTTTGCTTCACTGTGCCTTCTGTTTATTTGAACATGTGAAGCATATATTTGTACATATATATTTTTTTTTTCGGCTGCACTTTGGACTTTGACGTTGTTATGCAAATGTTTAAAAGGTTGAAATTGGAGAAATAGCATTTCATGCAGTCCGGGAACAGCTCTGGGAAGCACTGGAACAAGAAGGAGAGAGCGAGTCCAATAAAAAGCGAATAAAAAGTTCAATTGTATCAATTTGGGCGGCAGCACATTTTTGTGCGAATATAAATTAAAAGCGCAGAGGCCGTCGAATTGGGTTTTTGTCTGCGAGCAATAGAGAGGGACGAAGAGGGAGAGATAGAGAGTTGCGGCCAGTTGGAGCAGAGCTCATCAATCATAACCATCAATCAGACGTGAAGAGCAGGCGCAAGAGAACCGAGAAAAGAAAATCAACTTTGAAGTCCGCGACGTGCGCCATAAAATGCAAAACGACGAAGAGTCATTCCGTGTTCCATTTCCAAATTGCGAATAGAACAGCTCAGACATGTCAAAGAGATATATGTGAGATATATGTGTCATATGGGAATGAAATGCCGAAGATCTACGTTGAAATCCTTGTTCTCACAACAATTTACACAAATTTGCAATGATCTCACACTAATTTCGAAAATCTCTCTTTATTGTTTTGCTACATATTTCTGACAATTCTGACTCACATCAAGAAATTATTATGAAACGCTGAATTATATTATCTAACTGCAGTGCACTTCGCGGGAAGTGGCCCAGTGCCAAAAGAATGCGCCAAAATAGCGGAAATTAAACAAAGCAAAATGCATTTCATGTTGCTCGAAAAGTTTTCCATTTTACAATTCTTGCTAAAATTGTAGAAATTTGTGTGATTGATTCACTATATATACTATATACATTTCTTTATGTCTATATATCTATCACTCATCTACCAAGCTATAAGCCAATCTATTATATCTCTCAATTACTTTTTTTTTTTTAATTTATAAATTAATTTTAAAATTTATTTGTCATTTATATGTATATATTTAATTTTATATTTATGCTTGTATATCTATATATATTTTTATATCTATCCAACTATCTTTAAACATTAAGTTTCTGTAAATTTTATTCATATTTTTTATCAAAATCTTTTTACAAATTTCTACTAAAAGCTCGCCACTCAATGCCATACAAAATTAAACGCTTGGCTCTGACCTCTTTGACCTCTGTATGGCCATATCAACTTTGAAGAGTTCTCGAAATTTTCGAAGGTTTTAGCTAGACTCAAAGTTTTATTTTATTCCCAGAATTTTACAGGCAACCCGTATGCATTCTGGGTCAGCCGCTCACCGCGCCACCGATCGGCACGCCCCCGATTCAATTCCGTCTGGGCGCTGTCTGTTACCTCATTAATTAAAGCTTCTGTGTGTGTGTGTGTGTGTGTTTATATGCAGTGCCGTGTGCGGTTTGGCAAGCGTGCAATTATGTGCTCATACGCTATTTTTAAGCGTTTACGGTGAAAGGTCTTTGGCAGTGTGTCGCAGCGAATAAACAAATCGAAAGTGAGAACGAGAATCGAGAGAAAGTGAGAGTGTGAGCAGAGGAGAGCATAAATATACATACCTATAAGTATACAAATATATAAATATATAAGCAAATCTCACGTTCTGGTCGCGCGACTGCATATGTTCATTATGAATAAAATTAGCAGCTATGCACATTTTCTATTTGATATTGCCCTGAAGATCCGTTGATTGAAAAATGCTCAGCGCATGTCACAATGATTATTACCATATGCAGCGAGCGGCTTTGTGGCGCGACAGTTTCACACGTATTTCAAAAGATGTCAGGCATTAAATAAGACACGTCATTTGTATCATTAAGCCATTATTTCCGCCAATTCCAGAGACCCAGTTCATACATTTTTTTCATTTGTCATTTGTCAAGCAATGAGATGCTGCTGGCTATGGCACTGACTGGAGCAGCAGTCTTTGGCGACAGAAGACGCGCGAACGGCACATATATCGCATATCAAGTGACATTCAATGATTCTGGCTCTATCATTTGTGAAATGACATCATGAAGCGACTTGTAGTCATGCATATTTAGCGCCAGATCGCATTCAATGACGACGTCGCAATTAATCACAATCGCTGTCTACCCAATGAGGGGGAGGGAGACGCACACACACACACATACATGAACACAAAATAATATAAACCTCAACGTCAATTGCAATTGGCTGCGAATGCTAAGCGAATATTACCACCCACACACATATACAGTCACATATAGACTGGATGAATGATGGATTTAGTATGCACTGGCACAAGTGGAAATTTATTTATATTTATAGCAGCAGTAGGATGGCTGAGAGTTGCAGAGGCGTACAAGTCAATCACAATTCTTTGGCAGGCCAGGTCATTTGATGAGACGATGTTAGCTTAATTACAGTTATCACTTTATATTGAAAATCTAGTTCTATTTGGAATGCATCAGACAGTTTAGTCGCTATTCGAAATGATCGTCTTTCTTGGCGCCAATATACAGCACAGACCAGGACTTGTCCGGCATATCAATGTCCATTTTCTTGGAATTTACACTAGAGAGAGCAGAACTTTTAATTATCTTCTCTAATTATAGCAGACATGTGTACTCACCTAGTTTCCGAATTCACCAAACGATGACGCTGATGCAATGGAATACAGGTCTGCTTAGGAGACGGCTTTAAATCCAGACACATTTCGCTAGTCAGAGAATTGATCACGGCTGCAGCGCCGTTTGCCTCAGAGCCTTCACCTCCGCACTTTTCAACACCAAACTCTGAAGACATGTTCTGGTAACACAATGGAGATCAAAACTAACCAAAATTATTGTTGAATTTCTTATTGCGTTTCCAAATATAGTTTTCTCAAAATTTATTTTCCTTCTAAATGACCAAAGAATTGAAAGCAACTAAACTAAAATGATTTCAAGCTTTGTAATGACTGTTATGAATTATTCTTTAGTATGATATATTAATGCATAGCCTGCCAGGTGAGCGTATAATAAGATTATGTTCATACAAACTCTACTGCTTCCTATTGTTGATTATTAAGATCTGAAAAGAAATACTTTGGCTGCTTGATGTTGATGTCTAAAGAATGCCGCCTAAAAGTATGCAGCAATATTTTTGCTTAAACGTTTTGTGTCTGCAAAACGAAACTGAATAAAATACTGAAAGAGAAATTAACGTGCTTGAGAGATAACTAAATATATATGATTACTTATGTATGTATATATATGTAACTATATCTCAGTCGTAGACTAACATGATATGGTGATTGATATGGTGGCAATTGAACAGCTATTATCATATGAAATAAATAATTGAATAATTTCCAGCTGATATCCTAATTTATATTTATAGTATTAAATACACATTGATAAATATATTTAAAAAAAAATATATAGAAGACAAATAATTCCCTCCCACAATTTTTATTTAAAATGCACTTTGTTAAAATTTATTCACAAACGATACCAAATTATATAGTTAATGAATCAACACCTGTACGGCTAGAAGGTATTCGCCATTGTTGGTCATACGGTTTATAATGTTGCCCGGCACGGCCATAGCGCGATTGCTAGCGAAGATGGCCTGTAGCCTTTGAACGGAGCGAATGTTGTAGACCTCGCTGGTTTGCACCATCAGGTACTCAATGATGGGTCGGCTTCTGGTGGGCCACATGGACATGGTGCCCACAATTTTGATGTCATCGGGCCGAATGCTGGTCAGCCAGAGAAGGAAGATCTCCTCATCGGGTGTAGTGGCTGAGCGCGATTTGCAAAGTGGCTTCGAGTCATTCGAGGTAAAGAATTCAGTTGTCTTCAATCGGGCTGACATCACGAGCACTGGCAATAGGTCAGGATATTTATCGGTGTTCTTGTCGTAGAACTTGTCCTTCACGAAATAGACCATATTGCATTTGGCCTTGTTCAGCATCGTGACACGCGTGTCGAGAAAGAACGTCTTGGCCTTGCAGGGCTGGATGCGTTCCATGGGCAGGGCTGGATGTTCGTGGGTCAGGTGATCGTTGAAGTCCGAGATGAAAAACATACGCCTACACTCGGCATCGGGACAGAAAATGGGCGCGCGACAGATTCTCAGTGGGCGTTGCGTCTGAGGTTGCAACACTTCGCGCTTAATGGACAAGAGATTGATGAGTTCGTTGGGGCTGCATGGCAGTGTGGAGAACTGTGCCGGTGGCGGCTCACGATACTTCATTAGCTCCTCGGTGGTCAAGGTCTTCAGTAGCTTTTGTGGATCCTCGGGAAATCCACGGAATCGTGCACGCTGCACTGTGGACACCAGCATATGCAGTTTGCTCAGCAGACGCTTGGGCTTCAATTTCAATTGGATCGAAGACAAATCTATGGTTTCTTCAGCTTTGCAGTTCTCATTGCATTCAATCGGGCTTTCGACCTGCACTTGCTCCGAACCTTTTTCACTCTGTTCAAAATCAGTTTCACTCTCCTCTGGCGGTGCAGTTGGCTCAAGCTTCAGCATTTTTTCTTTCTCCAGTTGGTCGGGCGTCCGCCTGTTCGCCTGTGCGCTCTCCTGCAGCGTGTTCAGCATATGTTCCAGTTTCTCATCCAAGGCATCGCCGATAGTCTTCTCCTCATCGACTGTGGAAATAGCAATTACGTTGTCCTGTTCGCAATATCTTCCAAAGTGTGCGCCACCAAGCTGTCGATCGAAAGCAGTCTGTGAGCCACTTTTCTTCTTACTTTGTTCCACTTCTCGATCACGCCGAGCCCTGGCCTCGACTAGTTCCCTTTTGACGCGGTCGCATTCCTCCTCAACGCGTAGGCGTATTTGCTCCCACTCACTAACCAAATGCTTCTTCTCATCTAGCTTGTTGTTTAGCTTATCAGTCATTTCTTCCTTCTCCATTTTTACCATATCCCTTTCCACCTCTTCCACGGTCAGTCGCCTAACAGCCTTGGTGGCTATATTAAAAATTGGCTTCTTTTCGTAGTCCAGGGTTGGGGCCGGGTTTTGATTCACTTCTGGCACTTCTTGGCGTGCCTTTTGCTCCCGCTTGGCTTGCTCCTCCCGAAATTTATTTGTGCGCCGCTGAACCTCTTCCTGCCAGGGATTTAGTAGCTCCAATTCCTGCAGCTTGGAAACGACTCGTTTAGTCTTAAACTTGATCGAGGCACGTGAGTCATCGTTAGACACTTGTCCAAATTCCTCGTCCAGGTTATCATAGCACTGATCACTATCGTCGCTAGACTTCCTGTGATTCTTCTGGGCCAAGTGTCGTCGATATTCCGCACGATATTTCTTATGATGGGGCTCATGTACAACAGACTTGGAACGACGCTCGGAAGCATGATGATGGCGATGACGGCGTCTGATACGCTCCTCGCTGTGTGACCTCAACGAGCGTTCCAAGGAGGTCCCGCGCAACAGCTTGGCTGGCAGGCCAGCCAATAGCTCCTCCCTGATTACTTTGCGTGCTTCTGCACGCAGATCTTGCTGCATCCTCCAATTTCGTAGCGTGCTCATGTCCACACTGTCTCTCTTGGATACTGAGCTGCTGTCCGAATCATTGTGCCGACTCTTGGCAGTCGCTTCGAGCATGTAGTTCATTATATTATGGCTTGAGTGTCTCTCCATAAACGCTTTCGCGTCCTTCATATCGTTGGTTCTAAAGAAGAACCGCAAAGCTGTACATTTCGGGCACCAGTCCGATATGCCCTCAATGTAGGAGTCCTCGTCCGGCCGTCGTCGGCTGCGAAATTCATATTCCGGATTGCTGCCCAGCTCCGACTTCCTCACGCCGCACATAGTACAGGCATACATATTTTGGTTTCGTTTAGTGATAGTTAAAACAGCTGGCCAAAACTAAAATTGTGTATATTTTAAAAAGAAAATAAAAAAAAAATAATAACAATAATTTATGCTAAAGACAGAGAACCCCACCTAACTACTATTAAAATTCAAATGCTTGAGGCGTAAAAGGCGTAGAGCCTTAGTTTCAAATATATGTATGCTAAGGTATTTGTGTTTTTATTTCAACCAAGGCAGCAAAACTTGGGCTTCCGCCTGTTCCAGTCTAGAGCTTAGCTTAGGGCATTAAATCTTCTTCGTGTCTTCATGTCTTCATCGCTTCTTGTTTGTTCAGCAAACATAACACACAAATGCAGATTGGCCTCTATCTATGCAAGCCCATTCACCTGCGAGGTTCACTAAATGCTGGCCAACCCGTGGAGCAGCTGCGCACACTCAGACGTCACTTGGAGCCCACGTGCTGACCGTGAAATTTTACAGCGGCGACAAGGCAAAGACAGTGCGAAAATACGAAGAAGTAATAGTAAAAGACAAAGAAAGAGAGAGAGAGGGCAACAGAGAGAGAGAGAGAGATACTAGATACCTCAAGGTTACATATGGTGCCAGGCAAAGCCCATGCTCTAGTTGTCATGCCGCCGGCCCGAAGATCTCGAGAGCCATTGAAATTGTCAAACGCCCCCCGTTAAGAGGCTGCATCGGCCAAAAATCGGCTTAGAGCCGCGTCCAATTGAGTTTCGGATCGGTTCACTTGTTGCTCTGGTCAATTTGTTTTTTTTTTTTAATTTTTTTATTATTATTATTTTGTTGACTTTGTTTGGTGATTCAGCAACGTATGAATGTTCGTTGATAAGATGCGCAAAAGTAAGATAAATAACGGAACATGGCATCGAGCCAAATCAAATATTGAAACACACTCACACTTTCGAAGGCCTAACCGCAGATTGTATAAATACTCCAAGTGCCAGCTGATCAGCCATCAAACGACACTGTGCACTCAGACAACAGACAACAGACAACAGACAACATGGTAAGCAATCGCGCGCTCCAGCACAAATCCAAGTATACGCCAGCAATTAATGGACTTATCCTATCGCAGAGAACCAGCTACGTCTCACTTGCCATTTGCGCCTGCTTGGCCCTGGCCGCTGCCGATGTCTCACATCTGCCCAGCAGCTATTTGCCGCCGCCCAAGCCGGAGCAGGTCGAGCAGATGACCATCGAGCAGCATGAGCTGCGAGAGCTGCCCGAGCAGGTGGACTATATGCGAGAGAATGAGCAAGGCGCCATGGAGAGTGCGCCCAGCAGCCAGCTGACACCGCCAGCCATGCCACAGGCAGAGGAAATGCTCTCCACTCGTTACTTGCCGCCAGCTGAGGCAACCATGCCCGCCGCTAGCTACCTGCCACCTACTCAGTCAGCTGCGTCAGCTGAGCCAGCAGCACCAGCCCTGCCCACCGCTGCTTCTATGCCCGCCATGCGCTACTTGCCTCCCACTCAGCCCGAGCCAGAGCCAATGATGCAGCCCGAAATGATGCAGGCCATGGAGTACGTAGCCCCAGCCGAGCCCCAGCCTGAAGCAGCACCTGCCATGCGCTACCTGCCGCCCGCACAATCGGCCGAGTCAAATGCCTATCAGCAATACCAGCAGCAGCAGCAGCAGCAGCAGCAGCAGGAGCAGGAGCAGGAGCAGCAGATGCCCTACATTCTGGATGTGCAACAGCCCATGGCACCCTCTGATGCCGAGACTCTAGCCCTGCAGCCCGAACCCGAGCCCGCTCACGAGCTGCGCCAGGATGGCTATCATTACAAACACGCCGAGCAGGAGCAGCGCCTGAGGCACTAGACCAACCACTAAGTCATCGAAATTGTTGTTAAATGTTAATTTAGTAATTAAAGCTTGGATAAAACGAGAATTCACTAAACGCAGACCCCAGATCGTCATTGAGGTAAATCGTCGATAATTGGACATCGTCTTGCTTATTTTTGCCAATTGGGGAATTAAAACAATGGGGAATTAAAATATTTAGTTTGTTACACCGACCATGCACTTCACTAAACAACGATGGTGTGCAAGATACGCAGCTCATCCTCGTTTCGAAGTGATGACTCATCGTGCATCACCTCCACTCTGTGAATGGTAAACGTGACGTTGTGCGTGGGCACATTCAAGGTGACCACGATGCAGTAGTGCAGCACATGCATTTGATGCGTGCGCAGCATATACGATGCCCCTTCCGATTTGGGGAAGAGCGGATGATCCTTCGCCTGGCAATCGTACATGAAGTAACCGCCGCCCACTCCATCACAGAAACCAAACGCCAGCGAACGGTCTTGAGCCGATATAATACCATATTTGTACTGTTTAAAGAACTCGATGAGCGCATCGGCCAGATTCATGTGATTGACTGTGGGTATGCGATAGAGCTTCCCGGTGCACACGTGATTCATGAAGACAACAAACTTGATAGAGTCGAGAGCGCAATCGACGTTCAGACTCTTTAGCTTGTAGCCCTTTGCCTTTGTGTAGGTGAGACTTTTGCGGAAGTATTTGTTGCCACTCACGACAATCGTGTCCAGCAGATGGTCGGTCCAGTCCATTAGATCAAAAACGCTGGCTGCACAACAAGCGACCACATAGATGGCAAGATATTGATTGCAGCGAAGACTTTTCCTCATGAACCTTCTCTCAGGCAGAATACTGCCCCATAAGGACCACAGGCGATCTTCAATCTCGACGTCATAGCTATTCAGCTTGCTCGATGGTTCATTGCGATAGCATCCTGCCGTGTTACGTTCATATTTACGACTCCAAGGTGGCATATGTCCTTTCAGGTTCAGCCACTTTATTGACTCGTTTTTTATGCGAAAAGCCATTGGAGTCCATGCGAAACAGCGGCTGTAAATTCCCTTCATTATTCATGTAATTAGTTTATCTTATAGCAACACTTACCAAGCTGGCACGCGAGCAAGCTTTTTAAAAGAATTTGAGATTTTTACAACTTAACAGATTTCGAATAACACATTCTAAAAAAAAAAAAAAAAACCATAATAAGTAATGATTAAGTCTCTTGACTTATAGCAAACAGCGTACCTGACAGGATGATGTACATACGTATTCTATTGAATATTTCATAAAAATGCAAACTACTTGGCATAATAAGCAACTGCATCCATAACAAAATTGCATAAAATGGACATTTAATTAAATTCAAAACATTAAATAGCTAGCTAGTAAAACCCCTTCTCAATGTCTGCAAGTAAATGTCTTTCACTCACACTCTGAAAAAAAAAAAAAAAACTCAGAGAGCAACCCATTGCGTCGCTTCTTAAACGAACTCGTTCGCGATCGGCAGAAACTTTTTTCGCTCTGGTTTTTCTCTGAGCGCTTTGTAGAGTTTCACGAAGCAAAAGGTCTTTTGTGTGTGTATTGGTATGCAAGCGCGGGCTGTCTTCGCTTAATACATCAACAGCTTACTTGAATTGAGTGTGTGCATATGTATGTGACAGTGGAGAGCATTACTAAACTTCATTGCGATCGACGCGGCGATCGTATCGCTGCTTGAATGATGTTCGGGAAAAGAGCATCACACGAATAGTTTAACGCAAAGTGCTCAACCGAAGACCAAAACGAAAAGAACCGAAGCGAGAGTGATTGAATATGATTTCTTCAGTTGATCTTGTGAACGCAGCATGAAGGTTGTAATTGAGCAGGCCTTATAATTAAATATAATTCAATTCAGTTGTCTTTCTATACAGTATGCAACAGATAATATTAAATCTGCTCCTCTCCCTGATCAAGAAGATGTATATGTACTTTATGGAGTCTGCCACCTTCTGCCTGCATTTTCATTTCCCATTTTCAGTGGGAATGTATGCAAAACAACAACAACAGTAGCTGAATCTGGTTTAGAGATGATTTCTCATTTACTCTATTGTACAAATCTCTATATATTGTATAATACTGAAACACAAAAGCTCACTATCTATTGCTATTTCTTCACTTTTTTAGTGGTCTTCTTGACAAGCTTCAGCTCCTCCTCTTCGCCCTCCTGCATCATCTCTACCTTATAGATGCTAAAGCTAACGTTGTTGACGAGCACACTCAGTGTGAGTACGATGCAGTAGAGCAGCACCTGCAGATGACGTGTGCGCAACATATACGAGGCACCTTGCTGTTTAGGGAACAGCGGTTGATCCTTCTCCTGGCAATCGTACATAAAGTAACCCTCGTTCTGACCCGGACGGAAGCCAATGGCCAGGGCGCGCTTGCGCACCTTCACAATGCCGAATCGATAGTGGGCGAAGAAGTAGTTGAGTGCCTCGGAGAGATTCATGCGATTGAAGGTGGGCACACAATAGAGCTTGCCATAGCAGACATGCTCGATGTGAACCACAAATTTGATTGATTCCAGGGCACAGTCAATGTTGAGGTTCTCCAATGAGAACTCGTAGTCCTTCTGTTTAATTTGAGCACAACTCTCTTCAAAATACTTGTTGCCATTCACGACAATCGTGTCCAGCAGTTGAGCGCTCCAGTCCATTAGGTTGAAAACGCTGGCCGCACAGCAGGCGACGACGTAGATGGCCAAATATTGGCGTCCACGAGACTTGCTCTGAAAAACAGGTGCCTCGGGATGAAGATTACCCCACAGAGACCACAGGCGATGCTCGATCTCAATATCGTATTCATTCAGCTTGCTCACCGGATCATCACGATAATGTCCCGTCGTGTTGCGTTGATACCTTCGGCTCCACAGAGGCAAACAGCCATCCAAGTTCTGCCAGTGCAATGACTCATTTTTTGCCTTGAAAGCCATGGGTACCGATTATGATACTAGCAAGAAAACTATATGCAATATTGAGGGCTCTAGGGCTCTAGCATTGCTTACCAAAAAGAAAAAAAAAATGCGTAATCTGAAAATCCTTACATAATATCTAATTTAAACATAATAATTAAAAATTGTGTTGAGTTTTAAGGAACAGAGCTAGTGAATCGTAAAAGAATAATGATAGACTCAAAGATTACCTTTATGGAGCCAAGCAGCTTCCATTTTTAAACGCGATAAGTCAGAGTAACAGATAATACCTCAGTAATTCTACGACACCCACATTCACGATTTACTTTCTTTTAAAATACCTTTAGAAAAATATTTGATCTTCCAATAATTTCCAGTATCATGTTATTATTCAGTTTATTGGAAAGCCGTTATATAAAATTTAATATGTTTAATAGTTACGTCTAAAACACAGAACCTCACTAACTACACTCGGACGACCGCAATCGTACTACAGTACTACTGATCACCCTCTTCCTCCTCTTCATTCTCGACCGTAGCACCCTCACGCAGCATCTCCACTTTGTGGATACTAAAGTCAATATTGTAGAAGGGCACATTCAGTGTGACCACGATGCAGTAGAGCAGCACCTGCAGATGCCGAGTGCGAAGTAAGTACGAGGCGCCCTGTTGCTTAGGGAACAGCGGTTGATCCTTCTCCTGGCAATCGTACATGAAGTATCCTCCATCATGGCCCGGACAGAAGCCAATAGCCAGAGCACGCTTACGCACCATCACAATGCCGAATTGGTAATGGCTGAAGAAGTAGATGAGGGCCTCGGAGAGATTCATGCGATTGAAGGTGGGCACGCGGTAGAGTTTGCCATAGCAGACATGCTCGATGTGAACCACAAAGTTGATTGTTTCCAGGGCGCAGTCAATGTTGAGGTTCTCCAATGAGAACTCGTAGTCTTCCTGGGTTATTTGGGCAATGCTCTCTTGGAAGTATTTGTTGCCACTCACGACAATCGTGTCCAGCAGTTGAGCGCTCCAGTCCATTAGGTTGTAGACGCTGGCCGCACAGCAGGCGACCACATAGATGGCCAGGTATTGACGTCCACGCAATGAGTCTTCGAAGACCGGAGCCTCGGGATGAAGATTGCCCCACAGAGACCAGAGACGGCCTTCAATCTCAATATCGTACTTCTTGAGTTTGCTCAGCGGCAGGTTGCGATACTTTCCAGACGTGTTGCGACGGTTCATGCGACTCCACACGGGCAGGCAGTTCTCCAGCTCGAGCCAGCCCAGAGATTCGTTGGTGGCACAGATCTCATACTCCGGCCGTCCGTACTGGCGATTGGAGCATGTCATGGGTATCGACAGATCAGTCAACAGCTGTAGGATGCGTGCATTGGGCGCTGCCTTCTTGTATGAGAGCACATCAACCACATAGAACATGTATTGGTTTCGCTCCTTCCAGTCCGGCTGGGAACTGCGTTTATCCACATACTTGAACATGCTCTCCACATCGGCAAATAGCACCCAGGAGGCAGTGTTGCGCTCTGGATAGCGCTTGGGTCCCTTCGGGCACTTCTTCTTTTTCTTGTCGCCCTCTTCGCCGCCAGCGTCCTCCTCCTCCTCCTCGCCAGGCTTGTCCATGCTCGCATATGGATCGAACAAATGATAGAACTCGTCGTGGTACAAGGCAAAGCAGCCATTCGGCGTGAATATCATCAGATATTTGCGCGTATTGAGCAGTTTCTGCATCTTCTTCTTGATCGTGACCAGCGCCGCATCGGGGGAAAGTGTAACTGGTTTCGGTGCCGGTGTCCACATGCCCAACGGCTCCAGAATGCGGATCCAGATGTCAAACTCATACTCATCAATCGTCACATGTCGCACCACACGCTCAAAAACTGACTCCAGATCACAGACACGCTTCGCTATCGATTTGGCATGGGTGATCACTCGATCGATGCGATAGGAGTTCCAGCGATTGAGCGGACGCAGCGAGACGCTGAGTATGGCCAGGGCAGAGGCAAAGTAGCATGGCTTGATTTCCTTGAAGCTGCCCTCTCCACGACCCTCCAGGTTCATGCTGCCCTGGATCTTAAAGTTGCAATCCTTTTCGCGCATGCGATAGCCATAGAGGATAGGGCGTGGCTTGTAGGCTTTGCGCACCTCTTTGGGCAATTGCTTGCCGGGCTTATGTTTTAGTTCTACCTCTTCCTCACCCTCGCCCTCTTCCTCCTCCTCCATTCCCATGAGCTCCATTTCTTCTTCGTCAACGGCCTCGTCGATACCCACGTCCCTGTACTCGGCTGTAGGAGAGAGGGAAATTGTATTAGGTTGAAATTTTGACGGAAATGCGAAGGCCACTTACGTTTGCCCTTTTTACGATCTTCGTGCTTCTGCTTGGCCGTCATAAAGTCCTGAATACGCTTATTCTCCTTCCTCAACTCCTCGTCAATAATACGCATCTTCTCGAGACGCTGCTCACGCATTCTTTCCTTACGCGCCGTCTCTGCATTAAACTCGGCATCTTCATCCGCCTTGTCCCAGCGTCGGAAATGACCCTTGATATTATTATCCACAATCTTAATGGCAGCAACAATATAGTTCATCACCGAACAGCCCTGGGGATTGCAGCCGAACTCAATGCGGCGGATCAGCGAGTCTAGCTCAATGAATCGCATCATGCAGGCCGGACCCGCTCCGCCCTTGCGATATCCCACCGCATTACAGGGGAACCCGATGAACATGTACAGCAAATTGTAGCGCTTGAAGATGACGCAGGAGAAATGCTGGCAGACGACGAGCACTCGATTATTATCGATGAGCAGCTCCAGTAGATCTTGACGGAGCGATGATGACACCGAGGACTTGTACACCTCGCTCACC
This sequence comes from Drosophila koepferae, assembly GCA_030914345.1. Classification (NCBI taxonomy): domain Eukaryota; kingdom Metazoa; phylum Arthropoda; class Insecta; order Diptera; family Drosophilidae; genus Drosophila; species Drosophila koepferae. The sequence continues at coordinate 13,744,596 of JAUESR010000202.1, forward strand.
ACCAACGAGAAGTTGCTCTCGCCAACGGCAATGTCGGGCAGTTTCTTGTTCAGCAGGCAGGAGAGGACTAGCTCATAGTTTTGATACTCTTCGCTGAACTTGTTAACCGAGTAGATGCAGAACTCTACCAGTTCGGCATTCCAGGTGGAAACCTTGTATTTGGCCGAGACTGCAGTGGCCACTAGGGCAGCCAGCACGCCGCCCAGCTTGGTCATTTCTGGATCCAGTTGAGGGAGTTTCGTGGTGCCCATTATGATGTAGGCGCCATCATGCAGCGTTTGGTAGTTGGATTTTAGCTCCAGCTCTTCCTCGATGGTTAGCACACGTTTCAGATCGACGGGCTCTTCCTCCTCCAGTTCGTAGCCACGCTTGATCTTCAGACGCAGCGCACGTAGGTTTTCCTTGTCTGATGCCAGGAGTACCTTCTGCGCTTGCCTGTACATAAATGGTCGCTCCAGCCGCTGCTCAGGTATTTCCTTAATAATGGCATTGATGATTTCCAGAATGAACTCCTCAGCGAATTCACGCTCTTCTTTCGTGGGGAATCGTTCCTCCTCTGGAATGCTCTCAATGCTCTTCTTTTGCGCCAACGGCGCCTCACCCGGCTCGTCTGTGAATGTAGGCAGTCCCATTTGCATCGCTGGAAACTTGTTCGACTCCTGCGTCATCACCTGCAGCGGCCGAATGCAACCTGTGCGAATGCCGTGAATGAAGAATTTACCACCTCGACGCATCTTCAACGCATTCTGATAAATGATACGCACAAAGGAATCAAATGTGGTATGCATTTGCAGCACTGCCAGACCCTTGATACGATAATCATCGGGGTCCACAACCATGCCAACGCGATTGCGTCGAAATGGATCGAAAGCGTAGAAGAATTCACGATCCCGCCAAACGCCCAGCACAGAGTTGTCAATCTGCAATAGCGCTGCTGGCCACTCCGGCATCTGGAACAGATTGTGCAATGCGTGTGTTAGCTGCGATTCCAGATACGTCTTGCAGTCGGTCACATGGCCAGTAATCAGGAAGGGCTTCTTGCGCACTGTGGCCTTGAATGCGCCCATCAGAAACATCTCCGGCAGATCGACCACGTTCAATTCGGGTTTCTTGTTCTTCCAGCGTTTGCCGTCCAATCGGAACTTTTTGCGCAGCGTCTTGTAGTAGGCCACACCATACCGAATGATGTCGTCAATGGTCATGGGGCGCCACATTTTGGCCAGCTCGAATTCCGAGTAGATCAGTGCAATGAGCGAAACAACCAGCGAGGCATTTTTCTCCGTGCCAGAAATGGGCTGCTGAATGCCGCTATTGCCGCCCGTCTTAACCGCAAAATTCTCATTAACCACAGCCCAAAGTTTGTGGAAAGGCTCGGCCTTGGTCTTACCAATGATCGGCTCCTTCAGCTTGCCATACTGACTCAAAGCTATCTCATAAATGCTAAACTCATCCTCGCCAGTCAAATCGCTGAATTTGGTTATCAAATGGACCAAATGCTCCATGAATCGTGTCGCCATCAGCGAACACATGCCGTCCTCGAAGTCGCGCTGGCACAGCTCGTTGCGGCCATTCGGATCGAAGATAAAGAAGGAGTCGACACACCGCTTCCAGATCAACATAAACATGTCGCGCGAGACAAAGATGCAGGCATTGTATTTGGAGAAGTACAGCGACAGGGCCTTATACAGATTCGGCTCGTTCTTGAACAGACCCGTGAAGTGTATCTTGATCTTGACAGCTGCCTGACGCTCCATCACCTGGGGTAGTATGTCAAAGTCGGTGTCCTCTGATTTGTAATTGAGAGAAATACTCTTCTTAGTTAGCTTTACGCCACGCTTCAGTATGCCATCCATGGTCCCAGCCGTCCAGAAATCTGGATTCACTTGATAGGTTTCCACGAAGGCTATAATAATGCAGGCCACCTCGCTGGGTCGATTGTAAAAGCTGCAAAAGGTTCAGCAATTAGCCATACTGAACTCGCAACAATCGAAACTTTAAAAGCTCACTTTGAACGATGTGGTTCCTTTTTGGGTTCAGGATAAATATTACGATTGCCGAACACGATTTCGGCAGTAAATGTCTTCTCCAGCTGAGTGGGTATATTATAGACGGTGAGTCCGGCGTCGTGACCTGTTTTTGGACAGGCCTAAAAATGATTAGTGGAACTGCTCAACCATTTATTAGTAATAGGCCAACTTTGGCAAACCCACCAAATTTGGGCAAAGAAGCTGTTATGAAGTCTTGATCCATTTCAATTTCACGTTTCTGCAAGCCCACATTCCAGGTCCATAGATCTTGTGGATTGCAGCCTTCGATAATGTCGAATGATCTCAGATTTTCACCCTCCAAGCCCTCTTGAATGACGCGCGGATCATAGGATGGAAACGGCAGCTCCTCCAAAGGTCCGACTTGCGTTTCATTCAAATAAATGCGACTCTTGGGACGTTTCAACTCAAGCTGAGTACAAGCAGTAGTTTATATAAATATATAAATAATTTTCATAGTAAGAATATATATTAATTTATCAACTGTATATGAATGGGAATAATGTCCGTTCATCTTTCTTGCAGCCTGTAGCTAATGGAAGGCATTTTAAAGTAGCATTACGCATACGCCACGTAGGCAGTGTCTCAATTGTACTTTGTCTACAGCAGCTGCATGAAGCAAACTTCACAGAGAAACGACATAAAAAAAAAAAAACGCAAAGCGAAGCCATACAAATTAAACTTGGAGACAGCTTTATGCACAGCCCAACAATTCGCGCCATATGTTAAGTTGTCGCAAATGCGTTGTGCTTTCGCCTGTCCGAGTCTTTCCTGTGCTGCTTCATAAGCTTTTTTTACATTGTGCCTGGCCCAAACACACACACACACACTCGGACACAAGCACAGATACACTCATTTATTTATGTGCGAGTTAATGCGACATTTCAAGTTGCAAAGCTGAAAATAGCACGCATACGCCATGGATGCCAGCATGAGCGCGCCTATAAATAAGTATGTATAAATACGCACACACACACACACAAATATATATGATATAGATCTATCTGTATATGCGTAGATGTACGTAAACAGAGCTAAATATGGAGGCCAAGCCCAGAGCCAATCCATATCGCACTCAGCGCTATTGCGGTCGACTATGAAGTTAGTAAGCGGCATAAAGTAAGCACGAAATGCCAACTAGACTGGCTAACTATACAGACGACTGTCTGTTCGTATTAGTATGATATATCTGACTCTGTGTGAGTGAGTGCTCGAGTGTGTGTGTGTGTGTGTGTGTGTGTGTGATTGTGTGACTGCCTCTATGGCTGGCTGGCCACGCTGACGGCCACAAAACAGCGCACAGAGCAGTAAACAGCGAACAGCGCTTAGTGCCACATCACGAATCTTATCGCAAGCGCACGAATGCCAGAAACATCAGCAACAACAACAAAAACAACAACAGCAACTAAAAACCAAAACCCGACAAACTCGAGCCGAGCGTAGGTCGGCTGCAGAACAAACAAGTCATCTAACAAATATACGAAAGAGTATATATATATAAAAAAAAAAAAAGACAGCCAGCAGCAGCAGCAACTAGCACTGGAATCGCTAGCTATAGCCAAACGAGCGCGCACTTATAGCATACGACGACGTCAATAAACACGAGTGCGACGTTGTGCGATACTAATACTAGCAACATCAACAGCAACGGCAACCACAACAGCAACAACAATAACAACTACGCAACCCTCTCAACTTTAAACGCGGCTGACGCGAGTGCTGGCAAAATGTCAAACCAGGTACGTGTGGGCATGACGCAAGGGCAGAGCACCGCACAACACAATACAGCAGAGCACAGCGCAGCGCAAAGAGTTGGCAGGAGACAGGTGGCAGGTGTTGCAGGTGTTTTTATTATTGCATTTCATTTATTAATCGTGCCTGGCTGCACTTAAAAATCCCTTCTAAATAAATCAATTAAAATGCATAAAATCAATAGAATGCGAACAGAACAGCCATAGCTATATGAGTCAAAGCACATGGCATGCAAATGCCAAATATGCAAACTCTAAATACAAACACTCTCACACATACACACAGAGAAACACGTATGCATGCATAAGTGTGTTGTTTGCTTGGCAGCCTGGCAGCCAGTTTTCAAGTTCAGCAAGGAGCCAGAGGCAGAGCCACGTCAGCACAGTCGCAACTAAATCATATACATATATGTAGATACGTATGTGTGTGCTGAGTATATGCACATGCCATTATGATGCTGAAGTTGCATAAAAGCCAAGCCAAACATACAAAAGAAGCCCATAGCATGCAATAAAGACTTGAGGCCAGGTGTGTTTGCTACAGCCGCTGCTGGGCTGTTGGCTTTTTCTTTCATTTTTTTTTTTTCATTATTGCTTGCGAGCGACCAACAAACTTGGCAAGCGAGCGAGCGGCCATAACAACGCACACAAGTCAATCATACACACACACACACACAAACACATACTGACACACACACTGACAGACGCACAGGCAAACAGACGGGCAACGTCAAAGTAAAGAGCAACAAGAAAGAGCAATGGCAGCTGCAGTGGCGTAGTCTATTAAGGGAGAAGTGGGAAATGATAGGTAGTTCCAAACAAGGATCGAAAACTACATCTATTAACTATTAATTAATTGTTTAATGTGGGCACTGTGTAGCCTGCAAAGAAGAATTATTGATAAGCCCCAAGTACGCCCCATAAAACAATTGAAAAAAAAAAAAAACAACAAATTTTATCAATATAAATACAATAATTTTGTGCTCCAATGGTGTCTGTATAGCGTATAAGAGACCACACAGACATACTGTTTTTGGTTTCGCGTTATCTGCAGAAAAGTTAATTAGCTTAATGCTGCTTAGAAACAAGAACTTGTCAAATATTTAGCATTTACTAAATTAAAAATATAACTAATACTCAATATATTCAATTAGAAATGTAGATAAATTGAACAATTGAATGCATTATATTTATGGGTGACTACGCCCCTGACAATTGCAACATAACAAATAAAGTGCAGAAGAGGAAATCAAGAACGAAACATGTAACTAACAATAAGAGCGCAACTGAAACAAAAATTAAGCGACAGCTGTGCCAACTGCGACGCCAGCGTCAGCGTCGTTTCACTTTTGCATAGAAACAAATGCAATGCGCAGAGCGTCTACTGCAAACGCTTGTCTGTGTGAGTACTAGTGCGTGCATATGTGTGTGTATGTGCATTTATTTGTTTATTTGTAGCAGCTGCTGCGTGCTCCTCGCTTCAATGCCCGACCACCGAACTAGTTCAGAACTAGTTACTTAAGTTCAAATGAATAGTTTTCAATTATCCTAGGAAATCGTAGCATGCTTCATTTGAAAATAGAAGTAATAAAGCAGTTGCTATCCTTCTCTAACAAACTAAGGCATTCGCTTGGGTTGCTAACAACAACAGCAGTGTGCTAGTAAATACAAATACAATCACACATATTCACACACGCACACGAACACACAGACAGCTGAACGAAAGCCGGCCTGTGCATAGCGAACCGTTTTTATTTCATACGGCCACAGTAACAACGGGCAACAGCAGCACCAGAAGCAGCAGCAGTAACAACAGCAACAGAAACAAACATACGGTAAACACCTGAAAACGTAAAACAGTGCACAAGTGTTACTCAGCGGCCAAGCACGCGTGTAAAAATGTCGCCCCAGTAGTAGTAGCAGCAGCAACAACAACAAATAGCAATAGCAGCCGTAGAAGCAGCACACAAAACCAATTGAAACAGAAAGCGCGTGCAAAACAGACATCTAAACAAAGTAAAAGGCAAAAGTAATAGCAAACATTTAGGCCTAACAATTTATACTTAATTGCATTATTATTTATTATTGCTAATGCTTTTGCTATTTGCGCAGTATTAAAAGGAGTCACAGAAAGAGAACGCAAAACGTGTTGGTGAGAGAGAAAAAGAGCGCACGCTAAGACATACGCGCTCTCAGAGAGTGACGGCAGCAGCAGAAACAACAGCGACAACAACAACAGCGCAATTGACTTTTAAGCAGTTTGAGCTTTCATTTTGAGGACGCTGCGCAGCTGTTAGCGAAGAGCAGACAAAGAGAAAAAGTGAAATATAATAACTGCATTTGGCGAGCAGCTCAACGCAGCCATGGACACAGAAGCAGCAACCACAAAAAAAGGAAATAACAGCAGCAATAGCAAGAGCAAAGGGGTAAGTCAAAGTGATTCGTGTTTCTTGTGTTGTGTTAACTTGGCCTTTATGCAGCATGAGGGTTGATTTGTTATGCGTTTTTGCTTATGGACACCATAAACACGCATTCGTAAGACAAGCAATTAGTTACAATGGCGTAGTTAGCAACTCAATGAGAAGGGATTTTGTGGGGCAAATTCTAAAAAATCTATTTATGAAAAATGTAGTATATTAGTTAGTCTATTTAAATAATAATAAGAACAATGGAAATAAATTCTTAATATATATATATTTTTTTTTTAATTATTGATGGAAAATTAAAATGCTATACTAGAAACAAATTTAAAATTCTGTTTTCAAAATTGGTGACAATAGTAGTATTAATAACTTATGTATCTCTAAAACATAGATAATCTTATAATTAATATAGTGAGTTAATCGCTTAATAATAGTTAAACTAATTAAATATATATAAAAAATGTAGTAGATTTTTAGGCCCCTCTTTTAGCAATATGACTACGCTACTGAACTTGAATTGATTAACACTTCTTATCTTTATAATTTGTCTTATAATTTGATGAGGCATCACTTTATATAGTAATACGCAACTTCAACCTTTTAAATCCAAATTGTCTTTATCCCAATCTCTTTGACTAGGGCAAGACGAAGTCGCGTCGCAATGAACGAAATATTTTAACTTTCTATGAGAAAATTGCGGTTATACGTTACTACGATGAGACAAACATCTCGCGAAACAGTCTGGCAAAGATGTTCCATTGCTGCGCAACCCAAATACGTCGCATTCTGGAGAAGAAACGCGAGCTCTTGCAGCAGCTGGCGACGCTAAGCGAAGCGGATGCCTCCATTATTATTGAAGAGATGACGCGCAAGCGCCGAAAGTTCGAAATGAGCGCCATAAGCTTTCTTCTACACGAGTGGGTGGAGCGTTGTCGGCAGTTGCGCCTCGGCATTAGCATAAGAAACCACACGCTGAAGGAGACGGCGCTTAAGATGGCAGCGGTGCTCAAACTGCCAGCCTTCAGGCCATCCTATCGCTGGCTAAATCGCTTTCGCAGCAAATACAAGTACGAGGACGACGAGTTGGGCTACACAGGGCCATGCCCGGTGGTGGGTGTGCTGCCCCTGGAACAGATTATTGTGGAATTTAAGTACGCCCTTCCTAATTTCATGCAAAAGGAGCTGGCAGACATCGATGTGAATAGCAAACTGAGCGCTGCAACGCCTGAATTGGTGAACTTATCGAGCGAAAACAGTGAAATATCCGATGGAGAAGATCTGGACGACGATGGTGTCGAAATGCTGACCTGCGAACCAAGTGTGCTGCATTCCCCAGCCAGCACATCAGATGGGGAGGATGAGCTTCTGCCGCAGCCGGAGCAGCAGCAGCAGCAGCTGGAAGATGATGGGTCAATAAGCTTGCTCATGAATGCGGGATCATGCTCGCTGTTGAGCAACGTTTTTCCTCACTTGGCCATAATACATCAGTTCGCCTTAATAAACTCTGATGTGCAGGCATTGGAGTTGATCTCACAGTTGGGCGTGCACATGCAGCAGCAGGCGACAGCCGGTGCCTACCAAATCCTAAACCTGCCTACGAATAGCGAAGCGCCAGCCCTGCCAACCCCAGAGCTGCCACCGGGCAGCATTTACGCAGACATAGATGACATCGAGTTAATCGAATAGAATTAAGTGTGAATTATTCAATAATAAAAGACAGTTATCACTTACCATGCGCTTATCGGGTATAATTATAACGCTGGAGGAACACTCAGGCGTGGCCTTCTGTGGTTTGACTTCGGTCTCCTCCTCTTCGCCCCCATCTTCCTCCTCTTCCTCTTCATTCAAGTTCATCGGACTGTTTAGTATAACCAAATCCTTGGGGCATGACTTTTCCAGGCGCGCATCGTGCTCCACTAGGCCAGCATCTGTTTTGGATAGCAGGATGCGTTCGCGCATTTCGGCGTTTGTTTTTAGTTCGCCTGGCAGTCGTTGTGGCATAATGCACATGGAGAATTCATCGTAAAGATCACAGGTTTTCTTAAATGGACGCGCGAAGCGAGACTCTTCAGCTTTCTGGTGCAGACGCCGCAGCTCATCCTCAATGGTAAGAACGTGGGAAATTGTGGAATTTGGTGGTTTCTTTATGCAGGCACGATCACGAGGCGGGCAATTTTCGACTTTCCATTCGGTTGTAACATTATCACCCATATAGGTGCGCACGGCATAAGGATTCACTGAAGGACTTTCGTCCGCATTAACCTCGACAAATTTTTTAAGCATTTTTGCAAATTATTTACTACTAATTTTGCAAAAGAGAAAGTTAAAGCTTTAAACAAAAAATTTTGTATTATGTAAAAGACTCTATTGAAAAACTCAACTTGATTGAATAAACTTATTTTGTAAACTGTATCAAATTAGTTTAAATAATAAGCCTACTACAAATTTGGCGCCATAGCATAACGATAATCGTTGCCAGATAGTTTGAAAATGTTAGAATATTCAACAGATTATTTAACGATATATTGGATATCGTACTGCCGCCACAGTAAAATGCAACCCTATCGATCATTCATTTGTGCATAGTTATTTATTATATTTATTCGGTGTTTCATTGGATTTATTTTGAATATTAAAAATATACGAACAATTTGTTCTATTATTGCTATTGTTTCTATTGTGAATGTAATTGCATCAAATTATTGTTTAATATTTTTATAAGCTGGTAAGATATATATCTTACGAATATTGGACTGATGTTAATAATATTTTCTCTTATAACTGAAAAAAAAAACTAGTTTGAATTGTAAATGGGTAAAAATGCAAATTATTAATACTCCAGTCTTTAGACAACAAATAACGATTGCTGTTAATAACAGTGCAGCAAGATGTTAAGCTTTCGGATGCCAAAACACATAAAGAAGAAGCAAGAGACGAGTGAACAATAGAATACGACAAGAAATAAATCAAACCCAGCGTAATTGTGCATTGCACTTGAGTTATATTTGCCACAGATGTAAAGTGTAAATCAGACAAATATACATACATACTCTGTTCTTGCTCTTTATTTAATTTGCGACAGTCGCAAAACAGTTTCAGAACAGAGCGAACTATGAAAACTGGTGTTAATTAAACTGCTAAACCTAGGACAAGCATAATAAACGCCAAAATGTGGATTCAACCAAAGGAGCTGCTGCTGACCTCAGCATTTTGGTAAGTAGATATAAAGATTTGGATCTTTTCGGATTCTGTGCCTCCCCCTACGCTCGCTTTTTCAGCAGCTGATTAATTAAAAGCCCCCCGCATACACACACAGCTGTATAGGTGTTGACATTTTTGCGCGTGTATGGGTGCTGTTGTGTTTTTGTTATTGTTATTGTTTTTATAGGCCGCACTAATGGCTGATAACTAATTGAGCAGAGTTCAAGTCAGGCAGCTCTGCACTGATTCCATAAGCAGCTATGGAACAAAAGCGCAAAGTAGGATTTAAATATGATTGTTCTGCTCGTACAACTGTTTTTTGCTGCGTAAAAGCCCCCTACTCATACACAAATACACATGCACACATATATATGTATGTATGTATGCAAACTCACTCCAACAAAGCGCCCTCACACACACACATGCATAGATATGTACCGTTTTTGCTGCGTTCCCAATTCTGATATCTCGTTTTGCAGGACCACCGAAATGTATTCCAAGTATTTTGTGCTGCAGAAGAGACGTGGACATGGCGAATCTCGCGGCTTTGGCTCCATGCTGGTGGGCACCATCGACAGCGTAATGAACACAAAGCCGGCACCCTATCGAATACTGCATCAGACCCCATCCTCTGAAGTTTCTTATGGTATGTAGGAAAGCATTTACAATACAATACCTCCCACGTACCCATATCTGGCTTGATTCTTTCTATATCATATGGGAAATGTGGTCAGTGTATGATTGGCTATCAGCTATTAAATGGGAGGGTGCCCCACTGAGTCATGCAATCAGCCATAGGCGAAATACATATACATTTATATATATTTATTAAATTTGTCGTGCTTATGGAAGGGTAATGTTGACTTTTTGCATTTGATTTACGATAAGAAAAAGAAAATATTTTCGTTGTGTCGCTTAAAAACGTGAACAATTGAGTGGTGGAGAGGGAAAGACTAAGATCCAACTGACTGAAAAGAGAGGCAAGCACTTCGTCTTTCCAAATTACTTTCATAAATCACAGAATTTATGATAGAGACAAGAGTGGCTAAATCACAGATTATATTATAAGAGAGAGAGAGAGAGATGTTAGCGTGTGGTAGAAGATACGAATGTAGATGTAGATAAATTAAACTAAGGCTCTCATAATTAAATAGAGAAAGAATTTTACTTTAGGATTGGGAGGGGATGGCGTATGAAGATAGAGAGTGAGAGAGTCTATAAATTCATTTATAAGGAACGAAAGGAATGGTACACCAGCTATGTATACAAAATGAAATATACGTTTTTTTCCAAGACTAAATACAGCAAAATAGAAATAGCTAAATCTAATGACTAACCAATGCACATTTTGTGCCAGCCTACTATTTACTACGCATAATAATGACTGAGTGCTGTACTTATTTAAGCCCCACAATATTTTTAATTGAAATGCGTTCAAATTGTATTCTCTAATGTTTTTAAAATAGAAATCGCCATTGGCATAACACAGGATGAGATCGTCAAGGACTGGGAATGGCTGCAGGCCAATCTATTCAGTGTGCTTAACGAAATGGAAAATGAGGATGAAGTGACTAATTTCACCATATGCAAAATACAATCGCTGTTCGCTCAAAACAATCAAGACGATACTGGTGAATCGCCAGACTTCAAGGTGAAGACTTCACAGTTTAGACAAATCTTCAAAATGCCCGAAGAAGAACGCCTGGTGAACTCCTATTCAGCCACGTACGTCTTCTGACTAAAACTTTTATCATTGAATTATTATCATTGCACTTAATAATAAACATTTTTAAATTGCAGCTATGTGAAGAATAAAATTCCACGACAGGGACAATTGTACATCTCTCTAAACCATGTTTGCTTTTACTCGTATATGCTAAGTCAGGAGATCAAGCGAATCATACGCTTCGCTGAGCTGGAGGATATTAGTCGCAGTGGCAATACAATCTATCTGAAAACTACCAACAATATGACATATAATTTCACTCTGCTTTTCAATCCGAACGAGGCCCACATTCTCATTGAACAGCTTAATAAAATGGCCATCCAGAAGTTAATGCATGACCCAGAGAGTCCCGTTGTCGACCATGATCCATCGAATTTTTCACGCTACGGCGCCAAAGCTTCCAAGAAGCCTGTGTTGTTACGTGATTTGACAGCGCGCCAAAAGTCTGAGGAATTTCGCGTTTACTTTCGTCTGCCACAAACAGAAATTATTGATGGCAAAATCAAGGCAGACATATGGACGCCCTACTCGAAACGATTTAATGCGGGCTATATTTATTTGTCACCGAATTTCTTTTGCTTTCGCAGCGATGTCAAGGACTTGGTTAGCGTCGTAATACCAATGAAAACTATTAAGGTATGGGTAGTTCGAAAAGTATGTTTATATATTTGCCGCTTTAGATTAATCTGATTTAAATATTTGTACAGAGTGTTGAGAAGAAGGATGATGGCCAGCAACGCTTTGACAATCAAATTGTCATCTTTACATCGGAGAATGTGCCTTTTATGTTCGCTAAAATTACGGATCGCGAGGTGCTTATCTCGAAGATCACAGATCTGCTATCACGCATTCACATGTAAGTTTTCATTTCAAGTTAACAAGTTGAATTGTCTTGTTAAATCATATAAATCCGACAGACCGGTCAGTCGCGAACGTGCCAAGTACGATATATCCTGGAGCAAACAGACTGCCTTGCTCAACACATTCAAGACGCAGTTCAGTGTGGACATACAGAAGAAACAGGAGCAGAAACTGGCACGTTGGGAGGATCATTTCCGTGACTTTGGACGCGGCATTGCAATGTTTCGCACCACAGATGTGATTAATTTAATTGTGGAGGGCATACCGGACAAACTGAGACAGGAAATTTGGTTAATTTTCTCGGGCGCAATACACGACAAGGAAATGAATCCCGGCCTGTACGAAGATCTGGTGGAGAAAGCCGCTTGCATTAAAGATTGCTTTGTGCATGATGAAATCGATAGGGACTTGCCTCGATCGCTGCCCGAGCATCCGGCATTCCAGTGCACAGATGGCATCGGCGCCTTGAGGCGCGTGCTGCAAGCGTATGCGCTCCGCAATCCACAAGTGGGCTACTGTCAAGCCATGAACATAGTATCATCAGTATTTCTGCTGTTCTGTGATGAGGAGAATGCTTTCTGGATGCTGGCCAGCTTGTGCGAGAATCTGCTGCCAGACTATTACAAGGACAAGATTGTGGGCGCCCAGATCGACCAAGGCGTGTTAAATGAGCTGGTGGAGACACATCTATCGGATTTGCATGAGCATCTGGAACGGCTTGGTGTTATCAAAATGATCTCCATCTCGTGGTTCCTTACCATATTCATAAGCGTGATCAGTTACGAAAGCTCATTGCAAATATTGGACTGCTTCTTCTACGAGGGCGCCAAGATCATTTTCATGGTTTCGCTTCAAATCATCGAATGGAATCGTGATAAGCTTCTCAAATGCCAGGACGATGGCGAGGCCATGCTGGTACTGCAAACCTATCTGGAAGGCATATATAATCCCGAATACCAAGTGCCACCGTCCACGGACAAGCGCAAACTTGAGCGACCACAGACCCAAACGGTGCAGACTCTCATACATGAGGCATACACGAAATTTGGCGAGGAACTCACTCAGCAGCGTATCGAGGAGCTGCGCAATAAGCATCGTCGTCTCATCGTGCGTCAGTTCGACATTGACAACGAGAAGACTATTGTGAAGGCCAATATGCAGAATGCTTACTTTTCTCGTCAGGAGCTGCATATGCTGCTCACGATTATACGAGAAGAGAAGCTGACACTCAAGTCTGTGCAACAGCAGCAGCATAAGACGCAGTGTCATATGAGTGAGGCGCCGCAGCTTTTGCCGCATCATCAGTCACCGTCACGCAGTGGAGTCGGCGATATTATGCCCGGTGGTGGTAGTGGACGCCATGAGGCTTACTGTGTCAACTTTGAGGTATTCCACACGCTGTTTTCTGAGCTAACGCCCTGGCGCAAGTGCGTCAGCATCGACATTAGCGAGAAGCTATTTAGGGTAGGTCACACTTTATATTATATGCTATAATATTTAAATAAATCTAATCTAAATCTTTTGGCAGCTGACGGACAAAAAAGGCACTGGGCAGTTAGACTTTGTACAGCTACTCAATGCCTTTGGCTTAGTTTGCTCCAACAAGACCACGGAAAAACTGAAGCTCCTCTATGTATTGCATTTGCCACCGCTGCTATCAAAGGCGGAAATTGAACGTACACGACGTCCACGTCCGCGGATAAAGGATGATGCCGAAGAGGCATATGAGGCAGAGGATTTCTTTGAGTAATTTGGTTTCCATTATTCTTTTGATCATACTAATTCGCTTGTTTTTTTTTTCACAGTGAGGATGCCTCAGAATCAATTGAAGCTTTACCATCTCCATCGGATCACAACTTTGATGCCGATGACTACGCGCTGATCACCGCCACTCAGCACATGTATAATCTGGCTGGCATCTCGGGAAACACGTTCATGGATTTATCCCGGACAACGCCGAATCTTTCACTCAATTCGAATGCATCTTCTCTGGCGCAGCGCAACTCGACGTTCTATGTGGATCTGCCCGCTACACTCCCGGGTACTGCAACACGCACAGATGCTGGGCAGGATGACGACAACGACATCGGCCTACGCCAGCAGGGACGTTACGAATCGATTGACACTTTTTCGGATATTTCAGATCTGGGTGCGGCCCGTATAACGCCGCCACAAACATCGACGACAGCAGCAGCCGCTACAGCTTCAGACCAATTGCTACTGAACGTTGAGACTATATCGAATTTTTCTCAAATAAGCGATCTGGTCGCAGCCACTCGTCTAGATCGTGCCGATTCGAATGCAACGGATACACGCAGCTTGGGTAGCCTGGGATATTTGTTGGATCAGCCTGATGAGGGTGCCTCAACAAGTGGAAAACAACGCAATGTGCCACACATGCGCAAGGAGAATTTCCAGCTGCTGTGGCGCAGCATCATAGAAATCTTGGGTTGTGTTCAAGATGAAGAAATGCGACGTGCATGTAAGTGGCCGCATAATCCTAAGCCATATCACCTCTAATACTTTCCTTTGGCAGACGAAAATCTCATTGAAATGGGCAACAGCAACATCAAGAAAGAACCGAGCCTAGAGAGTTTCACGCAGCTTAACTTAGGCGGCAGTGGGGATGAGGTGAGTTGTATATTAATGAAATAAATAAGTTTAAAATATCGTTATTTAAATTATTTCAGCAACCGGATAGCAATGGAAATCCCACAACACCCGCTGCAGAGCCCAGCAGCACAACACGTCTATTTGTGGCTCTGGAGGAAGAACTGCGTCTAGCAAAGGCAGGAGCATCGGGAACAGCGACGACAACCAACAACAGTAGCGGCAGCGGCAGCGGCAGCAGCAGCGCGACAAACACCTCTGATGCCTGGCACATATCCATTAATCAGTTTATTGCCACTGCTCTCACTTGCGATTGCGTTGTAAAAGCATTTCAGACTAAAACGGAAATCGTGGAGCAAATTGAGCAACTGCAAAAGAAGCGACGCAAGTGTTTGTCCACAAACTACAACTATTAAGTGTCCCCCTATTAGAATCCCATATTCTGTTAGAACCCAAGGTATTAGCCATAAAAACAACCCCCCAAGAGAACTGTGCAATGCGGCTTCAGCTTTTTAACCGTGTCCCGTTTTATAAATTAAATATATGAATATATATTATATATATGTTATGCGAAAACTATCCCATTTAGTTAAGCCAATTGTTTGTGAATATAGTTCGATTATACCTATTATACATAAAAAGAAAGTGTGACTTATGTTGTGTCCGTGAGACAAAATTTATTTCAATATATGCACAGATATATAAAAATTTATACATATATATATGTATATATACAAGAATTAGACTATTGTTCCATTGCCTCATCTTCTAGCTGCTTTGAATTGCGGCGAGCTTCTGCTGAGTGCTCTTGTCGAGAATGCTCGGCGCTGCGCACGAGGCATTCCTCATAATTCCATTTGGGGAAGATGCGCTTATAGAGATACATGAATGCCGTGTCGTAGGAACGCAGCTGGCCATCGAAATAGCACTTCATGTGGCCGTGCGTACCCAGCGACTCCTTGATATGACCCAGTCGACCGCATTTGGTGCGTAGTTTGACAGGCTTGAAGTACTCCACATCCTCCTTATAGAAGAACATGTAGCGTATGGTGGCCGATTTACGATTAATGCGCATCGGGTGACCGCTAAGTACTACTCGCTTCAGCACTATGCGATCTGGATTGCAAGAGAGCAGACGTCCACGAGCAACCAATGCCAACGAAGAGTCGGGGTTCACTTTAAAAGCGAGCACAGATGCAGGAGGGAACTGTATGGGAGCATAAAAGGTGGCGCACACGGTCTCATATGGGCGGAAGAAACGCTCAAACTGTGGGAGAATATAAATCAGTTAATTTTTATGATAAATTAGGTAGAAGGGACGTACCTTATGTTTGTCGCCATTTGTGTGCTGACTGTAAATGGGATTGACAACAAAGCGACGATAGCCGCACTGGACAATCAGTTGTTCCTTGGACTTTAGCGGTACCTCGGAGTCAGGAATACGTTGCAGCACAACATTCATGACGCACATCTGGTGTTCGTGCGGTAGCAGGCCATAGACAATGACATTATCTGAAAGGTGAGCAGATCGAAATGCGCTCCAACGGCTGGCGGGCACATTGATGACATGCAGCGTGATGTACAATCCAGGCTGGCGAATATATTAAAATTATATTAATCATTTAAGAAATAATATATCGTCACTTTCTCACCAAAATGCCCTCGAATTCCTTTGCCTCTGCCAAAATGCGACGCTTGGTGCGATCGAAATTTTTGAACTGATAGATACGTGCATAGTCGCTGGGCAGATTCTCTTTGGGATCCCAGGGTGATGTGCGGAACGATTCCAGGCCGCGATACTTCTGGAAACGTTCGTGGGCGGGCACATCCAGAGGCGTATCGATTTCATCGGGCCACAATTGATCGGTGCGCGCCAGTTGTATCTTCTTCAAGGTCTCCCGCTCTTCCTGGAAATCCATTTGCTGATCGTATTTTTCGTCGTTGATGTCTGCCTCTGACGTCACCGAAACACTGTCCAAATACTCTTCTGTATCTGAGTCACGTTTTTCGCACTCGTCCCCAAAGGATTTATTCTCACAGGACATAAAATCTTCGTCTTCTTCGTCTCCGCTCATGTCTTCGTCCTCATCGTCCTCATCATCCTCACCTTCAACCTCCTCCACATCGGGTATCCAGGCAGCCTGATACTCGCTGTAACCTTTGGGCACTCGTTTGATTAACTTCGTCTTCTTTGTTTCCTTTTGTGCTGCCTCAATTTCCTCTTCAGTTGGCCACGTTTGCTCCGCATCCATCGGATCGGGAATATTCTCTGACTGCAGCGATGTCTGTTTAGCTGGATCACTGCGATCGAGCAGGCGCACTTGAGCCATTTCTCCCTCACGGCTCTTGTCTAGCTTATTAGGATCGGGTGGCGCATCCACCTGTCCAAGCTGAAAGTCCCCCAGTCCTGGTATATGCACCAGACCATTCACATTCAGCGATTGTCCTCGCAGGTATCCGGTAATTTTGAGAGTGCCCATTTCTCCATTTGGCACGTATTCCACTAAATCACCAAACAAATTCGGCCGGTTGTTAACGTTGTGTAGGACGCGTTTCTTCTGACTTCCAATGCGTCGCATAACATTCAGTCCTTCGGCGGAGGTGTCCATCTGCATGATCTTCTCTTCAGGCAAAAGCTTGCTTATGAATTTCTGTGCTGCTTGTTTTGCAGCAGTGCGACGCTTTGGATTTATAGATTCCAGATCCATTAGGGCCACAACTGGAGTTGGTATACCTTGAGCAGATATCATATTAAATACACGCTGTCCCCATCGATCGAAGATTTCATCGTCACCAAAAGCTGCCGACGTCAACATGAGTGTGGTATCGCACACTTTCAAATAGTCTAGAACAATGAGTTCGTTGCCCCGCCCAACGGGCGGTATGACAAAGGCAAAGCGCTGCTTAAACCGCGGCAGATTCATGTAAATAGTTCCACTGGCTGACTTGTTTATAACGATTTCACTATCGCAGCTCTGGAGTATGGCAATGGCCGAGTTGGCATCGATTTGCTCATGCATGGGCAGCAAACACACCAGAAATGGAGCCGTGTTCTGGCCACCTAGTTGACGCTTCTGTTGCAGCACTTCATCGCGTTTGTTTTTGCGTAGCTGATTCATTTGGTTGCGTCGTTGCTCCTTACGCTGCTGCAGCTTATGCTTATGCGAAATGGCTTTAAGGCCAACTTTGCCTAAAGTAAATAAAAATAGTTATGGTTAACATGTTTTGCTGCACTTGTTGAGATACTCATACCTTTCAGGGCATTGTCGATAGCGCCTTTGGAGCGATGACGTCCCGTCTTATGGGCTTTATTTGTTTGCTTCAGCGGCCCAGGTCGGTGAAACGCGTGATCCGCCATAATTGGCAAGTATATTACTCCAATTTATCAACAAAATATCAGAAATTCTCACGCTGTTTTATTTTCGAGCTAAGCACATGTTCCTACTGCACTTATCGATAAAAACTTATCGTAAGAAATCGTGAATAATGTGGCCACACTAAGAACCCAATGCTGTTAAATGAATGGCAGTGTTGAAAAACATCGCACAGACAACAAGAGATATACGCGCGTATTTAAATTCGAAATAAAACACATTACCAACTCTTTTTAAACCACATTCAATGTAAATATGTATTTGTTGTTTTGGTATATTTGGAATACATTACATACGTATGCATGCATGCAAGCTTCTTGCTTAAAGATAACGCTGTTTATTTATATGTAGTTTACTTTCATTTAATATGATATAAAGTTTGCGTTGGTATTCCGAATGCATCCGTAGTTGAATAGTTGTAGTGATTAACTGCATATATGTATTGCATAGAGAACATGCCAAACTTTACATAGAGGTTTAGCTAACTTAATTGCATAGAGTATTTGATAGTGTATTTTTCTCATCCTTTTTTTTTCACTGGTGTAAATAATTTAAAATAGTGTAGTTTTAAACATTAAACATCTCGTTCTTTCTTCTCGTTTTCATTTAGGTGAGGTTTTTAAAACTTAACGGTAGGCATAACACTTAACGATACATAATAAAACAGAAGTCTCAATAAATACAATTAATAGTTTTTGTTTTTTTTTTTTTTCTTTTAAGGTAAATTGAGTGATTGTTTCTCATTAATTGGGTTTGGTTCTAGATTTAGATTGGTTGCTTCTGGGCAATGCCTTTATATTATATATGTGTATAAGTTATCGCCTATATTGAAATTTATATGGCGAATGCACGGTTCGCACATATTTTGTGGCCACGAACAGCGCGATTATAATAAATACAAATTAGAAAGCCGGATTTATCAACGACGTGCTGGACAAATATCAATGATGCATGATTTTGCTGCACTTTGCGTTAATTGGTATTGTTCGCTTCCTGCAAGGACTTCTCTATTGTCCCTGCCAAAAAATAAAGTATGTACTTGTTTGTATATAGATATATCTGTATATGTATTCAATGTATATATTATCCAATATTTAAGCTATCCAATGCCTACTTATACATTCCCGATCTCCCTACTCGTATCCTCCTCATATATCAATTTACATACAAACACCATCTCGCTAGTAGCTCCTAAAAATGTTTGTTTCATGCGTGCTCTCTGAATAACCAATGAATTTTTTTTTTTTTTTTTTTCTGTCGGTTTGGCATTATTCACTCAATTTTTTTTCTTTCTTTTTTTTTTACAAATTTGCGCTTTGTTTTGTGAGCTTTTTTGTGGGTTTTGTGCTAGGTTTTCATTGTACTGGAAGAGAAACAATTTACATGTTCCTGCATTGAGCACATACAGACCGAGCCTTTGTATTGTCACGCACAAAATCATGCACATTGAATTTTCCATCATCGCCATGCTCGTAGCCGCGGCTCTTCAGCTGCCTGTGGAGAGGAAAGTGCAGCGAAACGAATAGTGTATTAGTTATTGGCTATTGATCAAGTGTTGTTGATTGAAAAGAAAAGTGCGAGAGATGAGCTAGAGTAGATGCTGCGCACATATGCAGTAGAACTTTCGAGCTTGTTAGAAACTCTTGTCCAACTCGCTTTCAAGCCAATTTATTTAGTGGTATATATCTCACCTGGCCACCGCTGTGAATGCCAGCTCCACATTGAGTCCGGTCTTGGCGGATGTCTCCATGAATGGCACATCGTGCTCACGTCCTAGCCGTTCGCCATCCTCGCGCTTCACCTGACGCTCGCTGCTGCTGCAATCGGCCTTGTTGCCTGTGTGGATCAAGAGAAAGGCAGGGCATGTGGAGTACGATAAAAGTTGAAAAGTTTAAACTCGTAATTCAATTAAGTGACCAACAGTTGGCAACCCTGCGGCTGCTGCTGCATCTGCAGCAACAGCAATTGTAGCTGCTAAAAGCTGCCTTTAATCAAATCTATTTTGTGTGGCTTTCGGGCAAAGTGAATCTCACCTATTAAAACGATGACAACGTCCTCCTGCGCGTACTCACGTATTTCGCCCAGCCAGGCGCGTATGTTGTCGTAGGTGGTCTTGTTGGTCACATCGTACAGGAGCAGCAGCGCTGCAGCAATCGATATTAACAAAGAAAATAATGTGAAATCCCATCAGCGGCCCAAAACTCAATTGCAACAGCTGCTGCACTTACCATGGGCATCGCGATAATAGGCGTGGGTAACGCTGCGAAAGCGCTCCTGTCCGGCTGTATCCCAGATCTGTAGCTTAACGCGCGTGCCATCGACCACGACCACCTTGTTCTGCAATCGAGTTATGCGGCAGACGCATTTATGTTATGTAAAAAGAAATTGTTATTGTCATGAAAAAACCATTGCCATTGTAATGCACGAAATGCAATTAATTTACGAAATGTGCATGCCAAAGAGAACGTCAAATGTAAGGTATAAATAGAACTCCAAAGAGAGCGTTTGAGAGAGAGAGAGAGAGAGAAGGAGGGAGAGGGGGAGAGATGCCCCTGCTGGTAACACGGCGTATACTTAATTAAATGGGTTTCAGGGGCAGCTTGAGTATACGTTGCGTTGACCCTGCAGAAGTACCAAAGTGGAAACAAATCAGATACTAAAACAACATGAATACACCAACAGTTACCATGCAGATTCAGCATCATTATTGACTTGAATGCAGAGAGCGAGCCAGCACTAATCAGTGGCTACTCAGACAGTCAGTCAACACAACATACAATAAAAGCAAGCAATAAGACAAACAAACAGACATCATCAAGGTATGTATATCTCTTTGACTTGCTTTTATTGTATGAAGGACATATAAAAGTATATCAAAAAAAAAAAAAAAGAAATGGAAAGCAGAAAAAAATCGAAAGCAAACGTCAAATTTCTAGCTAAGTAAACAAAAAGTCAATGTACTGAGCCAACATTGAATACAATTTACTGTGAAATTCATTTAGTGAAGCACAGTGGAAACGGTCTACATAAATAATGAATATTTCAATGATGTATTCAAGGCAAAATGAAAAATACAAAAAAACAAAAAAGAGAACCATGTACATACATATCACATAAAGCTGCGTGTATTGCATATCCCCAGGCTTGGCGCTTATTAAATTCACGAGTTCAAAGATTATGTTGGAAAAAAAAAGACTAAAATGTCACAAGTTTCAATATGTTCCAATTATATATTTATTACATCAGAAATTTGCATACATTTGGGCAACACAATAAATAATTAATAAAAACAAAAATATTTTCCTTGCATTATAAATGAAATTAATTATGCATTTTCTCTCTATTACACGAAACATTTATTTGCTCTAGTTTAAATTTTCATAGAATTTATTCAATTTTATTTCCCTGCAGCCTTCAAGCGGTCGCCAAGACAACAAAAATCATTATCGAAGCGAAATGCGCGCATTTATGGTATGGCATTCGATGTAGCAAAAGTTGAAAGGCAAAAATAGCCGCACGTGTCCATACAACGAGCTGAGAATCGTCCAAAGGACATTTATATTGCTAATGGCAGACATGGCAAATAGTTGTAGTATTATTGCGCTTTAATAAATTTATGTGAGCCATGTGAGCCCTCGGCAATTTTCAAGATAATAAAACCTCTAGAAGTTGAAACAAAAACCCCACAATAATAAGCATAATAAAAGCAACAGCAACATTAACTTAAATACGAGTAACAACAAGTGTACAACAACGACACACACACACAGATGGAGGGCGACAGACAGACTGAAAGGACACACAGGCACACGCACTAACACAAACAGACACACAACCATCAACAAGTCCTTTTCAAGTTCATATGCTTTTTAATAAATAGCCCCCGCAGAACTTTTTGCCGCAGCAACGTCGGCAGCTTGGGGGCAGAGAGGTTCACAGAGCTGGCGCTTAAGCTGCTGGAGAGAGAAGACAAAGTTGGGTAGGTAATAGGAGGTTGGGAAATGGGGCTGGGGCAGCTTCAGCACGAGCTAAGCTGGCGGGAAAATATTTTACTAAAGAGAAACGCCACAGCAGCTGAAGAACATGAAAACCACAAAACAAACAGACAAAGCACTGCGCGCACACACACACACACACACACAGAGGGGGAGAGAGAGACAGATATAAGCAATAGCAGACATTTGAATGACCTGTAATATATACAATATGTAGCTGAACACACATAATACAGTTAAAGTTAACATAGCTTGTAAACAACATCGATTATAGGGAATTACACTTAGCAGTCGCTGGCAGGCGCTGCGGTTTGTTTGGATTGGACAAACAGAGTGAAAGGAAGATAGGGTGTTAACGGTGAAAGAAGAAGTTAGATAAACTTATGTACACACACTCAGACACAAGGATGAGGAAAAAGTTAATGTGTAAGCAGGTGAAAATCGTATTCAGAGCCTTGACAACTGTTGACAGCGCACAGACAACAGTTGGCAAACGGAATGGGATGTAAAGATAGATGGAGAGAGAGAGAGAGAGAGAGAGAGAGATAGGCAGACAGAGACAGAGATAGACAGAGAGAGAGTGTGAAAGACAGTTAGAGACACACAACAATTAGTAACAACAATAAAACAACAATAACAGACACAGAGACAGAGAGAGTGAGAGAGAGAGAAATCGCTTACCCTAAAATCAATGCCAACTGTGCTCAGAAAATAGCTGGGCACATAGCGACCATCGCGAAATCGAATCAAAAGCGACGTTTTTCCCACTCCCGAGTCGCCCAGCATTATGACCTGGCCAACAACAAGCATGTATGTGTATGTGTGTGTGTAAGTGTGGGTGTGTGTAAATGAAGAAAAATACATTGAACGTTATACAAAAATAATTTATGTGTGCGCTTAACATATGCCAGTCCATAATAACGTACAATCTACTATATAACATATGTATGTACAGCTGTAAATATGCGCCTATACATATATAAATATATATTAAATAAGCTTCAAAAGGAAACCCCAAAAATAAAATAAAGATGCAGACGATAGACGGCAGACGGCAGACTTGCTGTGCGGCTGCTGTTGATTTAGCTGACTGCTCTCGTCTAAATTGGTTGCTACCCAGCAGCAAGCAATTAAAACTTAACTCCAATGCTATATCACATGCTACGCTGGAGATTCCGAGAAGGAGAAGCTGCACTACGCATACCGAGTCTGGCATGTGCCTGATTTATTTAATTTAAATAATGCTAGCTTGGAAATATGCTAACGCATAACAGTTAAAGTCAGTTAAAGCTATGTTAATGTTTATCTAAATCTTTAGTTAATTTCGAAAATAAGTGAACTATTAAACCTGACATTAACGCACTTCAAAGCGCATCACAGCTGCTCTCATGTTTTCTGCCATTAAATGCTTACTCAGGCGTTAAAATTCATAAAAATTATAGCGAGCTGTTTTTGTCTACATTCAGAATCTGTTTTTTTACTTTACTGCACAGTTATTAAAAACAGCTTAGCTTTAATAGAGAAAAAATGGCTTCGGGCCATGAAACAGATATTTGAAATGTGTTTAATATATGCACAATAAAGTTTGCCCTAGCTGCCAGGCGAAGTTGCGCAGAACTGAAAATTGCTTTGCTATTTAAATAAGGTTTCAGCACTTAATTAACAGCATCGGAAATGTGAAGAGCGTGTTCTGCCTTTGACCTCAACAAATATACCAACTAATTTGCGTAAAACTTAATCACATATACGCAGTGCAGCTTCTCGCATAACTCGGAATTTCTGCAAATGTTTGCGCTGAGCGAGCGAACTCTGTTTGCCAGCTGAAAAATGTAGCCAAACAGAAGGGAGATATTCAGCTAAAAACTCAAATATTTATGGTAATATTTATTATTTAGTATTTTCACTGGTACTATTAGTAGTATTTAGTATTTTCAGAGTATTAACATGAACTTAGCTGAAAATGGTAATGGAATAATTAAGTCAGAGCTAAGAGCGATTTTCATTTACATGAAAATCCTTTTATTTCGTGGAACTTTTCTTGCCACTGAAATTGCATTGAATTTACTTTTGAGTGCATTTAAGCTGCTCATAAGTTTCGTCCTTTCCTTAGCTTTTATTGTTTCATATTTATTATTATTATTTCTTTCCTGTTTTATGCCTGCAGCTGGACGCGTTTAAGTCGCAGCCGGTGCCGGACCATTTGTCGTAATTCTAGCGAATTGCGCTAATGAAACACATAAAGCATAACGGCTTTTGCAGCGGACAGCAGGCCGAAGGACACACGCGAACTGAGCACGTTGACGAGGAAATGAAAAATTTAGTTGGCGCTGAGCGAATGTTCTTCGAGACATTGTTGCCTTTCACAGAGGGCGACAAAGTCTATTGTTTAATTTCCTTCTTTTTTGAGCATTTGATGACTTTATTTTTGAGCTGCTTATGTAAATGGCATTGTAAATCAGGAATGCCGTAAAATGTCCCAAATGATGCGACTGCAAATAAAACGCGGCGCAGTCGTTAAAGGCACAGGACTCAGTCAGGCAAACAGACAAACAGACAGATAATCAGTCAGACTGAGCAATACGTAAATCAATTTGCGGCTCAGGCTTTGATAAAGAGCCTTGGTTGGGATTTGGCAGCCTGTTTAGCCGCTTATAAATACTTATAAATTTCGGGAATGTCTTTTGTTGTCGACCTTTTTGTAATGCAAATTGTTAAAGTCAACAGGATTTTGGTTGTGCACTCTTAAATTACATGTCAGCTTCGGGTAAGTGTGTCTTGTTAGTTAGTGTTGTGTGTTTGTGTGTTTCTTTGTCACCTTGCCCATGATATCGAAATCCTCATCCTCGTCCTGCCCAGGTGTCGAGGAAATCATGCGTATGAGCGCGCGTCCGGCTGATTTGCAGAGCGTGGCTCCGGCACCATCACTGCCAGGTGCAGCAGTAGCCGCACCACCTTCAGCCCCACCGCCAGTGCCGACGCCACCTCCACCTCCACCTGCTCCTGAGCCTCCAGTATCCAAGAGTGGCTGCTGCTCAGCAGCTGCGGTGATTCGCATGCTGTTTAGAAATCTGCTGCTGAAACCATTTCCAGTCGACTGCGACTGAGCCTGCGACGACGACTCCTGCTGCTGTTGTTGCTGCTGCTGCTGCTGCTGTTGCTGCTGGAGATGATCGCGATAGAGTTGCGATGGACTCATGTATTCGGGCAGCAGCGGCTGCTGAGACAGCGATTGCTGGCGCTGATGCACAATGACGCTGGGCCGGCGCTTGGGATAGCCATCGTCATCCGAATCATCCGAGGCAATGCCATTGATCTTATCCAGGGTCTTGGGTGGCAGCTGGCCAGGTGTAATATGCTGCCAGGTGGGCTTCACCAGCGACTCGCGACGCGTGGGCGAAGCGTTGCTCACACTTGTGACCAGCGAAGCCTTACGAATTGCTCCAGTGCTGGTGCCAGCGATGGAATCGCTGCGGTAGCGCGTTTGCTGACGTCGCATCTTAGAAACCGCTAATATATGCCGCTTTCAATCCGTAAGACAAACAATTCTCTGCTGTGCAAAAGGTGCAAATGCAAATTGGCTTGATTCAATTTCAAACACGTAAGCGTACGCAATAAATCAATAAACTAACTGCTACCCATCATCATCATCAGCATCATAAACATCATCATAATTCAACATCATAATCCGAGCTCATCATGATTCACAGCCCAAAAAGCAAGCTCACAGCAATAACTCACTCAGAGCCCGGACCCAACTTCAACTCGACAACTGGCAACTCGCATTTGTAAATCGAAATCGGGTTGCCAACTTTGCTGAGGCAGGACATAAAGCAAAAGACAAAACTTTTGCCCCAAAAAACTCATTAAAAATCATAAAAAAGAATAACAACAACAACAAAGTACAAAGTATACGAACATCAACAACAACAAATAATAGAAGAAACAGCACGGCGCTATATATAGAGTCGAGGGTAATCATAATATAGTCGCTGAAAATTTAATAAACTTTGTCAGTTATAATTTACTTTGGCCAGTTGAGCAAAAACAAATTAAAATTCAAAATTCAGAATTGCGAATTAAAATTCGTGTAGG
Organism: Drosophila koepferae; assembly: GCA_030914345.1. Taxonomy (NCBI): domain Eukaryota; kingdom Metazoa; phylum Arthropoda; class Insecta; order Diptera; family Drosophilidae; genus Drosophila; species Drosophila koepferae. The sequence goes on from JAUESR010000202.1 coordinate 13,770,674, forward strand.
TCTACGCAGCCGGAACTTTAAAAAGAGCCAAAAGGCATTTAGCACAGGCACAGAGGTTACATAGGGAGACAGGTGCACACAGGTGCAAATTGAATGTAATTGCCTTGCCAACAACAGGACGAAAACCGAAACCGCGCAAGGTTAGCTTACCCCCGAGGGCCACAAATGCCTGCTATTGTCGTTGACACTCACACCCACACTCACAGCCACACTCACACACAGACACAGGCGCAAAGCTGTGCGTGTGGCGTGTGCTCGGCCAATAGCCGGATTAGAGTCCGGGAGTTAGGTGGACCACGTCGCTAAATCAACAGTTGGCAAGCAGAAACCACAAAGGCCAACAAACACACGCCTCAAAGCAGCATTTTGGATAATAATTGGGAATTGAAAAGGCTTCATCGAGAGCGGATGGCCACAACGGCACAACCACGTGATTAGCCCACATGCTTATTTACGCAACTGTTTTAAAATTTAAACTTGCCAGCAAAGCACACTGCAGACTTAAGGGACTCCTGAAAAGAGTTCAGTGTATTTGTGTGTGTGCAGGGAAAAACTCTGTTATCTGAGCCAAAAAACTTTTCAAAATGAATAAAGTATTAAATTTAAATACAAATTTGAATGCAGCACAAAGCCAAAGCAAAGGTAAAGTGGCATGAGAAAGAAAATCAGGTTAGTTTTGGGAAAAACCTTGTCAGCTAGGAATATAGCACACTTTAGGAAGCCGCACACAAGTAAAAAGTTTTTGTGAATTTCCACGTGAAATTTAATCATAGCCAAAAGCTGTCTATTTCAATGTCATACAACACTAGAACATTCTCATTTAAAATATATATATTTTATGCTTGTTTCCAAAGCTAAAATCAATAATGAAAACATTTTACGATTGCTGCAGCTGATAAAAGTTTTCTGTGAAAGTGATATATTTGCATTGACATTTGTTCGACAAAGTTTGCTGTTTTCTGTTTTTTGGTCGTCTGTCAAACTGAACCATAATAGGATTGTCAATACCACATAATGCTGATGCGCATATACTAGTTTCTCAATAGCGGCGAGACGAGACGGGACGGGACGAGACGCGACGCGTCGAGAGACATCGATGCAGCAGACAGAGGCAAACATTTGATTGGTACGTCGGGAGTAGTGTGCAAATTGTATTGCCAATTCACCTTTGCCCGGGCACACTTCAATGTCTTAAATGTTGGCATTAAAAAAATATATAAACGTTTTATATATATATACGTATTTAAGCGAAAGCTGAATAGCGAGCAGTCGTGTGAAACTTATTTCGTTCTGTCTGGAGTACCGCAGTCTGTGTAATTGGGCCCAAGTCCAGGTTACAGTTGGCCGACGCGACGGCAGCTCTTTAAATGGAGTTCATCGCCTGTCCGCACGTGCCCAGACTTGAGAACACTTTAAGAGCCGAGCCGAACTATAGCCCTAAAAATTACAGTGACAGGTTCAGGGTCAGCGTAGCCAGGGCTTAATTTGTAAGCCGATATCACTCGAAGCCAAAGGACTTCGCTTCATAAAATAAAAAACAGCAAAAAGTATGCATTACACGACAATTAGAGCGCAGAGTGAGCAACGCAGACAGTGCCTAAACGAACATAAATTGCAAATATTTGCTGAGAATAAATGCCGATAAATAAGCAAATTCCCATCTCGAATATTTCCTATCATATTCATGCTAGTTTATGTCGCCTGCCTTGCCATATCAAATATCAATTTTATTATTTTCACTCCAAGCGTATGGCGCATCCTTTTCTAAAGTGCGACCTTTTTGGCCAGCTGGCGCAACCTTTTCCATTCGCTGGGTCACCTTTTTTCTTTGTTTTTTCGAGCAGTGTATCGACCCATAAAAATGACCTTCTCGTATTAGTGCAGCATAAAATGATATATAATCAACTTTACATTGGCAATCTGGATACTGTTGCTGTGATAAGAAAACTTTTTAATTGGGTTGCCATCGCAACGAGCTGCTTCAATGGCTCCAACTGTAAAATTGTCAGCGACAATGGCGCTGCGAGATGCCTGAATGAATCGAGGAACAGCATTTCAGTCTGCGCGTAATTACATCAATCTGAAGCTGAAATGAACCCTCCACTTACGAGCGATTGAACATGTTTCGTAAAGCCTACGCAGCATTAGCACAGACTCCACCCACGTCAAAGGTTGGCTACTTACGGGGACTGTCTATGCCTCTCAAAGAACACAGCTTCAATACACGCAGACACACATTCAATCATGCGTTCAATCGGGCGGCTAAAAGTGGGCTGCGAAGAGGCGCAGTTGGCTGACAATGGCTTGCTGATTGCACGGACAGCTTTAAGGAAATGACCAAAAACACAACACAGCACGACGTGTGTGGGCGTGTATGTGCGTGGGTGTAACAGTATATTTTAACAGGAAACTGGCGAGCCAATGCTGGGCAACCGAATGGACAGCTTTACATTGATGTGCGGCTGCCGTAAAACGTTTTATGGCATTTGTGATGAAAGCCACTCAACAGCAACAGCTAGTTGCTGCAGCAGGAAAAAGAGGAGTAGACGACAGCAGGCTATGCTGTTGGACACAGCATCAACGACAACAGAAATACCAATAGCAACAGCAACAGCAACAGCAACAGCAACAGCAACGACAACAGCGGTGGTATCAGTAAAGATTTGTGCTAGTAATCGGCTTAAATTGCATTTCCGTGAAACTTTCGCAACGGAAAATGTCGCAACTGAGACAGTTTCCATGGAATCCCTAGCCTCCTGCTTGGAATTTGTGTTTGAAAAGTGCTTTTTAATTAAGACAGCCTTGAACTTGAGCTACCTGCAGACAATGCAAGTGACCACAGAATAGAAATTGACTATCCATTATTGAATGCACAACAGGCGTATAATTAATACGCACTTGAGCAAGATGAATACGCCCGAGGACAGCTGCGTAACGAGCAAACGAACGAGCTGTCGATGCAAGCGACAACAACAACAAGAAGAAAAGCTAAACGCAGTCAATTGCAGAGAGATTGTATTAACAAGTTGTAGATAAGAGACTACAATAAATTGGATTTCAAGGGAAATAGTATATGCAATCGTTTATATGAGATACATAATATATGTGCAGATTCGATTAGACAATTATTTGTATGCTCAATGAAGTCGAAATTTATGCTTGCGTTTACATGATTCAATTGCCGTAGATAAATTAAATAAATAACTAATTTCTGTATTTATTCTAAATTTTTCTCTTCATTCAATTAAAATACTTCTAATAAATCAAACTGAATTCTAAATAAGTTATTTCTCACAGAAAACACTACAAATCTGACACATATTTAATATGCAAAATGAAGCTACAAGAATTTAATTAAGGCATATTTTCTAATAAACACTCACACACACACACGCATACACACAAATCAATTTTATTAGTTGCCTGTCATAAATTGTTTTCATTTATTTTGAAACGCGCAGACATCAAAGAGCTCAAACACACACAGACACATACACTATAGCATACACCTAGACACACACACACATACACTCAAATACACACAGCATAGAGTAGCCAAAAACTGAAATTGCTGCAATTTGCACCAAAATCGCAGTGCGCTCAAAAGTATGCAAAGAAATTGTTCAGCATTCAATGCGTTGTTTCTGTATGTGAAATGAGCTATTTGTGTGTGAGTGTGTGTGTGTGCGAGTCTTTGCGTTTGACAACACAATGTTCAAAGCGTTCTTTTTCACTTTACATTACTTAGCGACAATGGCGTTTGAAAAACTGTGCACAGTAACTGTAATTTGAATGGATGCTGTGTGAGCAGCTGCGCGTCCGTTGCCAATCGAAGCGTCAAGAGTAGCGAACAAAACTAAACTGAGCACGCAGCCAGAAGCATCGACAGCAGCAGGCGGCAGCATCCAGCGCCAAAGTCCTTCAGCTATCGGGCCGAGTCAAGTTCGTGCAACTTCGGCTCACACAGCAGCAGCAGCAGCAGCCCTGGCCTAGAAATGCGTACAACCAATGTCGAGCACGCGCCAGAAGTGCGTCCAAGGGGACTTTGTACTAGAGTGTGGCACGAAAATGTGGACCAGGTGGCAGGGTCGGAACTTAGCGAAATATAACTGTTGCACTTGAACTTGGCTTGCTGGCCGACATGTTGCTGCTGCTGCGTTGCTTCGTGCTGCGAGCTGCGAAAGTGAAAGCCGGCAACAGGTTGTGAATACAAAATCTGTTGCCTACTTGAGGGCGCACTCAAAAGCTTGCAGCTGGAATTAATGCAATTTAGCGTTCAATTTGGAACTTTCAATTGCAACTGTGGAAACTTCTTGGTAAATAAAATGTGAAAAAAATATCATTTGCAAAAATATAAAAAAAATATATATTTTATTCTAATTTATATTTGAGTGTATTTTGAAATCAATTTTAAACTTTTTAATAGATTTACCATACGTTTTTAATTATTTTTTATTATATATCATTATATTATTTTAAGAACTTATTGTTTAATAAATATGTATTAATTATTAATATATAATTATATCAATATAAACACTCATATATGAATTTTTTATTTAATTATTAATTAGCTATTTAACTGTTCTTCCACAATAGCTATATATATCTTCTTTTATTTTTAATATATATAAATTCTTTTTATTTTTTAATAAAAGTAAACTCATTTTATACTCTCACGAGATGATTTAAATAATAATTCCTTTAAGCCTTAGCAATATACGCTTCTCGAATTGAGTCGTAATAAGCTAATCAATCAAATTGCTGCGATACCTTTTGCCATCGCTAATGCGTGACGCGTCGTAAATATTATGAAGTGCGCATTCACACATACACACCCACACACAGCTACACATATATATACACATTCACACACACACATACACACATACACGCAGGCATAGCCTAAACGTGTCGCTTTTATGGAGTTTATTTTTATGCCATCGGAGCAACAAAATCAATGCGAATGCGCTGCTGAGATTTGTGTGCGATATAAATAGCTAGCAGCATGAAGTACATGAAAACGCCCCGCAACGCAACAATATGCTGCTTACAAAACCCTTGCGGCTGCTGCTCAATTACAGTTACTCACTCACACAGACACACACAGACAGACACTGGCTTAAATGGGCGCGCACAGCAAAGCCACGAAATGGGATTATGAATCTATCTGTGTTTTTTTTGAAGCCGCAGGAACGTGAACTTTGAGCATGCACAGGCGAAGGGATAAGAATGCACAGAACTTACTCATGCCATTAACTTACTCATTCTCTCTCTCTCCATCTCTCTCTCTCTCTCTCTCTCTTCTTTCTCCCTCATTAGTTTGGACTTACCGTTAGTGCAATGCCAACGGTGGCAGAGAAGGAACCCAAACGAAATTCGCCCGTATTGTATTTGACCAGAAAGGAGGTTTTGCCCACGCCCGAGTCACCCAGCAGGATCGTCTTGTGATTGATGGTGTCGTCGAAGGGCTGCTGATGGGCTGGTGGCGCTGGCTGATGCATGTCCACTTCATCGTAGCGATAAGAGCGCCAGCCATCATCGTAATCATCCTCCAGTTCGTAGTCTGCATTGCCATAGGCATACATCTGCATTGCTTCGCGGGATGGCCGATAGCCCGGATAGCCGGTGGCTGAGCGCTGCACAGGCGCCATGATGGCATCGTGGTCGTGGTAATGATGGCTGCTCGTCAGGCTCTGTTGGCTGCTGCTGTTGTTGTGATTGGTGTTGGGATGGTGATGATGATGGTGTTGATGCTGCGACACGGGCGCTGCGACCGGATTATAGCATCCATCTCCGAAGGGACGACGACGCAGGTCATCGATGCGTGCTTTGGTCGTTTCCGCATCCTCGAAAACATCGTCGCTCATGCTGCTCGCATCGTCATGACACGTTGTTGTTGTTGTTCCTGCAGTTGTTGCGGCGTTTGCCATGTTGAGGTTTGTGTCTTGGCTAAGCCGAAGCAAAGCTGAGCTTTTGGCTTAAGATCCACACTACGGTGTGCTTTTAGGCGCTCACACGCGCAAGTTCGCTTCTCCACTCTTTTGCTTACACTCTGTCTCTCTCTTTCGCCCTCTATCTGTTTGTTTTCCTCTGTATCGCTCTCTTTATGACTTTGACATTTAGCGACGTCTGGCAGTCCGGTTTATGGCACGTTTTCTGAATGAATTTGATTTAGGGCCTGCTGCGGGGGCTGCAGTGTGCGTAGCGGCTCTTTATTATTTATACATATACATATGAATATATGTATGTGTGTATATGTATATATATATATATAATGTGTATATATATGTATGTGTATATTTGCTCTAAACTTAATAAGTAACTTGGCTAAGCTTATTTATATTGAAATTCCCTAAACGTATATTCGTTAGTTTCTTTTCAATTGAACTTTGATTTTGTTTTTTTTTTCCTTTGTTGGTGTTTTATTTTGGTGTTTTTGGTTGCTTGGTGTTTTAATTAAAGCCACTAATTAATTGTTAAGTATAAATTGTAACTAACTAAGCATATTGACTAGTTCATCTACGGGTTAAGCGCTAATTGGTGCTGTTTTTGTTTTCTCACTAGATTAATTACAGTTAATATTAGTAAAGTTTTTTCTCTTCTCTGTTCTGCTTGGTGTTTTGTTAAAGCTTTTTGTTAAATTGGTTTTTTGTTTTGTTTGTTTAGTCTTTCTCTTATATTTTCATCATTTATAATTTGCTTCAGCGAAAATATTGCGTTTGATTCTTAGCATGTTCTTTTTCTTGGGTATTCCCTTCATTTTGTTTTGTTATTTTGTTTGTTTGGTGTTTTTTGGTAATTCACTATCACAGCGTAAATAAATATATCGTTAATAGCGTTGCCTTCGTCGCCTGCTCCTCACTAATTAGGCAGCCATGTTGAGCCCCCGGCCGCAGTTCGACATCCACTTCCACTTCCAGTTCATCCGATGCTGACGTCTTCATTTCCCTTTGTTATCTGTCAAACGCAATAACGGCAATGGCATCCTGCGTTCGAGCGCCGCAGCTAGTGCCATTCATCGACCCAATCTATGACGACAAAGCAGGCCCAATTGACATGGGCAACAAAAACGTATTTACTATGGGCTGCCGCAGCTCGACATCCTTTTTGGGTCATTGTGTGTGTACGTGTGCGTGTGCGAGTGTCAACGTGTGAGCGTATGCGTGTGTCTGTGTGCGTGTGTGTATGTGAGCCTCTCGTATGCGGCCTGTTTTCACATTTTCGATTTCCTCGTTCTTATTTGATTTTCGCGTATAAAACACTACGATTACAAAATAACTACGCGTTTTATCTGAATGCGGTGCCGTTGAAAATCGCGTTATCACATTGTTATTTATTTAGTTGTATAAAAATCATTTTGCACTCATACACTCGCGCTCACACACTCAGACGTTGCAGATTTGATTTATTTTGTTCGCACTTGAAACAGTGACACCGAGTCTCATTAATATCATAATGCTGAATAGTTCATGGGCGGATTTTTCAGCTGTTTGCGTGCGGCCACACCTTACGATCCACATTTCAAACTTCATTTCTCCACAGCAATGCTCACGTATCATTTTCTCCAATTAATATCTGGTGGCCGATGCTCGGTGGCGGCATGCCGATAACGCGAGTGCAATTGAAGGATTTACCAATTTTCAGTGGTGCGGCCACATTGTTTGCAGTCAGTGTAAATGTCAGTCGCAATTTGTTTTTAAAAAGTTTTGCGTTTAGAATTATTGCAAATAAAACGATAATTGAACAAAAAAAACGTTATTTAAACAATAAATCAAGTGTTTAAACTGTATATTTCAACGGAAGTGCAAGAAAAGCTTCAAAATTGGTAAAGTGGACGGCAACACAATGGGTAGCTCGGACGATCGCGTCTATGCTGCCGAAAAAATCATCCAGAAGCGCGTTAGAAAGGTACGTTCTAGAATATAAACAAAAATAAGAATGCAACTGCAACGCATGCGAAAGACTAATGTGCGCAGCACACAACAACTACAAGGTCACATGTCCTTCGAAATTTCGAGCAGAGGCTCGCGTCGTCCATCTGCTGGCAGCTGCGCCAATGTCTCGTGCTGCCGCTGCTGCTTCTGCTGCTGCAGCAGCCTGTGGCAGTAGCAACCACCACTTACGTTGCGCGCGTGTGCATGTGTGTGTGTGTATGTTTGTGTGTTGTTGTTGTTTTTGTTTTTACTCTGTGCTACATATCGGCATCGATGAAAAATCAATTAGTTCGCCTTGCACTGTATGTTTAGAACGCGCCAAATGCATTTTGAATGTGCGATCGATCCGGACTGAAAATAGAAGATAGTCTGTAACAAATATATTTTTATAAAACTAAATAGAAATTAAAAAGATTTTTTTGAATTATTCTATGATTTGAAGATCTCATTTAATATATTTGTTTAAATTTCAGGGCGCTGTGGAGTATCGAGTCAAGTGGAAGGGCTGGAACCAGCGGTACAACACTTGGGAGCCGGAGGTAAACATCTTGGATCGTCGTCTAATTGACATCTATGAGCAAAGCAACAAATCCTCTGGAACACCCTCGAAACGTGGCGCCGCGCTTAAAAAGGAAAAGAAAGAAAAGGAGCCTGATCCAGACCCAGAGTCAGAGGAAGATGAGTATACATTCAATGGCGATGATGTGCCTGATACCAATCAGGCAACAACATCGACCGCCACAACAAACGATGGAGTTGATAAAAAGGATAAGGACAAGAAACACCATCATCACCACCATCATCATCACCAGCAGCAGCACAATAGCAATAACAACAACAACCAAAGTATCAAGTCCGAACGTATAAGTAATCGTCGCTCTGAATCGCCGCTAACTCACCATCATCATCATCATCATGAGGCGAAGAGATTGCGCATAGATCACAGCTCCTCATCCAATTGCAGCTCAACACACAATGAGGGTACGTTTGTCCCGGAAGCAGACACCAATTCATCAAGCTCAGAGGATCAACCACTTATGGGCACCAAGCGGAAGGCTGAGGTTCTCAAAGAATCGGGTAAAATCGGCGTCACCATTAAAACCTCACCAGATGGGCCGGCTACTAAGCCATTGCAGTCGACGCAGGATCAACAACAGCAAAATGCAGCAGATACGCCCGCACAGCTACACAAAACAGAGCCTCAGGGTGCGCCGCACAGTGCCCAAATAGAAGCTGGTGAATCGTCTACGCCCGCATATACCGAGGAGGAATATGACGAGGGAGTAACGACTGCAGTGTCACCATCAGAGAACAATAACATACCAAAACTGGCTGGTGCCCTGGCATTGAGTCAAAAGCAACCGGTAAGCCCACTCTCACCGCGTGCATTGCCGCCGCGATTCTGGTTGCCCTCCAAGTGTAAGATGTCGAATCGTGTGGTTATCACGGATGTTACCGTCAATCTGGAGACGGTGACCATTCGCGAATGCAAAACGGAGAGAGGATTCTTTCGTGAGCGTGACATGAAAGGCGACTCCTCGTCAGTGGCTTAAGCCATCGCGTTGCTCCATTTTCAATTGTAAATAGTTTTACGAAACAAAACAAAAATCCATACTAAATGTTGCAAAGCATTTTTTTTAAGAAACAACTTATTTATTGTATTTATTTATAGCCTAGAAACTAGATTGTTGTTTTATTACAATGTTTAAAGAGCAGTTTCCAGGTGTTGCACAGACACGAATATTGAAATTTCTTGTGAAATTCATTCAACATTCGCATCTGCGCAACGTCTGTGGGCTCAGATAGTTGTATGTCTAGTAGTTTAGCAGAGTATATAACATTATATATATATTTATTTAACATATATGTATATTTTTCTATAACAACTTGAATCTGATAGAAACCAAAACACACTCATATATACGCAACAAATCCATGCGAAACTGAAGCAATTGCTATTACGCTTGATATACACATTTACATTATACAAAAGCCTACCATTAATATAAATATATATACATAAATATATATAGTTATTATATATATTACGTTAAGAATGTTACAAAACAGCAGTTGCTTCAATTTTTTTATAGTTTTATGCTTTTTTCCATCTAATATTATTTGGCGCTGACTGAATTGGAACAAAAATATATGAAGAAAAAAAAAAAAAAAAGAGATCATAATATCTAAGTTGCATGAGTATAGATTTTAGCCTATTATTATCTATGATTACATAATTTATCTTAAATATTTAGTTTTTAAGTTTGACTGTCGAAGAAATGCTGACTCTATTTGCCCCAAATGTGCAGGGCACATGAAAACCAGTTAAAAATAGCTTATGGCTAATAGATTCGACAGTTTTTCACATGGTTTACAATTCCTTTTAATTCGTTTTGTAATTTTTTTTATATATATTTACTTTTAATAAATAACGCACAAAAAGAACAAATATCATTATTGATTTTTGTTCATTTTGAAACATATATTTTATAATCATGTGCGCAGTATTTATTGGCTAGTTTTTAGTTGCAGCGCTAATTCCATAAACATGAAACAAAGCAAAACAAACAAATAAAAAGAAAAACAAAAGGGAACTATTCAAAGACATTTTCAAGTTTGTAATCTACTCTACTGTAATGTTATTGCCAGTATCAACGGTAATTAAATTAAATTGAAGCATCAAATACTATTTTTATTGTAATTCGTGTCGTCGTCAATTATGATCTAAATTCAGGAATATCATGGCGTACAAAAACAACATTGTTAATATCTGTATTATTCCGAAGATAATAACTATCAAGTATGTACAAGTTGAGAATTAATTTCAGCTACAATATCTTCTCATAAGGGTCTGCATTTGTTTATAAAAGAGTTGATGATGGGCGCCACCTTCTCAGGCTCATTGAGGTGCACATGATGCGTTCCCTCAACTTCATGATATTCAAAGTTCGGATTCTGTCGTAGCACTGCCAGCGCAGCATCATAGTATTTCTTGTCCTCATAATAGGGTGCCTGCAGAGCCTTAATGAAGAGATGCGGCGACGTGATGCGCTTTGCCATTTCCAGCACAATCTCATTGGAGAGTGTGTAGAAAAGTGAGTTCTTCAGGCGATTGTCGCGGGAGAAGTAATACTTGTGAGGCTCGTGACTGGAGGGTTTGCTGTTGCGCTGCAACAGGTACTTGCAGGCCTCCAAGTCAACGGACTTGTCGGTGCCGTGATGTAGTCGTTCTACCAGCTGATCCCATTCGTACGCTGGTGGTTCACTGCCGCTGCGCAAGCGACGTTCAAGTTTGAGAGAGTCCGACAGGCGTTCGGAGAGCACATTCACAATATGTTTCGGACTGCGTATGAGAGGTTTGAGAACATCCAGTGCAATAAACATATCGACTTTGTCTGGGAATAGTGCGGCGAATACGAAGCCATTAATGGAGCTCATTGAGTGTGCCATTATGGAGACTTTATTCCAATTGTATTCCTCCATTATGCGCAGTACCAGCTGAACATAATCAATCGAGTGATACATAACGCCTTGCGGTAGCCACGAGGAGTGTCCGTGACCCGGTGCGTCTATGCTGAGGAAGGACAGGTGAGAAGGCAGTAGCGGTGCGAGTGTGTCAAAAGTGCCAGCATTGTCTTGCCAGCCGTGCATGCCCAGGACAGGACGTACATGCTTCGGTCCATACCATTTCCCAGCTACGTGACCCCAGGGAACTGGTATGGTAACCTCGTCATACTGAAACATTTGAACATGGTTCATAGAAATTCAAGGTGAATGCGAAATAATTTTGTTACCTACATGTTTTGTTAGTGCCTTCAACGAAGTTGATGAACTTTGACTGTGTGCCAGACGAAAGTTTTGCTGGGTTCCATTCGCAAGTTTCTGGAGCAGGCGCAAGCTTCTTTGGCTTTTCATTTCGTCTAAGTATTTTTTGTGAAATTATGCTATTGAGTGATATTAGCACGGAATAATAGCGTCAACTTGCTTGCTCACTGTGATGACATAAAACATCTGATTACATGTGCGAGATTTAATGAGCGCGATACATAATTACTATAACGAAGGTTAGATACTCTGCAAAGCATATACAGATGCTCTGCATAATTTAAACCATGATGATATACAACACATATGTATTTAAATTATTATTATAATCTTAAATCAAAGGTAAAATATAAAATATAATGGATTATTCTCACTATTATTGTTTATTTCAAACGTCTACACAGATCCACAGTACAGCACAAGTAAACAACTATCGGTGTTGTCTTAAACAATCGATAGTTTATAAAGCTGTAACGTTTATTGCTCTCCTCTCTAGAATTAGATTTCGCTCTCTTGCTCCAACTGGAATCAGCTGTTGGTTTAGTTTATTGTTTAGTTCTGTCACGGCAATTTAAACTAAATATAGCTAATTTGCGTCACAAATTTATTTAAATTAAATATATATAATTTTTATATTTTGACTAAACGATTGATTGAACTTTAAGAATTTCACTGTACGTATGGCCCTCCACACATTGGAAATCGAAACCAAGTTATAACCTGGCTGGGGAAATTGAAACCAAGAGCATCCATCCATCAGTCAAACGCAATCGTTGACCTTGAACTTTGGAGTTGTTTTTAATAGTCCATATGTCGAGCACAGCATGGATAAATCAATTTCATGGCACTGATTTTTTTATAGCTTTTCGATGCGCACCGGTTTGTTATTATTCATTTCAGTTCATCAACGACGCGGTGGGCGCTTTAATTAACTAATCGTAATCTCCTCTAACTAATCGCGTGCTGATAAGAATACGTTTGCTTATTTGATAGGGTTAAACTTTGGAATTTAAGCTCATTTGTGTCTGTCTTCCGCTGCAGTAAGGATCATGGAGTTTGAATTTAAGGAAAATTCTAGTGAAGGCACCGACGGAACTCCTGTAGATCTTAATGTGCGTTTTCGACATGCAGGCGACCTTACTGGTGAACCTCCAACGAGAGCTGTAAGTGCGCACTTTGATCTTTGGAATGTGAATCGCAGTTAAATGCTATTTTGCACTTCACTTTCAGTTCTCCGAGATCAGCATTAAAGTACCCTGGGGTCACATTGCTGGCAAATGGTATGGACCCCAGAATGTTCAGCCCATATTGGGCCTGCATGGCTGGCAGGACAATGCTGGCACATACGATTTGTTAGTGCCTTTGCTATCGCCAGACGTGGCATTTCTCTCCATAGACTTGCCTGGTCATGGATTGTCTTCACGTTTACCTGACGGCTGCTATTACAACTCAGTTGATAATCTATATGTGATAAGGCTTATCATGAAGCAATATAAGTGGGAGAAGGTGTCACTGATTGGCCATTCAATGTCTTCCATAATTGCCTTTGTGTTTGCAGCTATATTTCCCGATAAAGTAGATATGGTAATTGGCATTGATGCCTTGAAGCCACACCAGCGCCCCTACCCCGCGGTCATACGCACCATGGAGACGCGTCTAGACGAATTTCTGCGTGAGGATGAACGCAATCGTAGTAAAACCGAACCACCCAGCTATACGTACGATGAGCTGATTGAGCGCGTCTACATTGGTTCCTTTAATTCGGTCAATAAGGAGCTCTGCAAACATATACTTGCGCGCAATATCCAGAAGTCAGGCAAATATCCGGACAAATTCTTCTTCTGTCGCGATCGCCGCCTAAAGTTCTACAACTATGCAATTGGCTCCCAGGAGCTGTGCGTCGAAATGGCCCAGCGCATCACGTGTCCCTATTTATTTATCAAGGCAACCAATTCGTCCTATTTCGAGGAGAAAAAGTACTACGATGAAGTGCTTGAGGTGATGTTGAAGAAGCCAAACTTTGAGTATCTCGAGGCAAATGGCTCGCATCATCTGCATTTGAATAACCCAGAAATTATTATTGGACCAGTCAACAACTTTATAAATCGCTTTGGCCCCGCAGCAGTTGCAGCGGCCCGTAAAAAGGCTAAAGAAGCTGCTGAGAGCAAACTGTAAAACAACAAGGCAAAAGTTCAATTTAAGGTTGGGTCAATTGGGGCTTATTTATAGTTGCATATTTGATTCTGTGTATCGATGTCACATCACTTCATTTTATATACTTAATTGTTGATTATACTGTTAATGTCTGGCTCTGCCGCTGCTATAAATACACCAAGTATTTACACACACGCTGTATGTAACTATATACCAAAAGTCAGTTCATTGCGTTTTGTCTGTTGAAGGATAACGAGGAACTGGTTACACATGTACGCAGCTGATGCGTTGCTGTTCGTTGACGTTGTTAAACCCTTAAGGTCTTCAAATCCAGTTTTTGGGACTCTCTTGTACGACTTTTTATTTAAAGGTCAGATTCTGCGTATTCGCTGATACATATATGTATGTTTGTATGACATTACATAATTTCAGAAAGACATTATGTTAATTACTTTTAAGAGATGTTCTTAGATTGTCCGCTCTAAATGTTGTTGGGTTAATTCGGCGAATGGGTATTACATGCGCGTTGCTGAGTTCGTGTTCGCCGTTGACCTACATTTGTGGCTGGTAGAATACGTAGGCGCAGTCGCAGGCGAAAGTGTTATTAACTGAGAAACTTGTTTGGCTCAAAGCAGAGCCGAACAGCACATTGGATCGGTTGCATCACATTTTAGACTCTTTCTTGATATTTATATATGCTGCTTCTTTTTGAGGGTCAACTGTCGGATTTACATTGAGATGACAAATTAAATGCTATATAAATGCACATACATACATTTTCGTGCAAAGAGTACGATTAAAAAGAGGTGCAAAACGTTGGACTAGTTGGCCCTGCAGCTTCCACATTTGACTGCATAAATTTCCGACAGATATTTCTGAAAAATTAAATATATATATATATATCGCTCTTGAGTCTTCAGCTCGACTAATATGGTTAATTCCTGTGGTCGATCATTATGGTAACATCTGCTTTGCCTTTTGATTAATGAGCCTCCATTAAATGTGGTTCATATGAGATCCATATACATATTTAATATATGCTAAAGCTTGAACACTTTGCAATGTCCTCGATTGGGTTTATTTGATATATGTTACATATCAATAAATATATTATATATATATATTTATATTATATATATGTTACTCATTGAAATGACCTAGTTTTTTTTTTTTTTTTTTTTTTTGTTTGTATTTCAAATTTTGTGATTTGGTTTAATGCACGCTAATTTTTATGATATAATAAAAGTGTTTTTGTAATGAGCTCTATTGCTTAGCTGGGGGATGCGATGCAATATATTCCAAAAGCCTCACAACGTAATCGGGAATTGGTGGCGGTGTGGGCAGATGATCGCCAACGGGATGGAATCCATTTTCATCAGCCGTGTAGGACAGAGAGATTTGCTGGCCATCGTCGGCAACATAACTGTACGATCCACTGACGCCATTTGGATTGCCAGCCTCCTGACTTTGGATGCCGTTGCTAGTCTGGTAAGCATATGCATAGTTGCCTTCCGCATCGGCGGGATCGTTCCTTTCGCTCAGCACTTGGGCATCCTTGTTGATGTGATCAGCCAGGGCGCAGACCAGCAGAGCGGCAATAAGGCAGAGCGACTGCAAAATGAATTTGAATTCAATTAGCTAAAGTTGATTAATATCCTTGCGATTCTCTGCGTGCGCCATGCTCGGCTACTCACTAGCTTGAACATTGTGTTTCCCTCGTCTAATTCACACTGTTTGTTTTTCTTTGCGTATCACAGGTTTTTATACAACTCGCACTCATCCAAAAAAGTTGACTCGTCGTCGTCGTCATCAGCGTCTTCGTCGTTTCTAATCTGCTGTTGAGCTGCTCTGACGACGCGTTGTACTAAATATCAGTTAAGCTTAAGTTGGGTATGTGCATATTTTAGGCAAATAGCAAAATTAGTGATTAAGTTAACTGAAACGCGGGGTAAAACTTAGTATGTACATATGTATATATATATTGGCATTTAGTTTTAATGTGCATAGGCTCCAAATCAATAATATTTTAAACTCATTCAAAGTGGTTTGCTTTGCTTGATGAATCCATTGAGATAAACGCATTAGTTGAGATCTCTTCAAATTGTGTTTTTCTTTTTATTAGTTTATATTTTTTAATGAAGAAACCGTGCGATTGAGCAACATTTTACGATTCAGCTTCATTGAACATTAAACTAGCTCAAGTTGGATAAAATAAAATTAAAGAAAAAAATGTAAAACTAAAAGCCTATTTATCACCACTTTCAATTTCAATTTGGCTGGCCATTCAGCATCGGGGCAAACCAGTTTAATTATTTAATTAGGCGAAAGAAGAATTCTTCAGCCAAATTTGGAACAAGTTCGCATTAGCATATAAATATTGTGGCATGATAATAAATTAGCTGATCAGCGGAGCATCCATTTCAATAGTTATATATTTATGTTGCCATGAGCTGAGAGCGAGCTTTGCACTTTACAAAATGGCTAATAAAATGCCTATTTGTTGGCGTCTGCCAGTCCATTAGAGCGGATTCTCTCAATCGAAAAGACTTAGAACACAAACTTGCTCTATAGCGATCTAAATCTTGCATTCGGCACATTTGAATTTGAATTGCTAAAATGCCAAACTAATTTGTATAGTCGAGTGTGTATTTAGATGATGGATAATGCATTCTTCATACGTATATATATTTAACTTTTATTTGTTGTTGTATCGCGTGGGCTGTTCAAGATCTTTTGACAGTCGCTGAGAACTGAAATAATTGATATCTTGGTGGGTATAAATATTTATGAACAATATTTCCTAATTTGAGACATATATTTTTTTACATTTATAATAGCCTTGATTAATTTAATTTATATTGTTTTTGTTTTTAATTTAAATGTATAACAAGTTTCTTAAAGGGAACAAAAGTCTCTTAAATATAAAAATATTTATAAATAACAAATACTTATGAAACTATATTTATCTATAAAGTAAAATATATTTATTTCTATTTAGGTATATATACAAATATGTGCGTAAAAGGAAACTATGAAAATAAATATACTAATTGGTTGAACTAATCTAGTCTCGCATGTTTTAAATGTTTTTCAGTTATGTCGACATGCTAAACCTGTTAAAGTATCGAGAAACATTATGTTTACTATATTTCACAAAAAAATAGTAGCAATTTAATGAAGCTATCAAAACTAGAAGCAGCAAATATATTAAAATACTTTAAATATTCTGTAGTATTTCTAAATCTCATTAATGCTTCAATGTGAGTCATTTATTATATTTATGTGGTTTTTATTATATTTGTTTTATTTTTGTACTATTTATATCTTAAAATTATCTTTTATTTTAATTGAATATTTAATATTTAATATTTTTAATATAATTATATATAATGAAACTTAATGTTTTTGTTTAAGCCATCCATTAACACACTGAAATTGACTGATAGTCTAATCGTATCACTGATTATAATTGGCCTGAATCTGGGGCATAGCCTCATAGTTCACCTGTTGTTCCGTATTGATATAGGTCATACATAATGTCTACATAATGTTTATAGATCTTAGCAGTCAGAACAGAATTAATCTTATTTATCTTTGTGCTTCTTGACACTCAACGTATAACAAAGATTTGATAATGCTAATTACTCTTTAATTACTTCCCTATTGGCGATTATATTAGCACAGATAAACAAGTTTTTCGCGCAAAATGCAAAGAATCCGCATCGGAGGTAAAAATTGAATTAAAGTAAACATAAATTGTAAAGGTCAAACAAAAATATTATTTAATGATAATTAATGTATATTTTACATTTGTGTTTAATTTTATTTACAGATATTATTACAACATTTGCTCAGCTACCCAGAAACCATTGCATCAATTATAATAAGCATTTCTAATAGTCAAACATCTAATTTATAATGGATCATCATGATCTTCAGAGTTTCGTCGTCTGCCTGCGCGTCCAAATGCTTTTTGTGGCGACCTTGCGCTTCCAAACATTTCAACAGCTCTTCAAGTTGGACAATTCGCGCCAGCTTCCAAGCGGGCACGCGCACCTGCCAGCTCTACATCCACATCCACATCGGTATCCACATCCAAATCGAACTTCAACTGCCATTTGAAGCACGGGTGCCGCAGGGCTCAAAGGGGAAACAACCATTGAAAGTTGGTAAGTTATTTATATTTGCTGCTCTGTGTTTGTATTTTTAATTTTTTTATTTATTTGTTTTTTTTTGCTTTTCTGGTATGTTGTTTGTTTGTCTGTGTGTTTGTGTAAGCCACAAATAATTTAGGGCTTAGGTGGGAAATAAAGAAATGAAGGTGCATGGGGCAAATGCAAAACTGACACCGAAATTAAAGCATGGAAATAAATTGCTGGCAAATGACTCATGCGTTTTAAGGTATTCGTTTATTCGATTATAGTTAACCGCATTATTGCTGTTACCATTGTTGTTGTTGTTGTTGTTGTTGTTGTTGTTAATGTTTCGATTATGATGATACGATTTTTGGCAATTATTGGTGCCTTCTTCGCCCATGTGTAGTTGCCAATTGTCAGTTCGCCAGTTCACCAGTTCGCCATTGCAGATGCCATAAAAGACGATTAAAACCCGTTTACGCCACTGAACTTCAGATCCATATCCATATAAAAGCCAGCACGCTGTTGAGAAGAGCAATCAGTTGCAGTTGAAGCATCCATCTTATAGCACTCAAGCACAACCCAAGTCTTCAGACAAGTTCCAAGTCAAGATGTTCAAATACGTAAGTGCGACCGCCCGTGCCTCGCCGAGCTCGCATCGCTAATCGCAAGAGTTAATTACAGGTGATCTGCCTCGCCCTCATCGGTTGCGCTTGCGCCGACAACATCAACAAGGATGCACAGATTCGCAGTTTCCAGAATGAGGCATCCGATGCCGAGGGCAACTATCAGTTTGCCTACGAGACCAGCAATGGCATCCAGGTGCAGGAGGCCGGCAATCCCTCTGGCGTACGAGGTGCTCTTGCCTACGTCTCGCCCGAAGGCGAGCAAATCTCATTGAGCTACACCGCCGATGAGGAGGGCTACCATCCAGTTGGTGACCATCTGCCTACCCCACCTCCCGTGCCCGCTTATGTGCTGCGCGCCATCGAATACATTCGCACACATCCACCAGCACAGAAGGACGAACAGTAAGCTGGCATTGAAATTCCACATCCACTAGAGAACCAACCAGTCAACCATCACCAACACCAACACCATTCGCACCACTCGTAAATGTGGCAGTCATTGTTATATAGAGACATACATTTCGCATGTTTTAATTAGTTGTAGTTATCGTTAATAAAGCTCGCTCGTAAGTCAACGCGCAAAAAGCAAAAGAGTGGCTCAAGATTATTGTGTCCAAATCAATGCCGAGGGGTGAATGGGTGGCCTATTTATATGAGCGAGTGAGTGCATCACTGCGAATTCAGTTATAGAAGCAGTTCAATTAAAGTGCTGCCTGAAAGTATGCTACATTTCTTGCATTTGACATAAAGCGCCCTCTATAGGACTTCGCTTTCATAAATTTAACTAGTGGGCCACGGCAGCTCAATTGAGAGTAAGCGAGATAGAGAGTAATAGAGAATCGAATCGAATTTGAGCAATGTGCTTAAGCGATGCTCACATCTTTATCCTACACATGAATTCACATTCAAATTTTTTTTTTACAAACGCGATTAGAACTAAAAATTCTACTGGGCTATCTAATAATTTGGAGTTCCCAAATTAGATAGCCTCTGGCATTTGCAGCAACAAACAAGTGATTGACAAATTGATTGTTTAAACTACAACAAAGTGTTTTCAGGCTAGGCATTGAATGAACCCAGTCAATGATTGACCCATTGACAGACAGCTGCTATAAAAGTCGTTCGTTCGGCCGTCGCTCACACAGCAAATTGCGCGCGTTTTAAACAGCGCACAAGTCGCGCATTGTGGGCGTGCGACTTTATTTACAAACATTGTTATTTGTTGATCATTTTTTTTTTTTGCTTTTTGCACTATTTATTTGTTAATTCATTGACCAGTATGGTCAGCTGTCAGATGTATCTGTAGACTATTTATATACACACTCCGATTGGGGCTTTCTTGGGACACATGTGCCGCCGTGTAGGCTTCTGTGCGCTGCTCTAGTCTTCCAGGCTGGCGGGTTTCTTGTTGCTGTTGTTGTTGTTGTTGTTGTTTATTGCTTTATTTACAATTAAACTTTACCATAGTTGGCATGTGCGGAAATTGTCCAAGGGCGTTCTAGATAGAATATATTTATATATATATATACATATATATATATATATATATATATATATATATATATATAAAGCTATATATGTTATTAAATGGACTCGTTTGTCTGGGCTTTGTCGCTGTCCGAGTCTCGTTTGGGCCAATTTACGTCGACATTCTAAGAGCCGTTTGTTTTGGTTCTTTGGTCTCTCACGCGATGTTTTTGTTTTTATTATCAGGATTTCCCTTTTGGCTGAAAAGCAAGTTGTATTAAATAAATCACATGGTTTGCTTTCGTTTTTAATAAATTAAACTTTCAATTTATTGAACTATAAAAATGGTTTTGGTTAATTACAATAAAATAAAAATAGAGTCCAATCAGATTTGTCTTCCATATAGTTAAGCGCTTGTGCGAAATGTATCTTAAATTAATTAAATTCATTTTGTAAACAAACTCTCGTTTCGTGTGCCATTTTTGGAAAGCTTTGCGCAAGGCAGTGCCGCCAACAGAAAACAAACAACAACAAAACAACATCCTCTCTATCTCTCACACTCAGACTGAGTCAGTGTGTGTGTGTGTTAATGTGTTAGTTCTTAATGCTCAGGTACGAGGGTCCCACTTGGCGCACGTAGACGCTGCGCTCATTGCTCAGATAGGGTGGGCAGCGCACAGTGAGTATGCCATCGGAGGAGAGCTCGGAGCGCACATCGTTGGGATAGTAGCCGCGCGGCAGCACGAAACGCTTGACAATGTGGCGTCCCACGAAGCTGTCGCCATCCCGTCGCTTCTCGTGCTTGGCCTCCACGACGACCGTGTCGCCTGTTGTCTTCACCGTAATCTCGTATGGCTTGAACTGATGCACATCCACATTGGCCTCGAATCCATCCTTGCCAACGACAACGCGACTTAGATCGGGCGCTGAGCCGACACGCGACAAACGCTTCCAGTAGGGCAAATCCCAGTCGGCGGCCAGATCCCAATCGCGCCACAAGCGACGACGATAATCCCAATAATCCCAATCCGTGCTGTTGTTTGTAGCTGGTACCAGAGCCATCTCGACTATGTGTGTGTGTGTGAGTTGCTGGGCTTTCTTTTTGGCAGGACGCAGCAGCGCGTTGCGAATTGTAACAACTTGAGTTAGATGGAAAACTTTTCCGTTTTACGTTTCACGATTCACCGCGTTCTCTGAACGTCCGCACGCGATTTTAGCGCAGAGTCAATTAAGCTCGATACTGACAGCACCGCCGCCTTATATAGAGCTGCGCCTCCAGTGGGCTAAGCAGCAATGACAACTGTGACGTATGCAGCAGCTCCAGCAGCTCGGCAGCGGGCGATCTCGCGACTCGATCTTGATGGGGCTGCTGTTGTTGCTGTTGGTTGGGCTGGTGGGCTGCTGTCGCTGCAGTCAGTGGGCCGCCATATAGTATTTCCTTGGAGGTATTTGCTGTGCCAATGGGCTGAAAAACTTCCGCACCTTGCCTTACATACATTTGCTCTTGATCAGCTGTGCCCAGAGCATCTTTTCGCAATCTGAAAACCTAGTCTCCCATAACGTCCAAGCGCACAAAGTTCAACTTAATTACGCAGCATTTCCGCTATTATGTGAGCTGCCCATATGTATTTAAAGCTAGCCCAAGCTAAATTAAAATATATTGTATATATATATATATTTAAACAACATTTCTTTAGCGGAAATCCGAATACAAAGATTTGAAAACGTCGCATAATTCTTTTCACTTTTTTACCAAATACGGCATTGACTTTTTATGCGGATTTTCATTTTCAATTAGCAAAGCTCTACGGCTATGGCTACAGATAGAGATGGAGATACAGATACAGAGGCAGATATAGAGATATTGTGTCTGTAGCATGTTCGACGCTTGGATTGAAACATTTGTAGTTCGTTGTCATAACAAAAGGCAATTTGTATGGCGATGTTGTCTGCTAAACGGCTTTTCGGCTTTTGCCATCGATTTGCACCAAAGATTAGCGACAACAGCAACAACAACAGCAACAACAACAGCAACAGCAACAACAACGAGCAACATGAACTCATCGTGAATCGCAACATTTATGGGCCTGACCTGCCGACACCCCGTGACCCCGTCGCACATATCTGTATACGTGTGAGTTTGTGTGTGTGTGACCCCACCCGTTTAT
Source organism: Drosophila koepferae (assembly GCA_030914345.1). Taxonomy (NCBI): domain Eukaryota; kingdom Metazoa; phylum Arthropoda; class Insecta; order Diptera; family Drosophilidae; genus Drosophila; species Drosophila koepferae. Next base: position 13,792,990 of record JAUESR010000202.1, read on the forward strand.
AATTGTATTTTATGTTCTTCTTGTTCTCTTGCTGTTGTTGTATTTGCGATAGATTTTGCCAGCGCTTGATAGTAATTATAGAGACAACGGCGACAATTTACATGCCTTGCCCTACACGTACATATAAATATATATATATGTAGAGTAAATATACTTGTGTATATTATGTATTTTCAAATGAGTTCAATGAGTTTGTGACTAAGTCAGCAATTGACAGCGCGGTGCACATCAATAGAAACAGATATTCAGCAATTAATTATAAATGTAGCAAAACGCGTGTGGGCTGTCGTTGCTGCAATAGAAATGATGAGAAACTCAGCATTGAATGTAGTTAAACATAAATTAATAATTAATTAAGATGCATTTCAGCTACAACTAGTTGATGATAAATTCATATATAATAATGATTAAGTTTATGTTTAATAAGAGAACTGATTATAGTTGAATTCTAGTTTTATAATCATAAATATACATAAATATTCACCATACAGCACGTGTTTTTACTCTTTCAGAGATACATATTCATTGAAGCTAAACATTTGCCTTGTTGTCTAGTGTAGCCGTGAAATGCTCGCGCAAAATTCTCGTTTGAAAATCAATGAAGTGCCGCAGCAGCTACAACAACAGCAATTACAATAACTACAATAAAACTAGTGACAATAATGCATTGTAATTATCGGTAAACAATTCTATATAGAAAAAACAACTATGTAATCGACTAATTTGTTTGAGTTTATGGCAAAATCAAATCAAATGCGAAGCAAACGATCCCAACGATCAATGCCAAAGGGTGTGGGTCGCATTCAGGCACTTTCTTTGCCAGTCGCTTACACAAGATATATACATATATATAGAAAGCGAATCCAAGTGGATCTCGATTGCTTGGCATGCGGCCACCCACAGGTCAGATGTGTGTGCAGCTGCCGCCTTTAGGCGGGTGGGTCTCAGTCTCTTAGTTTGGCTCTGTGTTTTCGCGGCTGTGGGTGTGGGGTTGCGCGTTTTGCTAGATGCACCTCTTCGCCTATTATAGCTGCAGCGCGTGCGGTAAGCTCACTTGCAGCCAGTTTATGGTCATAAATGTTCGCTCATTTGCTCGCCACATATTTGTCAGCCAGCGGGCAAACTGCCAGAGGCAGCAGCTAGGAAAGCTAATTTCAAGCGATTTATTTTAGTGCAGTGACAACACCTCTGCACAGAGACACCACAATTTCGAAATCAATTTAAAATATGTGAGTTGTACTAAACTAATATGGATTAAGCTTAATGAAAATATCATCATAATCCAGTGCATTCTCCAATCCATTTAGCAGCAAAATATATTCCATGTAAATATTTTATGCTTCCGCCTGAAAGTAGGCTACACAAATTTTGAAAAACCGCAGCAATTACGTATACGTAATTACGCGCTCGTTTTGTGCCTACTTAATGGAATTGCTCGACTGAAATTGTGCCAAACTAATTAAATCAAATCAATAACATGCGGCGTAAACACAACAATTTAAACAGAATATAAACTTTTATGGGGCGTGGCAAATCAATCAGTGCGACATTACACCAGCGCACAGTTCATGAGCAGCCCAGAGTCAAGTGACGTGCTCTGGTGTTGCCACAAATGCAGTGGCTGGCAAATTGGGTGCACAACGTCAAAAAAAAAACCAACTAAATATAAAGGAAACAAAATTGCGGCCAAGCAGTCGCCTAGGTAGACTCGACCACAAAAGGGCAAACGTTTTGTGGTGCAGGCGAACCCAGGAGCAGAACGTCACAGGCTGCTACAGCCACAGCCACTGCAATGCGGTGCCATTGCCCAAGTTGAAGACGGAGCCGGCCAGGCTCGAGCGCAACTTAAACTGTAATTGGCCGTGCGAGTGAGCAGCAGCGTTTCGTCACCCTCTCACATTGCCTGTCGCCCATTCAGATAGAAGTGCAGCGCGCAGCCCGTAGCCCGCAGCTCGAACGTCGAAGTAACTAGAGACATGAATAAAGCTAGCACGTAAAAAGTTTCACTTCTGTTTTGAGCAGACAAAAAAAGTGAACAGAAAACAGTGCAGCTCTGAGCTGTCAGTGATTGACTAGCAGATACCCTGTAGTCCAGGGAATACCAGAGAGAGTATATAGAAGGATCACCCTATAATGCTAACTAAAAGTATTTAAAATAATCTCAAATATCTAGTTAATCTTATCGATACATAGTCACAGCTCTTTCACTTGGACACTATCATCAGCATGCCCATTCTCTCTCTCTCTCTCTGCCTAATGCATACAGGGCAGCACTAGTGAAACACATTTCCTTTTGTCCATTCCGGCGCCGCAGTCACGCCCACACTGCTCTTGCACATGTTTGCATACGTAAGGAAACAAGAATTTATTTATAAGACCCGCCAGCTAGCGTGTGGGCGGGGGGAGCTGCAACACAGCTGTGCTACGTGCAACATTTTGACGCTCCATTAGTCTATTTTTGTGTTGTGCTATTGAACCCAATACAAAGAGAGCGGTAGCAGTAGAGAGAGAATCAGAATGCCGCTGAAATGGAAAGTGAATGCGGTGCAGGTGGCACAAATGCAATGTGCGATGCGGTCTTTGATGCGCGCTGTCTGCAGCGCCTGTTACGGCGGGTGTGGAATGGAGGGAGGGAGTTAAAGGTTGTGTCGCAGCGCCAGTGTCACTGCAACTCATTTGAAATTCCAAAAAGGAAAGGTGACGTCGTCGCCTTGGTACGTCCAGGGCCAGGATAGCCGCAGCAGCAGAAGCAGCAGCCAGCGCTTAGAGCTCATATGCATGTAAAAGCTGGCGTAAGGACATGCTGTTTGGCTGCCGTACGTTTTGCTTAAAGGTCACAAATTGTGTCTTCCCTCACTGTGCACTTGAAATTTTTGAGTTTGACGTTGGAAATTTGTTCCGAGTGTCCGCGTGGAAAATTAATGCGAGTGTCATACCATGAAGGACATATGGCACCGCTTCTGTCCTTGTCTCCGCCCAAGGCCAAATATGCGCAATCTGTAAGGATTCAATACGTAATACAGTAAAAGCTGAAGTTGGTTTTTTGTTACACATTCATTTATTGAATTCTCAAATTGAAATATGTTTACGATTTAGCTGAAGTTTGTCGTTATGATATGCCTGGCGTTGCTAAAGTATGCAGTTACGAATTTGTAGTGTGCTTAAGAAGAAGATGATGATATCGAAAATAAGTCTAATCTATGCGATAATAATTAGAGCCTGCAAGCTCTACACATACATATATGTCTATATGCTATATATATTAGATATGATTTATGTGCTTAGAGACTTTAACGTTTTTCGGTTTGCTACATTTGCCATGGTATTGGGAGAGAGTTAGAGAGCTCTTAAGTTAACTATATCGATTATGATTGACATCAAGTAACAACTAACTGTTAATAGGCGCTATCGCGATGGCCAAGGAGAAATCCATTCTCACCTGACCAGCTGACGCCAAATATGTTGAAATATGCAATTATAATTTCGTTTTTGTAAAGCTATATGTGTGTTTAAATACATACATATATATTAATGTGTATATATATTTATGCATGTATTTATAGTTAAATATAGTATTCATGGTACTAAAAGAACGAGCATATTTAATACGAGTATGATATATCATGTATTTGTAGTTCTAGTTCATACTAAACTCTGAAAGTGCAAACAGCTACGATTTTCATTAATATATATATATATATTTTTTTGTATTTTCTTTCCTTTTATATATAAAATTCTCAGTTTTTTCTAAATTGTATTTTTAGTTTTTTGTTTTTTGTCAACATTTAGAATACGTTAAGAACACGGAAATATTACGTGGGGCATCATCAAATCGTAAACCAATAAGTTTTATATGTACTTTTGTTTTGTATTGTTTTTTTTTTTTTCAGTTTCAGTTTTCAACAAAATTTCCATTTCATATGGCACAAGGACCATGAATGTCCTTCTTCTTCTTGTTACTCTTGTTGTTATATGTTTCACTTTTCATAACCTCTGCAAACTGTAGCAGAACCCACTCCAACACTTGCCGACATTGTCGAAAAGTTTCGGCAATTTTTGTTAGTTCTTCATTTGCTGTGCTATAAAAAACTTTTTCCCTCTTTTTTTCTACCCAAAATAAGAAACTTTTCATATGTGTGTGCGTGTGTGTTGTGTGTGAGCTGGTGTTGTTGTTGTTGTTGTTGTTGTAGTTTGGCTGTGCCTTAAATTTGCCCATATTTTCAAGTACAAGTATGTATAATATAGTATATAATATATAAGGTATATATAAATAGTAATCTGTTTGTTTTGCTTTTTAGGTATCAAAAAATTCGTATAAAAAACGTTTGCTTAACAAATTCGCATTGTTTTCGTTAAAAAATCTCTGGCTTAAAAATTGTGTATTGTATTTGAGTTGCTTTACGATTATTAAGATATTCAAAAAACAATTTCGGTGTGTGCAGCCGTGTGTGTGTGTGTGTGTGTGTGTGTATTTCAAGCGGCCTTTGCTGAAAATGAAGCCTCCTGCCGCACGAATCTCTATGCAAATGCCTGTTGCCAGCCTTTTGCCATAGTTAAAACCAATTTGCTTTGTGTGTATCTGTGCGTGTTTGTGTGTGCGTGTGTGTTAGTCGCGTGTGCCACGCCTCCTGCAATATTGATATGCGCCTAATAGGTAATACGTCCCAGGCGCGTTGCAGGCAACGTCGTTGGCTCCGAGCTGGGCAGCTCGCCGCAACGCTGCAGCCAGTTCCAGGCCTGGCCGCAGAGCACACCGACTCTGGCCAACATTCAGAAACAGTTGCTGCGCCGCTTCGAAGCCGACGTCGATGTCATTGAGACTGAAGCGGTTGTTGTTGTTGCTGTTGCTGTTGCTGTCGCTGCAGTTGCTGTCACTCTCGTCGCTGCTGGCAGCAACGCGGCCGCGTTCTATGTTTTCTTAAGCTGCCCGACTGCCGCACGGCCGGCAGCTGCGGCATGGCTGGAGCATTTGGGTGTGCGCGTCTTCTTCACCAGGAAGCAGGTGAGAAACTCAATGGGTGAGGGCACCTTCTGGAGACTTTCCTCGGAGCTGGAGAACGACTGATGGCCCTCGATGCGGGCATTGCTGCACTTGCTCCGGCCACTGGCCGGACCGGGTCCATCCATCTCCAAGGCATGTCGATAGTAGTTCTTGCAGCACTTCTTGGACAGATTGTACATGCGCACGGTACGATCAATGTTCTCATCGTCCTCCTCCTCGCCCGACTTCAGATTCAGGCCCAAGCCACCGACGCCCACGTCATGCGAGTTCGACTTAACCATGTTGGCAGTGTGGACTTGTTGTTGTTGTTGTTGCCTTTGTTGCTGCACTTGCTCCTTGCTGATCTCCTGTTGCTCCAACTGCAGACTGTGCTGCTCCTGCTGCAGCTTGTTCTGCTGCTGCTCCGCCTCCGATTCCTGCTCCTCCTCCAGATTGTTCTCCGAATCATCGTAGAACTTGTAGCTGCGATAGCGCGCATGTCGTCCATGCCAATCCGCGCGCCCAGTCCAGTCTGTGCTGGCTGGCAGCGACAGCTGAATGGTGGGCGTGCGATAGTACTGACGGTGCGGATGGAAGCCCAGACCGAAGTCGTCCAGATAGGATTGTGTATGAATGTTGTCCAGCTCGTCGGCCACACTCAGCAGAAATGGCAGCGTCGACATGGTCTCCTTGTAGATTGTGCGTCGTATTTTGAATGAAATGTGCCAAGGTATCTCTTCCCGTGTGTGTGTCAAGGAATGAGCTTTCTTTTATTTTCTTGTGTCGAATTTAAATTGAAGAACTTTCAATTTGCACTGGCCTGGTTTGTTTTCACTTTTCAGGCGGCTGGCGCTGAAAATGTGTAGGTATCTCTGTATCTATGCTACGGCGGGGGCATACACACATGCACATACGCAAACACAAACACCAACACAAACACAAACACAGACACAGTAACTGCACTTGTTTGCTTTTACTTTGCTTTGCTAAACTTCTGCACTCGGCCGAGGCACTGGCTCTGGCTCTAGCTCTGACTGGCTGGCTGGCTGGCTCCGCTCGCAGGCAGCTGCACGGACTCGAAACTGAAACAGAACTGAAAGCTGAATTCACGAAACGAAATGCAATTTACCAGCGCTGCACGAAGTGTGATTATGTTGCTACAACATCATCATCATCATCATCATGCATGCACGGAAACTCCTTCGGCTCTCTCTTTCTCTCTCTCACTCTCATGCTCGTTGCTGTCCCTCTCACTCTCCATCTCTCTCTCTCTCTCTGTCTCTCTCTCTCGCACACTCGGCAACTGGTCACGCGCTCACGAAATGGAAACGATGTTGGCACGAAGTGCAGCGAAAAACCCAAATAAAAACAACCCCAACCCAAAGCTACCCCACACACACACACAGCCGGAATATCCCACAAGCCAGTGCAACTACTAGATTTGAGGCTACGCTTGGTTTATGTTTTGATTTTGCACGTACGACGCGGCGTATGCGTGTTATTATGGTACGCCCGCACAGTGCGCGGCTTGGGGCTCTCGCCTTGACGACGCTGCTGGAATTTTCCGAGCGCATTTTCGCGCCTTATTGTCATTACTTTATCCACGCTCATTTTGATTTTGTTTTTTTTTTTTTTTTTTTTTCGTTTGTTTGTTTTTGTCTTGCTTCTCTTAGCCATTTGGCCTCCAGCATTGCAGGCTGCAACGCGTCCCTGGCTTGTCTGCTGCGAAGGACAACGACTGCCGCTGCGATAGTATGCAGCATCTGGCTATGTCTCTGTGTGTGTGTGTGTGTGGGTGGTTGTGGGAGGTTGTGTGTATGCGCCTTGTTAGCTTAATGCGCAATAATTCATTTGAGGGAATTATTGTGCAGGTGGCGAACGCTGACATTAAGTGGAATTCGTTGGCAAATGCAATTGAATTTTGTTAGCGAGCCAAAAGAACGATTTGTGCATTCAATTGATTGGGGCAAACTGCAGGATTTGTGACTAAGACTTGAACTATTAACTAATAAAACTATTGAAATGGCTGAATGTTGATAAATATGATTTTGAATAGGAATCACAGCCGAGGCTGCAGATAAACTAAGAACTTGCAATCAAAATATGTGCCAAATGACTTAGTTAAGCAATGGAATGAAGGCTCATAATAAAATCTAGCAATATATATATATGTATGTTTTTAAATCTATCACTATATCTATATATATTTTCTCCAATTCTCTATTAGCATATATGTATATCTCATAAAGCAATTTCTATACCTTTTTTTACTGCTCTAATCACATAGTTTCTTCCAATTATGTTCTTTTTTTTCGAGTTGCACAGCCTGGTCTTAGCCCACAAATTGCCTGCATTATTCATGGCCAACATGAACTGCACAAATCCAAAAATCCCAACCAATTGGCTCCAGTTCAGGAGCTGTGCTCTATGAGAGCTGTTCTTATGGGGTCAAATGACGGAACAGCCAACGAAACGGGCCTGGCAATTATGCAGAATTGCCTTGCTGCAGGGCACACATCAGCAACAACAAGCAGTAGGAAATGTGAAATGAAAAACTACAACACACAAGCACACACACACACTTACAGATACAGAGAGAGAGAGAGAGAGAGAGAGAGAGAGAGAGAGAGAGAGAGACAGAGGGGAAGAGAGCCATATATGACTGAGCTGTCTGGCAGTTAGAGACACTTAAGCCTGCGGTGAGCGGTTGTCGTTTGTGCCACGTATTGAGCGCAGTAGGCAGAAAGGGGAGGGGCAGACAAACAGACAGGATTAGAGGCAAAGCAAGAGCAGCAGCAGCAGGCGGAGTGAGTCGAGGTGCAGCACATAAATCTTTTAGCACTCTATATGACACAGTTTTTCGCCAACATGCCGGGGGGCTCTGGACTGGCTGCTCATCAATCGGACGTTCGCTCGCTCACTCGCTCACTTTGACCCCTGTCCTGACAGCTGTCCATGCACCTTGCAGTGCTTGCGCCTCTAGACGATGACAAGCCGGTGATAAGCGAGCGGGACGAGGGGGGTCACTTGAACATGTTGTGACTGCCACAGGCTGCTGTTGCTGCCATTGTTCTATGGAGTGCCGCACACGCAAACAGCGACAGCAAACAGTGGCTCGTATTAGTCATACGACACGTTGGCCTCATTCGCATGTCGTTTAATTCGTTTAATTGCATTTAATATTTTGCACATTCTATTTGGGGGGGGCGGAGCACGCACTTAACACTCACCGGGGTTCATGACTTGAAATATTTATGGCAATAGCCAATAGCCAATAGCCAAGCAAATCGCGAGTTGCAAACATAATACAAATTAGAAATGCATTCCGACGAACGCGCATAAGCAAAGTTACGCCTCGCATGTCCTTGTGCCAATTCTCAGTTGCCAGCTGGCAGCACGGTCTTTGACTCAGCGACTGACGGGCGGACCGATAGACGGACTGAATGACTGACAGTTCGTATCAAATTATCTATAAATTGGAATTGCCATCGCATGCCATCGATGAGGATACATATATATATATATTTGCATAGCGTGCAGTCGAGTAACATTTGATTGTTTTTTATTGGACCAGCTCTATAGGCAGGCAGGCAGGCAAACAGTCTCCTGTCGTGTGAAATTTCATACATCATTTTATCAAATGCCACAGATTTCAATATGTTTGCTTTTTAATCTGATACCTTTGGAAATGAACAGAAAGAGTATATTGGCTTTGAGCGAATGTATGTAACAGAGCGAGGGGATTGAAAAGAAGTTCATAACTTTGATAACAAAGAGTGAGAAAGAAGTCTTAGTATTTGGCAGAACTTATCTTCTTTGTTTAAGTAATCAAGTTGTTGGAGTATCTGCTAGTCGTTCAGGTCATTCCATTTTGGTTTCCTCTCTTTTTGTAAGTCGACCAGGACACATGCAATCAATTTGTAGAACACAAACTGTTTCTTTGCCTTCGGTATTTACACGAGATTTGAATTTAATTTTCAGGTCACACAAAAGGAGGACACACTGTACGTGTGTGTGAGTGTGTGCAGCGAGGATGTGCTTGCTCGGTAGTCAAGTGGCAAGCGAGGCATAAAAAATGCAATAAATATTTAAATTACGATATCAGCGCGCTGCACGCAAATAAGAAACTGGGTTCAGGGCCCTTCAAAAACTAGGCTAACTGTGGATAATGCTACAAAATAATTAAAAACAAAACACTCCCAAGACGAGCTGCAGCTACAGCTACAGCTGGGGCGCCAAAGGGCTGGTGATATTTATAATGAGAAGAAAGAAATATAGTGCAGCTAAATGGGTGACGGAAGGAGGTGAAACAAAAATGTATGCAACGAATTTACTTAAATTACCTTAAATATTTCATTTATACTTTCATATGTAAATAAAACAGAAACTAGCTCTTATGTATATTAGAAATTGAAATGAGCCATATTCAAATGAATTATTAATAACAATTTTATGATTGACACAAATATTAATTTGTGCTCGAGTAACAGTTGCTGTTATTGAATAGGCAAAAATCTGGTAGTCGACTGGCTAATACTTGTTCACAATGTACAATAAGTTAATGAATAAGAAATCAAAGTCATTGAACTAAAGCTTTATCTGCGAATGATCCGTCTGATAATATGAAGATTTTCACTATAAAACTCAAGGACTTGTATTTATATTTAGTATTAAAATAGCTTTCAGACTAAGTGTAGCCAAGCATATGTGTTCCAAATTTGTAGACGGACGGACCTTGTGTCAGACTCAAAATAAAACACAGCATCCACATCCAATGTCATCAACCAATATACTCGTTTTACTTCTCGAACGAGTGCTCAACACTCAACAACAAACAATGCAGACAAATGTATTTCAAATCATTTATTTTATTCATTTCGCAGCTCCCGTTGGTTTGGCTTTAATTGGCGCCGCGTTTTGCATTTGTTTAATATTTAAAGTTCAACATTTTTGCACAATATCTATGACGGCAACAACAACAATCGCAAAACCATTTGTATGAACAACAACAACTGTAAATTTACAACAACAATCGTGTCAAGTTCAACAAAAGCTTCACCCATGGTTGTTGTTGTAAATCTCGTATATAAAATTCGTGGCACGCACAGAGCCCAAAAAGAGAGAAAAAAAAAAAAGAAAAAACCTGTTAATGCGTTTGCCTCTTGTCAAGTGCACCCACGCGGCGCCTGAAGAAACAGAGAGACAGAGAGTGAGAGAGATAGATGTATATAGAGCGAGAGAGATAGCTAACTGAGCCGATTTGAAGAGTTGGATCGCTGCAAGAGCGAACTACAGACAAAAAAAGTTTAGCTGCTGGCCGACTTTAAGTGAAGTTATCTCTTAAGCAGACCTTAAGAGGGAGCGCGCTGTAGACTTGACCTTACTTGTCAAGCGCCAGAAAAGGATAAAACATCAGCCAATTCATGCATATTTGTTAAGCACATGTGTTCCCCAGACTCTGTAAGGCATGAAGCTCCCATTCAAGCCTTGCCTAATGCTATGCTAATGAACGCAATTATAAAAAACTTTAAAGTTTAAATATGCATAAAAAATGAACAGACAAAAAGAAGAAAATAGTTGCACTAATTTGCTAATGGGTCATACATATTTTTATAACCAAATTACACAAAAACAACGTCTTACTCATCAGCAGCAGCAGCAGCAGCGGCAGCAACAACTAAACTTGCAGCAATATTAAAGACCCGGGATGCTACAAGCTCTGCAAGTTGTCAATGTGTGGCCGTTCGCTCACTCTCTCACTCTCTCTCTCTCTCTCTCTCTCTGCCGCTCTGTGAACACAAGGTATAGGGCGACTACCTATGCAGACTGATCGCTGGCGGGTCACAGAGCGGAGGGATGAGAGGTTTACATGTATGTATGTAGCTTAAAGTGCTCGCGGCTCATAAGCTCAGCGGCGGTTCGCTCAGAGCTTGTCTTGAACTTTGGCAGTCGTTTACGGTTGTTCCATGCGGCGCGTTGATGGCGCGCTACGATCTACGAGTACCGAATTTCCGAAGTTTCCCGGTCATTAAGGCAAAACAATTCAATTACTAAGTGAAAATTTGTATTTGCCCCCATCTAAAGCATTCAATCCATTCGCGTGCGCCTGTTAAATAAACGCGCGCTGATTTTATCACAGTCTGTGGCACGGCAAAGCGCCGTATAACCATCCTGCCATCCGATACCATCTGAACTTCACAAACATTTGCTATCGCGTGTGTATATGTATATGGAGTGCATAAATATGTGTCGCTGTTATCCTGAGCTGTCAGTTCGTTGATGAGCTTCAGCGCATACAGGTGTTGACCCATATAAATTAGCTCAAAAATTATTCAAAAATTATTCAAAAATTATTCAAAATTCCGAGCAAAAAAAAGCTTTCACCTAATAAGCGACGAGACGCAAAAAACTTGTATTTTTCCTTTTAGTGATTTTACTACGAAAAATATAAAAGGCAGCAAAAAATAAAAGACATTATAAATTACTATATTTCTTATATGTGTATGGCTACATACATATAGCGCAGAAAGCAAAGCAAAAAGTAAAGAAAAAAAGAAAAAACTAAACCAAACATAGTTAAAAAAAAAAAAAAAATCAAAACTAACCCAACGAACGCATCGTAGCGCATTCAACAACTTGTTTATTTCAAAATATAAGTGTATATATAACAAAAGGCGAAAACCTGAAAGCGCGTATATCTTATAAATAGTGCGCTTTGTTTCGGCACCAAACTGCTGGCGACCATCAGCAACCACACCAATACCAACACCAAAACCAACACCAACACCAACACCAACAATAATAACAACAACATCAAGTGGCAGCTGTCTTGACGTAGGTCAGGCAACCGCGAGAGCCAACATCAATAAATAAATCTCAAACTATGCGCTGATTGAGCTGCCGGCAAAAAGTCGTAACGAACAGCTGTCTCTCAATCTCTGCAGTCCACCTCGACTCCCTTAAATCAGCCCATGCTGCCGGCTGCTCACCGCAGTGTATCTTAGCTGCTCCATAGATTACTGAAAGTGCAAAATGTTACACTGGTCTCTGATTGTCAGCGCCCTGGGCGTCATTGTCGCTGTGCTGGGCGCCTACTGCGGCTGGTCACTGTTCCCCACCATGATACACAAGAAGGTCGAACAGGTGAGTTACGATTTATGGAAAATGGGCCGATTAACAATTAAGAGATCTTCATGAGAATATATTTGAAAAACTGAATAGTTTGTGATTTCGAAAGATTCTGAATCGCTGTAGGTCTGCTGGCGGCAGCAAATATGTTATTTAACTATTAGAGGATTTTATTAGAAATGCATATTTAAAATTTAAGTACAATGCATATATTGTCTAAATGTTCTGTTTGTCTTGTTCATTCTTCTCCAACTGCTAATTGCAAACCTTGCTGCTTGACAGTTGTTTATGGTATGTCCAGAGCAAATATGTTTCTTACATATAAAAAGATAACAGTATGAATATAGGTATATATTCAATTTCAATGATCTGATTGTTAAGGGTTCTGTGTAGAGCATACTTATCTAACTGCTAATTGAAAGCTTTGCTAATTCGCAGTTGTTAGAGGCAAGCTCCATAGTTCACAGCTTTTTTTTTTTTTTTTTTAACAATTTCTCTCGTTTATAAACATACAAAGTGCAAATATTTGGTAATAATACTTTATTTATTTGCTGTATAGATGTTGAAAATGTGGGATTTTCACAATGCATTCATTTATTTATTCTCCATATTAGCAAGCAGATGAATAAATGGCAAGAGATGGAGGGAAATATATACATCTAGTCTAGATATAGTATAAGTAATTTTCTAAACAAAGCTGAAGACAAAACAAAATTGTATTAAATCTTATTAAAAAAATATGATTAATAATGTATACAAAAATAAATAATTCTTTAAAATTCATATTCATATTTTTATGACAAGATGCGTATTAAATTTAATTTCTAAACATATGTTAATTGGTGTTCTGAGACAACACAGGCCAACAGAATTCAGATACCGAGAAGCACTTAAAGTCTAGTGCTAAAAGTGCTTCAAAGAATGATGAATCATACGATAAGAACAAATACGATTTATCATTTTTGCGCTTCAAGACTATTTATTAAATTCAAATTCCTTTTAAGCTTGGTAAGCAAACCAATTTTACTTACCAAAATATTCTTTGCATAATAAGAATTTTGCTTATTTCGTTAACTCAAATTTTGCTGGCTTGTTTTAATTATAGCTTATAGCTGGGGCTCCCAAAACTTATTCGCTTTGCTTGAGTTTTTGTTTATTATATTCTAATCGGGATTCTTTAATAGTAAAAAATATCTAAGCATCTCAAGCCGCAGCTCAGGTTCTAAGCCACCTTTTGTCTCTTTTCGAGTGTTTAACACTTACGCACCCATTTGTACTTAAAACATACTGAGGTTGGTTGTCAACGTTAACCTTCAAAAGAACATGAAGCTATTACACTTAACATGCAGCCATAACTCATTACAATAGCCTCATCGGGCAATTGCATAACATCGTGTCGATCTACATGGTTACGACAGGGCTTCATTATCGTCATGAATGACGCGGCAGAACATGACATTTTAAATATTTATATATATGTGTATATGTATAGCTGAAAAGTACCGTTATATATATGTAACCCATCAAATTACGAGCCAAAACATGTTAGATACGATCTATATACAGCCAAATACTCAGAGGTAAATATCAGGTGTAACAGTTGCGGGACAAGCGCAATCAGTCAACATTTCCTCTATATGTCGCAATGGCTAATGCAATTGCTAAATATATTATAGAAGATATTAAAGATACATTTCAAATAACATACAATTTTGTTAAAGCTACAAGTTGCATATGAAAATTCTAGGTGTTCTCGTTTATGAAGTCTTTGCAATGGGTTCTCAAGGCACTTGAACTTGTGTCGCTCGCTGATTCATTGCCAATGGCCAGACGCTGCTGTGGTTGTTGTTTAATTTGTAATTAGAATGTGCCGCAGTGCTTTTTTAATTGCCCTGCCCTGGCCCTGCCCATGGCGAGTCGCATTAATTGCGCTTTTAGGGTTGTCATGCTCTTTCAGCGGCAAAAACCTTGTCTTGCTCGCTAGCGCCCATGGATGAGGTCAACTTTGCCATGTTTTTATTACGCTTTACGAGGCATTGTGCTTAGTTCCGCATGCGGCATATCTTTCAAATGCAATCTAGAATCACTAAAAGTTAAGAGTTAGTTTATGTGGCAGCCGATGGCCTAAGGCTGTCGTCGCCTTCAAGTTGAAGGCAGCTCTAATAAAGCATTTCTATTTGTCATTCAAACATGCAAATGAAAAACCAATTGAAATTCAAAGCAATTGATGGACAAATTATTGTGCAATCGGGCTTGAAAGGCCAAGCAATTAACACGTAATATTCGGCGGTCTCTTCGCTAGAAAGTCTAACCAATTATTTATTACGCATACGCCGCATTGACCCCAACGACTGGGCACATTCTTAAAGACTAAAGCGCCGAACCACTGAACCCGCCACAGCCACATTTGCATATGAATAAGATTTCTTTTTATACATTTCAGTCACGTTTTGGCGCTTGCTGTGACTTTGATTTGTTGTTGTTGTAGTTGTTAAAATTGGTCAATTTCGCAATAGTTATTTTGTTTTTATTTTATTTTTGTTTGTTATTTTGTATTATTATTTTGTTTGACTGCCAAATGAATATTGGGCCAAAGTCAATGCGGCTCTTGTTGTCGTTGATTATCTTCGACTCTCTTCGTTTCGGCAGCTCTTAAGGTTAATCAAACATTTTGTATGCTCTTTACACTGGCTGACTCCGACGCTGGCAGCGCTGCGTGTGCATATGTAAGCGTGCATGAGTGCGTGTGTGTGCATTGACCTTGAAATATTTGTGGTTATTTTTTATATTTTTCGAAGATCTTTTGACAATTCCTCAAATTGTATCATGTGTAGTACGTATGTATGTCCATATCTGTCGTACGTGGCCCCACTATAAAATTTATATTGGTTTTTAAGTTGTTTTTTTTTTTTTAGCTTTTTATTTTGCTGTTGCCAATTTTTGGCATTTATTTGTTTCGAGAGGGAATTGCTTATATGTATGGAAACTTCTAGTAAAGGCGCCTACTGTGCAGTGTTAATTATTGCACAGGGTCACAATTTGTCATTCCCACAAAAATAAAACATATTTTTGCGATTGAAAAATGAAATTTGAACAAGACGATCACGTTTAATCTAATATATGAACAGATTTTGCTGTTACGAATTTCGGTCAATGCACTTTGGCGACGAGAGTGAAAAATGCGTTTCAAATATTGAAAAGAATTAAAAATATTTGTATACATATAAACAATAATTAACAAATTGTATTGTTGACATATTCGCTGTCTGCTAAAAGTAAAATGAGAAAAACTGGTTCACAGGCGTCACTGTGGCGACGTCTTGATGAGGTTGATGCGATTTATATGGTCGCTAATTCATCATTTTGATCATAATTCAGTTGTTAAGACGACAGACGATGAAAATTGAGAAATATGCTTTACGGAATAGTTGATGAATGTCAAATCTAATCAGTATATGCAATTCTTTTTTTATTAACTCTAAGCTGCTCATATAACCATAGACATCTAATCAGAAAAATATCATATTTCTTCTAGAGCGTGATCATAGCCGATGGCTCGGAACAGTTTAAGCGCTTTGTGAACCTACCACAACCCTTGAACTTTAAGGTTTACATATTTAATGTCACGAATCCCGATATGATACAACAAGGTGCCATACCCATTGTCGAGGAAATTGGACCCTATGTATATAAGTAAGTAAAAGAAAGGCTTTCATTATCAATTCTTTATTAAATTTTGGATCCTATCTCCATAGACAATATCGCCAGAAGAAGGTCAAGCACTTCTCGCGAGACGGCTCGAAGATTACCTATGTGCAGAAGGTGCACTTCGATTTCGATGAGGATGCATCGGCGCCCTACACCCAGAGCGATCGCATTGTGGCGCTCAATATGCACATGAATGTGAGTATGAATGTGGATATGTGTGATTTATATATATATACATATATCTGATGCAAAATGATTAAGTTAATGTATTCCGTACTCGAATGTTAATCGTTTGACAAATTTTACAGGCCTTTTTGCAAGTATTCGAAAGAGAAATCACAGATATCTTACAGGGTTTTGCAAATAGATTGAACTCGCGATTGAATCGCACGCCCGGCGTACGAGTCTTAAAGCGTCTGATGGATCGTATTCGCGGGAAACGTAAAGTAATTTTATTTACTACTAATTCTATAGAGCCAAAAGCAAATATACCTATATATACATACATATATATCAATACTCCTAATGGTAATGGATTGAAAGACCTGCCGAGGCCTAACATCTATGGGCATAGGTCAATGCTGTGTCGGTTTTGCTTTTAGCTTTTTATGTTGATTGAAACAAATAATGGAATATTGACACAAATTGCTGGTGTTTGTTGGCGTAGAGTCTGCATAAGTCTGTTTGGTGAATCGGTAATGGATACATTCTCAGATATAATCTGCGCATGCTTTTAATTTAACTACTCAGCTATTGTTCTTACTGAAGATTGGTCAGGCGATAAGCCGGTATCGATTTCATTGCTTTTATATTAATTAATTTCTGATCTGACCCCAGACATGCGTTGAGTAATTAAGCCATAATCTGATTGATGAGCTTACTTAAAGCGATTTCAACTCAATGTTGAAGAGTTTGAGTTAGGTCAGTAATGACTGAGCAAAGAAGAATAATTGCTGGACTATAAAAAAAATAATTTGATACTAACAAACCTTGACTTTTAAGCCTCCAGCTAGAACGAACTGCTGGCTTAAAGGTCGCCCAATGTTTTCATGGTAACTAATATTAATTATATAAACTACAACAATTATAGCGCCCTTTAGCTGGGTTAACGGCATCTTAATCAGCCTTATTGAAGATGTCAAAGTAAGTTAATCTTGTCAGCTCTATCTATCTATCTATCTATCTATAATATGTGCATGCTTCGTCATTAAACCCAAGTACACGCACATACATATATCATATTGATTGGCATGAACCTTGGTTGCGAATACTTTCCAGAATTGTAAATATTTTGATAAATTGAAATTGAAGTTTGAATGAAATTGATTCGCTGCGGCTGTCAGTCAGCTAACATACATAATATATATGCTTGCTTTAATAATTAATTATGGTCGTTTATATGGCTGCTAACTTGGCTAAGCATGAACTAACCCAACACGCCTCCCTTAATGCGCCGCCTACCCCTTTTGCTAATGCTTGCTGCCTTCGCCTCTTCCTCTGCCTCTGCCTCTGCCTTTGCCAGGTTTTTGCTTATGAATGCATGATGCATCCGACACTTAACCATGAACCTGCTCTCTTTGCAGTCAGTGCTGCAAATCGGCGAGAATGATCCAGGTCTGGCGCTGTTGCTGGTTCATCTGAATGCCAACCTGAAGGCCGTCTTCAATGACCCGCGCTCCATGTTCGTGCACACCTCGGTACGTGAGTACCTGTTCGATGGGGTGCGCTTCTGCATCAATCCCCAGGGCATTGCCAAGGCTATTTGCAATCAGATCAAGGAGAGCGGCTCCAAGACGATACGTGAGCAAAGCGATGGCAGTCTGGCCTTCTCTTTCTTTGGGCATGTGAGTACTTAAGAGCAACCAAATGGAATACTCTGACTCAACTGGTTAACCTTTATCCACAGAAAAACGGGTCTGGTCACGAGGTGTACGAGGTGCACACGGGCAAGGGCGATGCCACGAAGGTGCTGGAGATCCAGAAGCTAGACGACTCACACAATCTGCACGTGTGGCTGAACAGCAGCAACGAGGGCGAGACTTCGGCTTGCAATCAGATCAATGGCACCGATGCCTCCTCCTATCCGCCATTCCGGCAACGCGGCGACTCCATGTACATCTTTAGCGCCGACATCTGTCGCTCTGTGCAGCTGTTCTATCAGTCGGACATACAGTACCAGGGCATACCGGGTTTCAGGTACTCCATAGGCGAGAACTTCATCAACGACATCGGACCCGAGCACGACAACGAGTGCTTCTGTGTGGACAAGCTGGCGAATGTGATCAAGCGCAAGAACGGCTGTCTCTATGCGGGGGCACTGGATCTGACCACCTGCTTGGGTAAGTAAAAGATGAGCCAGCTAAGCACAGTCGAGATTTATTACTTGCACACCTTTAGAAGGGGTGATCACTGCTCTAGATAAGTTTACTATCAATCTATTTGTATTGCATTATAAAATGTGTTGAGGTACCATTTTAATATCTTAATTTATGCACATTAATTTGAGCTCGAATAGTCTCGACTAGTCTAGACTTCTCTATCGCATAACCAATTCGTTTTGACTATATTATTTAAAGTGTATTTCCACTTTAAGTGCCCATATATTTATGTCTATAAAATAAACATTTGACAGTTTTTTGTTGTTGTTATTTTAATGTATTTTATCTGTTATGCTAACGACTCTTCAGGCCATTAATATGGGCATTTATTAGTCCTCCCCCAACGAGCTAAAGCTGTTTAATTATCTATATAATTATCTAATCGTGTTTGTCACAGCTAAAATTAAGCGAGATATAACTACTTTCAGTGTGGCAGATGCTGGGCCATAAAATATGTAGAGCTTTCAGGCTGGGGCTCAAAGATAATTTATGCAAAGGCAATTCAAGAAAATCCGGAAATGCTTAACGCATGCTTGCTTACGCGCCCAACATGTTGGTTTAGCTATTGTTAGAATATTCAGTTTCATATGCAAATCATCGGCTACATGTTTCGATATGCGTTTAGTTGCAAAGATCTGGTGCTCTAAATCAATTGTGACTAGCCATTCTCAATAGTTTCGAGTGTCTGTTGTCTCTATATCAAATGCAAATTTGAACAAGTTCAAGTCCTCGTTTATAGGTGCAAAACGCACAGCTCATCAAATTTAAATTATGCGCTCGCCAATAAAATAATCATAAAAAACCAAATAACAAATTCTTTTTAAGCATCTTAATGCCATTTTAAAGTTGTTATTTTTATTTTTTATTTTTTTCATTCATTTATGAATACGAACTTTGCGCACGCGCAAACAGAACAAAAAGAAATTGCAATATCAATTGGAGCAGCACACAGCAGCTGTGTGTGGGTCGAGTTAAGTGGTTTGCTCTTTATTTCAATACGCTAACTATATAAAATCTTTATGTTTTATATATAATATAAAAAAACAATACTATATATTACGATTGCATTAGTTGTATATATTTGTAGCTATATAAAAGACTTGTTTTCTTATTTTAGATGATGTTTTGATATCACAAATTGCCAAGAGAAGCCAAATGAAAGAAATTTTAGCTAATTCATTAAATTTTAGTAATTGTTGAGATTAGCTCATTTTGATTATACTAGTACTTCGACTCTTAAGTAATTTTATTTCTCAACAAAATGCAAACCCAAGTGATTCATAAATAAATGCTATTCCATTGTCATCTGGAAGATTGCTAATCTCACTTATATATCAATCTTAAAAATACAATTGCAATATATTAAAGTTCTTTCACAAGATATTAAGTATTATGCCATCAGACCCGCCCAAACAAAATATTCCATTCTTGATAACCTGTCAAGAGATGTTCTTTTATTCAAATGCTGCTCAAGATGTATTTCCTGGCACTAGAAACACACATTAATCAGAAGCGAATGATTAAATGCCATTGCAAGACAATGACAATAATACTAAATTATTTATTTAAAATATACTACTATATCACATCTGTTCATTTTTTTTTTTTTTTTGTGAGAGCATTAACTATTTACTATTGCTTTAACTATCCCACCATATAACGTCTTGCCGTTGTCCATTGCTCTGCAGCTGCGTCGTTTGTTGACCCATTCCAACTCGCATTTATTGTTAATTTCTTAATTAACACTTCAGAACAAGCAGCTGCAAAAAAAAATATATATTGATGCTAACAGAGAGGCAGCCAGAGCGCACCATAAGAAGATAATTTGTATTGCGCATTTGAAATGAAAAGTGTTGATGGCAGGTTTTATGGCTTCTGAAGTGCTCATCGGCTCATTATGATCTTCTCGAGAGCCGCTCTACAAATTGAAGCATTAAATTCCACGATCACATATTTATTATGATTATTTCTTATTTTGTTTGGGTGTTTGTTTGCTCGACGCACGTTTCAAACTTCACAGATTCTTGCCTCGTTTTAATTGGCAAAACGTGAGTAAACAGTTTCGATAATGAGCAGCATTTGGTAATGTCTGTCAGTCTCTGTTATTCGCCATGCTGCCCACCAAATGAGGAAACTCTCGAGCCAATTGCTTCAATGCTAATACTAAATAAATAAATATTTAATAAATGAACGTAGACGTTACTTCCGCGCTGAAAGAATTTTATAGCTGCCCAAGAGTTATTGAAAACATGGCCAAGTCGTGGGCAGTTCTGGCTGTCACTCTGCCTGTCTGGCTGGTTACAGATCCATTGAACTTCAATGTGATTATAAAGATATTTCGACTATATAGATATATTTTTTATATTTTTATTACAAGCTTCTCGAATAATCCTGTTTTCTTGTTCAAGTTTTGTAAACAATTTTAACAGCTTCATTGGCATTTTAATTAAGTTTTGATGCAAATCGGGAATTCATACATACAATACTCATCTCATTGCAATTATTTTACACACAGATGCACCCGTCATACTGACGCTGCCTCACATGCTGGGCGCTTCGAATGAGTATAGGAAAATGATACGCGGCCTCAAGCCCGACGCCAAGAAGCATCAGACCTTTGTCGATGTGCAAACGGTAAGTGGATCCTTGAACTCTTGAAAATAATTATCAAAATGTACAATAAAATATATAATCATATATTTTAATGCATAGCTGACGGGCACGCCTCTGCAGGGCGGCAAGCGAGTGCAGTTCAATATGTTTCTGAAGAGCATTAATCGGATTACCATCACAGAGAACCTGACGACTGTGCTAATGCCAGCCATTTGGGTCGAGGAGGTGCGTAAAATGTTTTGTTGTCCAGCTCACTGTCGAGCATAGCCTATACTATTCATTTTACAGGGTATTCAACTAAATGGCGAAATGGTCAAGTTCTTCAAAAAGAAGCTGATCAACACGCTCAAAACTCTGGACATTGTTCACTGGGCGGGTCTGTGCGGAGGCGTGGCCGTGGCAGTCCTAAGCCTCATCTACTATATCTATCAACGCGGCAGGCCAGTCAAGGAGCTCGTCAAGTAGGCAGAGGCAGAGCCAGAGCCAGAGCTAGAGCCAGAGGCTGCGAGCATCTAAATGTTATAAATTTATTATATGAAAAGAGAAACTACTACTACTATTATTGTTATTATTATTACTATAACACTCGTCTAGAATTGCTCACGAATTTTTGTATATAATTTATTGTTTAAATGTGATTTTATTATATTGTGATGTAGCGCGTACTAAAAACTATGTTTAAACTAAAAATACAAATAAATGTAATGAAAACAACTTCCTAATGGATTCCTTTAGCTATGTGTAAGCTTCTGAATAACTTCATTAGGATTTTTTCTGGGAAAAAGAATTGTGTCTATTGAACAAACAACATTTAACCGCAAAATGTTGCTAAAGCTCTTGAATCCAATTTACACACTTGAAACCCATTAGCTAAGCCAAGTTCAAGATCAGCTCGTCGCGAGTGTCAAAGAAATACATAAATTATTCATTTAGTGAATCAATCAACGGCAGTAAAAATAGAAAAAAATAAAAAGTTCATTAACTACTATGCGCAACTGCAAATTAAGATAGAGTTGTCTTAAATAGTTGCTAAAAAAAAAATTAAAAACGAGAAGAAAAAACCTGTAGATGAGCTTGGGCAATGCGTCGATTGACTGCGGAGGATTGACCAAGTCCAATGAATGCAAACAAATAACAACTGAGATAAATAAGAGACAACAAAAGCGCCAAGGTGTTTGATTTCAATGCGATTGAGACACACAGACATTTAGACAATCAGACACTCAGCCAAAGGGGAGTGGTTGGTGCCCAATCTCTGGGCCTGTCACTCACTTTGACAGCGCCACTGGCAGGCGTTTAAAAACGCTTCGCAAAAGTCGCGCGCGATCACTCCCAACCAGTTTTTTTTTTTTTTTTACGAAATGTAGCTGTTCTCTATCTAATAAATATTCTAAATTAATTTCATTAACGAATTTCTAGATAATGGGCGAAAAAACTTTCGCATCTATAACGATCCATTACGGTGGGCCCTCACCGCCGCCCCTTTCTCGACGTGGACAACTTTTAGACAAAGTGTCTGCGCTCGAGTATCTTTTCATTCTATTCCAATAGAGCTGCTGGTCAATAATTATGCAATACGCACACACGCAAACACACACACACATAGAGTGTGTGTGCCCCGCAACCAGTTTGGCATCGCTGTCGTCATACCGCATATATTCAAATAGCCCCAACTTTGCTTTTGGCTGGGCTCAAGATGAGACCTGCTGCCACTAGCCCGCTCAGTCGACAACGAAACGCGCTCAGGCACGCAGCGCCCCCCTCGACACAACCGAAACAGAAGAAGCCTCTGCTTGAAAATATCATTTGAATTTTAAATTTTATTTCATTTCATTTCGTCTCGATTCGGTTCGGATCGGTTCGGTTCGGCTCGGCTCAACTAAGGACTGTCTCGCTCTCTCAGATCTATATAGGGCAGCATATATATAGCATATATATATAGGCCGCCGAGCACAGTGTTCTGTGTCAAAGCATCGCAAGATGTTGTCAGTGTCGCGTTCATTCTCGCTGCTGCTGCTGCTGCTGCTCTGCCTGCTACTGCTGCAGCAGAGCTCGGCCAGAATCTTTGAGCGCTGCGAGCTGGCTGCCCTACTACAGCAGCGCTATGGACTGCCAGCTGCTCAGGTAGCCACGTTGGTGTGCATTGCCCAACATGCGAGTGATCTTAATACGGCTGCCTTTGGCGGTGGCAGCGGACCGGGCGGCGGTTCGCACGGCATCTTTCAGATAAGCGACGTGTATTGGTGCTCGCCTCCGGGCCAGGGCGCTGGCTGTGGGCTGAGCTGTTCGCGTTTGCGCGACGACGACATTGCGGACGATATTTCGTGTGTACGAAAAATCTATGCGGAGCATCAGCGCATCTCCGGCGATGGCTTTACCGCCTGGCAGGCCTACAATGCGTACTGTCGCAAGGATGCGGCCTCCCATGTGGCAGGCTGTGGCAATTCGAATGCTCTGCACGTGGCTGCCTCCTATCAGCAGCCGCTGCACCAGCACCAGCTGCAGGTGAGCTATTATCATCAGCAATCGCATCACCAGCAGGCGCTGGCTCCAGCGCAGCCACAAGGCAAGATCTATAGCCGCTGTGAGCTGGCGCAGGAACTTTTCTACCAGCACAAGCTGCCCATGCAGCAGATACCCACCTGGGTGTGCATTGCACAGCATGAATCCTCCTACAACACGGCGGCTGTGGGTCGCCTCAATGCCGATGGCAGCGCGGATCACGGACTGTTCCAGATCAGCGATCTCTTCTGGTGCACGCACGACCAGCGCGGCGGCAAGGGCTGCCATGCAGCCTGCAATCAGTTCCTGGACAACAGCATTGCCGATGATGTGCAGTGCATACGACGCATCTATCAGGAGCACACACAGATTTCGGGCGACGGGTTCACTGCGTGGACTGTCTACAATCGGGATTGTCGCAATCAACGCTATGAGCAGGTGGCCGCTTGCTTCGCCAAGCCGCCTCTAATAGCACCTGCCACACATCCCAATGCTATTGCGGGGGGCAACAAAGTCAGCTATGCCCATCCGTTTGCTCAGCCACAGTTGCTGGCACCTGCCACGACGCCGAATCCCTACTACAGGCCAGCCCACAAGCAGATCAGCTATCAAGCAGCGCAGGCTACGTCGTCCAGTTATCAAAGCAATCCATTCCTGCGCCCCCGCCTGCCTTCGCCCACGACGCATACTCAGTCGCATCCCAATCTAATTTCGAGCCCTGTCAAGTCACATTTCGCAAGTGTTTTCAGCACGCCAGCAACAAACCCCTTGTTCACTTACAAGCAACACACAACACCCAAACAACAAATACAGCAGCTACACTATTCATACCAACATCAACAACAGCAACAACACTATTACACAACACCCAAACGAGCTGGTAAAGTTTATAAACGTTGTGAATTGGCCCAAGAGTTGTATTTCTCACACAAGTTTCCAATGCAGGATTTAGCTACTTGGGTGTGCATCGCAGAGCATGAGTCACGTCTGGATACGTCGGCGGTGGGGCGACTGAATGCAGACGGCAGCGCGGATCACGGTCTATTCCAGATCAGCGATCTCTACTGGTGCACGCATGGTGGGGGCGTTGGAGGCAAAGGCTGTCACATCGATTGCGATCGTCTGCTGGATTCGGATATCACGGATGATGTCAAGTGCATCCGGACTATACATGAGGAGCATACGAGAATATCAGGAGATGGATTTACTGCCTGGACAGTGTACAATCCACATTGCAGAGATCGTAGCCGAGCGGAGATTGCGAGCTGTTTCGAGCCGAGTGAGTTGGAAAAGGATTCCGTAAAGCCCTTAAAGCCCGCATATAATGAGTTGGTAAGAAACCCCAAGCCCAAGGGTAAAATTTATAATCGCTGTGAGTTGGCAAAAGAATTGTATTATAAGCACAAGATGCCCATGCAAGAGATACCCACTTGGGTATGCATAGCGCAGCATGAATCTTCCTTCAACACAGCTGCAGTGGGTCGCCTGAATACTGATGGCAGTGCGGATCACGGTCTGTTCCAGATCAGCGATCTCTACTGGTGCACGCATGGCGGAGGCGTCGGAGGCAAAGGCTGTCACATCGATTGCGATCGTCTTCTGGACTCAGATATAACGGATGATATTAATTGCATACGGACTATACATGAGGAGCATAAGAGAATATCAGGAGACGGATTCACCGCCTGGACAGTGTACAATCCACATTGTAGGCACCGTAGTCGCTCAGAGATCGAAAGCTGCTTTGAGAAGAATGAGCTAGAAAAGGAATCTATAAAGCCCGTAAAGCCAGCATATAATGAGTTGGTAAGGAAACCTAAGCCCAAGGGCAAAATTTATAATAGCTGTGAATTGGCAAAGGAGTTGTATCACAAGCACAATATACCCATGCAAGAAATTCCCACTTGGGTGTGCATAGCCCAGCATGAATCTTCCTTCAACACAGCTGCAGTGGGTCGCCTGAATACTGATGGCAGTGAGGATCACGGTCTGTTCCAGATTAGCGATCTCTACTGGTGCACACACGGCGAGGGCGGTGGTAAAGCTTGCAACATTGAATGTGATCGTTTGCTAGACTCTGATATTACGGATGATGTGCAATGCATCCGAACTATACACGAGAAGCATACAAGAATATCAGGCGATGGCTTCAACGCCTGGACAGTCTACAATGGTCACTGTAGAAACCAAAACTTGGCACAGTTAAGTGATTGCTTTACAGGATATGAAATTTCCGAGGCGCAGAAACTCAATCACTATGAGGAGCAACACAAGGCGACTGTCACGCAACATCAGAGCGTAGTAAAAATCGCTGCCAATCATGACTACTCCGCAAATCCTTTTCTACAACGCTTAAGAGCAACGCCGACTGCCAGACCTGCAACTGCCAAACCAGCAACTGCCAAGCCTGCCAAGCCTCCAGCCCATGTTGCTGTGGTGTCCAACCATCCTTTTGGCGCAAATCCCTTTTTGCAGTCACTAAAGCCTCAGCAGCAAGCCGCAAAAGTCAAGCCTGCAGATCAACCTGTAAAATTCATTGAAAAAGCAGCTGCTTCGAAGACCGAATATAATCATAATCCCTTTCTAAAGCCTTTTAATAAACCTTCAGCTAACACTATTCAAGCCTCAGTTGTAAATAAACAAACTCACCAATCCAATCAATCTCCTGCTGTAACAAATCCATTCTTAAATTCTTATAAGAAGTCAGAGGCCGTTAAACACAAAATGACTACAACTGCTCGGCCTATAGCGCCTGCGAAGGCAACGCATCATCCATACATAAGTAGTGATAGCTTTCGCAAGGAGCTTATTAAATTTACAGCCACATCCTCAGCAACAACGACACATCTTCAACAATCAAGCACGAAAACAACAGCGATTACAACAAAGCCATCAACAACACACAAAACAACAGAGCGAACAACTACGACGACAACAACAACTATTCGACCCCATACAACAGATCGTCCATTTACCACAATTAGGCCAGCTACTACTTTGACAACTCGCTCGCCAACAACCCGGATATCGACAACAACAGCGCGCTCGATACCAACAACCCACAGTGTCACAACAACTACAGCGCAACTTGCATCGCATCATACAACAAAGACTCAGATTCAAACAGTAACGAGATCCACTTCAAGGCATACGACTGCAAAGCCCACAACTCGTATTACTACTGCTAGATCCACAGCTCTTCCCACGACTCGAGCCCCAGCTCGTTCCACAACGCGAGCTACAACGCGAGCAACACCGCGAGCTACAACTCGATCATCCGCGCCATTCACAACTAGGACTACAGCTCGTCCTACAACCAGATCTACAACTCATGCTACAACGAGATCCACGACACGTTCCACAACAGCAAGACCTGCAACACGTTCCACCACCATCAAATCAACAACGCGCTCCACTACAGCCAGGCCAACCGCTCGTTTGACAACTAGATCAACAACACACTCCACAATACGTTCTACGACATCCCGACCCACAACACGCTCCACAACAGTTCGACCCACAACACGCTCCACAACACGCTCCACAACAGTTCGACCCACAACACGCTCCACAACAGTTCGACCCACAACACACTCCACAACAAGTCGACCCACAACACGCTCCACAACAGTTCGACCCACAACACGCTCCACAACAAGTCGACCCACAACACGCTCTACAACAGCTCGACCCACAACACGCTCTACAACAGCCCGCCCCACAACAGCTCGACTAACGACACGTTCCACAACGAGAATCACTACACGCTCAACAACAACGAGACCCACAGTCCGTTCGACAACAACCTGGCATCCATTAACTGCAACACTTAGAACTACAGCCCGCCCCAGCTTGCTAACTTCTACCACTTATAGATCTACAACACGTTCGCCTACAACAGCTCGCCCAAGCACAACAAAAAAGCCTCATCCTTTCATCGTCGCATCGACCACGCCGAGACCCTACCTGTTTACCTCAACAAAATCACACACATCCACGTCAACTCGTCGCCCCTCTAGCACTGTAAGGAGTGCAACGACAACCGATCCATTTGACCATCCATTCTTTGCGAAATATAAATCCGTTTTTGATTCAAATCGTGCGTTGCCATCAGCTGTCACAAAGCCCACCGCGACGTCCACTTTGAGCAACCAATCCAAATTTAATGCCAGCCCAAACTATGCCAAATTTCAGGAAAACAGTGCCAAGGTAGTAGCCAAAACGGAATATGTCTACAATTTTGGCCAGAATCGAACAACGACCACGATGCGCCCCTACTCGACCAGAACCAGAACAGATCTAAGGTTGAGCAACAAGAATTAGATTAATGGTAGGGAAACTTGTAAATATGTGAATAATGCGGCTAGTTAGGTTTATGAAATGACAGAATACTCATAAATTATTAATGTTAAGATACATAATTATGATTTAGATAATAAAACTGAAATAACATACATAGAAATGTAGACAAAAATTATTTAAACCAGTCTGAAGACCTGACGACATGCTGATGTTTAACGTTGCCAACAACATCGGCCGCGACATTAAGTGGATGTTTTTTGATTAATTTCATTAACTTGTTTTTGGTCGGGTGTTAGCCTTGTTAACATAAACAGCAACAAAAGCAGAAATACACGTCAACAATGGCGAATGGCGTGAGATAACAAGTTATCAAATTCAATTCAAATTAATTATTCTTATTTCAGAATCGTAATGTTCTATATTTAAACTCTATTATAAGTTAGTTCAAAATAGATATAGTGCTGTATTGTATTCCCGCCCACAAGTGTTATCATTTACAGCACTTTCTTATCGTTGTGGAGGTTGGCGATTGCCGATCATTAACAGACTTCATGAAATCAATCCAATGCGAATTATTAACTATGTTTTTGGCTGTTGAAATGTAAAAGCTTTTCTTAATTAACAATACCTATTGTATATAATTAATTGTAATCTATCAAAATAATTATAATTTTTTGGTTAGTATTTTGACTTCAATTTTTTCATTCATATTTTTATGCTTGCATAAGCTGGTCACACTTTTGTAAAAACTAATCTGCTTTCCGTGGACGGTTCGTAAACATTCATTTGTTGATTTTCGGCAATAAAACATAACGTTTAACGTTTAAAATGCGCTCCAGTGAACCAAGTTCAAATGCAAAATGAATTGAAGTGAGTGCCTTTGCCAAATAAGCCACAAATTTTCAAAAACTACTGGTACAGCCTGTACCAACCAACACCATCACCAGCCAGCCGCCAGAAGATATCAACAGTCAGCAAACGCCCTACTTAGCAACAAATTGCATGCTACACTACATTTTTCAAAATTTATCATCCCGCATATATTATATTTGTTAATGACTTCGTGTAATAGGTCAAATATTGATACACAAAAATGCGTTAGCAGAACGTGAGAGAATTCCAGGACAGAGAATGACAATTTTTTAATTTTCGTGAAGTCGGCTGTGCGCAATTTGTATCTCGCGTGAAGCTGGCTGTGCCTAACTATTTACTCTCGCGAAGTTGGCCGTACGCAGTTTTTGACTCGCTTCGAATAGGCTGTACACTCATTTTGGCCTGGCAATGCCTCTGATTTTAACGACATCTAGCGGCAGAAGGTAGCGTTTTCAGCGTTGCCTTTTGTCTCGCACTTTTATCGACGTCTGTGCCCCTTGCGCGTTTACTGTCGTTTTGCACGCGCATTCGTGAAAATGGCGGCGTTGTCGCTCGGTCGCTGCCAAATTTTTTGTACATCGAAAATAATCAAAATAAAGCGACAATAAATACAGTGCTAAACAAACTGTCTGTGCCAGAGGCCGCGTGCGCGCGTGTGTGTGAAAATACAATAAAAGAAAAACATTCTGGCCAACCAAAAGAAAAAATTTTATATTAATCAGCTAGCGACAAGGAGTTAACGTCGTCGTCGTCGCCAGCGCATCACCAGCAGCCGCGTGAATAAGCGAGTGCGATTGCAAGTACGAGCGCTTTGCTGCGGTTTGTCGCTTGTCAACGGAGCACCCAAAGGCTTTGGCCAAGGTGAATACGAATATAATTATGCTAAATTAGCATCGCATCGTCTTGTTTGTCGGCTTTCACCTGCGTCCCACACCCACAGCCCGCCCCTCGCTTATTAAACATCTGCGGCTCTTTCAAGCGAAAGGAGAAAGAAAAGAAAAGAAAAGAAAAAAAAAAAACGCACTCTCGTTTTATGACCCACAGGTATAACTGTGCCATAGCCAGGTAGTGGAAGCAGCTGCAGCCCCGCGAGAGTGTAAAAACGATAATAATTTTGTGTAGATTTTCCGCTATAAATACTAAAGTGACAAAATTTGAATTGCAGTTCGCATCAGACGGCTACGCAGCATGCGATTATTAAACAGGAGCCGTAATATCAACAACAATAATAATAATAACAAAATGGCACATATGCACAGTTGATCAAGAAACCAGGCGGCTACAGAACGTCACAAGCAGAAGAGAAACTGGGAAACAGGGCCGTGTCCATTTCCGGCTCTTCAAGCGCCAACGCTTCAAAAAACGAAACCGCCACCGCCACTGCAACCGCCACGCAATGAATAGCAGCCAAACGGCACCAACGGCCACATCGACCGCCGGCAATCGCATCACCTTCACCACCCAGACGCTGCCCAATGGTACCATAAATATAGGTGGACCAGGAGGAGGTGGTGTTGGCCCGACGATTATCTCAACAGCACAGTTGCCAAATACGACGACGATCAAAACCATAACGGCGGGCATCGGAGGACATGGGGTGCCCGGTCTGTCGCAAGTGCAACATCAAGTGCATCAGCAATCACATCAGCATCAGCAGCAACAGCAGCAGCATTCGCAATCAGTAGGTGCCACCCAAACACAAACCTTAGTTATTAAATCCAATCACCATGCTGTCACCCTGCCGGCGGGTCTAGTATCAAGTGCACCAGCAGGAATCGTAACAATGACCAAGACCATCAATCAGGTATCCACCATCAAGCTAAACTCCCACCATACTCGTCTTCTAGTGAGGCGATAGTAGCGCCAGATTCTGATGCAAATCATTTCGCATCTCTCTGCCTGCGTCCAATGGTTAATCCTGTTCCACACACTTACACTCATCCTTCTCACTTTCCAGACTCTTCAATTTCCTTTCTGCTTCCTACTGGACACGGTTAGCGTGTCCTACAAAACTGTGACACTCCAAACGTCAAGTAGTGAACAGTGAACTATCGGTATAATGCACGCTCGCAATCAATGATTAGGCGCTAAATGCAATTTGAAACATAATATGGTTTCTTTATTGATAAACCTTTAAAATTCTACCTGAAAATTAATTAGGTCGCTGTATTGACTGTTCACTGTACTCAAAAAATAAGTTAATTGTATTTACATTTGTTTTTCACGAATAAACATCCAGTTTTTCGTTACTTATTACAAAATGTAAAGTCTATTTTTCTATTAAACGAAATTTCACAAATTGTGAATGCTCTTCCCACTGTCATAACAAGACTCAATTTCTCCTGCTCCACACTCTATGCTTTAAGTTAAAAACCAAATTATGTATTCTTTGTAGAGTTTATATTTGAACAAATCGCTTTTGAACGGGTCGCTTCTTTGTAGTACAACTTGTAGACGACTTTCGGATTGGCCAGCACTTTTGTTAATTAATATGTTCATCCCATAATTTTTAGTAGACAATTTCATATGTTCCAATTAAATTTTAAATGATTATGACACCCACTCACTTCTTCCATGCACATTTGTTTGACTGTGATTCGTGAAAGAAAGAACTGTGACTCACTCAGTGACTGGACGCAACTCCTATGATCTGCTGCATGTTGTAGTAAAAAACAAAAACATTTGAAAATGAAATCTATCGAAGCTTTTGTATGCCGCCTATAGAAACCCTAAAATCAAAGCGTATATTGCAATTGTTGTACTAATCCTTGCTCTATCCACAGACCGGGCAGCCGTTGCTTAACTCTATGCTGCCTGCCGGCGTGGTGGTCGGCATGCGACCACAGGCGCCGACGCAGCAGCAGCCAAAGAATATGCCCGCAAATTCGCTCAGTCGTGTCGTCATCAGCAACTCTCACATGGGTGGCGTTAGGCCACAGAGTCCATCGGTAAGTGTGAACATTGCATGTTAAAGAGAAGAATGCGTGTATCTGTAAGTTTTGTTGTTGTGGTGGGCTCTTCTCTACTAATCCACAAGGCTCCCTAATACAGCGCACACACTCATGCACCCGAATATCCACTGAAACACACTTACATATACACATACATACACATCTGTACATATACATGCATTTATATCAACGGGTACCCCTTGTACTTGAACTATTCTCTGTCTATTCTCTCTATTTCTCTCTCTATTTTAGATAACTTTAGGCACACTTAATACAGGACAAACGCCTGCACTGTTAGTGAAAACGGATAATGGATTTCAGTTGTTGCGCGTGGGCACGGCCACATCGACGGGCCCGCCGACGATGACACAGACCATATCTAACACCAGCAGCAACAACAACAATAATAATAACAACAACAACACCACAACAACAACCACAAATCATCCCATAACCACACAGATACGTCTGCAAACTGTGCCGGCTGCAGCTGTAAGTAGATATCATGGCCAATCGTCATCACAGCAACAACAACAACAGCAACAGCAACAAACGCAGCTGCAGCAACAGCAACAACAACAGCAACAGCATCAAACAACAACACAAGCATCCTCGCAAGCAACAACTGCCAGCACTAGCATTGCACTGCGCAAAACGATTGTCCGTACATCATCCACAATCCTCCCATCCAGCAATAATAATAATATTAATAATATCACCACCAATACCACCACCACAACCACTACCAACAACAACAACAACAAACCCGCTACTAACTTGCATCAGCAGCAACAACAGCAGCAGAAGCTACAGCTGCAAATGAAGCAGCAGCAGCAGCAACAGGCACAGCAGCAACATAAGCAACAGCAGCAGCAGCAGCAGCAACAGGCCTCTGCCAGTGCCAGCAGCGCAGCCGCCGCGGCAGCCGCAGCTGCTGCGGCAAATGTCGCGGCCACAATTAAGATCAAGCAAAACGTAAAAATCCAAGCCTAACTTGTTTTGAAATGGGAATTCGCAAAATTTCCAGTATTTTTCAATTTGCTCTATATATACTTATATATTCTCTAAAACGCTCTCTCTTGTCTGTTTATGCATTTGATCTGTTTTTAAACGCTACGCTTCAGTTTTCAATTTTGTTTAGACTTTCGGCCAAACTTCGAGCACTCGACTGTTCGACTATTCGCCAAACTTTTTCAATTTTCATTTCAATATATCTTATACAATATTTATAAATATGAATATTCAAATATATAATTGTACTTTTGCTCAGTTTTGCATGCTGCGTTGTAACTGTCTGTGTAATTGACTTGACGTATTCTTTTGATTTAGTTTTTTATTCGCTGCGGAAAACGCGTTGCTGTTCGTAAAAACAATCATCGAACTCTATTTTATCATTTATAAACTAAGAAGCATTCTTATTATCAGCAAGACATCAACGGCTATTCGGGCTCCGAAGGGGCGTGTGTGTTATTTACCAACAATATTAAGTTTATTAAAATTTATATAATCATTTTATTTTAAGAACTTAAACAGTTTGAGAATATTTTTTGGCATTAATTGATGATGTTTTATTTCATAATTAATCGTATGACCCCAATAACTGACCCGCACACCACTTGCACTCATTCCACACACACGCACACACACCCACTAATAGGAGCCCGTAGCCCATGAGCGCATCCATAAGAATCATTGAACTATTTTCTTGTTTTAACTTATCGCTTATCGCTCTTAATTTGCACTGACTACTCAGTTTGTTCAGCCATTTGATCGTTAATCTGTAATATTTGTCTCAACCACAGTCGATGACCAGCACGACCGCCTCCAGCAACATAATTGTCAACTCGGTGGCCAGCAGCAATGCGCACAGTTTCAGCAGCTCGTCAAATCCGCCGCACTTGGCGCAGTTGCAGCAGCAGCATCCGCCGCAGTTGCCCCAAGTAACACAAATCCAAACTATACCAGCCGTACAGCCGCATTCGCAGGCAAACAATGTCCAAACGTCATCAACAGTGAATACGACGGCAACGGCGAATGCGAACGCAACAACAACGTCAACGGCAGCGCAGGGCAATACCAAAGAAAAGTGTCGCAAGTTTTTAGCTAATTTAATTGAATTGTCGACACGCGAACCCAAGCCGGTGGAGAAAAATGTGCGCACGCTTATCCAGGAATTGGTCAATGCGAATGTGGAGCCAGAGGAGTTTTGTGATCGCCTGGAGCGTTTGCTCAACGCCAGTCCACAGCCGTGCCTCATTGGGTTTCTTAAGGTACGTATTCTATGAAAAATTTATTTCTTTATTTATTAATCTTCGCTACCATCCACAGAAAAGTCTGCCACTGCTGCGCCAGGCGCTCTACACCAAGGAGCTGGTCATTGAGGGCATTAAACCGCCTCCGCAACAAGTGCTAGGATTGGCTGGACTTCCGCCGCAACTTCCGGTAAACCTCCTTAATGCTTAACCAATCAATCAAACCTCTATGATCCCCCATAATCTCTTGACAGAAAATACAAGCGCAAATCCGTCCAATTGGACTCAGCCAGACCACAACCATTGGACAGACGCAGGTGCGAATGATAACACCAAATGCGCTGAACACGCCGAGGCCGACGATTGGCCATACGACGATATCCAAGCAGCCGCCAAACATTCGATTGCCTACGGCGCCGCGACTAGCCATACGTGGCCAAATGCCTTCGCTGCCAATGTCCGCGCAGGCGGTAAGTAGAGAGATTAATATTGTTCTTGGGTAAATACAGAGTACTCATCTGCTTTTCTCACATCCACGCAGAACATTGTACAGATACGCGGTCCGCATAACGCACAGCTGCAGCGCACGGGTGCGGTTCAAATACGCGCCACATCCCGTCCGCCAAACAGTACGCCCACGAACAAAGTCACTGCCGTTAAGGTTGGCCAGACCCAGATCAAGGCCATAACGCCCAGTTTGCATCCGCCCTCGCTGGCGGCCATATCATCAAACAGTGGACCACCGCCAACGCCGACGTTATCAGTGTTATCAACGATAAATTCAGCATCGACGACGTCGTTGCCGGTGCCTTCGTTGCCCACAGTGCATCTGCCGCCAGAGGCATTGAGAGCACGCGAGCAGATGCAAAATTCATTGCATCACAACAACAACAATCACTTTGAGCCAAAGCTGGTGGAGATTAAGGCGCCGCAGCTGCCGCATATGGAACGTATCAATGCCTCGCTGACTCCCATTTCGGCCAAAACGCTGCCGCGTAGTGCGTTGCCCATGGCCAACAAGTCGGTGAGTAAAAAGAAAAAGGATGCAGTGGAGCGAGATAGCAAAGATGAGAGAGCGAATAGTGGCAGCGGAATGGCAGGATCAACAGCGGCCGCAGCGGCCAATTCATTTTTCCAACAGAGCTCCATGTCATCGTCAATGTATGGCGATGATGATATCAACGATGTCGCCGCCATGGGCGGTGTTAATCTGGCCGAGGAATCGCAACGCATACTTGGATGCACTGAAAACATTGGCACGCAGATAAGGTCCTGCAAGGATGAGGTGTTTCTCAACCTGCCAGCGTTGCAGGCGCGAATACGCGCTATAACCGCTGAACGTGGGCTAGACGAACCGTCGCAAGATGTGGCCGTACTCATATCGCATGCATGCCAGGAGCGACTAAAGAATATTGTGGAAAAGTTGGCTGTGATAGCGGACCACCGCATTGATGTCATCAAGGTAGGCTTCAATTCTCACTGCTCTCCAATGTAGCTTTAATTAAATGTGTCTACCTCACAGTTGGATCCACGATATGAGCCCGCGAAAGATGTGCGTGGTCAAATAAAGTTTCTAGAGGAGTTAGACAAGGCTGAACAAAAGCGGCACGAGGAGCTGGAGCGTGAAATGCTGTTGCGAGCGGCCAAGTCTCGAACGCGAGTCGAAGATCCCGAACAGGCAAAAATGAAAGCGAGGGTAAGGATCAACAATTATCAATCAAATTTTTTCGGCTTCTAATATATGATTCTTTTTCATCCAGGCAAAGGAAATGCAGCGAGCGGAAATGGAAGAGCTGAGACAGCGGGACGCAAATTTAACGGCTTTGCAGGCAATCGGACCGCGGAAAAAACTCAAACTGGATAGTGATGCGGCCGGTGTGGGCGTGGTGAGTAACATCAGCTTACCAACGACCATTCCATTGCTTACTCAACAAACTTCGCGTCTGCTCTACACACACAGGGTTCCAGTGGCGGCGGTCTGATGAGCAACATGGGTACGGCGACAACATCGTTAAGGCCGCGCATCAAACGTGTCAATCTGCGCGACATGCTGTTCTTCATGGAGCAGGAGCGAGACTTTTGTCGCAGTTCGATGCTCTTCAAGACTTACCTCAAGTGATTGCTGCTGGCGCCGCTGTTGAATACATACACCTATGCATCTACAAAAGTTCACCTATGCCTGTCCCTACTCCAACTCCTGCTCCAGCTCCAGTTCCAGTTCCAACTATCCTTATTCTATTAGCGCCTAGCAGCTGCGTTCATCAATTTGCAATATTATTTAGCTGTCACATTTAACTGCGTTGTCCCTTTGTTGTTTTAGTTAGGCGCTCTATTTAAATAACATATGCGTAGAAATACCAACTAAATTGTAATTAAAAATTTTTAAATCTGATGACAAATCGTTTTCCAATTAAAAAGCCAGCAGCACTTAAACCAAACCAATCCAAAAATAGAAAAGAAGCAAAAAAGAAAAACCAACACAAAACAACTCACAGTAACAACAAAGAAACAAAACTCAACGTGCAGTCAGCCAACGTATGATTTTGTAATTTTTAACATAATTAATTGCATTAATTGCATTGACGGCCTTATCTAAACGATATAAACATATAATTATTATGATTAAATTGTGTAGCTTAGTTTGTTAAACGAAATCGAGCGTAAATTCTAAGGTTAAGTTAGATTACGGCATTCAAGTCCGAGGATCATAAAATGGTTTTTAAAACCATCATGGCATATAGAAAGAAAAAGAGAATACAATTAAAAACAAAAGAAAAAATATCCACATAATGCATACATTGAACTAGTAGTATCTGTTTAAACAAATTGATGTAATTTTAATTAGATTATGTATAAAACAATTAACAAAAACAAGAAACAAACGATAACAAAACACATTTGTAAAAAGTCCAGACTAAGTTTTTCAATAGTTTAACTAGGTAAACGCAACGTAATTAAGAAATTTACGGCAAAGAATTAAAAACCGAACGTAGTTTTAGGCACTAAAAATATGGTTTTTATATTAGTTGCGCGTTCGTTCTACCAAATCGAAATCATTAATAATACAAAAATCGATGTGAATCATGTGCATACTGTAATGTTTTGTTTGATTGAACAACTTGCACCAGCCACAAAATAGTTAAATTTTATACAAAAGGAAAACAAAAAAAACAAAAAAACAACAAAATTGTAAATTACATTGAAATCTGACTAAGTATATAAATTAAAAAAGAAAAAAAAACAACAAATTTAAATTCTATGTGTGTGCTAAAGAGTTACAATATAATTATGCAAAAAGGTAATAGAAACAGGCAAGACCACAGACGTAAATAGCGCATAGTTTAGTAGTCATATAACTAAATATATTATTATATACATCTATAAATATATACATACATATTATGTTTTACAATTAATAACTAAAAAAAAAACCTATTGTATGTATAAATTAAGTTAAAAATGAGAAAAGCTAAAAAAAATCAACAACAACAAAACACAACAAAAAAATAAAACAAACTTCGAAAAAACTAAACAATATTGCCGATAATTAAATTTTTTTTTAATGTTGAGAGTGTATAATGTATCTCAGTTAATTAGCTAGTTAATTCATTAAATTGTATGTAGTTGAATTTACCAATTTTTTATTGCTATATTTTGTATTCATTTAATTATTAATATATTATTATTATCATTAACACATAAATAAAACAAAATGGACATTTGGACCCAAATTATTTGCCCACAATTAGCTGCCTAGAAATCGTAATAAACTTTTCATTTATTATACATTTTCAGTTCAAGCGGAAAGTCTTTAGTTAAGAATATAAAACATTGCTCTACTTTATACCATAGTTATAGCCATTAACTTTATTATTGTTTCATTCATTATTATCAACATTTGCAATTACCTACTGTGACGGCTAATGTGTTCATATGTGTCTAAGTGATATCTTCCTTTCCTTTCTGTATACATATAGTTTCGTTTTCTTTTATTTTTTGCTTTTTGTTTTTTAAATTAAATTCTATGAATTTAAATTTAATTATACCCCCGATGCGGCGGCGCCTGCTGCTTCATCAGCTCTGGCATACTTTAAATATTCCTTGATGTCATAATCGAACAGATCAAAGTCATATCTGCGTATGAGAAGACAGTAAATTAAGATAGATTCAGGCTCACTTTAGTTCAGTTAGGCATTGCTTACTGGTAATAGTTATAGAGCTGCAGCATCTCTTGCTTGGTTAGCTGAGAATAGAACTGCTGCTGCAGCTCCTGTGTCTTTCTGCCTCCTTTGCCCATGTTGCGCCAGACGGGCGCTATGACGCGCTGGAGGCCAGTCTTTTCAATTAGATATAGTTGATCCTCTGCCAGCGACTCGAACTTCAGTATCATATCGAATCGTATGAGGCAGGGTGTGCAAAACGATGTGGCCGAAACGAAGTGCATGTCTATATAGTTGCCACGCTTGACCTGATCGAGCAGCCAGTGCACGAATTCTGGAAACGTAGGATACTTTGTATTGCCCGCACGTGAGATCAGCTTGGGCTGCAAGGACGAAGAGGAGCATGTCAATTACATTTCTTTGATTGGGTTTACTATCATTGCAGTTACCTTTTTGCGATAATTACGCACAATGCTGCGACCAAGTTTGTCGTGAAAGGAATAGGGCAGCGCGAATACGATCTTATCTCGATAGGCGCTCAGCAGTCTCTCAAAGGGATTTCTAGCTATGATAAACGTAATTGAATCGTTTTGCGCCTCACGCAACTGCAAAGAGAGTTATTTATAATCTAAACAGTTGATTAAGTATTGGAGCTCCCTTACCTCTTGCAGAGTTACGCGTGGATAACGCTCTCTGGCCAAATTGAGCAGAATCTTCTTGGTCTTTAGCAAATAGTTGGGCGTGTAGCCAGCCAGCACATTGAAATTAAACATCCAGGACGAAGAGGCCGCCTTGAAAACATTGCACCTGCAAAGGAGACACACACTTTTAGAATATTCTCTAGACCAGCTAGTAAAACTACCCTCCCTTACCATATAATATGATATTTTTTATTAACCAAAAATTCCCAAGTGTTGGGCGTGTGCCAGGTATCCTGGCCTATAATTAAAATGTAAATATAAATAGCATGGCAAGAATCATAAATTGTTTCGTCAGAGCTTCCTCACCCAACACATCCAGCCCGAACTCCGAACACTTTTCTCTCAGTCTATTGAGTCGCGCCTCCATACGCTGCATATGAAGCATATTTAAATATATATTTATATGGATGAATGAAGAAACGCACATTAAGGTATGGCCATTGGGGTACCTACCACGGACATTTCCTGCATCTCTTCCGCGGAAAGCGACTGTATCGCATAGTCGGGTATGAGCGCGACGCCAGTTTCATTGTTGATCTGCATGGAAATAGTTGGAAGTGTGTGAATAAATGAGGCACTGATGAGGTGCCAGCAGCAAACACTTAATGACTATGCAAGCAAATACATATTTTTTCGAGGGAAACCCGTGGGGGTAATATGCCCGACCCAAAGAACTGCCAATCATTCATCCATTCATGCGTTTGGGCATAGCGAACAGATGAGGCTAAAGAATTTCAATACTTCTTCACCTCCTTCCTCTTCTCTTTTTTAATGCACTCATAAATTTAACGGCTGAGTTTTGTTGTGTTTACTTTGTCATTAACAGTGTGAGAGTGTGTAGGTGTGTCTGTGTGTCTGTATCTCTGTGTGTGTGTGTTTGTGTGTGTGTGTTAGATATTTACTTTATCAACATAGCGCCACTTATTCTTAGTCTTGCCCGTTGCCACCACGGTTAGATCCTTGTTTTTGTTTTTGTTCAACAGCAGGACAGGATAACGAAACGTTTGACCCGCTGGCAGGATTTGCCTTGTCTTCTGTTGCTGCTGCTCTTGCTGCTGCTGCTGCTGTTGCCGCTGTTGTTGCTGCTGCAGCTGTTTCACAAAAGCCAAAAAAAAGCATTTGCATTTCACATTTACTATTTTAGTGGGGTTTACAGAGAGAACAGTAGGTTAAATGCAAACATGACGTGGCGTATGCGTAATATACAAGCGTTTTCGGTTCATGATGTCTCAGCAGAAAGCGGCCTTATATAAATGTATTAAAGCACTGCCAGCAGTGACACCAGCCATGCCAGCGATACCAAGTGACACCACTGGCACCACAGAGAGCACCACTGACTCATGTCATATGGCATGCTAGTGTCAAGGTAGCCTCAATGAACCCAATTAATGTCCCAGTGGGCAGCTCTGTCAACTGGCATCATTATAAATCTAGATGCTTGTTTAGCGGATAGACAAATGCACAGCACAAAGCATTGTGGCTTGTGTAAGAATACCCTGTAGTTTCGGTTTATAAATGGAGAACGTATTTATATGATAAGCTGAATAGAGAGCTCGAGCTTAATAAGTAATTGAACAGCTACTTAAGGAATTATATAAAATCAATTTAACATGCAGATTTATACAATTTTTTTTTTAAATAAATATATATTTATTATTTTATTTATTTACAAAACGAATCATTTTTAATTTCTCTATGTTCTATATTAACTACTTTAAGCTACTCCAATAATTTATTATAGTTTACTTTAAAGCTTACAAGGTATCTCTTAGCACATCATAGCAATGTAGTTTTAGCATTTTTGTAGAATTTTTTCGCAGCAAAAGTGGCGCTATGTGCATGACGTGAACTGTGGGAGGTTAATACGTATATATGGGAGATGCGAT
Source organism: Drosophila koepferae (assembly GCA_030914345.1). NCBI lineage: Eukaryota > Metazoa > Arthropoda > Insecta > Diptera > Drosophilidae > Drosophila > Drosophila koepferae. The sequence goes on from JAUESR010000202.1 coordinate 13,833,425, forward strand.
ATGTGGGCGGGATGTGGGCAGCGTGACACTTAAGCAGTAGTCGGTGCTTGCGTATGTGTGTGTGTGTATAGGTGAGTTTGGTGTGTTACGTTAATTATGCCAATGTAGAGCACAACACGGCGTATGCGTGTTTTATTTCATTTATTGCTTGCTTCTATTTTTTGTTTGCTTTTTTTTTTTTTGTTCATTTCTCTTTTCGGCTGCGTAAGCATTAAGTCACTTAAATTAGTGGGCAAGTTTCCATTGATTTATGCTTGCTCTGGTCTCAGTCATCGATTTTCTTGGGGCTCGGACATATCCTGGCCAAGTGCTTGCGGCCACCCATGGCAAGCCAAGTCAAGCCAATTTAATTGCCAGTCCTAGTGAAAGTTCTGCAATGCAAATGACCCAAGGACGTTTTGCGCATGAGGCGGACGCCTTTGTGTCTGGTGTGCGGCAAAGCAAAGACAGCTAAAGAGGGCGCACAACAGTAGGCGTGTCATTTCGACATTCAAAACGTCAATTGGTAATTAGCAATGGGAAAAATGGCTCGTGGTTTATTATTCATTAATTCGCACTTTTTAAAAGCGCACAACCTTCTTCTCAGCAGCTCGTGCCAAAGGCCTGCTGCATAGCTGCAATGAGGTGTTAAAAACTTAGATAAACAAACAAGCAAAGATATTGAAATTTATATATCAAGCAATTGAAAATTGCTCATCTGTGGCGAATAAGTATATATAGCTGTAGCTGTATATAGAACATTTATAATGAATCTTTTGAATGCCCTTCTCACTGTGAGGCCTAGCAGATGCTGTTTATACAGACACATTCTCGGAAATTGTTAAATTATGAATCGGCATTGGAGATAATTACAGGGTATACAAGTTCTTGTTTTACTCGATTCACTCCATGGCAGCTATTATATGTAGAATGTTTTTTTTAGTAACGATCGATCGATTGCCTTGTTGTCAGGGACAGGCCACTGCAAACGTTTTTACCACAAGCCGAATGCACAATATGTTTGCAGGGCACTTGGAAGTCAGCTAACAGGCAGCTACCAACTAGCAACAACTACAAAGATACATTTTTATATGTCCTTGGCCAAACACTCAAACAACATTTGTGATACACTACATACATATACATATATGATGTATATACATTTACACATATATGTTTATTTATATATATGCATGTATGTAGTTTTGTAGGTTTACTTACCTCGTATCCCTTAATCTTCTGCAGCTGCTCGTTCCATACCAAATAGATGAGCGATAGGGGCAGCAATACCAGTGATAAGGCCGTAAATATGAGCAAATATCGCCGAACGCGACAATTTGCGTAGCTCTTGTTAAATTTCATTTAAACACAAGGTTAAATGCATAGGAACTTTTTGTAGTTTAGTTAGCCCCTCGCTCGTTCTTGCTCATGTTGTTCTCGACTCTTAAACTATTTCTCGAAATCACATTTATTTTGATATATTTTGCTTTAATATTGATGTACAACATTTCTATATTTCTTGTGCTCTATTTTATTTTTATTTATTTCTTGTTATTTTTATGAAATTTTTACTTTTTGGCTGTCGTTGCTACGCGACAAATATTTTTGCGTGCAGTTGGCGACAGTTTTTGTACAATTTGTTCATTGCCTTCTTATGCCAGCTCGTTGATGTTGTTGCTCTAGCTAAATTTAGTTGTGCTGTAGTATATGTTGAGTAAAGATATATACATATATATATATATATAGTTAGTACGTGAATGTAATATGCCCAGCATAATTGATGTCAAATATACAAATATATATCAGATGTATGACATATATTTATATATATATCAACTGCTGCTGTGCGAAAATCTTCCGCCGTATTTATAGCTAAGCAAACAGTGGAAATTGTGTCATTGCAGCAAAAACAAATACAAATAACTGAATTTTCGGTGGGCTCCTTTTTTTTCGGGGGTGTCTTTTATGACTCTTTCCCCATGTGGCAGGCCACTGCCACTGCTACTGCTGCTGCTGCTGCTGCTGCTGTTGCTGCTGCTACTGCATGGAGTCAAGATGTCAATTATTGATTTTTACGACTCTACTTGCGCGGGGAGTGGGACTATTTATTTTTTGGACATGGCAGGTGCAATGCTCAAGCATAGACTCGACTAGTTTTTAAAGCTGAATTTTAATTTGTTTGGCAATTCATAAACATAAAACCAATTGCAATAAGCAATATCGTTTAATTGGCGCGCTGCATGCGTATTTTATTGTTAACTTTTTAGGCAATGCTCCAAGTTTGGTTTGGCATTTATATAAATTTCATTCAAATTGGCGCACGACACATACACACATACGTTTAGAATACACAACATACACACACACATACACACATGCAAACAATCAGAAGCACGCAAACAAAACAAATGTGGGCGCACGCGGCGTATACGTAACACTATCAATTGCTGGCCTGTCCCGCTCGACTTTCGCTGCTATTTGTTGTTGTGATTCGATTGTTTGCCAATTGAAAGACGCTCAATCAATATTAATTGTGATTTTAAATGCGCCAAATGCAAAAGTGTATTTTTAAACCAAACTCGGCTAAGCACTCGCAATTGGTGGGCGTGCGAAACTGTTGCGGTCTGCCAGAGGAGCAGGGCAGAGAGATAGAGAGAGGGAATCGCGGAATAGTCAGCAAACATAACACTTAGAACACAGAGCATTGAGCATTGAGCACAGAGCAGAGCACACAAACAACGCACCGTTCCGAGCGACGCACATTTCACGAATGAATTCAAATGCGAAATGAGCACAGGCTGCTAATGCTACTGTCGATTGCCCCCGGCCGCCTTCTCTCTCGTCCCTCACCCAGACACCAGCTCAGTCGCCCAATCGACTCTCTCCCAACAGCTCGGACTATCCGACTGTCAGTTTCAGTTTCAAATTTTTCAGTTTTCGCGCCGGCGTCGCTATGTGACAGCTCTTGTTGCTGCCGTTCTTTGTTTGAGAGCGTTCGGCCTGCTCGAGCAGAGGGGGACGCTGAGTGTGTGCTTCTGATTTGTTTATCGGCGAGCGAGGAGCTCACTCAGTTTTTTATGATGCCACAGGCCAAACATTTTTGTTTATGGCTGAGCAGAAGGCAAGGCCGGCAAGAGCAGCACATGGTAATTGAAATGCGCAGAGAGAGCAAGCTTGGCTGACGAGCGCATAGAGAGCAGAGGGTTGCTCTAACAGTAGAGGGTAGTACATAAAGTTTGTTATATTTATATAAAAATATCAGCTCATATATTTGCACTAATTTTAATTTTGTTTCTACAACCATTTCGTTTAAGTACTCGCTTTATATTTTTATATCAAATTTAAATATATATAAAATGCACGGGGGTGATGCTTGAGGTAAAAGATGATTCATCTAAATGCATTTATGGAAAGCCTGTGTCTTGCTTAGTACTGTATCAGGGAATGCACATCGCAGTCCAGCCTCTTGCGGCCATCAAGTTCCACCAGCTCAATAACCACCAAGCTTTCCAGCAATACGCCATCCAGCTTACGAACCAATTCGCTGGCAGCCGATAGTGAGCCACCAGTGGCCAGGAGATCATCCACAATGATCACCTTTTGACCAGGCTTGATAGCTTTGCGCTGCAGCTCAAAAGTATCCTATAGATACACGATTATAACAAATAAAATATATCTAGTGTAGATTTGGGGCTGCTTACAAATCCATATTCCAGCTTATAGTCTACGGACACCACATCGCCAGCCAGCTTGCCCTTCTTGCGTATTGGCGCACACCCCACGCCCAGCTCTATGGCCAGCAGCATGTTAAAGAGAAAACCACGCGAGTCCAGTCCCACTATAAGCTCCACATCTGGGTGCGTGGTGCGTATATGCTCCACCAGCAAATCTCGCAGATAAGCACACGCTTTGCCGTCAGTCAGGGCTCCGAATATGTCACTGTGAGGCAATAAGAGATAAGCATTATAATATTGCTAATAAAATATACACATGTAATTTAACGATTTGATGTACAGCTAACTGACCCACCGGAAAACAATTCCCTTTTTAGGAAAGTCTAAATATTTGCCAATCTTTGACTTTACATATTCCAATTTTTCTGCGCTGCTCACTTCGCTCATGTTTACAGAACTTTTTTTTATGATTTATCACTAAGTATAAAAATTACGGAATTTTACAAATTTGTTTTTAATTATGTAGAGCAACTACGCGCGTTCCACTTGGTTTCTTGCTGACTGACACTGAAAGGTCGTGCAGCAAAGTGATAAACCAGCTGCTTATCAGCTGTGCGAGGTGGTTGCTGGTGATGGGCGAAAGCCAGGGCTGCAGTATCGATAACATTTACACTAGGCGGGTGAATTGAATTTGTAATTTAATATAGTAATTCTATATAATTTTTAATATTATTATAATCAATTTTCAGCATAAAAGAATTCCAAAAATTTATTAAAAGGTAAAGTTAAAAATGTAGTTGCTTTTGAAAAAAGCATCTAATAGTTTTTGTTTTGCTTAAAATATATTTAACAAGATTAATTAATTAATATTATTTATTGCTGATATGCTAAAGATTTTCTTCACTCAATTTTTATGTTTTTCTCCTGCACATGCTTTTCAGAAACTACAGCAAATATTTCAGATTCTTCAGTTCCCAATTATTTATCCAGACATTACTTAAACAAAGAAAGGAAATAAAAGAAATGTGCGGGCACTCGCCGCACATCCTGCAGGTAGAGAAGCCATAGTAATTCGTGCATTTAGTGGTATTTTCCTTTTCCCTCTTTCTTTCTGTCTTTTGTTGCACACACACAAATGTGATAATCGGAGAAATTTCAATAATTCTTCCAAGAAACGAACGCCAGCACTTTTAGTACTTTGATTGCTGCACATTTATCAGTAGTAAAAACAAAAATAATTGAAAAGAAATTTAAACAATTTACATTCCACTTATCTGAGGCGCGCCAACTGTCACAATAATGCACTCCCTCTCTCTCTCTCGCTCACTCACCATCTGTCTGTATCGCTCACTAACAACCTCACTCACTCTCTCTCTCTCTCTCTCTGCCGCTGCCTGGCAGGTAAGCCGAGCTGAGAGCGTGAGTGTGTCGTGTCTTCAGAGGTGACTGTCTCCCAATGCCAAGCGGATCTCAAGACTCGAGCAGCACAGTTCGAGTTTCAGCGCCAAACGCGACGGTTCACAGCGGAAAATCGTGATCGAAATTGTTTGTTCGTCCGTTTGGAGTAACGTTTTTTCTATGCTATTCGCGACTTTAAATTTATGCACAAAAGCAACAATACAATTTAATAACGTTAAACAAAACAAGAAAAAATCAACCGGTTCTGCAGCTAATAATAATTCACACAAAAAAAAGATAAAGAGTAACAACAAAATAGAATTGTAAGCCACACACGAAAATAAAAAGTTATTTGAGTTTTTTTTTTTTTCATTTAAGTGCAAATGTCAATTGAAGGCGACGGCAAAGCAATTTTTGCTGCTTTTGCAGTTTTGACATTAAGGCAAAACCGCAAAAAACAGAGTTCATGCAACATTAAAACGTGAAAACCTACAAAAAAACAACAACAACAGAAATTGAAACAATATTGCAAGCAACATTCACATTTGCACACACACACACATAAACACACAGGCACACACATAGAACACCTTTTAGTGACCATGTTGCTCTGAAGACGTGCGTTTCAAAAACTGCAAGAGAAACAACAACAACAACAACATCTGAAACTGCAACAACTGCAGTCAGAACAGCAACAACAAGAGGCACAGCAAAAACCGCGCTGGCAACGTGAAAAACCAGAAAAGAGGCACAATTTTTTTTTTGTTTTCGTTCGAAATGTGCCTCTGCAACAGCGCTGTGGCGGCTGCCATAACAGGCGCCCTAAATGCGCCCAATATGGGGCGCCTAATGTTGCAAAGATGTAAAAATATAGTTAAGGCAGTTTGTTGGCTCTATAAAACTATGCACTAAAGAACAACTTTATGCAAAACATTAAATAAAAAACTTTACTAAAAGCTAGAGTTGCTAGACCAGGTTGAAGTAATTTAAATCATCAATTGAACGAATTGTATTAAGAGCTCTGCCTCTGCCTTTCTCTCTTGCTTTTTGTTTTCTATAAATACCAAGTTGTTTTTAGAAATTCCTTGAAATTTAAATACACACCAAAGCAAGCATCGCGGCCCAAATGCCTGTTTATTTAGCAATCCGCACCTGTTAAAGGTACAAAAAAAAAAAGAAGAAAAATAACTGAAGAATCTCGGTGTGAGTTACCCATTATGTATATACATATGTATGTTTGTCTGAGGCCCACATAGTTGTAGTTGCTTAAGTTGTTGTAGTAGTAGTAGTTGCTGTTGTTGTTGTTGCTGGCTGCTGGTTTGCTAGCTCGCTGGGCCGTAGGAATGCGCGAATGTTTGCCAACATTAAAAATCGTGATCTAATAAAAATAAGCAACTCGGCGACACATTCGCCACAGAGCGACACACACACATACATAGGCAGAGTAAGACAGAGAGGGATCGAGTGCGTGATAGAGAGAGTGGGAGAGACAGAGAGAGCTGTGTAGAATCTACGATGAAGACTACCCACATCTTCTCTCTGGCCATAGAAGCTGTTGACTGGGCTTGATTGGTACCTAAATGCTGTTGAATAACTGACCGCGATATTTGTGCACGGTTGCGGGTTCCGTTGCGAAAAAAGAAATCGTCTGCCATAAACATATGCAAACACGCCGATCGAAAGGGGAGAAATGAGCCAGAAAGAAGAAGAAGAAGAAGCTGACGATGAAGGAGAAAAGAAACAAATAAAAACATTCTACAACTTTTGTACGCCCTGGTAAAAAAGGCAACAAAAAAGAAATAAAACAGCTTTTTGAAGACATTTCCGCATAATTCTGTAGCGTTTCATGTTTTGTTGCAGCTCAGTCTTTCGGAACAAGTTTGGCGCTTCCAGTTAACAGCAACAACATTAAGAGAACAACAGCAACAACAACAACAACAACAACAACAACAACTTTGTGTAGTAACTATTCGATGTGTTAATCAAGTTGCCGTCAGACCCTTGGAGCAAGCGCCTCAACTTGTAAACTGTTCCGCTTAGCTGCTCAGCCCGAAAAAAAAAACTGAAATGAATTCAGATGAAATTAAGTAAAACATAAACGAGCTTTAATAGACAAACAACTTCAACTGCGACAGCGGCTGGCAATGCGGAACAACGCACACGAGCTTTGCTCTAAAGATGCGAGTTTGCTGCATTTAAGCCGCATTAGCCGGGAAAAGCTGTGAAAAGCCGAGAAAATCTGAAGTGATAAAGAGCTGAAAATTGTGAAAATGAATTAGCAGCGGGTGCCATCAAAGTCAAGAGCCAACAGCGAACTGCCAAGAGCCAACAGCCAACAGCCAAGAGCTCTGGCTATGACCTCCCTCCACTCGCCCCTTTCAGTGGCCCCCCTGCCAGCCACGCCTCTTTTCCGGTTGTTTATGCCTAATGTGAAATTTATGTTTGCGGCTCTTTCAAAGTAGAAAGTAAATTTGAGCTGACCAAAGTGCCTGCCACATGTGGCACGAGTAGAAAGCCAAGTTGCCACCAAATGTTGTTGGCGCTGCACTTGGTGCGTTCTTCAGCCCAAGTTTGTCAAATTGTTGCGAGACTCACTGTAGTATTTATGCCACGTTTTGTTCAACAAGTGCGCTTCAGCCATTACCCAACTGACCCTATTTTATGCCATATGCAATGCTCAGCATTCGCACACACATACACCGACACAGACTCACGGACTTTGCTGCTTCTTAGTTTGGCATTTAATTATTTGGCTTGCGCGCGTTTCATGCGCGTTTTTTGCCGCGTTAGCGGGAATAAACGCTGCGAGTGCAGCAGACTTGAGCAACAGCATTCGACTTGTGTCGGACTGTTGTTATTGATGTTAAGACTCAAAGCTGATTTCTGATTTCTGTACATACATATATGTAGCGGCCAAGTGAAACTTTTGTATGGTCAACTGCCCGCCGGCCGGCAGCAGCAGCAGCAGCAGCATCAATAGCAGCAGCAACAGCAATAGCAACACATCAACACATCAACAACATCTCAGCTTCATTGGGCGAACGGATGTAGATACGGCATCTCGGCAAGTTACTCGCCATCTCTCCATCTACATCTCTTCAGCTCGGCCTTTCGCGCTGCGTCATGCTTCTGCTTGTACCACAATACCAGTTACAGTACTCACTCGTCCCGCTGGCTGGTCACTTTCTTTTCTTTCTTTCATGATCGATGCGAGTGCGCAAAGAATGCATTGAAGTACACACACACACACATATTTATATATAAGAAATGCACTGGGCGAAAAGCTATAGCGGAATTAATATTTGAAATATGAAAACTTAACCTAACTTAACTTCATATTCAAACTTCAACTTTACTCGTAAAATTCTTGCTAATTACTCCACTTAGCATACTCTAAAGAAAACGTATGTTATTCTATTCAATTTTTTATGGTCAGTTATTTCGCACCTAAAACCAGCTCACGCTCTGACAGCTTTACTGCCCTTCCCTTCAACTCGCTCAACTCGCTAAACTTTTTCTCACAGTGTGCGCTGTACTGGGTGGCTCGCCAATTGGATTTGATTGCCAGTTGAAATTTGCAATTACAGCACCGAGTATCTGTGGCTCGCTGAGAGTTAGAGTCATATATATGTATATATATGCATATTCACGTTCAGTTTTCATTTAAATTGTCTGACGATCGTTCGCAGGAAATTATTATATGTCTGCGGTTTGTCTGCGTCGAGAGTTGGCCTACTGCTCTGGCAGTTGATGTTGCGGACGGACTCGTTTTCCCAGACTTTTCAGGCGCTACGTGAGTCAGTCGCCGTCTGCGTTCAGCTTTTCCATTGTTATTGAAAGCGTTTCGGGCAATCGGTCGATTTGGCCAGACGCCTTTGTTAACTCACGTGCGGCGACCCTCAATGGACTGCTAAGCGCTTGGCCATAATATTTATGTTAATGGGTTGGGCCAAGAGGCGAGTTGTTCTTGCAGCTGGCAAACCTTGGCTCGCTCCTCTAGTTATTAGCATTATTATGGTAATTGCATGGACTCGGACGCGTTTTCTTTTCTTTTTCATTGTGCTTCTCTCTAGCTTAATTGAGTGTCATTTACTTTTTCTCTTTTATTGTTTGCTTTTCATTTAGTTGAATCAACGAAATTTTCGGGGTCTTAAGCTTACCAAAAACTGAGCCAGTTACACTTTTTCTTTTGTGCTGCTTCCGTAAAAGACACGAAAAAAAAAAGAAAAAGAAAAACATAAATTTAAACTTAAAGACAAAAAGATAAGAGTAGCATAAAAACATAATAAATTACGAATACGCAATGTTGGCGGTGGGATCTTTTCGGGTTCGTGGCAAGACAATGCACTGAATATTCACTTGCATTTTTTTTTCAGGCTTTTGTTTTTTGTTTTTTTTTCTCGGAATTTTATTTATTTAATTTTTGAAGTGGCTGCGAGATGAATTGAACAGAAATTTACCACACTTTCAAAACATGGAAAACATGTTTATTGATAGGCAGCTCAAAGCCAGTTGCCCCGCTCTGCTCAGTTTTGGCCATTTGCAACTTTTTGCGCCATGAATCATAGCTAAAATTAGATAGAGTCCAAATTCGTTAAGTGACCCTCTCCCTCTCCCTCTCGCTCTCCAACTCTCTCGCTCACTCTCTCTTTCTTTGCGTGTGTTTGTGGCTCGTTAAGCTATTAGTTTATCTTTCAGCGTTTTGCATAACGTCTTTTGATTTGTCTTTTGACATATGATTGCTGCGCATTCGACTGGTTTGGCATCATAGAATTAACTCTTGGTGAAAATTAGGCAATAGCTTGGCCTCCAAAAACAATTAACTCTTGGATTTACATAAGCACACAAAACGATTTGCATTTTGGGTTTCGATTTTTTAATTGGCAAAGTGAAGGGGAAAACGTTATTTGGCGTGGAAAATGTTGGAAAAGTCATTTCACATTTGATTTCTCGTGATTTGGCAGCATCGGCAATTTCTTTTTGGCACAACTCATTTCAAGCTCCAATTCACTTGCTTAAGCCCTGACCGTAGTCGGCCAATAGCGAACAAACGAGGTCAGCAAACTAAAAGCTGGCCAAATTAATAGGCTTACAACTTCACAACTGAACACAAAAGCAAATAAATGACAAAACAAAAATTAAACAACGAATGTCGATTGTTGCCGTTGTTGTTGCAGTTATTATTGTTAATAACTTTTTACTTATGCCTAAGCGTGCTTAACATTTTTTTGAACAGCCAACAATAAACAGAGCCAGGCGCAGAAAGACTCAAACCTCACGCAATGGGCACCAAAATCGAGTACGTCGATACGACGCATCTATACGCTTCCAAATACATTCGCAACTCGAAGGCAATTGGCGTGCTGTGGGCGATCTTCACCATATGCTATGCGATCATAGGCATTGTGGCCTTTGTCACACCAGGTGAGTGTGCACTGCTCGTGCCTATAGATATGGCCCATATGTACATATGTGCTTCAATTGCAGAATGGATTGGCGATCCGGATAGCGACAGCGCTGGCCGCCTGGGCCTGTGGCAGCAGTGCCAGCGCGATGAGATCTTCGACAATTGCCGTCGTCGCTGGGAGAACATATTTGCAGTGCCCACGTTTTCATTTCAGGTGCGTGTTCATTTAGCTTAAGCTAAACTAGTAAGCATAGCTGTGGCAGAGATGCGTTATAAAATACACTGCAAAAATATACATTTTACTAAATTGTTGAATAATTGATAATGCTTTGGCAAAGCTATTTAAATATGTAAATATATTTGCAATATAATTTTACTGCGTGCTTATTGAATTTCGCTTAAATAAACTTAAATTGCAAATTTAAATTTGAAGACAAACTTTGATTAGGCAAGAGAAAACTCTTGAATATTAAATATTATTTTTGAAACATAGCAAATTCTTCCTTAAAAATATTCAAGCATTATCTTATATGATAGTTTTCTAGATTCTAGTTTCTGCAATTTAAATACTTTCTGTCTTCAGCGACTTATTTATAGCTAAATTTTGGCTAGCCAAATGCGACTTTTGATGCCAATCAAGGCTAGACCTAGCTTAAGTATTCTTAGCCCATTTCTCTGTAAAAATAAAAAACAAACAGCTTTGACTTGATTTGTTGCTTTTATCGCTTACAGTTGGCCACATTCTTCATGATCGCGGCCGTTGGGCTGGCCTTGCTGACGATATTCTTTTTGGTTTGTTTGCTGTTCATGAAGTCGACGCGCGTCTTTCACATTTGTGGCTGGATGCAAATAATATCAGGTGTGTATATCAGGTGTATATGCAGGTGTATGTGTGTGCTGGGCCCAATTCTGTATTGAGAGTTTCCAGTTTCAATTGCTGACTTCGACGGAAGTCAGTTTGACAAATGATATTGCAATTGCAGCTCATGCTTTGAGCACGTTTCGATGTCTGCTGCTGCTGCTGTTGCTGCAATTGTTGCTGCGGCTGTTGCAATGCAATGCAATGTAATCTCAATTGCGAAATGCGATTCAGTTTAGAATTTTGGAATTCTTGTGCTTCGATCAGAATTTGTCACGTACTACTTCAATATCAATTGACTTTGGCTCTTATCGCTAACAGCGCTCTGCATGATTGTGGCCTGTGCTGCATTTCCCTTTGGCTGGAATTCGGATGATTTTCGCAAGATCTGCGGCCCGGAGGCGAATCGATTCGAGCTGGGCCTCTGCAGCATACGCTGGGCCTATCCTTTGGCCATCATTGGCTGCGTGGACGGCGTGGTTTTGGCCACATTGGCGTTCATTTTGGCCACTCGACATGTGCGCCTGCAGCCGGATCCAATCTATCAGAACTCGCTGTACAAAGGTAAGCTCAAAATATCCATTCACATTTTATTATTATTATTATTAAATTTGAAATTCTTTTCTTGCAGGTGAAATCAATAATGCGTATTTGACTGATGCCATTAGCTTGGCGGGCTCTCGCAAATCGAATCCTCACATCACGGGCCTCAATTTGCAGCCCATTTTGCTGGTGGCGCCGCCCAACGAGGACAGCATCTCACAGTTCTCCCGCTATCACTGAGAAATGCTCAGTTTTCTTGCCGCCGCAGATTCAAATTCTTAACGAGCCGATAACAGCTGAGGTTGTTGTATTGGAAAAGTCGAAATTAACCGTTTAGCATGTGCACAGACCTTAGGGCTGTGACTGTAGAAAGCTAAGCTGTATAAAACTATAGCCGCTTTGCACTGCTTGCTTTTAGCAGGGACACGAACCAAAATACAGGCGTCGGCAAGTGATTGCAGTGCAATTGAAGCAGTGCGTTTGGCGCTGCTTGCGCTTAGCACATAAACAAACCCATTGCTGTCGACTTCGTTAAGTGTTATTTTCGTTAAGATTTGAATTTGTCTTTTGGCTGTTACAATTTAAAATAATATTTTGGTAACCTAATGCGTGAATTGTAGGTGTATGAGTGTGCCTGTGTGTGAGACTGACTGACTGAATGCTTAGCCTCAACTTAAGTTTTAACTAATTTAAATGTATTTGTGTATAGCTTGTGCCTAGCTCGATATGTTTACTCTATAGATTATGATTGCTGCCTGTAAATTATATGCCCGTAAATATAAATATAATGTACAAAAATATATATTGAACATAAAAATGATTGTTGTTCGCCAATTCGTATTCAACCGCAATCACAGCCCCAATTATGCCATCATCATCAAGCCATAAACATCAAGAGCACAAAGCAGGAGCAGAGGAGAAGAGAAGAAGAAGAAGAAGAAGAAGGTCAGCAAATTTTCTGCGCATTTGGACAAACAAATATCAAATTATGCTCCTTGTAATGCCTCTGCCACTGCCTCTGCCTCTGCCTCTGGCAGGCGACGCACATAAAAACCAATAACGGCCAACTTAGCGCCCAATTTGTTTGTATGCCACGCCCCCCTCGCCCAGCGCGCATTACCCATGGCCCATCGTCCAATAACCATTTGGCACATACTTTTCCAATAAAGTATTTACAGCAAACTTTTTGCCTGCTGGCAATTGAAATATTCCGCGCAAAGATGAAATCAAATAGAGCCAAAATACGAATACAGCACGCGAGCGTAGCTGACTGCGCAATACTCTGTCAGGCATTAAAATACTGTGACGACGACAATAGACGTGAACGTAACGATGCTCACCATGTCACTTTGAATTTCGAACAGCCCTTAAGAGAGCGTATCCAAAGAGATTTTCCAGCTGCTCTTCTGCACGTCTCAGCAAGTCTTCAACTGATATGCCTCACTCGGTTGCTCAGCCAGGTATAATGAAAGAAAAAGCGCAGCTCTTGGGTGCCTGATGTTTCTGTTGTAGCTGCCAGCCTGGGCACGTTTTAATATTCTTGTATAATTCATAAGCAATTCCATCAACGCTCTCCAAATGTGGCCTAAGTGGCCGAGCAGCTGGCGCCAAATGCCGCTCAACTCCGCTCCGCTCCGCTCAGCTCAGCTCAGCTCAGCTCAGTCGTTGTCCCATTCCCATTTTCCTGCTCGCTGGCATTTTATTTACTTCAGCCATTTCTTTGCTACCCTAGTTGCTGTTCCACTTTCCCGTCCTGCTGCCTGCGGCATATGGCTCCACGTTTTTGGGCCATTTCGACACGCATTCGATACGTGGGCTAAAGCCTCGATGAAGATCTCGTTGGGAGTCGCTTTGGATTTTTGATGTGGCAATTGTTTTTATTCGATTTGATGTGCGGCGTCATAAATGAGTTTTTAACTTTTCCCTCTTGTCCTTGAGGTGTGGGCGTGCCAGTTGTGGCAACATGTGCCATCGCTTATTAGCTGTGCACTTGGACACAATTTTTATGCGTTTCGAAGTGCTTGTGAAAATTTGCCAAAATAGCGCAGCAAACGAACACACACTCTCTCTCTCTCTCTCTCTCTCTCTCTCTCTCTCTCTCTCTCTGTCTCTCTCTCTCTCTTTCTCTCACACCCATAAATAGTTGGAGCAACTTTTTGATTGCTCTTGTGTAATTACAAAAAAAAAGAAAAGAAAAACAAAAACTGGACATCATTTGACCTTTAGCATTGTATTTAAGCCAACATGCCACGCCCACATGTCGCTCGCGCGCCTACACACACTTTACTGTTACATTGCGCTGAGCAACAGCAACAGCAACAGCAAAAGCAAAGTCAAAGGGTCGTTGGGCGGGGCCAAATGAATTGCGCCTTTAAGGTTTTCGTTTAAGTGAAATGTCAGTTGCAGAAATTGAATCGAAAATTGTAAAATTGGTTTTGTATAAACATTTTTGCCAAATGAAATGAAATGAAAATGCTTTTGTTATAGCTACCCGACAAGCAGTTTCTGATGCCGCCTCCCTGCCCCTCTTGGCCCTGGCTGAAAGCCAACTTCTCATTTCATTTTTTTTCTTTCAGCTTTCTTTCCTCGCTTTTGAGCATCGAAAACATCATATTTCTTGTGCCTGTTTTTTATTTCTTGCGCAAAACAAAGGGCTTTGCTTACCCTTGCCTCTCCCACACACATAATTTATGGCATATACGAGTCCTGTGTGTGTGTGTGTGTGTGTGTGTGTGTTGTTTGAAGCCAAACGTAGCTCGCAGAATTGTGCAAAAGTCAAAACTGCGTCAATCAAAAGCAACAGCAAAACTAGCCAAAGGGTGCCACATGGGGTATATATGGCCAGCAGCTGCTCTACTACGCTCTTGTCGAACTAGCTTTATAATATTTAGCATTTAGTTACGCATTTAATATTCAATAAGCTTACATGAGTCAGGCGAAACTTTTTTGAAGATTTTTCATGCCAAGGATAAAATTAACTCGATAAATGGCAAAAATCCATTTTCCCATACATTTGAGTGAAATATCTTATATGCAAATACTTATTGTTTCCTAAGGCATCAGCTTACAAAATTTTTAAATATTTATATAAAATATGATTATGAGTAAAAATGAGCCATAGAGTCTTTGACAAAAAGCTGCAAGAATTGAACTGAAGAGAATTAAAATAAAATAAAATATACATGTATATGTATATAAGATACATATATTTAAAATTTAAAAATATTAAAAATAATACTATTTTAAAATAATATTATAGATATATTTGATTATTTGCTATGCCTGAGTATAATAACATTTAACTGAATAAAAACCAATGAGCTTAGAATTTGCTATACTAAAGATTCATATCGAATACGTGTCGAAATCTGATCAACGTAAAAATATGTACATATGTATATATTAGCATATATATATATAGTTGTTTATAGCTTTATCTAGATATCCAATAAGTAACTTCAGCTGCTGTCTCGCTCTCTCTTGAACTGTGCATAGCCTCTGCTAGAATATCTTGACAGGATATTCTCAACCAATTGCCTTGGTTGTTCAGTTACCCCTAAATTACGTCTGGCACTTTATGCTTTATGTATGTAGTTCCTTACCACTCGGATGCTGTCTGTGATTTATCAGCTCTTGAAGGCAGCAAAGAAACTGCGGGTAATGCCAGATAACGTTGTACATTTTATTGCATATACAAAAAATCGTATAAATTGTGCGTAACAACCGCTGCCTATATATACATGTACATATATATATCTTCATGCGTATGTGTAATACTAGTTAAATGTAAATTAGAATTAGGAATTTAATTTAGCCGAGCTAACTAACTTAGTAGAACTAGAAACGAGCTCGCATGATTCACATTGTAAAAATGACTAGTGAATTAATTCCGTCGATTTAGAGCTATTTACAGGTATATCTAGATCTATTGATATAATATTTATATATATATATTTATATATATACTGTGTACGTATTTGTGTATAACTAGCAAACCCGATTTGGCATTTGGTTGCAAGAAAATGAATTGTGAAATTGTTGCAAATGAAGTGAATGGACTAAAGAATACCCTGTAACAACGAAACCGTTTTGTTAGCTTATCCATTTGGCAGCTGTTTATGCCACGATTTTGGCCAGAATGTGACTAAAGCTATTCAACAGACACACGCACACGCACACACACACACACACGCACCCACACACACACTCTCACACACACACTCTTATATAGATAAATACTTGAATTATAGCTAAACATCCTGAATGCCCGCCGCACAGTCAATTATCGGCTGAACATCGTCCCTGTCTCGCTCCGGATCGAGGCAGGCGGTCATGGCATGCGGCATATGGGTGCGCAGCAGAGCATAGTTGTCCCGCTGATGCAGCATCAGCTTGTGCTGCTGATGGGCAATGAAGCTGCTGCCGCGTCGCAGCGAGCGCCTGCCCATCTCGAGTATCTCGAGTGAGGGATCGCGTGCGAACACAAAGTTCTGATAGGCACGCACAAAGCTGAAAATGATAGCCGAGGCGCCGCCCACGATCATCAGATAGGAGCCAATGGGCACCGCGTGCGGCGCTATGACCGTGGCCAGGTATAGCCAGCCCTTGATAGCGGGTGTCAGCTCCGAGATGCCCTGGAAAAAAAAAAACAACATAATAATATTAGATGATATCGTCACATAGTTTATGGAGAGCAGCCGATTGACCCACCTCCTCGAGCCACATGACGGGGAACACAAAGTCACGAAAATCACGCACTGGATGCACGTCCTTGGCGCGCGTCACCTTCAGATTGAGCTGAATGCGCACCTTGCCCTCCAGCGGTACTCCAAGTTTCTACACAGACATTGGAATTAGACAGCATTAGAAGCAGCTAGAACAACAGCTCTGAGAACTCTTACCGGTTGTATTTTGAAGTAGGTTTCGTGCTTTTCGCGCTCCGGTTGGAGACCCTCGACTGCGTCGAGCAGCTGCGGATCAGATTCGTAGAAATGCGGATTGGATATGTAGACGGGCGCGCCATACTGACATGGGCTGATATTTTGCAGTCCCCTCACAGCCTCATAGTCATTCGTATCGTAGCATTTGTTTTCCGGATTATTCCGCGAATCGCCGTACGAGTTGTTGGGCAGCCGATAGAGATCGGCGGCCAGGCCGTCCTTTTCCACACGCTCCACGTACTTGAGCGGAATGATGCGGCACAGATCCTTGTCATAGATGTGCACCAAATCCGACTTGGTAATGTCACGCGGCGGAAAGAAGGAGCCCTCCGAGCCGGCGATGCTTGTGCAGGGCTCCTCGTTCCAGTGCGGCAGGTGATTCATGCCATTGAGCGAGTCGATGTAGCCAAACTGTTCCATGCCCTGGTAGCCCGTCTTGATGCTCGACACCTCCGTCAGTGTGCCATTCCGGCCCAGCAGCAGGCCCATCCTCTCCATGGGTCGCATGTGCTTCGGGTAGAATCTGTGCGCCAGGCTGACCAGCGCATCATCGTAGCCAAACACCAGCTGATCCGCAGTCACATTGATGAAGGGCTTCAGCTTGGCTGCCGTCAGCACTATGGATATCGTCTTGGACAGCAGATAGCCCAGCTTGGGGCTCAGACTTGTGAGGGTCTGCGATAGAGAAGAAGAGTGAATGGAGCTCTTTCCTATACGCTTCAATTGCTCACTTACCAGCATTGGTATATTGGGCGTGACTATGGGCGTATTCTTATCGATACTCAGTTCAGGAACAAATTGTAAGATTTTCTTATGCTGATATGACACCGTGTAGTTGTTCTCGTGGAACTTGACATTCACCTTCTCCATGTCCTCCCTGCAAAGATGAAGCAGATTGTCACACATTGTAAATTGTATCTTGCTTACGCGCAGCACGTGCCACAGTCAAAGTCAGGGACGCTGGCCATAAAAATTCAAAAATTGTTCCACAACGGCCAGCGGCCCAGCCCCAGTTGAATGTCAAGTTCATTTGTCGCGTTCGTCGGTGAAATGTGGCCAAAGAAACGTAACGTAACGAAAAAACAAAAACAATAACACAATAACAAAATACAACAACAATAACAAACAAAATGAGATGACAAACGCTTTAGCGTTTTTGTGGCGTTTTTGTGGCGGTTTCAGCAGCTACCGAAACGGCATTGTCATTTGATGTTGATTTAAAGTGTTTGCCACGTTTATTGTTTGCTGTTATTGCTGTTGCTGCTGTCTTCAACTAATCCATCAAATCATCATAAAGCTGTGGTCGCGGCTTAATTGCATTTTAATTCAAGCGGTCGACAATTAATTTCAGTGATTAATATCTATATATTGGAGTGTCTCTAGATTTCTATATCTGTTAAGATGTATCTGTATCGAGATTTGCGTATCTATTACAGTATTAGGTTCTCTTGATCTCTAGTGTGTCTGTCATTGTTGCAGCTGTAGCTGCATTTATATATCTTTATCTATTCAGTTTAGCTGCGTATCTGCACCTTTGCAAAATAGTTGGGATATGTATCTGAATGTGTTAATTTATTTATATTTGTGGATTTCTAAATTAATTGTATCTGCATATGAGTCCCTGTCTATCTGTTAGTATAGTTATCTGTTAGATTTTTGGTCTATGTATCTCTAGCTGTATTTGTATCTTTGAGATTGCGATTGTATCTATATTTGCCAGGCTCTAAAGTATCTCTAACTTCAATTGTGTTTTGTGTTTTCTCTTTAATTGTGTTTTAATTTGACTTGCTGTTATTTATTTTTTTTTATTTATTTATTTTAGTATTTTACAATTCTATGTCTTTGTATCTGTATTCTTAATTTATATAAATAATTATTTGTACTGAATTCTTCTCTAAATATTAATACGCATATCTATTCAACTATTTATCTATCTAAATTTAGCTACAATATTATAGTACTTTAGTTTAGTATACATATTTGCTTTCAATTAATCGGCTGTCGCCTGATCTTGTCAGGTTATCCTTCACTTGAACTGGTTTAATGTCTGGGCGGTCCCGCCTCAGCTTGTCAAACATAACATATTCTCAGATACACCTGCTCTCATTTGTCGCTTTGTTATTTTCTGTTTTCGATTTGATGTCTCAATTAATGCAAACGCCACAGCTCAGCTCAGTGGTTCGGCGTTGTCAGCAGTTGCAACTGCTGCAACTGCAACTGAGACTGTTGCAAGTTTCCATAAGCACAAAATAATTGCAGTTTATGGAGTGTTAAAATTGAAAGGTTTTTAAGCTGTTGCCATTTATTTTGCATTGTGGTGCATTCGATTTGGATAGAGCGTGCCAAAGACTTATGTGCGCTAATCAATCCAAGTCATAATCTGAAATTTCAATTATTGCTGCGCAGCATTAATATTATATTTACAATTTACTTAATTACTCCTAATCTCGCCCACTGACCACAAAGGTCAAGAATCATCAAAAAAAAGCGAAAATAAGCTTTGCCCATAATCTTGGCTTGATTTTCTTTGTCTAAGATTTCAGTATGCAGCGCGAGCGAACATTTTAGGTTCTATTAGCACAATTATGATAATTAGGCGCATTAAACTCAATTTCAAAAGTACTACACATATATATACAGCTATATATATATATATTGACCAAACGAGCCGTGACCAGAGAACACTTAGCTAAAGCTGCCATGAAATTACGGATATTACTTATGAATATAATAAGTTTCGAAAAATCGAGAATCAAAAGGCGTAACCACTTTCCCCTCTATGAAATATTTTGATATTTTATTATTATTTAATGCGGGAATTGATTTACACACCTGTAGACAAACGGACCCACCTCCTGCAGCTTGGGCTTCTCGCCGCCGAGGAAGCCATCCGGATTGGTCACATTGTAGATGTAGACCTTGGTCAGCCGTATAACGCCGGGTCTTTGCCAATAATGATAGCTTAATGTATCATTCCACAGCCTTAAATTCTGTATTAGCATAAAGAAGCGTTAATTTAGATATAGAAAAGTAACAGATTGCACTTACCTTTAGTATAAAATAATCCAGCCATGGTATGGATGATAAAACTATGCCTAAGATTAATGTCACTATACCAATAATTATCACAGCTAGTCTATCTGAAAGTAAATCAAATATATATATCTACAGTTAGTCACAGTCAGCATTCCGCTTTTAGCCCTTAGCTCATATTGTAAATCAATGCAAACGAAAACACTTCACACAAATATTGGGACAGTAAAATCTGTTAGATGCATACAAAGCTGAATGGCTTTAGCTGTTGGCACATTTTTAATGGATGTGGGCAAATATTGACGAGAAATACGTCATTCTACGTAGAATTTTTTAGAGTTGAGCAAATACAAGCTTTGACGCTTTTCCAGAACAAAGTGAAATTTAGCCATAAACAGTGTGATTTTTATAGCTTGAAAATACAAGTTGTTAAGGGAGAGTTTAGTATATAGGTTTAGAGCACTGTTTGTCTTGTTATTTATTTATGTACATCCGCTTCAACGTAAATCGCAATGGAACGCAGACAAATAATGTTTGATTTGAAAATATTTTGCAGCTAGATTATTAGCGAAAAACTGCTAGAAAGTGTTAAACTATTTCAATTCTCAGAGTTCATATCTGACAGAAGACTACAAATTGTGAGTCATTGCCTGAGCGTCGCTAGGAGAGAGCTCCTTGGAGCTCTCTTTACACTCTTGCATATGCGTGTCACGCACTCAAAACACGTCTTGGGCTCAGCTCTCCCGACACCTCCTTTCCCTGATGAATGCTGCTGTGGCGCGCTGAGTTAAGCTGGATCATAAAACTGTTGTTGACGAACTGGGTCTCATTGGCATTGCACGTCTGTCACTCATAGCCTGACAGATCAGGGTGCTCTTGGCCGACTTATCGAAATTTGTGATAGGCGTAGAGCAGACTTGATGATTATATTTCGCTTATCAGACAATTGAGATGCGTTTTCGATGGCAAATCGATTTTGCTAATGGGCCAGTGCACTTAGCTGACTCGAATGATTTGCCCATCTGCCATTACCTTGTTGACATTTTGTCATGTGTGGGCGTGGCAGTGGCCGTCCTACGCGTCTTTGTGCAATGCCAACGGGTTTGTGCCGTTCGGCGTCCGCGCCCCCCTAAAACAGTCAACGAACTGAATGCACTTGCGGCCAGGCCACACGCGCTGCAATCGCTGCAAGCCATCTAAATGCATTTTATATAGGGAAAAAAAGTGCAAGGCTCAGCACTTTAGCATAAAATATACTTTAATATATACACACACAAAAAATATGTTATATATTGATTTATTGATGGCGTGCAATTTTTGGGTCGGTCGGTTCAGCATTTCGATAAGGCTAGCAAAAAAGTTCAACTTGGCATGGATTGTAAATCATAAACCAGAGATGAGCTATGGGCGCGATAATTGTATTGTTTGTGCACTCAGAAATCGGCAAAGTTCAAGCGTTTCATTGACCCTGAAATGTAGAGGCTCCCAAAAAAAAAAAAAAAAGAAAACCAAAACAAAATAAAAAACAATCAACAACAACAAATTGAGCCAGAGAAAGTTACGTAAAAAGTCATAAAATCAAGCACAAAATGTTGACAGTTTGGCAACTGCAACCTATACATATACATATATATATATACAATGTATTTATATACTTTTCTTTTTTTGGGGCAGCTGTCAAACTGAAGGTCAAGGGAAGCACAGGCAACACAATCTGATCGCCGCATTTAAAGCCCGTTTACATTTATCGGCTGTTCGCTTTGCCTTTTGCCTGCTGCTGGCTTCAACTGGTTGCGTTATTAGTTCATATCGATAATTATATAAATATGTGTAGTACATATATATTGTTTAATGTATGCATGCTTGTATATAGATTAGTTGTTGCTGCAATTGACAACGCTTGCATGGGCCGGTCGACATGGTCAATAAACATTTGGCACACAATTGATACGTCAGCGCCTGCTGCCGTTGACAATAATGCTGACTACTTCGCAGTTGTTGTTGTTGTTGTTGTTGTTGTTGTTGCATGTAAGAAATTGTTGTTGTTGTTATTGTTAATATAACTATTTGTGCTGCTTGTTGTTTAACTACACTGCCAGCTATAAATATTAGCTTAGTCAGGCAATATGTGACATTTGCTCGAACACATTTCATATGAAAATATTTTTTATTTATAAACTTTTTCTTTCACTTAAAGTAAACTGAATTCGTGTAAAATTACATTTATTTTGCTTGTTTCATGATATGCTTTGATAATAATTGAGTGGTCATATCAAAGATTTATAAATGCTTTGCATAATTCTGATAAGAGCTGATATAAGCTGAGCTAAGCTTCATGCGCATTAGTATATTCAAGCAATACTGATAATATTATATTAACAATTGATTAAAATGTTGGCTAGCATATTTACTATTCGTTATGCTGCATTATGCAGTATTTGCATGTAAAATATGCACAATCTTTGGAATTACAGCGTGAGCAGAGGCGTTGTCAAAGGGGAAGGTATTTAGTTGCTGTATGATTGGCACTCTTCTTTCGTGGCTATGCAATGCTTTCTTTTTGCAGACTTGAGTTCTTGGCCATTTCTTGCTGTTAAGGCCAGCCCCCTTTACAGTCAGCCCCTGGCCTTAGCCACTTGATACGGGTGTCATATTCTTGTTTTGCCGAAAATTACAGCCAAGCATGCAATATTCTCGTTGGTTTCTGATTTCCATGCGCCTGAGCTGAACTCATGCTGAACTGCTGAAGGAACTGCTAGCTAAATGGCAATTGGTTATACTCAATTCCCGCTAAACTTGGCTCTATTGATATGTCGTCGCTCTGTTTGGCTAGTTTTTGACTATTTGTTAGCTACTTTTTGTTGCTCGACGCATTTATTTCACAGGAGAATGCTAAAATTCGCTCGTGTAACAAAACAAATTGCAACTGACTTTGAATAGACGCGGAATTGTGCGCTGCAACAAAGCAATAATAACAGAAATAACAATAACAAAAATAACAACAATTGCAACAATTGCAACAATAACAACAATAGCTGCACATTTGCAACGCTTGCAGCTAAACAATTAAGCTCACATTTCGTCTCAGAACGTGCCCCAAAACTGCTTGGCAGGGGACAACAACAGCAACAACAACAACAACAACAAAGACAACAATGCAGCATGGCACATGATCTGACTCTCAAGTGCCGCCGATAACTGCACATTGTAAACACTTTTGTTTAAGCAAATTATTGTAATTCTTAGGTTGAGGAAATGGACACGGCCTGACTCGATCTGGTCTGGCCTGGCATTGCGGCGTGTGCATTTCCTTGTGCCGCATACGCCTCACAACTTGCAACCATATGAAGATCTCCAGATTCGATACCAATTAGCCAGGCGTACATCTGCTCCAAACCGGTTAACGTTGACCTGGACGTGCCCTCTCGGCAATCGCGGCTTTAACTTATCGCATATTGGACCTTAATTAAAGCATTTACAACCGATCGCAATGCAAAGTTTCGATTCCCTTTGTTTTTATTGTATTTTATTGTATTTTATATCTTGTTCTCTTTTTTGGAGGTGCAGCATTAAGCAGAAACATGTTAACAAGATAAAGTAGCTGTAAAATTACGAGGGCATGCTGTAGAAAGTGAAAGGTCGGGCATATCCATAGTAAGAAATCCCATTAAGACAAGCAAATTGGCTAATTGCAATTAAAGAACAACCGAACTTGACATTGGAAGAGCAGAGCGAAGAGAAGAGCAACAATTAAGATGTGAGCACGGACAGACAAGGATTCAGATTGACTAAGGAGTTCTCAAAAAGAACTATAAGGAAGCAATTAAAAATTCATTACGAATAAACTAATTTAACAGAGATGTTATACAGATGTTATAGAATATATAAAAGACAGATTTAATAAAAAAATTCAGAGAATTTTATAAAATTTTATGAGAGACAAAAGCAACCTTCAGATACCCAGAATTCACTCAGATACACACAGATTCAGCAACAACAGTGCAACTATCTCAGCGCCCGCCAAAAAATAGAAGTCTTAGGAATGCGCTTGGCAAAGATTCAGAGTGCATTTGCTGTGCAAGTGCTGAGTGAGATAATGCCTCGAGAGCGCGGCTCGATACATTGCATGTGGCCTAAATCAACTGAATCAACTTTACATTTGTTAGTTATATAAGCGTAAGACCGAGACTCACGCACACTGCTGAGCGCCGCCGAGTGCGACTTGTTATTGCTAAAGACTCCATCTGCGCTTTGGCCAGTGCAACTAACTAGCTGACACTTCTTCTTGCCAACCATGGAGGCTGCTCATGCAGCAGCCACAGCCAGCAACAGTCGCCTTAGCAGCAGCAACCGCGCCTATTTCTATTTGTGCAGCGCACACAGACTGTATGGCAAACACCGCGTTCCGCCCCAACCCAATCTGATGCTCTCCCCACTCGCCCCCGTGGGGCCACCTTTGAGTCGCAGCTAGAATTGGCCAGCTGTGATTGCTAACTTGGCTGCTTAATTGTGTTAATTTGTGTTCACTCTCTTGATGCCGTCAAGCGCTCCGTCGTGTCCCATGCTCGAATCCATGTCCAGAGCTAGCCAATCCGCTCTATGCTCCACTCACTCAACAGTCGCCGTTGCCGTTGTCGTTTGCCTCTCCGACTCAGTTTTTAATCTCACTCGCAGCTTCAAATTTCGGTTTTTGGTATTTCACTTCTCTGGCTGCTGCTTGGACTGGGCCTCTTGAGGTCTTGTATATTGATTTGGCAACATTTTCATATTTGCTTTGTGTGTACACGACTCGAGTGTGTATGCATGTATTTGTTAGTTGTAGTATTTGGCAGTTAATAGTTGTTGTTGTTGTTGTTGTTGTTGTTGTTGTTGTTGTTGTTGTTGTTGTTGCTATAGTTGTTGCTGCAGCAGACAACATTGCACTGGCCAGTTAAGTACCCGCTTGGACTTTTCAATTGCGAATTTTGTATTTCGGCTTTTGCTTCACTTCTGTTTTGCGTTTTTCCTATGGCTTTTGCTATTTGCTTGTCAGCCTGTTTAGCACGGTATTAGAATTACCTAAGCACAGTGGCACCAAATCAATTGAAACTATGTTGTTGTCCCCTACTGCTGAATGGGATCGAAAGGGAGAGGGGGAGCTAAAGATAGATCTCTTCTGAATCATCCCCCTTCAATATGATTTATTTAATGTAACTTTAATGCTTGATTGGCTGACTGATACAGCTTCTTAATTTCAAAAATGTTTGCTCAGTTCCGCTTAGCTTGACATTAGCTCCATTGAACGCGAAACCTTCGAATCATTATGAATCTCATATAAAATGCGCAATAAACAGTCGCACAGATGTGAGCAGGCATCATAGCATCATATACGACTATGAAAATGAAACTATTATATATTCTCTAGTTGATTTAATGGACCAAAACTGAAATGCAAACTTGGCAAATTGTTATCAGATCACACGTAATAGAGAAGCATTTAAAAAATGTCAAGCCTCATCTGCAAGTCGCAAATTGTCAGAGCCAATGGCAAGCACTTGTCGCAGTGCAAACGTGGCTATAAAGCACACCGAATGCCGCTGTAAAGTACAAAGCGCTTAAAACATTATTCTATGCCAGCGAAAACTTGCCCAAAATGAAGGCAATCAAAACACGTCAACGAAATCGAAAACGAAACTACGCCAAACAAAACGGAAAGCGAAGCGTAAGCCAAGTTCAGAGAGCAAACAGACAGTCAGAGAGAGAGAGAGAGACAGAGAGAAAGAATGAGAGCGAATGTGTGTGTGTGTATGTGTGTGTGTGAGCGAGTCTGTTCAATGTTCTTGGCCATGGTTGCTGTTAGCACACTTGGCTGCGTCGACAACATGAGCACAGCTCACTCGGCGTATACGCAATGTCGTCAATTGCACAGAACGCGGCTAACTAGGCAAGTCTCGTGTCTGTCTCTCTGTGTCCGTTTCCTTGATTTCAATCTTACGTTGAGCCGTTGCTGATGTTGCTGTTGTTTATAATTCAATTTCAAGTCTGCAGCAGTGGCTTGCCTTGTTGTTGTTCTTGTTGTTGTTGTTGCTTTTATTAGTCGCTATTTTTTGGCCAAAGACTCGTTTTGCATTGCAGTTGCAGTTGCAGTTCTCGGATGACCAGTTTTGCTTCAAACTTACAGCAGCAATCGTTTGTTTTGTTGTTGTGTTTTTCGTTTTTGTTTTCCTTTTTTTTTTTTTTAATTAAATTTTATCTACATGTTATATTTGTTGTTGGATTTTAGCCCCCACAAGTTAAAAGTGGCGCACAACTTGTTTGGCTTTTATTTTTGGTCAAGTAAACAGCTAAAAGGCAACAACAACAACAACAAAAGATATAACACAAAAATGTAGTTAACAAAACTCAACCAATTTGGTAGTTGATATTGACTTTAGGCTCACTAATTGCGCGTTTAATGATAACATTTTCATAATTAATTTTTATGTTGTGGGCAACAAGCAATAAATTGCATTGAAATAAAATAAATAATTATATTTAAAGAGTAATAAAAATGTTTAAATACAAATTTTATACTTTAAAATATTACGAATATATATTTTATATATTTTTTTAATATTTAAATAGAAAAGAAAATTTCAAAATATTTATTATAAAAATAAATATCTTTAAATAAATATTTTTAAATTAAAAAAAATTTTTTTTTTGCTTTACAAATATTTAATTTAATCTATATTTTAAATCATTTCTCAGTTTTGCAAGCCACATAATAAATCCTTTTAAAATAATTGCAAATTAATTAAATATTTATATAAACTATTTATGGAGTAAAAGCTATTTTCGTCTTTTAATTATTTGTTCAATTAAATAATTATAATAATTTTACTCAATGATTTTATTTACTCTCCATTACATCACAGAATCTTGCCGCTAGCTCTAAATGTTTTATTAAACAGTTAGGCTCAGGCAGCTCAGCGCATGACTTGCATTCATAGTTAATACTTACTGTTGCTTATCTTAACGCCATGAGATATTAACATGGACAGCGGCGTTCCTCTGTGTGTTACATGAGGGCGTGAACGCCGCCCCGTGCTAGTTGACCCTTGCGCTTGTTGTTGTTGATGTTGTTGTTGTTGTGGCTGCAGTTGCTGTTGTTGCTGCTGCTGCTGCTGTTGTTGTAGCTGTCGCCGAGAAATACGCCCACAGCAGACCCAGTCAAGCAGGTGATCTCTCGCCGTGCGTCCATATCTCAAATAATGTTTCTCTAAGCCCATAATTCAAGTCTGAAATAGAATCAAGAGAATTAGCTTTGGGCTGGCTAGTTTAAAAGTCAACAACATATTTATGGAAAGCAATTAAATTTTAATTTGTCTAATCTCTGCCTTTACGGGGTCGCTATCTACGCAAAATGTTTAATTTGAGTTTGGGGGACTTTCTAGGTGCAGAGTTCAATAAGTCCGGCTAATGCTCAATGGATGCCCTCCAACGAAACGTTTCATCTCAATTAAGTCATACGCCTCTCATAGAACGTATTAAGAATGTCCGGTATTACAGAAACCCCAGCAACTCGTGCCATAAATTAAGCGCAAAACAACAAACAAATGGTTTAATGCCTGGTTAGCTCAGGTTGATAAATGTTCAGAGCTTCAGAATGTGTTCGCCTCGCAGATACCCCTTAAAATAAATAATGAAACTTGAACAGCTGTTGTTTATTAATAGCTAAATATACCTTGTTTTTAGTTTACAGGGTATTCTTAATTAAAATAAAACATTTGTCACTTGCTACGTGCCCGATAGCAAAAATATTTCCATTCTTTATGCAAATCAAATTGTAGCTGAGAAATGGAAAATGGAAATCAGCTGCGAGTCTGGCACTGCCAATTCACTAATAGCCTAAGATCTGCCAGAACATTCGCTGAAATCCGTTTGCATGCACAAATAATCGCACGACCCATCGCATTGCCATGACGAGCAAAAACAAAAGACTCAGGCAACGAACTTGCAAGCCAGCCAGCAACAAACCAGCCAAACAAAACAAAACAAAATGAAACGAAACGAAACGAAACAAAACTTTCGTAATTTATGTGCCATACAGCAGTGACGAGTGTCAGCCTCAACGATCTCGAGCTCATCTCGACGCATGCGAGGTGAATCATTTGTCTGACATAACAGCCCATAACCACTAAATGAAAAGTTCACTTTTTTTTCTGAGCTGCTCTGCTACAATTGAGCGATTTTGAAGTTATGAATAAAATGTTGTGCAAAACACAAAACTATTTAAACACAATTAATGACATTTAGTTGGAGTTTTGCTTTTTATTTTTGTCAACTGCTTTGGACCAAGTTCAAAAGCTGCTCTCTGCATCGGAATCTGACTTAATTTACGCCAAGCCGAATCGAAAAAAAAACACACACAAGAAACCAGCTGAGCAAAAATATTTTAACTTTTTTTTTTTTTTTGTAAAGTTTTCTGGCTGCGCTTAATGAGCATCAAATAATTAAGGCCAGTTTTAATTTGCCAACATTTGCGCAATGAGGAAATATGCGAGACGCATGCCAAGGATATATAAGGAATGGAACAGGAAACGCTGCAAGGCCTGCAGGGAATCGATGGGAAACAGAAACAAGTGCTAAAATATCGAGTCAAAATTATGGCTCTTGGAAAATAAGATGATGCCTTTATCTAAAAAGCTTTTAACAATTGAATCTCAATGTATACAACATTAACAGATATTTATTTGCATGTTTTAATTGACTTTCAATTAAAAATAGTTAAACAAAAGCTTTTTCAAGTTTTCATTAAGAATGTAAGTCCTTAATTAAATTTTTATATATTTATTGGGACTTCGAATACTTAAAAAAATTGTTTCATTTATTGATTCTCTTGCAGTTTCAGCTCAGGCAAACACGCTGATTTCTGTTTGTTACAAACACTGGCTAATAGCCATTACACCCTGTTTACTCTGCTTTCAGTGTGGTTGACTATATTAAAAAGGCGAATGACTAACACAATTTTGGAGTCAAGTAAATAAAAGACTGGACAAAGGCACTTGCTGAAGGCAGCTAAGCACTCTCGTTGAACTTAACCGAGTATCAAATATGATTTGCGAATGACTCGACGAATTTGGAGGCGTTGTCCAGTGCATTATAGCCTGATGTATGGCATACTAGACCCAGTTAAAGACCGCATTCTTATGGCCCATTGGCTGAATGCCAAAATATGGTAAAATCTACAATTGCTGTCAATCGCATTTGAATGAGACTTTTGAATGGCTTTGCATGCTGCATTTAATGTCAACAGTATTTCGTACACCCCAATTAACCAAACGTAAAACACACCGAAACGCTTTCCCGCAATTTGCGGCTCATAAGCGTCGCTAAAGCCAATCCATTAAGAAGTCCCCAAGACAATATCCCAGCCCCGATTTACAACGTGCCGCCCAGCTCTAAACTGTAACTGAAACACGTTTCAACAATTTTCTGCTTATTTTCACACATTGACTCCGGCATTTCGGCATTTCAGCATTTCGACCGGCGACGCGACGACTTGGTCACCTGGTCACCTGGCCGTCTGAGCCGCCTCGGCTTCTTGCCTGTGCGCTGTGTGCGCTTTTGCTTCTTTGGCATATTATGTAACTATGTGCTTTGCCTTTTTTTTCCGACTCTTTTCTTCATCTTTCGTTTCTTGAGGAACCAAACCACAAATGAAATTAAAGTAACAACTCAAGATAGCCGCACTAACTGCCTAGAAATCATTAAAAAATAGCTCAAAGATTTGCGTAAATGTAGAAATTACAACAACAACAACAACAACAGCGAAATATTGCAAAATTGCATAAATACAAAATCTATTGACCCAAATATAACCAGTCAGGCACATATGGCAACCACGCCATGTTGCAACTATCCCGCTCCAGCTCCAGCTACAGCTACAGCTCCCAGTTGCTGCTTTCTAACATTGCCAACAGCTGATGACGATATTGAGTCTCGCTTTTGGCCAGCTCATTGGTAATAGTAACACTTTCGATTGCACCAGGTGCAGCAGCAGCAGCACAAGCAGCAGCTAACCAGACACACCAAACGGGCCATTCCAGCCAGAAGTAAGTAGGTTGCTTGGCCAACAGGCCACTTAGCTGCTAAGCCACTAAACCACTGAGCCGCTGAGCTACGGAGCCATTGTGGCTGCTTGGCATTTGCCAAAAATAAAAAAAAAATAAATAAAAATAAAAAATCTTCTTGCCCGTTTACACCTGTTGCATTTGCTGCTTTATTGTTATTGTTGCTGTTGCTAATGCAATCATGTCGTGCGCATTTCAAGAGCTGCGCCTGCATTTAAGCATGCGCAAAAATAATCAGCTAAATGGACTGTATTGTCCTTTATTTGCAGTTAAAGACTAACAAAGATTGCCTATTATTGTTGCTAATTCAATAGCTTCACTTACAACTACTGCAAAAGGTAAAAGCCAAATGAATCTTATTGAAATTTCTATATCTTATCTTTATTTCTTTATGCCACCTTTGCTGCATCTCAGCTTCAGGCAGTGAGCCACCTAAACTGGTTTGACTGCAGGATGTAAATTTTTTGTTTGGGTATTTCCCAAAACTAAAGCCAAGCGTGTTCGTTAGTTATTCAATACAATTCAATACAAGTCACTTTTTCAAAGATTTGTCTAAGTAAAAAACTCAGCAGAAAAGTATAAATAATTTAAAGAAAATGTAGCTTTAAGCTGTTTTAGCTCGTACTGAAATGCAGCTCAGAAATATGAAAGCAGAAGTAATTCACGAAGCTAAACTATGTTGACTCGAATCATGAATAGAATCGAACAACAATTTCTGATTTACTCTTCGATATCTTAGCTAGAATTAATAATTCAATCTAAAGTTTATTCCCTCTCTTTCAGTTTCTCTTGATATCATTCAATCTCACTCAATTCTCAATCACATTTTTCTTTTATTTCACTCTCATTACTTTTCATTCAATCCATCTCTCTCTTTCACCATGCCTTTGCCTCTCTCTCTCTCTCCCATTTACTTCTCTCTCCCTCTGTTTATATATTTATTACTGTTTCTCTCTGTTAAAAAAGGCTTTTAGAGTATGGCAAATTCGTTGCATTGCTGCTGCTATTGCTGCTGCTGCTGCTGCGGTTGCTGCTGCTGCTACTTGGCTTACAGTAGCCGCCAATTCGAGTGCTCATTGTTGTCTTTGCTGTTTGTCATCTTGTGCACTTGTTTATCTCGTGCTGTTGTTGTGGTTGCTGTCTCTTACTCGATTTTTTTGGATAAATTTCACACACACAGCAGCCAGTGGCAGCTCCACTGCAGCGTGAAGGTCGCGCGCCATTTATCTTTCTCTTGTGACAGCTGTTCCACATCCAGTTTTGTTGTTGTTGTATTTTGACTTTTTCTCTCCTGCTGTTTTATTTTTTTCTTGACGCACGTCGTGTCGCCTCCTCTTTATGCATTTTTAATAAATTTTTACTTAATTTTTTGCATTTACTTATTTCACGTAAGTATATAAAATTTCAATAATTTTTTTTTTATTGCAAAAGCGCCTTTTGCCTGATTACAGAGAGAGGGAGAGGGAGGAGCGACTGGAACGGCACTTGAATGGCTTCATAAGCCAATGCCAAGGAAGCGCCCACAAAAGGGCCGGCATATGATCAGAGCAGCTTGGAGCAGCAGGGCTCCACATATTATAATTGGTATCGTTGGGACGCGTTGATTGGCAAATTGTATGCAATTATTGAAACGGACTGTGCGCCCATCAAGCAGAAACTTTCCTGAATTTTTCGAAATGTTCGAAATGTTTGCACTGACTTAAAAGTTCGTTCATCTTTGGCTCTGTTGACATTGAAACGCCCCAATATTGCGGAAGTTGCCGCTACACCCAAGCCCACAAACAGACAGAGAGACAGACAGAAGAGACGGGCAGCCAGCATAAGTATTTAACTGTAATTGCGGCTTACACATTGCTTGGGTATTCATTAGGGGCCTGAACTTTAAGAGCCCTATAGATATGGCAATTTCTTTGCGTCTGCCAAAAATATACATATTTATGTATATGTCTGTATCACGCAAGCCCCAAAGGCCCCTCTTACAAATATTTGCTTGCTTAGTTAGCCCGGGCCAGTCGTCATCTCAGCCATGTAAATTGTTTCGCTGTGCTCAATTAACTTGAATTGGCAACACTTCGAGCGCATCAAATTATTCTCCGAAATAAAATGAAACAAAGCCCACAGCATTAAATCAATTGAATTAAGTTATTTAACAGACGCACATTTGTTTATGCAATTCGCAGCAAGTGCAAAAATATAACGAAAGACTTAAGCAACGAACTTGACACTCCGCAGGGTGAAAGGCCAAGACAATATATGAATTACCCGAGTTCCGCCAGTGGGCAGCAGCTACGTGAACTAACGGAAATATATATAATTATAGATTTGCTCAGCATACATTATCTGAACTATCGGAGAATTTTACAGTAATCAGCAAGGAGATAATTACTATTGCGAAATCTCGCTCGATTGCAAACTGAACGCTGATGTAATCTTTGATTTAGTATTTATTATACAAATTATAAAATGCAGACTAGCACACTAGTCTTTAATATATTGTATAATAGTTTCTATTTGCCTAAAGCTTAGCACATATAGCCTTAAGTCTTTAAGCAAACTTCTCAGCTGGGTTAAACTTCTCCCCTTTACTTTGCAGCGTAGTTCAGGTCTCACTTAAGTATTATCAACAAGATCTTCTAGCTGCTTTTTTTTTGATTATAGCTAAATATTTTTTTACATTTATTAACTTGTCTAGGCAATTCTGGGTTCAGCTCAGGCAATTGCCACGCGCTCTTCTCTCGGTTACTGTGGCGAATCGCTGAAGCGTGTCTGCTTCAGCAAATTATTGGCAAATTATATTTTCAATAGTCCGCAGCTACAGCAACAGCAGCAGCAACAGCAGCAGCAATAGCAGCAACAGCAACTGTTGCCTCTGCAAGCTGCGCTGCCTGTGCGTCTAGTTCGTTGCTTGTGTTTTGTAATTTATACGTTTATTAGCTAGCTCTCTCTTTCACTCGCTCACTTGTCTCTCCCTCTCTTCATCTGTCTCACTCAGCCGCTCTCTCACTCTCTGCATCTATGCGGTTTGGCTTACGAGCCATTTTTAGCTAAGCGCTCTTAACACATTTTGCTAATGCTCTAATTGCGTTGCAGAATTTTATTTTTGGCCTTAGCGATTAAACTTGGCTTGAGCTGTAAAGCAACAGCAATCCTTGTTGCAGTTGCTTTTTACATAGGCTTTTCTAAGCACTTTAATAACACTTTTGGGTTTTTTTTTTTTTTGTTTATATGAATAGCTGAATTGCGGCTCAAGAGGCTGACAGACGCAGCGAAGGCCGCCTACGAAGCGTGTCCATAAGAGCAACAAAAACTTGTAATAATACAATAAAGCCAATCCTAACTCAATCCTGACCTAAGTCACAGCACTTTTGATTGCCGTTGTTTAGCTGTCTATCCGTCCGTCTCTCCGTCCCGCCGCCTCTCGCTGGGCGATTGATGGGCTGCTGGCCGAAAATGTTGCGCTTATCAATGGGCAAATCAATTTGCAATTAAAAAGCGTGCCGCACATTATATAAACCTATCTATAAGCATATTGTACATTCAGGTTATTAGCAAATTGTGCCGCTAGCAACAACAACAAAAACATCATGTGGCAACATGTGCGCAAAAAAAAAAACAGCGCCGTGAATCACAAGCTTATGTCAATATATCAATTTAACGGCTAGAAAAAAGCCAAAAAAAAACCCAACAACAACAACAAAGCAAACACTTTGTCTTGTTATTGTTGCCTTAACTCTTAGGTGACGTCTGTTGCACTTAACCATTTTGCAGTTTATGGTTAATTAAGACAACTTCTGTGCCTCGTCTTGGCCAATTTGTTGGGCATCTGCCCGTCTTTTGGGTTTTTAGCCGTTAAGTTAAGTGGGCAAAAGAGCGCAAAACTAAACGAAAATTGCTGTCTGCGGCGTTTGAAAGCGAAACTGAATTATGGAATTTTTTTTTTCTTTTTTAGCGCCTAAAGCTGCGATTGATGAGTCCAGTTATAGGAGATAAGTTGTCGGCAATTAGCTGAGCTTTGATTTGTCATATATAACAAATAATTCACAGTATCTTTGATTACTACATGTCAGATTCTTCAATCACAATGCCAATGTCGCTGCGTGCATTGAACTACAAATGAAGCGAGACTCACAATTGCCCAGATTTGCTGTTCGACCTTCAAGCATTTGTGCGTACTTTCGACACACCCCAATCGAAGTTAGCATTTCTTTGCGTATTGCTTTTCACACTTGTTGCTGTTGTCGCTGTTGTTGTTGTTGGACTTGAACGCCAACACAGAAAAGTATTATTTTTAGAGCCCAAACTTGACATTGACTTACATATCTTTTAGTTAATTTCTGTGCTATTTTGTAACTGTTGGCCATAAAAGAACGGCATATTTTATGGCTACAATGTTTACTTTTTTTTTGTGTTTTTTTTTTTTTTGGGTGCAAGTCGAGTGTTGTGGGGAGATAACAGCGAGCTCCATAAAAGCCAGAGACCCATCACATAGTTTTCGAATTGCTCATTTCACCTTAACATTGACCTGACCTTTGGGCATATGCAAAACACTTTCAGAAATCTAGGTTAAGCGAAGGGGGGGGAAATAACATCATCATCATCATGATCGTGATCATGATCAATGCTACGTGTGCGCGGTTGCATATTTGCACAAAACCCCGCAAGAGTTCACAATAAATGCACATGACAACGACTTCATCTACAAGAAATTGCCAAAAAAAAAAAAGATGTTGCACAACATTTTTGCAGTAGTCGCAAAAAACTGAAATTGTTTAAATATTTAATTGAGGCGAACTACAAAAAATAATTAGCAAACGCTATACAAACAGCTGCTATAAAGCAGCTTGAAGCACTTGAATTCAAGATGTGAAAAGTCCGGTCTCAAAGTTGAATTGTTCTCTAAGCATAGCATAATATTTGCCCATTCAGTTCTATAAATATATATATATTTATATCATATAAATGCACTTATAGATCAATCTGACTAATGAGCGATCGCACTAATGCGCAAAAGATTTGTATTGATTTGGTACTTGACTTAATTTGTTTGCGCTTAGATAAGTGCGATTAAACCGATTAAAGGGTTTGATTTATCGGTAATATTGACTTGGGTGCTCATCATAAATTTAATTTATTTGACATATCTAACTGATTGCAATTAGCGTGAATATTGCGATTTCAATTGTCACGCTAGATGTAGTGTGCTAGTGCTCAAAATAGATTTACTATCAAATTCTATTATATTATATCACACACTGCTTCATATACTATATATATATTCTCCAGCTCACACTTCACAGTCGCATATATTGCGAATACGCTCTGTTGGTCACAAACTTACTTTAGAAATAATAAGAATTCCTTTAGCTCTGCTGCTAATCCGAAAGACTTGGGGTTTTAGCTGTTTTAATTTAGAGATTGAATTTGAATTTTGTTTTTCACTTTTAGTTTTGCCTTTTAAGCTAGCCAATCAGCCGCATGTTCATGTATAATTTTTTTTTATTGTGCTGATAATTTTCTTTCAAAAAACTCTCATATCCTTAGCAGCTTTGGGCGCACGCGCAATGCCACATTTTAGCATGGAATTATGCAAATGCAAACACTACACAACAAAATTGAAGCCGAAATCTAAATCGAAATTGAACTCGAAAACAAATTCGAAACCGAAACCGAAACCAAAACCAAAACCGAAACTCAAACACACAAGAGGCGATCGCGAACTGTTCCCGAGCATGTGTCGTGTGTCGTTTTAAAGTTGAAGTTGACGCGTCGAAATGAAAAGCTCGCATGAATGGACGAACGGCGTCGCAAGACGTTTTTGTTCAAAACGCAAGACTTAAGTCGGCGTCGTAGCTCAGCCAACGCCGGCAGCAGTCGCGACAGCAGCGACGCCGACTAAGTATCGGCACAGCTGAGCCGAGCAGCAAGCGCTGGCTACGTATGAGTGTATGTGTGTGTGTGCAAATCTCTGCTTGAGCTGTGGCTGTGCATGTGCGAATATGTGTGTGTGTGTGTGCGTGTGTGTGTGAGGCTATATCACTTGGCGTAATCCTCGCTGCGACGCGTTACCTAAATTTGGCAATCTACACACCACAGCTGACGTCGACGTCGGCAACGCTGCGCTGCATTCTCAACTTCAACTCAATGGCTCTCAGCTGGCTCTATCCTCGCTATTCAATTTTGCAAAGCGCACGGCGACGTCACTGTGCTGCTCTGCGCTCTGCGCTCAGTTAACGTTGGCAGCGTTCTCAGCGCCTTCTGCGCTCTGGTGAGTTTTGAGTTTTCCTTTTGTTGATCTTTACTCGTTCGTGCAGAATGGACAGGGGATTTTTTCTTGATTTTATTTTTATTGTCATTCTTTCTGTTTCCGTTGTTGTAGCATTTAATATGCTGAGTCACTTTTCGTTTTAATATACGCCATGTAGTTCTAGTTTAGTGGCCGTAAACAGATCTTGACTTGAAGAGCTGTACATTGAGTGCCACAATTGCTTCCTACATTGTTTACCTTTCGCCATGATCATTAAGGGTTTTTTCCCGAAGGATATTTAATGCGACAACCGTTGATTGCGCAGTTCGTTAAGTATTTCGTTTTAACTTTTTACGCGATAACTTGGCTAAATCAGCCAAGGCTTCGCTGCCGTTAAAGCAGTTGGAAAACTGCGAAGGGCAAAAGTTTTTACAGCAAGCCGTCAATCTGAGCTGGAAAATTTTTCAAGCTCAAATCGCGCAATATGTTATTATTATTATATATGTATATATGTATATTTTTTTATTGGCTAGACTTTATACAAACGATCAAGCGCTCGGTCGCGCTCAGTTAGCCATAGCAGGTCTTTCAAACGGCCTCTTGTTTGTAAATCTATAGAAACTCTATGAGCAGGAACAACTTCAATTTGCTTATTTGTACGACTCAATAAATAACGGGCTATATTAAGAAATAAATACCAATTTCATTCTTGCGACAGCTGAATGCAACATAAACTGCAATGATAAGCAACTGCATATAATTCTCATAGCTATGCAAAGCTACCTATTACATATCTTCAGGAGCTCCGCTGGACTATAATTAAATCGACAGTTTATGTGAGGGGTTGCAGCTACATGGATTGGAATTTAATTAAAATACTTGATCTTAACGATCTGTTGACTGATTAACATACGGCCAGGCAATGTTATATTCCAATCGCAGAATAGTTCGAGCTGCGCGTGCATAAGCTCTCAACGCATTAAATCTCATGTCCCATAAAAGCGGAAACTCGCTTTGGGCCAATTGACGACAGCTAAATATAAAAAACATAAAAAAAAAACTATATCTACATATATTTTTGAGCGACGTTGTTTAAGTTCCTCAAGCACTTGAAGAACTTAGCAAACTCTCAACTCAAAAGTCAACTTAGTTTAAGCAACAAAAGTGAAATCAAGCGTTAAGAAGTGTTTTTTCATTATTTATACAAGTTCACGGGAGTCAATGCGAACCAGCTCGGAACTGACTATGAACCGTTATGGCTAGACATATATCTGTGATTCAGTCGGTCTCAATGTATGTCTATAAGGCACAAGGATTTTGCTGCACTTATGACTGCAAAAAAGACCTTAATCTAATAAGCCAACGAAGGTTGCATTATTTGTATTTCTTTTTTTTTTTTAGTTGACAAGAATGAGTTAATTATACTCTTGAAGCGAATTTACAAAAATAAAAATTAAATGTAGTTTGTTTATAATTATAATTGTTAGTGTGCTTTTGTTAAGCAGAAAAGGTCACAACTCACATAAAAAGAGAAGATGTCGCTATGGCCAGACAAACAAACTATATATATATATATGTACATATATAAACTTATTCATACTTTAAATAAAGCTCAATTCGCGCTCAGCTAGGGCAGAGGGCGCGGCAGGGTAGGGCTACACTTTAATGGAGCTGGGCTATTGCAGCTGACCAAAGCCCCATAACACAGACAAGTTCAAGTTTGTGTAGCACCAAAACAAAACAAAAAAAAAAAAAAAAAAAAAAAAAAAAAAAAAAACAGTAGAAACTGAGCTAAAAAACTGCCTAAATGGATGATTAGTTAACGGCATGTCAAGCTTAACAGTTGCCTGTTAAAATATGGTCTAAGTACATGTTAAATGCACTTAAAGATGGTTACAAGAAATAAGCCAATTCTAATGCTAACAAATACACACACACATACACATACATATATATATACTTATGATAAATAAAAGTCTGCTGGTAATTATTTCCATATCAACGCCTTCTCAAAGATTTCGCCGAAAACAAAAGCTCTATTTGAATTCCGTCCTTCGTAAGGTAATTGAAAACACAAGTTAAGAAATCAGCGTAAATGCTGTGCAAACTCCTTCTAAGCCAGCCGTCTGTGAATTACGGCCCTCTTAAGACCGGGTCAAAAATGCTCTGTCTGCTGTGTAAACCCGTTTATGGGCCCATTCGGGCTTTGAGTAATTAAATAACATGTAAAACTTATTGCAGCGCATATATAGTATGATATGGTATGCCATATATATTTTTGGCAATATCTATATATAGCATATATATATCATATCTGTTGGCTAGGTCATTTCTCATGTGTCGCTTGCCTGATTTCCGATTCGTTTGGCAATGAGCTGCCATTTGATCTTTCGATCTTTAACCAGATACCTGTTTGCACAGGTGATTCAACTTCAAATGTGAAGGATGGTTAAAGATTTTGTAGTTTCGGTTATTGTTTGCCCGTGCTTGACATTCTGGCCACACCCTTTTTGATGCTAGGTCAAACTAACTGTCACAGTTGTTGTTTACACACTCCAAATTTATGAACATTGCCTAACCGCAAGTAATTAAATTTATATATATTTATTTATGAATATTCCCCCCGTTAAGACCTTCCCTTACTCACTCTTGCATGTGCCCCTATAGTAAGCGTAGACTGTTAGCTTTAACAGCGCTGTTAGAATTATGTTTGCTCGCCTGTTAGGTTATGCGCAATTATGTTAATCAGCCATGCTTTTACTGTTGCATACTTTTGGGCTGCAATTAAAAGTTTTTGGCGCACAATTGATCAATTACTAATAGTTCAATAACAATGACAAATCAACAATCAACGTAGTTAGTACAACTAGGCGTGTTTGAATGAATCGAACTCTATAAACTGGTTTAACTGCATAGATAAACCTGCGCTTTACAGAAGAAACTGAATATCTAATTATACTGTAAGATATTTTTAATGCCTTGTTTACATTTGATTTTTGTAGCAAAAATTTTCCAGTATTTTTTTCCATTCTGGCGCGGTATTATTAATTAACTAATTATCATAATGCTAGAAAAATACATTACAAATATAACTGTCTGGGAATGACGTCAAGTGGGTGAGTACTGAACTAGCAGTTACCCTAGCAATTGCTTTTCTACATAAATGGATTTCATTTGAGTTTGTT
This sequence comes from Drosophila koepferae, assembly GCA_030914345.1. Classification (NCBI taxonomy): domain Eukaryota; kingdom Metazoa; phylum Arthropoda; class Insecta; order Diptera; family Drosophilidae; genus Drosophila; species Drosophila koepferae. The sequence continues at coordinate 13,872,781 of JAUESR010000202.1, forward strand.
TCTGTGACACCCTAGGCACTTATTATGCATATTGATATTTATATTGTTTCTATAATTCTGAAAGACAGCTCTAGAGCTTCTCTCTCAGCTCTGCCAAGTCTAGCTCAACCTTTAAGATATCCCATTTAAGCAATTCATTACCATCAATAGCTGATTATTATAGTTAGTTAGCTTTCGTAACGCATTATTATGGCTAACTGTATTCGAAATTATGGCCACGTTAGGCCACTTGCAATAAACTGACCTCAGCTGGCTATACGACCTGCTTGACCTGACCTTAGCCTCAGTAAATTGGGCCATAAAACGGAGCGAAGTGCGCGTCAACAAACTTGTTTTATTTATTGCACTTTTTTTCATTTTTTTTTTTTTTTTTGTTTTGCAGTTGTTGCTACTCAGTCATGCATTCAATTACCAGACTTACCCATCACCTGTTCCAGCGCTTGATATAATTAACTCTCTCGGCGCTATCCACATGGCCGTCAGTTAATTATGCTTCGATTGTTATTTAATTAGTGCACAATAGTGTTTGGGACACGTTCTTTTCTCTCTCTCTCTTTCTCTCTCTCTCTCTGCCTACGCTAATTGTTTATTGAGCTGCCCACTTAATAATTCATTTTGCACGCAATGACATTTTTGTTTAACATGATCTCACGACTTTTCATTTTCAACTGTTGCACAGACTCGCAGAGAGTGAGAGAGCTTCCGCAGAAACTCAGATTTCTTTAGCTTAAGTGAATGGAACGGGAGCGGAGTTGACTATGAGAATGGAACAGAAAATGCAAAATAGCTAAATGAACTATCACAATAAAAACTTAAATGAATCTAAATACATTGAATAAATACAAATTTCAATTATTTGATATAGTTTCCAGTTCATTCTACCCGCGCTGCGCTCCTGTGCTTGTTTCATATTTAATATGCTTTAATTGAACTATGCGACTGACCTGCCGTTATGCGTATGTACATGTGTGTGTGTGTGTGTGTGTGCATGTGTGTGTGTGTGTGTAATCACACATATGCTCAGTTATGTGTGGAGCTCGTCAGCTATGGGCATGTTGAGCATAAGAAATTAGTCAACATTTTGCAAATATTTCAGCTTTGAATTGCTGTCAAACATATCAGAAACAAATATTGATGCCTGCTCAATCAATTAATTAATTATGTAAATGCAACCCTTGCCGCAGTTACCTAAAATGTCAATCAAATCAAAATAAACAAAAAACATGAATGCAAATAATAAACAGAAGAAGTATATATCTATGCAAACATAGCAGAAAAAAAGAATTGAAATTCAATTTAAATTTATGAAATCAAAAGCCTGATGCACTTTGAATGCTGAGGCTGCTGCTAATGCTGCTGCTGCTGCTGCAGCAGTTGAGCTGCGTTCAGAAACAGACGCCGGATGTCCATCAGAAATGCGGCCACGGGATGGCCAATGGATAAGTGTATAATGGTAGTCGAGCCATTTACCGAACTAATTAAAAATTGCAGCGCCTCGGGTTGCAGGCTTTCAATCCAAATTTGTGGCAGTCTGTTAATTACTTTTCATTGTTTTTTTATTTGTTAATTTTTATTTAATATTTAACTCTGATTTGCTATAAATATTCAAATGTTTCTGCTATGAATTTCATATTTCCTGTTCCTTGCCCAGCTAAACACGTGACCAAAACGAATTTCATTTTCATTTTATTTTTATTGTATTTTCTATTGCGCCAGCTAATCGCATTTGGAATGCAGCTCTACATTGCTCAATATATCTTATAATTATGTGACACACATATGACAACGTTGAGCCACCCTTTCGCTAATTTCGCGCTGACATCCCCTAAATCAGTTCTGTTTCTATTACTGTCCTTTGTCAGGAGCTCAGTCTTTGCATATAATACACATTTCAGCGCAATCTGTTGCCTAACTAAGCGTTACATTGCTGCTACTTATAAGGGGGGCGTCAGCTGGCAGTCCACTACTGCCCTTAGCCGACAGAACTTATTATGGAATCATTTCTATAAAGTCAATTGCCAACGCAAAGGCTGACAATGCAGTCGAAGAGCGAACTAGCAGAGCATTTATAATCATGAGCGTGATCCATCATGAATTGGGGAGTAATTGTCATGTGAAACTAGCACATGCTGCAAACTATTATAAATGATATTTTGCAATTATATCTGGAATGATGGGAATGCCGTCTACTTAAGATCTAATCATATTATATTAACCTATAACAAAATGTAGAGATGTAGAGGTCTTATGAGCAGAAATTTATTTGGTATCAATCTAAATCAATTTGTTATAGAAATCAATATATTTTACTAAGTAATATTTTAATATAGAGTATCAATTGCCAAACTATCAAATCGAGGAAGCTATTGCAATGAAAAACAATAAATTTTTTTTTTTATTCACCAGAAAAAAAATTACTTTTACTACTGGTACTTAAAGTCTAACAAATCTATGCAATTAATCAAAGGAATTCAAGTTAACTAGTCATAAATCAAATAATGAGTAAATTATTTGATCATTGCAGCGAAGCCCTTAAAGCTATCATTATACTTACAAGCATGTTTACACTTGAGTTGTAATCGATTTGCATATTAACATATTTAAAGATCAATCTGGTATTTAATGATATATGGCAATATATATTGTGTAGTTGTTTGTATGTATATATGATATTTATATGCACATAAATACGAATCTAGATTTTCCGATCAACTTTGATAAATGATATGCCTTAAAGTGCTTGCTGATAGATTACAAGGCTCTTGGCAAGGCATACAAATTCCATAAATCCTTTTAACAACTGTGCAGCTCTTTCTTCCACAGATGCCATAAATTACATTAACTTTTGACTAATTACTTGCCACAGCAGATGCCATTCAACAGTTATGCTCAGGTATGTGTGTCATTATAAAACACTACATAAATATTCCAGTTACTTACGCCTGACCAAGTCGAACTGGGAATATTGTGGCAGGGCACTTCACAATGCGGCCAATGCCCACAGCGAGTCACATAACTCAGTCGCAATACAAAAGGGCAACAACGAATGCGACAGCAAACATAAAAATTAATTAAAGTCTTGCCTTCGCCTCTCTCTCGCTCTCCCTCTCTCCCTCTCTCTCTCTGTCTGTCCTGCTGGCAGCAAGTCAAGTAGCGGGCAATGTCTTGCTTTGCCCAAATTGTTCACACGTTGCAACATCTTGTGGCAACTTACGCCTTAAAGGCTGCAACAACAAACGTCACACCACGCCTGAACCCCCAGGCCTGTCGTGTCCTTTTTCTCTGCTACTCCTGCTGCTGCTGCTGCTGCTGCTGCTGCTACTCCTGCTGCTGTCTGCCTGTTTTGGCTTTGCCTGCGAATTGCTGCTGCCGCGGCGTCAAGTGATGCGCCTTTTTATTTAACGCCCAAAATTGCTCGAGCATTCAAAAGGTAACAGACAGCAACCCTTAGCGAGTGTCTACTGTTGTTGTTGTTGTTGTTGCCCTTGTTGTGCTGTTGTTATTGTTGCGAGCTGTCAAATTTGTCTGTGTTCAGCCTTTGCTACTGCTGTTGCTGCTGCTGCTGCTGCTGCTGCTGCTGTGATTTCGTGTAATTTTATTAATCACAACAACACATTCGTCTGCGCATCCCTTTCAATTTGGGCAATCCTTTTGGCCGTTGACTAATTATGCAATTTGTATGCAATCAAAATATTAATTGCCAGCAAACTACTGCGACCACAGCATATTATTATTTTGATTATTATTTGTATTTGTATTATTATAAAAAAAAAAAAAGTTATGCAATTCTCTGCAGCTCTTTGTGTTTTCATTAAAGCCAGCATTACACTGGCTTGTTTATTTACTCCATTTTGTCCCTCTCTCTCTCCCCCTTGCACAATCTGTCTCGCTCTTTCACTCCTCATCTGGGGGCATTCACAAAAAATGTGAATAGCTTCATGCAAATTTTCCGCTTGGTTTATTCGGCGCCTTCATGCGAACATCAATGCAAAAATCTGCGTTGCTGCAATACAAAAAAACGAAAAATATAAAAACAAAAAATCAGAAAATAAATATTTTAAAATGTACCCTTTATATGTTTATTCATAACTCACGAGCAGAGCTTGCAAAATATAACACAAAAAATTGCATTTAAATTGGTGCTCAAAGTATTTTTGGTATTTCTATAATTTAATATGGCATATAAAGAGGTATTTAAAGCGTGGTATTTTTATTTTTTTAGTTTGCTATGAATTGGGTAAAATATTTCAGTTATATTTAAACTATTTCTACGCTTCACAGCAAACTGTCAGATATGATATTTGAAATTCAACTAATGCTATAAAAAATAATAAACAATTAATTATACTTGAATTATTAATATTGTTATAAGCTGTTAATTAACTAATTGAAATGACATAAACATATTCAGCTCATTAAATATGCGCATAAAATGAAAGAGAAATATTTCGATATTTGAAGTGTATTGCTGGCCAAAGATTAAATATATGCCCACTCGACTCTGACCACATAAACATATTGACAACAGTTTAAATATTATGTGAGACCACTTCGGAAACCACAACAAAAACCACACACAGCTCATAAATAAATAAATACGAGTGCATTGTATAATGCAAATGAATTCAGCAATTAAATGAACAATTATTTCAATACAAGCGCCTGTTTATTATCCACTTTTGACAAATATATATAGGTATATATGTGCATAAGAAAATGGGTATTAAAAAAACTGAAATCAAATTAAATTTTCATGGAGTGAAGTCATGAACTTTCCGCGAAAACTTTTATAAAAATAATAAAAAAAATGTGAAGCAAGAAAGAAAAGTTTTTGCGAAGCTCGCTACTAAAAATCGCTTCATTCTAATTACTTCCTTTTGGACAGAGTTTGGAAACAAGGGGCACTGGGGCGGGGGGTGGCGCGAGCCGCAGAAGGACTTCCTGGCAGCGTGGCAGGACACGTCTAGTTTAAGTAGTGACTGGAGAGCAGCTCGCTGGCCGGCGTCGGGGCCGAGCCACATAAAACAATCGTTTCGTAATAAAGATGAAAATTTTATTAAAAGATGTCGGAAACAGATGTCGCCCCAGCAGCCACGCCCCCTTAGCCTCTGGCAAACAGACTGTGCATCCAGCTAGTGAATCCAGCTAGCAGGCAGCCAGGAGACCATCCAACCATCCAACCAACCAACCAACCAACCGACACACACACTTTATAATCTTTTATCGCATTTTTTCTACTTGGTTGACACAAAGAGCGTATTTATGCGACTGTTAACGTTATGAAAAGCCCATAATTTGCCAGCCACCCTGCGTATTTGCCATATAATAAAAATAATAAACGTTATGCTGAAAATCGATAGCAAACAGAGTTCGCATTCATTTCATGGGCAATCAAAGGGAGCTGGGGCGATGATTCGACTGTAGCAGCTGATATCGACAGTTGACTTCGCGGCGGTTGTCCTCATTCCCCAGCAGCCGAAACTGCTCTACCATATATGTATATATATATATATATATCGTCTCCCATTGAGTGTCGTGTATAAATGTTTGCTCTTTATTATATTGCTCATGCACGCCCCCATTCGAAACATATATGTGCTCCAGGCTTGTCTGTTACACCCGTGTGCAGCATCTTGTGACATTTAACCTTCTTTTTGCCTCGTTTCTTTTTTCTTTTTTCTATGTTTTTTTTTTTCGGCGACTCTCTGCGTGCAATCGGCATCCATTGTAGTCCTTGCCATGCCGATACACACGAGATACGAGTACACGATATAATGATATCCATATAATGATGCGCCTGTCACATCCATTCCATTGGCATTTTCAACAGTCTCATTGCCTGTTTGCCTCTAGCTGTAGTGGCTGACTTTCTTCCGCATCTTCCTCCGCTCTTTGATAATCTCTTGAGTTGACAAAGTCTTTCAGTCGGAGTGAGAGAGATGAAGATGTCAGAAAAGTTAGCCTTACCTTGATTGAGTATCAATTTCAATGTTACTTTTTGTGTCAGAGATTCTGAATATTCAATATTTTAAAAAATATAAATGTAATTATAGTTTTAAATCATATTTCCGCTGCCCAAAAAGGCAACAATGGCCTGACCGCACAGACACAACAAATTTTACTACACAAAGACTTATTAAAACTTATTTAAGTGGAGCACAAAACTCAAATCATTTACATATTTCCAATTCAGCAAACGCTTTGCCAGCCAGAAACACGCAGAGCAGCCCCAATAGGCGCCGCAAACAAATATAAATAAAAACAATTAAAACTTTGTCTTTAACACCCGACTTGGTTGAGGTTTGGGTGTAGTCAAATCCCAACAGAGTCTGAATAGCTAAAAAACCCTTTCCTGCCCCTCCCCCCACCGCTCCCACACAGACATATGTCAAGGAGCGCGACAGGAGCTGCTGCACATTCAGCCCACTTATCAAATAATTGTCCTCATATTAAGGCAGGCAACAAAGAGCTTCACACACACACACACACATACATTCATATACATCAACAGACACACAACAATTGGCAAAGCACCAAATTGTGGAAAATTGAATTCATCTGCTTAAGCGCAATCTCGCAGCGCGTCTCTACAAAGCGACAAAGCCACCCACATAGTCAAGCAGAAGCCGTCGCATAGCTTTGGTGCCAAATAAAAATGTAAGGACATACACAATCAGAAAGAAAGACTGAGATAGAGTGAGATGGAGACAGAGACAGAGAGATGCACACACACACACACATATACACAGGGCACATGGTGGAAATCCTTTGCATAAATGATGATGGCTTGGCATGATGAGAACTTTTAATCATTATTATCACATATTTATACGCTTATATGAGCATGTTTTATGTACTCGCTGCCAGTGGCAGGATGCGGAGTAATCCTTTTCAAAGCAAAAACCCACAAATGGCAGCGCAAAAAGGCTGCCAAAACAAAGCCAGGATAACACACATACATAAATATGTGTGTATATGTGTATGGCACTCACATATACTTATGTCGCTTGCTTTGTTATCCTTATTCTTATTGTTGGCGCTGAGAGTGCTCTGTGCTGTTTGATGATGAGTTTCCAATTCGAATGAGGCCACGCCCACAAAGCAATCGCAATAGGGGCACAAGGACGAGCACTTGCACTTTTCGTTTTCTGCTCAGCATAGCCACAACAAGGGTTGCTTTTCTCCATGTCTCTCTCTGTGTGTGTGTGTGAGCTAGACTTATGCATGTATTGTACAATAGAGTAGTAGCGCACACATAAAAGTCAAAAGGACAAGCAGAGCCAGTTGCTAAGCTTATGTAAACCAAGTAGAGCTCTGTTATCCTTGGCCAACTCTCTATGTACTTGGCTAAAAGTGCTGCAATGCTGTCTCCATTGTTGTTGTTGCTCGCATAGCTGTTGCCGCTGGCTGTCTAGTAAATAAGTCATCATTGTCGATTGTCGTCATCAACGCGCCGAGGACAACTAATTTGCGGTCATAATAAAAGTTAATCTACTGACTCCTGACGCCTGTTTGCCAAACGTTGTCGCTGCTGCACCAAATTGCGTGCGGACATTCGACATTGGACATTGGCCATTGGACACTGTGCAATAACGGGCTCATTTATTCTGCCCAATTCAATTGGTCATTTCTGAAAATTACATATATAATTTAGTTAGTAGAACAAATAAGTTATTCGCCTTATGAGCTTGAACTAAAGGGACGAAAACTTACTGTCTGAGTGGAATCTTCTTGAATTGATGAATTGACATTTCCCCAAATTCCATAAAAAATATATACTTCAGCAAGATTATCAACTATTTTTGGGTTTATATATAGAGTATTAGTTCTATTTAATAATTATAAATATATTAATGAAAATCAATTGTAATTAAAATATATTAATATATATTAGATATATTAATTATAATAATTTTAATATATATATTTATATAATTTTTAAGAATTTGAAAATAAATTCTTAACTATAATATTTTATGGATTCATTTCCAAAATACAAATTTTCTAAATTACTTTTTTTATTGAAATATTCAAATATCAGAAACTATATCTCTCTAATCTTCAGAAAATATAAAAGACAGTCTTAACATTATTATTTTATTTATTTTATTCTCATTATTATTATTATTATTATTATTATTTTATTTTATTTTATTTTCTTGACCTTAAGCAGGAATCTTCTAAATATTCCAGAAAATTACATAGACTTAAAGTAACTGCAATGTAAACCTCTTACATAGTCCACTGTGCGCATATCACACTGTGCTCAAAGCAAAGGATCAACTGCGTGACAGAGACAGAGAGACGCAGAAAGAGCGAGCAGGAGAGCGCCAACAAAATGGTGGCAAAACATACAAAAAATAATAAAAGACAAAAGAAAAACACAGAATATCAAACATGAGAGCAGTTCAAGGCAGGCAACAAAACAAGAAAATTAAATTTTTATTGTTTTCACACAAATAAAATCAAATAAAAAGCGAACAACAATAACGGGAACAGGACTCAAAAGCACATATAAAGAGAGCCGAGAGTGGATATAGGCATGTACACACACACACACACACACACACACACACACACACACACACACACACACACACATAGACATTCATACATAAGGAGGCCGTCACGTGCCACATAAACGAGCAGCGACTGGGCAGGAGAAACAGACCAACCACCGTAGAGCAACCCCTAAAAATTGGGGCGCTGCTGCGACGCCCGGGCAGGAGTAGAGGCAGTAGCAGCAACAGCAACAGCAGCCGCAGTCGCAGTCGCAATCGCAATCGCAATCGCAATTCCTGTTGGATGCTGTCGTTCAGTACGAATCGAACACTCGACGGTTACGCGGCGCGCACAGCAGTGGCCATACATATAGAGACACTAGTCTATTGCAAGTAGTTGATACGGCACGTGATGTCGACGGCATTTCTCGTCGACAGTCTACTGCATGCACAGCGCGCCCAGAGCTACAGTGAGAGCCAGCTAAAGTCGAGCCTCAGCGAGATGCTGCTGAGCCGTGGCCAGAATGAGCCAGCGCCGGAGGAGCGCAACTCCTCCGAGCTGCTGTGCAAGTCGTGCAACTGTGCCAAGCGTGGCTACAAATGTGATAAGTGCCGTGAGAATCGTGCGGAAAGTGTGGACAGCATCGAGGAAATGGACATGGATGAGGACGAAGATGACGAGGATGAGGATGAAATTGTTGCAGACATTGATAGCGTCGAGGCGCCACACATGGATGAAGAGGAGCTGGACGACGAACTGGAGCGAGAGGCAATCAAATTGCCCAAAGTGGAGCCCAAGGAGACGTCCAACAACACCAGCAGCACCACCACCACCATCCTCAAGGATAACAACAGCAAGCCCATATTGAAGTTCAGCGTTTCCGCCATACTGGGCGACACACGCGAAGGAGTGCGCGTGAGGAACGGTAAGGCCACACTGGATAGTAGACTACAATAAACGCGGCTTGGCAATTAATTTGCCATGCCTAATGCCAAACAATAACAGAAATTCAAATACAATTGCGATATGAAAAGCCAAAAGAATAACAATTTTGTGCGCTAAACAATAAGAGCAGGACGCGGGGCGATAGAACTTCCGATCGAAGGGTTTTATTTTTTATTCAGTTACTTTATTGTGCACCTTAAGCCCTTGAGCGCTACTTTGCTTTGCACGGCTGTAAAAACACAACCAGGCCTAATCATGTTTAAATTATTGTATCTGAGCCGTCGCTAAATCCATCCACCAGAACCAAATGCGCATAAACCAGTTCCGAGCTCTGAGCTCTGAGCACCGAGTTCCGAGCTGCGAGTTCCTATATCCGAGTTCCTTTTGCGACTGCGCGTGCTGCTTAGCTGTGCTGTTAGGGTTCGAGTTGGGTTGCTCTTTGTATCTCTGGCTGCATCAACCAAAAAGTAGGCGTGTCGAATTGCGTATCATTCACTGTAACTGCGTCGCATTTCATACAGTTTTTTATCACTGAGCTGGCAAATTCTCTGAATCGTTTAGGCTTGTGGGATTTAATGTGTCTTTCATTATTAATGAGTGGGCTGATTCCATTTTTTTTATTGTCTTTTATCACCTTTTTTATGCGATTTCTATTGAAAAATGATTTTCTGGGTTACTTTTGCGTGGATTTTATGGCAAAAGCGTGGCAAAGGTGGCAAAATTATGTATGTTTGTGGTAATAACTAGAGACTACGATAGAGGCTGGGAAAGGTTCGGGTATAATTTTATTATAAATTATCTCTTATGCGGAAAATGATCATAGACACTGGTCCAAGATGTGTTGAGCTCAGCAAAGAAGCATAGAAAAATATTTTAGAATGATATTTAATTGTGAATAAAATCAGAATAATATTATTAAATATTTTTTACACATCACATGTATTTTATAAAATGAGAATATTGCTTCATTTAAATATGTAATGTAATTTAAATATTCAAACAAATTTATGGACTTTTTAAATATAAATATTTTGTTAGCAGCTTCAACTTCTATTGGCTTCAATTCAACTCTCTTCAAAGCTGTTCCACTTCTTTCTCTTCTCTCTTTGCTTATTAATTCTCTATTGTTTGCAATTGAAAATATTTTTAATATATTTACAAATTAATAAATAATAAAAATAAACTAAAAAGCAGTCAAAATTTTACTTTAAACATTTACATAAAGATATGTATGAAGAGTTTTTAGTTAAAGATCTTTAGTTCTCTCTAATATTTAACAATAATTCATGCTAAGCATAGCTTTAAATTTACTCTCCTACTTTCAAGACTCGAAATCGTTTAACTTTATTGCTTATCTCAATTCTTGCTCTACCATTTATGCAATTGATCTTCATCTATAGAAGAAATGTTATCACATTGCAATTACGTTAGGCAAACGCCACAAATTAACTTTTTCGCTAGATAAATGAATTGGCTAAAACTTTTTTGCTAGCGACAATTTTTGGCATTTAGCGCGACTACCGATGCAAAAGCGCTAGGAAAAACCGCTGAAAAGCCCAAACAAACAATGCGAACAATTATAACTTAATTTGTGCGCTCATTAGGCACACATGTGGCCAACACACACACACACACACACACACACACACACACAGATAAACGCATACAAATGCTGCATACCAAAAACTTTAGCCACCAAATTTCAACTATGGCACATCAAACACACACACACGCACACAAAGCAAACTAAAGAGGCGTTAATACGTTAATTGTTTCAGTCGCTCTAATCGAATTAAAATCATATCCTGCAGCGCCAAGCAATGTCTGCGTGCGTGTGTGTGTGTGAGTGGCGTCTGCTGCTTAATTTAATTAGAAATTGAAATGCGGCCACAAAGCGCCAAAATCTTTTCCCAGGCCCCACCGAACCAACAGCTCGAGCATCAAACGCGCAAAACTTTTGTTTGCTTTCCACATGAACTCTAATCGCAAAATGGAGGCGTTAGCGGTGTCTGCACTCAAGGTGTGTGTGTGCTGAAAGTTTTTGAATGTGTTGGCAGCTGTGTGCGTGTGAGTGTGTGTGTGTGTGTGTGGGAACTGGGAGCTGCGAGCTGTTTAATTATGCCAGTTTGACACTTCAAAGCAGCATCTGCTGTGCAGTCAGCGCCAAGACATTCACGCACATACATGTGAAAGGGTTGATTTCTTGACAAGATATTTGGGGGCTGATAATGTGTGTGTGTGTTTGCTTACGAAAGTTCGCGTTGATAAGCCAAAGAGCAGACACTTTGAAGTGTCGTTATTTTATCAAATTTGTATATGCAAATGGCGTGAGCTATGGGCGAGCATATTGATATTTTTAAAATTTGTGCATAAATATTAATTAATAATACTTTATTTTACTATAACTATTATTCTACTATACTATAAGTAGGATCCGTAATCATATTGCAGTTTGTATCTGCTCTTACTGACTCTCCTCAAACATTTCCAGTTAAACAATTTTTGCTTACAATATAAATTGTGTAGGAATTTCTAATTGGATCGTCTACAGATCTGTTTAATTAAAAAATATATATATATAAATTGTTTAAATGTTTTTTATTTGCTTAAAAGGCTTAAACAAAAACAGGATTACTTCTTGAAGATCATATTTTACAAATTTCGAAGAACAAAAATAAATCTAGGAATATTTAAAATGAAATTGCAGCTCGAACTGCTGATAGCCCTGTATTGCAAATTATATTTTATATTTATTTATAAATTTTTAATTATAAAGTCAAATTTTTATGAATCTAGTCAATTAATTTTGTGAACCCTAAACATGATCAAGTATTAAATGTCAATCATTACTAAAATGAATGAAAATAATCAAATATATAAATTACAGACAACCTTCTATCAGAATTCCTAATCAGCTCAAGGTCTTCCTCAGCGACCTACCTCTGAGAATATAAAAGAGCTGTCAGCCAGGCAGCTTTTCAAGCCAACTTCCTGTATTTGCATAGCATGCAGCATTCAGACCAATACATTATTCACATTGAGAATAACTATAAATTTAATTAACATATACAATTCAATAACAGTTTACCTTCATTTTAACACCTGTTTCTCTTTTGACAGAGTTCATGCAACCGCAGCATATATGGCCTTATCTACAACAGAACTTTATGCAACATCACACACATCACTATCAGCAGCACCATCATCAGCAACAGCAACAGCAACACCAGCAGCAGCAACAGCAGCAGCAGCAACAGTCACTGGCGGCACATCACCATCAGCAACACCATCAGGCATTGGTGGGGCAGGCGCCATTGGGTCTGACGCATCCACTGCATCATCATCATGCTCATGCACACTTTCCGCATCCCGCATTTCTAACGCATCAGCATCAGCAGCAGCCGCAGCAGCACAACCACGGCAATAGTTGTCAACCGCAAACCACAGCAACGACGGCAGCATCCTCGTCGTCACCTGGCAGCACAATTAGTGATAGCGACAACAATCACAGCAGCAGCAACAGCAATTCCAACAACAACAACAACAACAACAGCAGCAGTAACAATGGCGCTCTCGATGGTCGACCGCATGAAATCGACGAGGACAACAACAATCGAAGATTAACGCAAGAAAAGCAACAACTGCTGAGTGGACAGGCAGCGGCAGGCGGAGCAGCGGGCACTGCGCTTCCGACACCACCGCCCACAGCCATGCATCCGGTGATTGCCAAGCCCATGCCCAGTCGGCCAACACCCTTTCTGCCCCACACGCTCAACCATCCGCATTTGCATTCGCTGCTGGCGCACTGTCGCAATCCCTACATGAGTGGTAAGTGTCGTAGAGGTAGGTGGTGGTGCCACAATCTAATGCCTCGTAATTACTCTGCCTAACAACAATTGGGCACCCCATGGCGCTCATTAACAAATGCCCACTGTCCAGGCCCCACACATGCGTCTAATGCATTTCCCCAATATGTTTAATTGCAGTTGGTGCCCAAGTGTTTCCCCTGCCGCCGGGTCAGGGCTTCCCCTGGGCGCATTCGACACGTGGCAAGCCTCGCCGTGGCATGATGCGGCGTGCCGTCTTCTCAGGTTCGTAGTGTGAGCTCCCATTACTGTGGATGTTCTGTTTGCCTTGTGGTTTGCAGGCCTAACTGTTGCTCTTCTCCCATGCAGACTCACAGCGCAAGGGCCTGGAGAAACGCTTTCAACAGCAGAAATATATTAGCAAGCCAGATCGTAAGAAACTGGCTGAGAGACTGGGCTTAAAAGACTCTCAGGTGAGTTTCTCCTATGAATATTTTAAATGACGTTAAGTTGTTTGAGAGTTCTCTGTTAAAAGTTGACTTTAATGATGATTAAAGCTAACTCATCTTGAGTTTTGTTTGACTACATGGCTCAATTACATAGTTTGCAGAAACCTAATGAAATATTTCTAAAATACACCTAATGTCATAAGAATTCAACTCGGCTAAATATCATATTTTATCTTATATTTTGTCTACCTTTTCATATATAAAATAGCTATGATTGCTTACCTAATATATTGCGCAAGGTCTAACCCTCAAAATCTTTCCTTTTACTTTTACCTCAATCAGAAACTCTTTTGATAACTTCTTTCTTTTATCACATAAAATATCTCTCTTAAATACTATTCTTCCTTTATCTGGCCTCAAAATTCATTCTCATTTCAAGAGCATATGTATTTCTGTGACTTTCTTTCACTCTTAGTACACTTAAATTTAAACTCTGCCAATTTGCCATAAACAAATCCCGAAAATGGAAATCAATAAACTGTTCTCAGACGAGCTAATAATAAACTTAAAATTATGCCATTATGAAAATGATTTTTAACCACGCATAAACAATTTACCCCCAAACTTTTCAAATCAGCCTTTGCAACAACAACAACAATAAGAGTAATAATAATAATATGTAAAGCAACGGCACATAAAATAAAAGCCATAAAGCAGGGCTAAATAAAACTCCGCCCTTAAAAACTGCAAAAAGCTCTCAGCAATGGCTGCGCAGCTCAAAATGGAAGCCAAGCCACGTATAACAGGTCGTCGTCGTCGTCGTCGTCCAAGGGGGTTAGCTCGAGCGGGGGCATAGCTGCCGAGGGGTGGGGGCGTGCTTCCTTTAAATGCGCAGTCGCTCATCTTAGCCGTGCATGTGTATGTATGTATGTATGCATGTATGTATATAGAGGGAGGTCGGCTGCTATCGAAATACATATAATGAAATTATAACGAGCCATAAGAAATTCATTTCAGCTTGCCAGGCCAAAGGGTGGGGGTTGGCAGGAGGTGGAGGGGGCTGTCTTTTATTGATTGCGCCAACGCGGCATAATTAAATTAAATTTTTCTTTTTTTTTGCTCTTCCCCTTTTAACGAAAAGAAAAATGTTGAAAGTGCAAGGTAAGGAAAGTAAGAGCAGGCAGTTGAGAGGGATAAGGAGGGATATATATATAGAGAATTACTTGGTAGATATATACAGATATATAATACTAGTTATTAAATGTTAACTGTTTAAAAGAGCGAATGTTTAGATTAGAAAATGAAAAGCTTGCATTGAAATGTAATTTATATTTGGAAATAGATCTATAGCCAGAGAAAGAATGTAGCTAATCAACTATATTATTATAATATTAGGAGAAAGTTAAATAAAATAGGTATAGAAATTTAGTATATACATATACATATATCTATATATTTATACATTACTTTGCTAAATGACTTTAGAAATGTTTTCATGCGTAACGCTGCCGATTTTAACATTTAACAAAATCGCCTTTGTGAAGAATCTAAAAAAAAGAAACGCTTGAGAGAAATTTCTATTGAGAGACACATTTTCAGCAGTGAATTTTTCACATGGCTGCTGCTGCTTCTGCTGCAAAATTTGGCATGTCCAATTTGGCCTTGTCAAAATGTAATCGATCACAACTCAATCAATGGGCCAACTGTGAGTTGTCAACGGGGGTAAGCGGGCAGCAGACGTTGTCAATGCCAATGATGATGATGCTGATGCCGACAATCTCACACCAAATTAGTGCAGCTCTTTTTTTTCTCTCTGAATGCCGAACTGCATATGATTCATAAAAATTTCATAATTACGCAATAAGCGTGTCCAGTTGCATTTGTCAGCGAGAGCGAGGCATGAATTCATCATCAACATGAACGGTTACGCCCCTTTTTTACAGACCGCTGCATGCGGCCGATCGATCATCAGATATGCACAGATACAGCCTAATGATCATATAATGGCAGCAACACCAAAGGTGTCCACATACATGGCATGGCCTGAGCTGTTGTTGCCAACAGCTTCAGCTTGGCATTGTAAGGCTAACCGAGTAATTACTATGAGAGTTAAATATAGCTGAGTTGTTGAGATATTGAATTATATAATGAACAACAATGAACTACCGGATATTAAATACAACATGAATGAAATAGTTAACAATGCTTAAATAAATATAGGTTATTCAATTAAAAGAAAAACAGTTAGTTGCGTTAGAGGTAGAAGTGTTTACAACAAAAGCTGTTCATCTAGTCAATGGATAACCCATGCATATAATTTATGTTTAAACTATGCTAAAGATTAATAAATAATGCGGTCGAAATGTAGCTTATTGAAAATCATGTTGGGGTATTAAAAATTGATGAATGTCTAAATAAAATCGAATTCAGAGCAACATAAATTAAATTCACAAAACAAGCTTAAGCTTAGGTAAAGCTATTTTCATTTAAAGAAAATGCTGTGAATTTTCATTTTAGGCAGAGCTAAAGTTTTCAGTACATAGAAATGGATTTTCTCAAAAGTTTCTATTGTAGTCATTCTTGTGTGTAGAGAGCTCGGACTTTTACAATTATTTTATGATTATTGGCCAGAGCTCAGCCATTAATCTTTGAAGTACAAAAATGTTCAAAGCAGCAGCAGTTTTTCTATTATTTTGCTGTTTTTTTTTTTTTTTTTGTGTGTGTGTGAGGGAATCAAAGCATTCATCAATTGCACTTTGTCAAATGGGAAAATGAAAATGTCGACGGGATGGCGTCAAAAACAAAGCGCAAAGAGCCAAAGGAGAGACGTTTAAAAAATGTGCAAAAATGTCAGAAAAACTCACAGTCAAATCGCAGCAGTTGGTCCAGTCCAAGGGTCCGAGGTTTCACCTCCATCTCTGCCAGTGGCTGGACAAAGGACAAAGTGTTGTCCAGCCGGCGGCGATGGCGACACCGGCTCCATTAACAGCAATGCGGGGGTCGCAGCGCTTGTGGTCGAGTGTTTGTATAGGTGTGGGCTATGGGTGATGAACGAGTGCGGATATTCACACTCAAGTGACACTCAGAGAATGAGAAGTGGTGTGTGGCAATGTGTGTGTGAGTGTGTGTATGTGTGTGTGTGGCTATTGCATTGCAGCGCGTGTCCTGGCGCCTAGCTGTATGCAACATGATTTAAGAGCTTCGCAGTGTCCTTTGTCGTGCTGCACTTTTTGTTGTTCAATTGCTCTTGCCGTTGCCGTTGCTGTTGCTGTTGCTGTTGCTGTTCATTTGCTGCATGCTGCCTCCAATGACACACCATCGTCCATAAATATATGGCCAGTGCAGTGCGCCTAGCTGCAGTCCCACGGCCTGGCTGCTCGCGTGGATTGCGGTTGACAAACGGTTGCATTGATGCCAACCGCTCAGGTGATTCATCATTTCGAGTGTTGTTCATTGCAACGTTTATTGCGATTTTAACAAACGCACTTGAAATTCTTTGTGCAGAAAAAAAAAAAGAAAACAAGAAATGAAAAACGCGTGCGCGTTTATTAACGCGCGCAGCTCACCACGCGATTTATGCGCGTTTGATGATTCTTGTTGTATGCAGCTCACGTGCAATGCTTTGATTATGTGTATATTGAGCTCGTATTGGCTCACACTGAGAGTGCTGAGAGTATTTATATATAGATTTCTCATAGTCGAAGTGAGCGCTCCCTTCAAAATTCAACTGCTGCCTGCCAGTGACAGTTACCAGCCTCATAATCCGCCAGCTATAAATTTAATTGCCATTAATGACACTTCAAACCAACAAAAACCACGCCCTGCCAAACACAGTAAGCGGAAATGAAAAACATCTTGAGGGCAAGCATTTCTATAAACTGATTTGCATTTTTAAATCAATGCACAAAGCAAAGCTCAAGGAAATGCGTTGATATCAGCGGAACGCGCTAAACGAGTTGGCCCTTTAGCAACCCCCGCACACACACACACACACACACACACACAGTATACACATGCAGCACACACACACGTGCCAGCCGGCAGCAACTTTTTAAGTGTCATGTCCAAAACAAATTCGTCTGTTTTTGATTTGCCGAAAAAATGGGGGAACGCCCGCCAACTGGAAGACAGCAAAGCCAAAGCGGGAAAAAAGAGAGAGAAATGAAATAAAACAGATTTACAGACAGCGGCAAAAGCCTTGCAATCAACTGTGAAAACTCTGCGTGCTTCAACATTTGGTACTCTTTGGCATTTTCACGTTATAAATATTTTTATCTTTATTTCAGTTGTCTGCGCCGCAGAGGGTGTGTGTGTGTGTGTGTGCAGGGTGTGTGGGGTTTGGCAGACATTCCTTTTTTCATTTCGATTTTCATTTGTTTGTCATTTCGATTTTGCTGTTTTTTTTATTATTTACTCAAACCGCGAACGCTTTAAATCAATTTGTATTATATAAATAATCTGTGCCTATACGAGGGCTAATGCTATATTGAATTTATATATAGTATATACTCTTACATACAGAGACAGAGTCAAAGATTGCTCTCTTCTGTGTGTTTAACTTGATTTTTATAAGTTTTTTTTAAGCATTTTTCTGGCTAGAACAAATGCTGATAGATTAAAACTTCCCCATATCTGCTTTAGGCTATAGCTTATTAAATATAAATAAAATATTTAAGAACTAGCTTAAATATTCTATTTAAGATAAATTTAAATTGTCTTACAGCTTTTAGCCACATTTACGGCTATCAAAAAGCAGTTGAACCTTACACAAATGTGTTCATAACTCGAATTTCATTTCTCTTGGCTTGCAAAAACGATTGAGAAACATTAAAAACCATCATTTGCAGCTTTGGTTACAAAATAAATTTATGACAAATTGCTAAATAAATGCCAGAGGGACAAAGCATCACAGGGAGTGGGAGAACGAGAGGGAGAGAGCAAGTGCCCTAAAACAATAACCACAGCCAGGCAGCCACGCTGGGTGGACCAGACTGGAGTGTGGGCCCAGTGTAACCCAAAACGTAGACGAAATGACTTGAAATGACTTTGGCAAATAGTAGCAGACTATTTAATACGCTATTACGCAGCGTATCGAATGACAGGCCGAACAGAGCCGAGCCAAGCCGAGCCGAGCCGCGTCGCGCCTTGACAAAAGCAACCCCACAGCTAGCAACTGCCTCATTAGTTAACATATGTTGCCAGTCCCTGTCCCAGCCTCAGACTACGACTTCGACTTCGTCTCAGACTCCCAGCCAAATCAGCCACACAAACAACAGCTTGTGCTCATTGCCAAAGTCAATTTTCGGCAAAAAGGGCGGCCAAAACAATTTGTAGCTAAACGGACTGAGCGAAACACTACCTCCCTCCCTCCCTACAACCCCTCAGCCATCATGCCTTCGCCCCTTTCCCACACGTTTGCCACTCTGCTTGCTTTATAAAAACTTCAAACAAATGCTAGGCGGGCTGCGTGTCAGAAAAATCTGTTACTCACTTACCAATTGGGGGCTGAAACTGTAACAGGATAATGTGTCGACTGCTTATAGCAATAGAAGTAGAGTAGTTCCAAAGAGGGGGATGAGCTAAGAGTGAATGAGAGTCATTTAAACGCTTGATTTGATTGCATGCCGTAGCTAATACTAGGTGAAAGTCTTTAGAGTCTGTCTGCCGCACTGCTGATGGAGCAGAGAAGATAAACATGAGAACAGCTTTTGATGTTAGTAACTGTCAGTGACTGCTGTAGCTAGATGGATATAGTAGATAGACAGAGATATATTATATTTATATTATAATACTACTGGAAATAGTCTTTAGATTTAATATGCTAAACTGCTAAAAAAAAACTCGAAGAAAGAGCCTTCAAAACTAATATGCTTTCATTACTCTAATTCATTCGCCCAATTCACTGAAATCAATTACAATAATTCGCACACAATATCTAATGCTTTTGAAATTTTGAGCAACAAAACAATATGCATAAATTATTTGTTAAAAAGGCCGTAAAAACAAACAAATTGTTGTAATACATTAATAATATGCTCGGCACAACAAGCGCAATATTTGTAAACATGCTAAAAACTCATTTATAACTGCATTGCGACTAATTGAATTTATATATATATTTGAGAGGGATTTAATTTAGTAACTGGTTCTAGTTGCATGTGCATTTGTCGACTGCATTTTTAGCTATATACGCCTTGGACTGTTAAATGCCAGATGAAATGAAAGCTATTAAAAGCCAAAAAGCAAACATCATAATTTCGAGCTCATTAAACTTGGACATAGGCAAGGATTAGATGGAATGCTGATGGGGGGCAGCTCGGGGTAGTTGGGCGTCCAGTTTGAGGTTCACTTTCCAGTCGAGTTTTTTGCCCACCCGTAGACGCATACTAAATTGCACGCTTTATAATTAATTTCCATCAAAAACAGACGACGAGCGATTCAGCTGCTGCTCGTGGCCAGAACGAAGGCTACTTCTATGGCTCTGGCTCTGGCTTTGGCTCTGCCTTCGGGCTGGGCTATAATCATTAATCTTATCGCCGCCTGAGCTTATTATTTCAATTGCTGCGTGGTGGGTGGTGGCTTGGTGGTTGGGTGGTTGGGTGGTTGGGTGGCTTGGTGCTTGGGCGCTGCGACAGACGCTGCAAAATTCAATGACCGGAAGTAAGTAAAACAGCAAACCTCCCAACCGTATGGAACAGGCAAAGGCAACGCAAACTCGGCACGTGGCCGAGGATGAGACAGAAGACTGAAAGCTGAAGGCTGAAGGCTAAAGGCGACGACGACGTTCGGCAAAAATCTCTGCGGTTAATCGCTTGTTCAACATGTCAGCACTTTCCAGCGCTGTTTGTGTTTCTCCCATTGTTGTTGTTGTTGTTGTAGTTGTTATTGTAGCTGTTGTTTATTTATTTATATGCCTGCCGATTATATCCCAGAGAGCTGAGTGTGGGTCTTATTCCATGCCGTTGACTACAAGTCAATTTAACGCATCAATTTGTGCTAAAGCAAAAAGTTTAAACTAATTATGTGTTATGGTCAGTGTGTATGTGTTTGTGTGTGTGTGGGTTGGTGGGTTGCAGCCCTCTATAAATTGTTGCAAATTTTGCTTGGCTTTTAGGAGCTTTGCAGCAGAGTGCGAGTGTCCCGCTGTGTGTCCCAGACAACGCCACTGTGCAGCTGTAACTGTAACACAACGTAGGTAAACACCCATTGAATAATAACTCAAAAACAGTCGCAAAACTTCAGCAGCGGCCAGGACTGCCGCCAGGGTGGCAGCAATTTGCTTTGAGTGTTTGCGTCCTACTTGTCTCTCACTGTCCCTGTCAAATGCAGCCATACATAAACACAAACACACTCACACACACGCATGCACAGATAGAGCGTGAGAGAGAGTGAGAGAGAGAGTGTGTGAGAGAAAGAGAGAGAGAGAGTGGCTTACAGCACTTTTGCTGGACCAACTTTTGGGCACAGTGTGACAAAAGTGCAAAGAATGCGAAAGAAACTAAGCAATTGTCTAACTCGGCTTGTTTATACCTTTAACTGCAAGCAGACATAATCTTGTCCTAAAGTTCCGCTGCTTAACTAGTTTATCAACTGGTTAACAGGTTATCAACTGGTTCATTTAGTTCAGTTCACTGTTTAAAAATTTCCCTTGTTACTATTACTTCAGTATTCTTTAGAGCAAGTAGTTTCACTTCACGTCTTTAGTGCTTCAGTTTATCAATTGAGCAACTCTTTTAGCACCCGTTCATATGATCAGTTATTCGAAAAGTTCCCTCTTTACTTCTACAGTTGAAAACTTCTTAGCATAAACAAATTGTTCCACTGCAAGACCCTTGTCCACACATTTGCAACCACTGTGCAGCCTCTAATCAATTTGTAGCCGCTTAGCAAATGTCTCTCATTTGCATTTATTATGGATATGCCAGCGTGTGCTGTTGGCATTGCAGTTCAAACTTTTAACCCTAGCCACGCCCACACACACGCCAACCCACAGCTCAGGGCCACGCTGTAGCAACCACAGAAACTTTGCAAGCTAAATTTTTGGCCAGAAAAGTTGAGATTTGACCATGAATTTATCTGCGCCTGTGGTCATGAAAACTTTTTAGGGAGCTGTAGAGACTCATTTCTGGGACAGCTTCACTGCTGCGGCGGACAGCCATCCATCCGCAGTTGGACATATTCAATTTACCCATTTCATTTACATTTTCAGGTAAAAATTTGGTTTCAAAATCGTCGCATGAAGTGGCGCAACTCCAAGGAGCGCGAGCTGCTAGCCAATGGCGGTTCACGCGACCAAACGCTGCCCAACAAAAACAATCCCAATCCGGATTTGTCAGATGCCAAATGCGATCGCCCACTAACGCCGCTCTCGCCGACGCTGCTCTCGCCCAGCGGCAGTGCCACGCCACCGCCCTCGGCAGCGTCAGCAGCTGCTGCCAAGGATGAGCCAGGTACGGGAACTGGGGCTGCAGCGGGTGCGTCAGCTGCTGTCACACCCAAATCACCGCAATCTGCCACCAGCAGCTCGCCAGTGGAGGGCGCACCGACGCCGTCGTCCATCAGCAATCACCCAACCGGGCCGAGCGGCTATGGCATGCAAATCAGCTCACCGCCGCCGCTGCTCACCAGCATCAAGATGGGCGATCAATCGGGCACGCCCACCCCAACGCCCACAGTTTCATCAGCGGCCTCTTCGCCGCCGGGCATTGGCAGCGCTGCTGAGTTTCAGGCCAAGATCAATGCGGAGATGCAGAAGCAACTGGTGGCCGCGGATCTCAAGTTCAAGCTGGAGAGCAGCATCCAGGAGGCCAAGCAGCGACGTTTTGAGCAACTACAGCAGCTCCATCACTCGCCTCACTTTACGGCCATGCGCGAGGTGGAGCTAGCTGCCGCAGCTGCTGCTGCGCAACTGCATCATCATCACCAGCAGCAGCAACAGCAGCACCAGCAGCAACAGCAACAACAGCAGCAGGCAACGCCCAGCGGCACGCCCACTTCTGCTGCCCACTTTCAGAGTACGGAGTTCATGAAGCTTTATTATGATGACTACGAGGACTCCAACTCGGACAGTGATGAGGAAATAAGCGTAACGTGATCGCCAGGACATGCGGCCCGGGGAAACTATATTGTAAATATATGTTTAGCATTTTTAATTGTACATTTTGCATAATTAACATTATACCTACTTATAAAGCTAATTCATTAATTAATAATAATTATTGTACTTAATGTGTGCATATTTTTTCGAATTTAAATTCCAACACAAAATAAAGGTCTTTGAACAATTCACAACAGAGAGAATGTAATTTAATTTTTATTTTTATTTTATAGTAAAAATAAATAAGAGAGAGATAGAGGGGGACATTGAAATTGGAAATGAAAAATTGTATTAAGCTATGCTCAAGCAATATGAATTGGTTTGTGTCATTGCTAAGCGGACGATGAACAGCTGCATAATTTTTGTCTGTGTCTGTGGTGTGAAATCGGCGATCATTGCTAGCAGAAAAAAATCATATCAATAATATTAAATATACTAATACATACATACATAATTAAACAGCAATAGAGAGTATAGAATACATAAAACCAAAAATTAAATAGTAAATCATTTGCTTCTGCAATACATAAGGCATTCAAGTTTCGTTAAATATGACAACCACTGGTTTGTGTCATAGCTAAAGCGTTGATCTCGCGTACAGTGGCATCCGAAATAAATGTACCACTTACAATGAATACACAATTTAACAGTTTTATTGTTAACGCAAAGAACTGCGTTGTAGATTCAACTAAATCTAAGATAAATTCATACATTATACAAGTAAAATATTAAAATTAGTAAAATACCGTCCGCGGTTAGCCACAGATGGGAGCTTAGAAACTAGAAATCACTCATTCGACTAAATTAGGCAAACTAGGAAAGTTTTGTACATGGAGGTTACGTTTGCACCAGGAATCTTGTTTTGCATATGTAAGACATCTATTTCGAGCTGCATTCGTCGTCTAGACGTATGGCCAAATTGATGTGACCCTCGCCGCTGCTTGGCTCAATGGGTTTCATTGTGGTAAAGATCACTGGCTCGTCGCACTTGAAAACGTCCTCGGAGACGGCGGGATTATCAATGCCCTTGGCTGTTAGCCGCAATACGCTGCGTCGTTGCACGGCATCAAAAATAACCGATATTAGCCAGCCAAGAAAGACAGTTAACAAACAGCCCAGCATACTGAACCACATGTAACTCATGCGAAATATGGGCCAAGAGCTAGAGAAAGTTGAATATTCACAATTAGCATCACATCGTGCATAAATTATCTACAGCTATCGCAACTTACGTAAAGCCCTGCTCCGCCGGCGACAATAAGCTTTCGCTTAGCAAATCGTCAATGATGCCCGTCACATTCACATGGCAATCGCAACGCTCCACAGATGTGGGCAGCGCTGGCGTCTCCACATTGGCAATTTGCGCCACCACGCCCACAAAGATGACCAGAGCCAATGAGAGCAGGCCACCATAGAAGGCGCCCTTCGTATTCGCCTGCTTGCACGCAATGCCCAAGACAAATAGACCCAAAGTAACTCCGCCAATGAGTCCATTCAAGGTGAGCGTTGCCTGCAGCACGCCGCCCAAGTGCTCCACAATGAAGACCAGACCAAAGGAGCCAACGCCAAAGGCCAAGGACATCCACTTGGCATAGGTGGCGCCTTTGTCGGGTGAAATTTTAATATTCATGCCATTGATCAGCAAATCCTCGCAGGTGACAGCAGAAAGTGAGTTCAGAGCGGAAGCGACAGTGCTGTAAGTGTAAAATATTATTGTCAAGTAAATTATGAATTATTTTGATTCACAGCAAATGCTGCTAGACCTACCCCAAGCTAGCAGCAAAGATGCCTGCCACAAAGATGCCCGCAATGGTGTAGACATGATCATAAGTATTGATCACATAGTAGGGCAGCAGCTGATCGGAGGCTGTGATGCGACCCACGCTCAATGGATCGCAGTCTGCATAGTGGGTGAAGACCATGAGACCCGTATAGAAGTTGAGCAGGAAGACGACAACCAGTCCAATGATGGCAAAGCCCAAGGCAATCTTGGCCAGCCTCAAGGACTTGAGCGACATGCACTTCTGCACGGATGCCTGATTGGTGCAAAATAGCGAAGTCCAATAGAAAAAGCCGCCAATGACCACAGACCAGACGGTGTGACGCGTTGTGGGACTGGGATCGAAGCTGCAAGGAGAAGATGAGTTCAGTTTAACGTGTGAAGCTGTTAGTTGGATAATATCACTTACTTGAAGAACTCAAGGCGACTGCGCTCAGCTGCTGTCTGAAAGACTTGCACAGGATTGCCGCTATAGAAGGAGCCCAGGAAAACAATCAACACTAAAGAGACGGCCAGGACAGCAGCCTAGGAAATATTACAAAATACATATAATGAAAGGCTAAAAATGAATGTAAGCAAGCCTGAGACTCACTTGAAAGGAATCAGCTATGACACACGCCTTGATGCCGCCCATCGAGGAGTAAAAGACGCAGACCACATAGATAAGCACAACAGCGATTTTGGTGTCCAAGCCAGTTGCCTTAGACAAAGCAATGGCTGGAGCCAGGACAGCCACAGCTGTGTAGAAGCACATCTGCAGAGCAAGAAATATATATAGTCATATATATAGTCATATCCTGCTCAACTTACGTTGAGTCAACTTACCTGTATAACATAGAGCACTGCGCCAAAGATGCGTATCTCCTTGCCGAAGCGTATGCCCAGATACTCATAGCAGCTGGTCAGCTCCATTTTGAAGTAAATCGGATAAAAGACCTTGACAGCCACGGGTATGACCAGCAGCATGGGTATCACAATCAGCACAAACTGTGTGCCCTGGAAGTACATCTCGGAAGGATTGCCCAGCAGCTCAATGGCTGTGATGAAGCTCGTGGTTAGGCTGAGCGTCACGGGCAACAGGCTCATGCCTGAGCCAAGCAGAAAGTCATCGGAGGAGCTGCCGCCTGTCTCGAAAAAGCCATAGAAGATGCCAATGCCCAGCGAGACGACAAGCATGGACAACAGAATAATATAGTCAATGCCAGAGAAGGTGGCCTTATGAGTGGGCTCGCTACATTCCTCCACGTTGAGGCTAGCCTCCAGCTGCTGCGTCTTAAAAGCTGACAGCAGCAGCGTGGCTGCATCATCAAACTGCAAATGCTCCTCGGACGTAGCCGAAGATTCGCCGCGCACAATCAAATACTTCTGCTCAGGTGTGATGGGCACCTGCTGCCGTTGCGGATCCTGCTTAAGTGTATGAGCGTTAATAGAATGCGCCAAGGCGCAGAGTGTCAACAACTTCAAAATGGTGCCGAACATATTGACAAAGTGTTTGCTTAGAGATCTTTAACTAAATGGAATTCGATGCACTGATGATGCCACAACCACAAACTGCAAAGAAATAATTAATATACAAAGAAAATGTAGTTATACATCAGTTATGCCAAAAGATAGCTCAGATATTGATATATTATATACATATATGGATATGTATGATATAAAGTCTTCATAAGTTCAAGGTTTTGCAGTGGCGGCAATTACAAAGCTTTTTTGCTGTAGGCGTCGTTAATCAATTAAGTATCTGAATTCCTATCTGTATCTGTATCTGTATCTGCAAATGTATCTGCGAGATATACACAATTCAAGTATCCAATGAGACGCAATTCATGTATGAATTTGTCATTTCCTTACATAAACAATTTGATTAAGCCGACTCTCTCAAGTGTTCACTGTCTTAATATTCATATTTTTTTATGAACCCTTAATAATACATTCTTCGAGGACATGGAAATGATCTGAAGATGTTTGAAATGTTGTTTACAATATTTTATGTATGTGGAAATTGATTTGATATTGAAATAATAGTTAATAATGATTGGGATTGCTTTTATTTTTAATTAATAAATTTTATAAAAGTTTCCAGTCAATTCATTTATTATTTCCATAAAGTTTTGACTTTATGTTGACATAAAGCTTTTATTCAATTCATTGTTCATTTGTAAGACTTAAATTGAATTTAATTAAATACAATTTTATAAAGTAAAATGTAACGAGTACAAAATTACTTCAATTTTATTTAATTGAATAAAATTTAACAAAATAAAATGTAACAACAACAAAAAAATAAAAAAAATTTACTTAAATAAATTTTAAGAAAACAAAATCCAACAAAAATAAAACTAAATTCATTAATAACATATACAATTAATAAAATTAAATTAAAATTTAATTTTGTTTATAAATTTCCTTACTACATATTTTACATTTTATTATCCTATATATATATGTTTATATTTAATTCAAATAAATATTAATGTAGTAATTGAAAAATAAATTATGTATAATTTCTTTAATGACTTTTATATTGTTTTGAACTCTAGAAACATAGTTATAGACCTCAATTGAATTCCGTTTAATAACTGACTCGCAAAAATACACATAAATGTTAATATTCAATATATGAAAGCAACTCCTGGGCGATAGGCACATGTGTGAAATATGCACGCGATTCAATGAGTTTTAAGCAAATTTAACTGGTTTATATCGGATATGCCGGCTCGTGCCAGTTTTGGCTAGAAACTGTGCCTGAGGCCAAGAAGCAGGCGCAAAGCAAGCGACACTTTCCCAGAGGCGGTCCAAAGTGACAAAGCAAATCGAACAGACAGCCGAGTCGGGTATAAATTCTTAAAGGGAACAGCATTACTCTCTCCCTCTCTCTCTCTCTCTCCATCTCGCTCTTCCACTCGGTATGTGTCTTTATCGGTCCTAAAGCTGTTGCCTTCTTTTCTTTACCCTCTCTCCTGCACTCTTGCTCTCTCCCTCTCTCTCTCTCTCACACAGATAGTCAATCTCTTTCATCTCCTCAGCATCGCCGCCTTCCGTTTGCGATCTGTATGAAATGAAGCTCAATTAATATGCGCGTATCTTTGGACAACATTTCGCTCGGTGCCTATCGCGATGGCTGTCCATTATAAAGAACAATAATAACAAATATAATTTCATAATAATAGTAGCGAAGAGAAAAGCTCAAGCTGTTCACGCGCTGTACGCAATTCCATTTGACATATTTGAATTTTGCTGCTCTTGCCGTTGTGAACACACAAACTTTATTCTTTACAATTTACGACTATTGCGAAAGCAAACTCTGTAGATATCATCTGACAGAATGAGTTACTCTCCGAGCACAGATGCCTAATAAATGTACATATAACTGTAACTGTAAATATTTGCATTATAATTTTTTTTCAATTTTTACGCTCGGTGTAGTAATAATTCATATATTGATTCATAGCTCTGCTCTTTGCCTCATACAGAATGCACACAATTTCTCCTCTCTATTTTTTCATAATAGTTTCGGGAACTTCATTAAAAGTTTACACAGTTACAGTCAAGTTAATTTTTTGCATATATATTATATATTGTGCTCCAAAAGTATATTGATGAGACCAGTGCCTGATTCACGATTCACTTGAAATTTGAATATATATACCCTTTCTTGGATAGTTGCAAAGATTTATCGGTTACGCCCAGCAATGCATGGCAAATCGGCAATTACTATATTTTACATTATTTATGGCGTTCAAATTTAAAAAAATAGTATTTGCTTTATATATGTCAGATAAATATATCATGATTATGCATAGACAGCTCTCTCACAAAATCTGACTAGTATCAATAAACTGATCCAAAATTGAGAAAAGTCTATAAATCACATTTACAGTGCTGAGATAACCAAGTTGCAACATTTTTGAGCGCCTTTTAAGTTAAAGCCAAACACCCAACCGAAAATATCTATTTATCCATTTAGACTGCCCGAGACATGTCTCCCTTGCAGCAGATCAATTAGGTTTGTATATAATTAATTAATTTGTTTATTAAATTTTAAATAGTAAATATAGAAATCAATCAGATTTTTACTCACACTATACAATTTGTTAAATCCTTTAGCTTGATATCCTTTGAAGTCGCTTCAGTGGTTCCTTTTTGTGCACAAAATTAAGTTAAAAATGTTCTGAACTGTATTTGCAAAATAAATCCGCGATTGTTTTTATATTTCATTAATATTATATTCAAGTCTTTACAACTTTCTTTCAAATAGAAAACACTTGGCACAGGAATTTCAAAGTCACAAAAAAGTATTTATGAATGAATTATATTATATTTATTTATTTATTTATTTATCAATAAACTTAATCCTTTTTGCCTTTCGAATACACAAAATGTTATTTGTGTAGTTTCTCGTAGTTCTCGTATTTCTCGTAGCTCGAACGTATTGACAGTTTTCAAATGAATGACTTTGTCTGCGGATCGTTGGGGTTTTTATATGGCCAGAGACGATCGATGCGACGCCAATTCGCTCAGTGTCTCAGTGCCTTAGGCCATAAGCAAGAAAGAGAGAGAGAGACGGCAAAAGCCCTAACAAGAGAGTGATAGAGAGTCTGGTCATAAATGGCAAATCGAAGATAGGAAAAAATAGAGTGAGAGTGTGAGAGCGAGTGTAGAGAGCAGCGCACTCGGCACAGACCTGGCCGAAGCCTTAATTGATATCTTGAAGAAATTCATAATAAATAAATGCATTTTGTAATTTTTATATTTTCCATTAATAAACTCTGGATTGTGCCATACACCCGACGAATCTGACTACAAAATCTTTGTTTTTGTTTATTTACCAGTTGCAATTTAAGAACTTTCTGAATAATTTAGTGTGACATTGTTGCAATACAATTTCTTGTCGGAAGATATTGATAGCTTTTAAAATGAAAGTGCTATTCAATATATACATATCTGCTTAATGATAGTATACGCCATTGAAATTAAGAGTGTATTGCTTCTGTTAATATGTTTGTGCCAGGCATCAAAATATATCATAGACAAAAGACGAATCGATCTAATATTGTCTGACTGTCTGTGTATCTGTCGTCTCGAAACCTATTTCATGCCATTTTTAATTTCAAAGAATCGAAGAAAATCGTTATCAAACTTGAGTTATTTGAGCATATCTCCAACTCTACAAGAGCTTTAATCAACAAACTTCTTATCTAAATCATTTTAAACTTTACTTATTTATCTACAACTTAGTTGCCTAGGAATAGGGCGAGCGATTCCCTCATTCTTCCTGTAGTTTAGATAACTAAGCACATGATTTCGGGTCGTACACGCAATACTTGACTACTCTGCGTGTTGAAGAAGCTGTGTATAAACAATTCTAGTATGGCCATGGAAAAGGGATATATACGGAATATACTGGAGACAGCTTCTTTGAAGCGGAATCTTCATTATCAATTGAACACGCACCCTATGGCTAATCGGAAGCGCCATCCCCTCTCCCTCCCGCTCACCTATACTTTACCTATTCATTACATTCTAAATCAAAATGCGTTCTATGCAAAACAGTTTAACACCGTTTAATTATATTTCTACAAGATTCAACCACGCCCATAAAAATGAATAACTGAAAGACGAAAAAATTGCAGCAATTAATATTCGAGCATTTGTCTATACGATTTTTATCTCAATTGGTGAGAGGGGATATCTTACGTCTCTTGGTTATGCACAGACAGCCATATATATGTATGTATGTATAAAGATTTGGTGTCTCGTGCTTGGATAACGATATCGAGTTCGATCTGGTAGCGATTTACAACGAGCGAACGGCAACAATGGGCTTGTGTTCATGTTAATAGAAAATTATTTGTTTACAATTATTTTTATGTGCTTTTCTCTATTCTTGCAAAATGTTGCTAAAGTGTTTAATTTAAATTGAAATGTATTAGAAATTTGAATTGAAAGCATTTGTCACACCATGACAAATAAGAAAGAGAAGAAGAAAACGTCTGCACATCAATAAATTTTTATTTAAATGTGGTAATTGTCAGAAGGGTTTAACTTTTGCACATGTACGCCCCATGTGCAATAATTTTAGCAATAATTAAAAGAGCAATGCATATTGATAAAATTAGGATTAACTTGATTGGATTTATGTGACACAAAGAATTAAAAATTGCATTTTAATTGAGTGAATTTTCTCCAAGAAGGCGAACAATGGTAAAAATATGAAAACCTATATTTATAAATATAATTATTTATTAGAATATTTAATGACATTGAATAATTTTAAGCCGTCAGTTGGCCTTTGACTTGGCTGTCTGTCCGCCCCTGAAAATTGGAAGAAAGAATATAGGAAAGAAAGCGTAAAAGTCAATGGTTAATTGTTTCTATTAATGAAAGTAGGCGTTCAAATTGCTAAAATTGACGGCGTCTTACATAAATAGCATTAATTATTGAATTTGTCTCAATTGAAGGCAGACCTGATCTAAACTTAAATGACTCATTGCATAAAGATCATCAGGTAACTAATACTAAGCCACATTCTTTTTCTCTATTCAAACTTAACAGTGCGCGCAATTATAGCTGTTATTAACATAAATGTTATGCTCATATGGCACGGTTAGCTACTGCATCCAAACGATAGTATCGTCAAATGTTTCACAGCTCTAAAGAAAAACAAAACTTGTAAATCTTGTGGAAAAAGAATAAATTTAGTAAAAACAAACATAATTACAAACATCTTTTTGAATTATGAGTGCTCCAGCAGCCCCGACGGGCATACAATGCACCGCAGGCGCGGTACCTGTTAGAAATGAGAAGGGTAAGTTCAGCGGGAATCCTCGTGCATTCAACTAAATAACAAATATTTACTCTTTATTCTAGGCGAGATTTCTATGCAAAAGGTTAAGGTACAGCGCTACATATCTGGCAAACGACCTGATTATGCTCGCGACGACTCCAGCTCGGACGAGAGTGATGATGATGACTTCGTGGACAACCGAAAGCGGTTGGAGCGACACAAAGCAGAGCGCCACAAACTCGAGCTGTCTCGTCGTGACAGCGGCGACGAAAAGACAGCAGAGCAAGAGGATGAGGCAGAGATAGATGATCCACGACTTCGGCGTTTGCGTGCACGCCCGGTTGACACTGAAGATTTGGAGCGAGAACGACGTGAGCGACATAGGCACATTCACGAGCCCGAATTGATGGAGAGCGCTAGCGAAGACGAAGAGCCAGCTGCGGACGAAAACAGTGAGCAGCAACGGCGCATTGAGCGTGCCACCAATAAGATTACCTTAGCATCTGAGTCCGACACGGACTCGGAACTGAGTGACACAGAATTGGAGAAGCGTCGTTCAAGGTTGCGGTCGCGTATGTTGCAGCAGCAGCGAGAGGAAGAGGTGCTGCAAAAAGAAGACGAAAAACAATCGGAATCATCAGAGTCTGAGAGTTCAGAATACGAAGAAGAAACGGAGAGCGAAGAAGAAAACGAACCGCGTCTGAAGCCGCTCTTCGTACGTAAGCGAGATCGGGCGACCATACAGGAGAAGGAACGCGAAGCTCAAAAACAAAAGCAATTGGAAGCCGAGGCCAAACGAGCCGCAAAAGAGAGAAGACGCGCCACATTGCGCATGGTGGAGGAGAGCGTAAAGAAAGACTTAGAGAAGATCAAACCAGAAACAAACGAAGCATGCATAGACGATGTTTGCACAGCCGATGAGAACGATGAAGTGGAGTACGAGGCATGGAAATTGCGCGAATTGAAACGTATGAAACGGGACAGAGAAGAGCGCGAAAAGTGAGTTATCTACTTAATCATAATATAATTCAAGAAACTATATTTTTAATATTAATCTTTCAATTTCAATTTGCAGCGCTGAACACGAAAAAATGGAAATCGAGCGCATGCGCAATCTCACTGAAGAAGAGAGACGCCAGGAGCTCCGATCGAATCCCAAGCATGTCACCAACAAGGCAACCAAAGGCAAATATAAGTTCCTGCAGAAATACTATCATCGCGGTGCGTTCTATCTGGACGAGGAGAACGAAGTGCTGAAGCGAGACTTTGCACAGGCCACGCTAGAGGATCACTTTGATAAAACCATTCTGCCCAAAGTGATGCAAGTGAAGAACTTTGGAAGATGTGGTCGCACCAAGTACACGCATTTAGTTGACCAGGATACCACGAAATTCGATTCACCATGGTATGCTGAGACATCAAATAACATGAAATTTCATAACGAACGCGCCGGCGGCATGAGGCAGCAATTCGACAAGCCAACGGGCTCCAAACGAAAGAAGTTGGAATAGTAAAAATGACAAGTGTAAAGTTGAAAAATAAATACAAAATAGTATATAATATTCAAATACATAACTACAATTTTTAGAAGAAACAATAATAATTTGATAAATTCAATCGGTTCATACTTAGAACAAAGACAATATTCGCTTATGTGATGATTAGATTAAATACTAACCAATTACAATGTAAGTCTCACAACGGTTTTTATACAGTTTAGCTGAGTGCTTTTACTCCTGCCTCTTTATATCTACTATTTACTTATATCTAACAAATTTATCTTGTGCTCATCCAACAACTCTAGATTATGCTGCACCAATGCCTGCATAACACCCTCAGTGGAAATATATTGTACATTCTTGTAGTTTCTGAGAAGGGGCCAGACGTGCTTCTCATTCTTAGTAGCAATCGCATATAGTTTAATCTTGCTTGCAATTGAAGGCACTTTAGTGTGCACGGTTCCACCGGCGCATTGAATAATGGCTGTGAAAAAAGGAAGGAATCTTAGTTTACCAGCAATCATAGGGCTAGATTTAATTACCTTTCATATCCTTCACAGTCGGCTGGATGTTCTCACCGAGAATAAATTCGACTCCTTTCAACAAACTGGGATTTTCAAATACTGACAATGGTTTAAACTTAAATGTTTTCTCAAATTTATCGTCCTTGAATATATGATCCGATTCCACAACAATGGAACACGTTTTCTTCATGGCATGTAGCCATTTAGGGGACAAAATGGGTTTATTCCCTGCAACTCCAACCAAAAATTTGTATGTGCGTTCGCCTCTATCCATGATGACCAAATCAGATTCTACTGGATCATTGGTTACTTCTATAGCATCTATAAATAGTAAAATATATGAATTATTGAAATTTGACTGGAAATATATTCAAAAAATACTTTTTAAGGATGCCAAGACCGGATTCAGCTCTGAGAGATTGCACATAGATAATGCCAAACGAAGTTTTCCTGATCTTTTTATTTTCTTGATGTAGTCGTTTATTTCTGAAATTCATAATCTGTATTAAATGTTCTCTGGGACTTAAAACCTTAAAGCATTACCTGTTAATGGGTTTCGACTAGACAGTTTACTTCTACGAGCATCTGTAAGGAAATCAAATTGATTAATATAAAATCTCATTCAATTTAACTAAATTGAGCATACTCATTCTTCGGGCAGTAGAGCTAGTTGTTGGCCTCTCTTGCATTTCGTCCTCAATAGTTTCCAATGATGATTTGCTACTGCTGCGCAAACGTTTGACTGATGCATCACTACTAACCTCCTGTGTGTCTTCATCGTTTTTAGATTTTGGCTCAGTTGCTGTAAATGGTACATTAGAAATATAATATTGTATGCAAAGTAAATAAACTCACCTTCAGCTTTGGCTTTGCCTTTTTTTGCAACGGTAGAATCCGTCTCAGTGGATGCGTTAACAGCACGATGTGATTCCTCTTTTGAATTTTCGGAAATTTCTTTACCATTTTCTTCAACAATATTTTCAATAAACTGAGATTGTCTTCTAGTTCTTCGGCTAATGGGTTGTATATCCAGCTTGACCACTGGCTTATCATCACTTGAATCATTTCCCTTCCTCGATTTTCTTGTTTTACTTTCAGGATCATTACCTGCTTCGATTTGCTTCTTGGATCTGTCTTCTGCAGTTTTCTCTTCGCTGCTAGGATCTTCACGTTTTGCTAAATTCTTGGAGCCACGTGGTCTGCCACGGGGACGAACTTCCTTAGTCTTTTGAGCTGTTGCATCTGAGGTACTTTCAGCAGTTAACTGAGCTTTTCTGCCGCGTGTCTTTTTTGGAACTGCAAATAAATATAATGCAACTCATTAATTACAAGTTAATATATATACATATGTAAATATATTTGTATAACTTACGCGGATCAGCATTATCTGTTGAAGATCGCTTCAATCGCTTTTCTATCGTTGTAGTTTCAACTTTATTATGCTCTGCTTCAGATGACGCGGATGATTTTGAGAGCTGCCTTATGCGGGGTTTTTTGCAGGCTGTGTAAGAATCATTTGTACAAAATAGTTAGGCTATAAATGATTATAACATACGGGAGACTTCTGGTGATTCTGAACGAGAGGAAGAACGTTTACGGCTGTTTTCTACGTGTTGTTGATCTTTCTGAATATTGACCGATTTATTTGGCAGCTCTTTCGATTGCGGACTCTGGATAAAAAGAATAATTTAAAAATGTATAAAAAATCACCTTAAACATTGAATCTAAAGAGCTAAATGATTCTTTTGGATATACCTTGTTTCCATTATTACGGACTGTGTTATTGTCCTGCTCAACGGAATGTGGCTCATCTTCATCGGATGAAGAAAGGCCAATCAGTTGACTGAGGTCTTTATCAAGTTCATCTCCCATTTTAATTGAATTTGGAACTTTCAGGCAGTCAGCATTCTTTTTATCGACTAAAAAATACGTTGGAGTGTTATAAATTAAAATAAAATTTACTATATTACCTGAAGCTTTATCAGTATTTAACGCGGGAGGTATAAACAATTGAGTATCCAACATATCATCCGTGATGTCACCTATTTTGGCAGTTATATTCAAGATTGTGTCAACTGATTTGTTTGGTAATGCCCCAGGTGTTCGAGAGGGCTTAATGAAAGCCTGTGTTGCAATATAATCGTCCAAATTATCATTAGATAAATTTAACCTGGGGTTTGCTATAGCATCCGAGTTCGTTTTATTTGCGGCAAATGCTTGAGTCTCTATGAAATCTTCATTATGGCTATGAATTTGGGCTGTAATACTCAATCGCATGCCCGTCATCTGCTGTGATTTTGGCAGTGATGTTCGAGGTCTGACAAAGGCTTGTGTGGCAATTAAGTCTTCCAAAGCATCATCAGATGTACTCGATTTGCGCTCCGCCATTCTTTTCGGAAATGCATGTGTTTCAATGAAGTCCTCCTTATCGTCATTCGTATTAGATCCAACATTTTTTGTAAGTGCAGTTCTTGTAGGAAATGCCTGCGTTGCTATAAAATCTTGGGAGCTATTCAGTAACTCCGCTGGAATGGAATCTGGTGTCTGCATGCTGACAACGACTAGCTCATTCTGTTTGTCAACAGCTTTAGTCGTTGATGGACTGCAGAGCACGTTTGCAGGTAGTTTTAAATTGGGTGAGAAGGGGCTTTGGCGCATATCAAATATATCTGGAGTGCAATCATCATCATCATCATCACGAAGTTCTTGTGCACTTTTTCCTGTTAGAGATAAATCTGGAGTTAAGCAGATATCACCACGCGAAGATAAATCATCAGCCTTGGTGCTGTTTAATGCAGTGCACTTTGAATTGGACGCAGACCAATTCAAGGCACTCATATCTGGATCAGCTCCTGTGTTATCTAAAAAACAGATCGTTTGAGCAATTACATAATAATCAATTTAATCTTGTATTACCATTTGTCTGCTTGGCAGGTGGTTGCATATCCAGCCCACCATTTCCAAGTATTAGCGATGAATCAAAATCATCTATGGCATCTTCATTAAATTCATTGAAGTCTTGAGTGCAAATGCGTATTTGAGTACCGAACTCAGAACAATCATCCTCACTGATAATATCTAGATCCTGATGTATTTGAATAGGATTATTACTGGCATTGAGCACAATATCTTGAGTCTCAGGTATCATGAAATCATCGCCTAATGATGTCTTCGGTTGTTTGCTAATCCTTGTAGGTCGATCAATGCAAAACGCCTGAGTTTCAGGTATGACGAAGCTATCTGCGATTCCTGTATTGTTAGCTGATTGCGGCTCCGATTCGGGAATATTAAAGCTACCATCAGTTACATTGGTCGACCTATCACCTCTGGTGACCTCTCCAAAGCCGCTGCTATCGTTAGCCTGATCATAAGAGATAAATTAGTATTAGTGTGCAAATCAGTTTCTCAGATTCTCTCACCTCTTCGTGATGCAAACGTTTGGCATCGTTAAATCGCAATTTGCCTGTCACTTTTCCAAAGCGTAAATCAACGAGTCCATTGATGGCATCGGCTTCGTTGATGCTCTTGATTTCCTGTCCCGCTTTAATTCCATTCACAAATACATCGCCATTCACCGCTGCTAAGCGCACGACTCCGCCAGCTACCAAAACAATTGTAGCATGCGCAAGCTCAACGGACTGCAAATTAAAACAACTTTTAATATAAATTTCATAGAAATCAATCAAAGCAACTCACTTCATCGTCAATTGAAAATTCAAGACCCAGCCGGCGACCTACACGATATATTATATCGGGTTCAAGCTTAACCGTTTCCTTGTTGTTGATATCAATGTTTATAGATGCCATATTTATAGTATGCAATTATTAACAATACAAAAATGGCGCGAAAATTTGTGTGAGTTTACAGAAAACATTTCACTATACTTTGACCTTTCTTTCAAATCACTGACAATAACACGTAACAAAGTCAGTAAAAAAACGTAGAAATTAACAACAAAAACCCAAATTTACAAACAAAAAATCCATCAATACAAAAGGATAGGAAATTCAGGAAACTCTTATCTATTGCTAACCCATCGGTCAGAATCCTAGTGTGACCACTGCAATGTTATAATGATAATGTTACGAAGGAGAGCTGCCAGACTGTGCACTGTTCTTAACATTAATATTGCTGTTATGCTAATCTAACATTCTGTATATTTTGACAGGGACGTCAGTCTTCGTGACAAAAACAAATAAAATAGAACAGGAAAACGACATTTATTTGTAGTTTTTTTGTAAATAATTTTTCACATGTGTAAATTTGCTTAGTGACGATTGAAAACATGTCTGCACGAATGCTAAAGAAGATGCAGGGTGGCTCAGATATTCTAGCACCGCCGCCAGATGATGAGTTAGACAACGACCACTTAACTGACAATGACGAACTCGATACGGTCAGGGGAAAATCGCATTTAAATCCATTTGATTTGGTAAGTACCCAAACGTGTGTGTGTTTCGCTATCGTTGAAAATATGCGACTTACAGCTCAACCAACAAAGTCTCTCCGAGAGCGAATTCAAAGAGGATGACAACGAAACTGAACATCCATCGGCAGCCATACAGGCCAGTACCGCTGCCAAGAAAAAGAAGAAGAAACGGAAGAAGAAAGTCAAATCGCATGGTAATCACATAAGCAGCGAGGATAATGAACGCCAGGACAAGTATTTCGAAAAAGTTGATCCACTGCTTGGCAAAGTCTATGATGCAGTTCCCAAACAATTGGAAAAGACACCGCAACTAACTGTAACAGCAGCAGTTGGTGCTGAGGGGGGCGGTAATTTGGCCAACAAGAAACTATTGATGGTAGAGCTTAAACACTTGAATCAACAAAACGAAATGAGACGAACATTTGGCAGACGCGTTGTCAAGGTTGAGTAAGTTTCCACGGTCTTGGCTAAGCAACATTATCTAATTAAACTATTTTTTATTAGAAACAAACGTGGACGCCAAAAGACAACGCTAAAGTCCACCTATATGGTAACTGCCAAGGACTCGTGGCCACCGTTGACTAAGAATATCATCACTATGAAACTGTTACCAACACCCGAAACGTCTGGCCCCTCTACTAGTCCGAAAATTCATAGGAACGACGATGAAAATGTGCAATGGTTTACCTTCCAGCACAGTCAGTACTATCAGGGAGTGCAGCACATGTTTTTGTCAGCATTGGAACGCATAGATTCGGAATTCTTGATCACATTAATAAAGCGCTGTCCCTTCCACGTCGATTCGCTCGTGCAGCTGAGTGAGGTTTGCAAGATGACAGAGGACTTTGCTTTAGCTTCCGAATTGATTGAACGGGCGCTTTTACTGTTGGAATCCTCTCTGCACATCAACTTCAGCCTGACGTCGGGCAACTGTCGTCTGGATTACCGAAGACAAGAGAATCGGGCCTTTTTTGTTGTGCTCTTCAAGCACGCTCAGTACTTGGAGGAGCGCGCCTGTTGCCGCACAGCTTTTGAGATCTCCAAGTTGTTGTTAAGTCTGCAGCCAGATGTTGATCCATTGGCCATGGTACTAGTCATCGACTATTATGCCTTGCGAAGCAAACAATTTGGTTGGCTTGTGGAGTTCTATGAGCAATACAATGCATCCCGAAACCTTTCCCAACTGCCCAACATGGCATACTCATATGCACTGGCGCTTTACACTCTGCACGGTAGATGTGAGCGCGCCAACGAAGCTCTTGAGTATGCGCTGCTCATGTTCCCTGGAGTTCTGCGGCCATTGTTGGAAGAGATGTCTGTGCAAACGGATAAGCGTGTACTAGCTTCATCGTATTTCTTTACCGATGTATCTGGCGAGTGAGTCATGATTTCTTCATATCAATGCGTGCCAGTCCCAATCTAATCTCTAAACTCTTCTTTTTTCTCTCTGCTATAGTCAATCGCCAGCGCTTCACCAGCTTGTGTGCTTGTATGTGTGTCGAGCGAAGGTCATTTGGAGGCAAAACGATGTTCTCTTTTGGCTGGAGTCGACTGTAAATACTGTCTTGGATCGCATTGACAACAAGGATCCGATTATTAATGATTACAAGGAAAAACGTTCACTTCGATATAGCGGAACACCACCACGTCCAATTTTGCGGCATGTCATACTCTCCGATTACAAGGAGAAGGTACCTCTGGCAGTTTTCGTTTCGAAAGAGAAACAGGCCATCATGACCTACGACCCGTTGCCTCCCATTGACAGTGTCAATTGCTATCAGCGGTTAGTTAATGACAGAATTCTTCAAATTCATATTAGTCATTGCAAAATTCTTTTATTTACAGCAAATCATCTTCGAGCAGCAGCCCGACAACCAACACCAACAACTCTGTTTCTATGTTTTTCCAGTCGTTGCTGCCGTCTTTCAATCTGAACAATATTGCAGTCGCACAACCGCAACCAGATGCTATTGCCGGAGCTGGCGCTGCTGCACCTGAAGTGGGGGGACATCCGCAACGCCAAGCCAACGCTCAAGGCGAAGGAGAAGGTTAAATTGTGATTTGATTTGATTTCATTTCTTTTGTATTGGTTAATTTGAGCTAAAAAATTATATTACTACACGCATAAACTTCATTTATTCTCGCAGAAGCTGGCCTTCAGCAATCGTTGACCCTGATGATGGACACTATGCGCGACTTTTTGCAAAACTTCCGTATTGCCGAGCATTTACGCTCACCAGAAACAGCAGTTGCTCAGTCGAGCAGCAGCAATGACGACGAAGAAGAAGGATCTAGCGACTATGTGGATTAGATCAGTCAATGTCAATTAATACATTATATCCTTCACAGACACTTAAAGACAACAACGCTCCACACCACTTCTATCCAACCAAAACGGGTTTAATAATTTGCATCGGGTTTAATAATTTGCATCGCTTACTGTGTGCAGCATCCCTGAGCGGAGCTCTTGAGTCAGTGTTTTTGAAAAGCACTTTGCTTTCTGTTGCTTAAGCGCGGCTGTCACAAAATTTAATAATAGCAAATTTCTTATATACATGTGTTTTCATTGCATTAAATTCCTTGTCAAAGCTTTAGAACAAAAACATTGAGTATTCTTACTGTTTGGGTCAAGGGAACAATATTGCTACTAACAAATATGTCAATTTGAGCTTAAAGAATGTTTTATTGATTTAATGAATGCCTTTTTCAGTTACGCTTATCAATATAACAAACAGTTTTCTCATCAATATTAGTTTTCATCATTTTCTCTTTTACATATAAACCTTTTGCAGTTATTGCAATATATAAATATTACTATGACAAGTACAATTTCATATATAATTGTGTTTAGAGCGGGATTCAATGGAGCGCCGTTTGGTGTGTGTGTGTATGTGTGTGTATGTTGAGTGTGTATGTGTCTGTAAGTGTAGGTTATAAAAAGTTACACATATACATATAATCTTGTAGAAGTAATGCACCTTATAAAAAGTTTAACTGGCAGACATTGTTGTTTTAAGATCTTTTAGCTTAAATTCAAAATCAGAATCACACAAAAAAATAATCATTTGGCCAAATATGATTTACGCGTATTGCTGATATACAAACATTTAGGACAACTTTAGATCTTAACATATAGAAAATCATTACTAACGGCTAAGCAATACTATAGCGTGGAATACGTAATCGCATATAGAATAGAAAACGAAATCAGAACGAAAATAATAAGTAATTAAACGCGGCATTTCGCAGGCAGCCACGATCAGACAACGATTATGATTATGTCATTGTACCAAAGACGGGATTATGACGGCAAATGCTGGGTCCGTACTCCTCATAGGCAGCCTTCGTGTGACACACCTGATAAAACTCGGGCTGCAAAATAAAATATTTAAATTACGATTTCTCATATTCTTATAAGCAAAGCTTACCGTTGAGGCCAGCATACTGCCTCCAAACCAGACGGCATAACGCTGCATATGATGCGTAATCACCGAAACATCGATAGGTTTTGGCTGAAATGGAAATTAAAATTGAGATTATGACTCATTCTTGAGTAATAATATAAGTCATCGGCATATACCTTAATGCGTCCCTCAGACAAGTTCTCACTAATTCGCAAACGCGTATCCACAGACCGTTTAATGTCTCGTTGCAAGCGTCTACCAAAGTCCTTGAACATAGTCGAGCCGCCGCTCAGTACAATATTATTATAGAGAGGGCGACGTACATCAATTGGACAGTTCTGTATGACATTGTCAACAATCTCCGAGAGCGGTATGGTAAAGTCAGGATTCGAGAATTCGGGATGAAAGAAGATTTCCGGCCCGAGGAAGCGCTCATAGCCCACATCCACGCCGAACGGCTGTTTTGTGACAGTGTTGAGGCCCGTATAGTTGCGTATCCACTTGTTTGGCTCCGCATCGTACTTGGCAAACTCTTTGGCTATATCTGGACATATGTAGCAGTGTTTCTCTTTAATCGCTTTGGCAGTCTCGAGGCTCTGTTCTGGCGGAATGCCCACCTCCCGTTCACGCAATAAGCTCTGAATGAACGACGTAATGTTGCGGCCGGCAATTGGTATATGCTTGATGCATGAGCCAATCACATAGCCTTCCGCCTATCAAAGAATTTGATTTAAAATGGAAAACATAGATAAGATATGCAGGGTAAATAATAAATTTGTATGTACACTTACCACGGGAATTACGTGCGTCACACCATCACCGCTGTCTACCACAATGCCGGTTAGGGTTCGCTCTTCCGCTGATCGGGATGCCCAACTGGCGGCCAGGGCAAGCACAGCTTGAACCGCAATATAAAGACCAGGAACATTAAACGTTTCAAACATGATTTCCGCAGTATATTCTCGATTCTCTGGAGTATTTAGTGGCGGCTCGGTTAACAGAAAATAATGATCTTCAGGCTCCGCACGCAAATACTTGAACACGCATTGCTCCAAGAAGCGCTCCATAAGATCCCAGTCTTCAACTAGGCCATGACGCACAGGATACTATAAAGCACAAAACCACAACACCTTATTTTACTTTTTAGCACTTTTGATAAACAGTTTTTTATCAGCTGTTCTCATATCACGAAGTTATTCGCGAGCTACGATATCGTAACAAATGCGTGCGCATAAACGCTGCATAGTTAATGCTGCTTACTCACTTTGATGGCGTAGCCCGTGGCATCGAATGCCTCGTCGCCAATGAAAAAGTCAAGATCCTCGATGCCTTTTGTGACGCGTCGCTTATTAGTGTCACCAACGCCTGCTGACTCCTTAATTGCGATGGCCGAGGGTATTATGAACTGTGGCTCCTTGTTGCCAGCATAACCCAGTTTGGAGTAGCTGCCAATATAAGCAATGTATCATTAGTGGTACATTTAGGATTGTGTACAAGTAAGGCACGTTACTCCATAGACAACTATCACGCATGCAACTTACCCGGTGCCCACATCGATTACGCATGCCGGTAGCCTGCCTGCCATGTTGACTGAGGATTTGGTTGATATTACTATTTAAAGATCAAAATTACGCTTTTGGCTTGAGTTTTATACAACTTTCAATTTGATTGATTTGCTGATAAACACCAAATTTTGTAAATTTTCAACCACACCTCCTCCAGCGACGATGTGTCATTTAGAAAAACTTCGCTCTTTGTCACTTACACACACATTCGCAACACATACATGGCCAGTGTTGCACTGGTATGCGATGTGTTTTCCAGCACTACCATAAAATAATCGAAACGATTAGTGTCGGTATCGATAATATTTCACACGCTTCGCTCGGACTCGCAAATTTCGGCGGTGTGTGTGTGGCTGCGACAGCCTTTTTCCACGTTTTTCCTATTAGCGTATATTTTTGCAATTGGCCTTGCCAGTGCATCATTTACATCGATAATTTAGCTAAACCTTAGCGAATTGTGGGTGCTTAGTGGACGCTTCTTTGTTTGTGCAACAATCACAGCAAAACCGGCGAATAGAACTAACCACATACCCGAAAATGGAGGCACAAAAATTGACGGAACTGTTGCGCGCAACCATTGATCCAAATCCGGAGCAAAGGAAGGCGGCCGAGGATCAATTAGCACAAGTAAGTGACTAACTAAATAAATAGTAAAGTGCTCTGGCACGACCTCCACATCTTAAACCCCACTGGCGCCATCGCCAATGCATGAAGAAAACCATGTGCTTTTTTAATTGTTCGCTTTTAACCTCCCTCTCTCTGCCTATCTGTATTTACATGAATGTGTGTGTGTATGAACGCATGCATAGGTATGCATATGTATGTGTGCTGTGTGGTTATGTGCGGGTGTGCTAGTGTCAATAGTAAATTGATATTAGCCAAAAACAGCAAAAGGCAGCAACTATTTTTTGTTTGCCATACATTTAGCTGAGCCCCACATTTTGGCCCAGCGACCCATTGGCCATGCGGCAACAAGTACTGTTGATGGGTGGCATGCGGGTGGTGCGTTTACAAATGCACAGAACGAATCCATATATGCATGTGTGTGTGCTCGTGTTTGAATGTATGTGTGTGACACTGTGGCAACAAGTTTATGTTCCTATTAATTTTAGGGTATTTGATCTTTCAAGTTCCATTTACTAACACATTTCAGGCTACATAATAGTTAATATAATGCAAAAAAAATTCTTATGAAAAAATTGATATACATCAGGAATGTTATACTATAATTACTCCAAGTGAAAAGCAAGATTTATATTTAATTGCCAGTAATTAAATTCCCTCGGAACCGCAAATTATGAGACATAACAAATGAATTTCATTCCATTAGCTCAGCATTCTGTACCACTGTTCAAGTGTATCTTATATTATGGCTGAGTCAGCTTCTAACGATTTCCATGCCCCTCCTTATTCAATCGGTTAATTAACTTTATCAGCATATATTGCAAATTACTACTACACTGTTCAAAGCTTCTTTAATGGGCAAACGCAAGCCATTTAAATATATACATGTAGCATATAGCATATAGATATACATACGTATGAATATAGGGAAATGTGCCTAGAATTTTAAATGTTACGAATTGGGAGGAGCTTCGTGGCTGGTGCTACATGTATTGCTATTGTTTTATCAATACATGTTTTCCAATCTTTGGATTGGCATGCGAAATTGTATCCATTGTATGTGCCACTGAATTATATTACTCATACGCCGTACACCATGTTATACGGCAGCTGTATAAACAAATCGACAGAAGGAAAAACTATTTACACATGTTCGCTGATGTTCTATCGCCCAGATACACAAAATCATTGGTT
Organism: Drosophila koepferae; assembly: GCA_030914345.1. NCBI lineage: Eukaryota > Metazoa > Arthropoda > Insecta > Diptera > Drosophilidae > Drosophila > Drosophila koepferae. The sequence continues at coordinate 13,917,387 of JAUESR010000202.1, forward strand.
TTGTGCCGACAATTCTGCAAATCGTCATGCAAACCACGCTAGAACAGCCAGTGCGGCAGGCGGGTGCAGTCTATCTAAAGAATCTGATCAACAGCAGCTGGTCGGATCACGAGACAAAGCCTGGAGAGCCCATACCATTTTCCATTCACGAACAGGATCGCGCCATGATACGCAGCGCCATTGTGGATGCGATTGTACACGCCCCAGAGCTGATTAGGTGAGTTGAAATGACATAATGCAATGTTTCATTAAATAATAAATCTAATCATGATTGTGGTGTGTGATCTACAGAGTTCAACTGGCTGTCTGCGTGAACCATATCATCAAGAGCGATTTCCCTGGCCGTTGGCCCCAAGTGGTGGACAATATTAGCATATACTTGCAAAATCAAGATGTAAATGGTTGGAATGGCGCCCTGGTCACCATGTATCAACTGGTCAAGACATATGAATACAAGCGCTTCGAGGAACGCACGCCGCTCAACGAAGCAATGAATTTGCTGTTGCCAATGATTTATCAGCTCATGATGACGTTGCTCAACGATCAGTCGGAGCAATCGGTGCTGTTGCAAAAACAAATACTCAAGATTTATTATGCACTAACACAGTATAGTCTGCCGCTTGATCTCATAACTAAAGAGATCTTCTCGCAGTGGATGGAAATCTGTCGCCAGATTGCTGATCGCGCTGTACCCGACTGTTCTCATCTGGAGGATGATGAACGCACTGAATTCCCCTACTGGAAGACCAAGAAATGGGCGCTGCACATTATGGTGCGCATGTTTGAGCGGTAAGTTCTCTGAAATTTCCATTAAATTTAAATGTAATCCAAATCATTTAATTTGCAGCTATGGTAGTCCCAGTAATGTTGTAAGCGAAAAGTATCAGAAATTCGCTGAATGGTATCTGCCCACCTTTAGCTCAGGTGTCTTGGAGGTCTTGCTCAAAATCCTGGATCAATATCGCAATCGTGTTTATGTGTCGCCGCGTGTTCTAACTGATGTATTGAACTATCTGAAAATTGCGTAAGTTTGCTAAGTTTTATGCTAAATCGAAAAATATTTAATTATTATTGTTAGTGTGAGCCACGCCTATACCTGGAAGCTGATCAAACCGCACATGGTGGCTGTTATTCAGGATGTCATATTTCCTATTATGTCATTTACCGATTCTGATCAGGAGCTGTGGGAGAGCGATCCATATGAATACATTCGCCTCAAATTTGGTAAGCAACAATAGAAACACATTCTTTATATTAATTATTATTATTATTATATCATATTTCGTCCCTCTATAGATATCTTTGAGGACTATGCCACTCCTGTACCAGCTGCTCAGTCGCTGCTGCATTCCGTCTGTAAGAAACGCAAGGGCATTCTGCCTAAAGCGATGAGCACTATAATGCAAATAATTACCTCACCCAATGCGGACAACAAGCAAAAGGATGGTGCTCTTCATATGATTGGCACATTGGCGGATGTTCTGTTGAAGAAAGCGCTCTATCGGGATCAGGTCGAGTCCATGCTGACCACCTATGTATTTCCAGAGTTTCAGAATCCCGCCGGTCATATGCGTGCTCGTGCCTGTTGGGTTTTGCACTACTTCTGTGATGTTCAAATCAAAAATCCCCAGGTTCTCGCTGAGACAATGCGCCTGACCACCAACGCCTTGCTGACGGATAAAGAGCTTCCCGTTAAGGTGGAAGCCGCCATTGGCCTGCAAATGTTCCTATCATCTCAAGACGAAGCTCCAAGATATGTGGAGTCACAAATCAAAGAGATTACGAAGGAGCTGTTGACCATCATACGCGAAACTGAAAACGAAGACTTGACAAATGTTATGCAGAAGATTGTCTGCACATTTACAGAGCAACTGCTACCAGTTGCAACAGAAATTTGTCAACATTTAGCAACCACATTTAGTCAAGTGCTGGAATCGGAGGAGGGTTCCGATGAGAAGGCCATTACGGCCATGGGTCTATTGAATACAATTGAAACTCTCCTAAGCGTTATGGAGGAACATCCGGATGTGCTGCTTAACTTGCATCCGATTGTGATTAACGTTGTGGGACACATATTCCAGCAGAACATTACCGGTAAGTTAATCTACAGGATCAAGGGTCTAAGACTTTTACATTCTGATTTCTCTCACAGATTTCTATGAGGAAACGTTCTCCCTTGTGTACGATCTAACATCGAAGTCCATTTCGGCTGAAATGTGGCAAATGCTAGAGCTCATCTACCAGGTATTCAAGAAGGACGGCGTAGATTACTTCATTGACATTATGCCGGCGCTGCATAACTATGTTACAGTCGATACGCCGGCTTTTCTCTCCAATCCGAACCGTCTCCTGGCTATATTGGATATGTGCAAAACTGTAAGCTGACTAAAAGACTTTTGCTAATCATATATAATATATTGTTTGCATTGGTTTCTGTTCAGATGCTAACAAGCAATCCTGGAGAGGATCCCGAATGTCATGCTGCTAAATTGATGGAAGTCATAATACTGCAGTGTAAGGGACAAATTGATTCGGTGATACACATGTTTGTGGAGTTAGCTTTGTCGCGTTTGACACGTGAAGTGCAGTCATCCGAACTGCGCACAATGTGCCTACAGGTGGTCATTGCAGCCTTATATTACAACCCCCAGCTGCTGCTATCAATTCTGGACAAAATGTCGCAACCAAACAACGAACCAATCAGCTCGCATTTCATCAAGCAATGGCTTCATGATGCAGACTGTTTCCTTGGGTATGTGAACTACTTTTTTAACTCCACTTGTAGACTTACGATTATGTTCGTTTAGCATACACGATCGCAAGCTGTGTGTCTTGGGTCTGTGTACACTCATCTCGCTGGGCGATGCCAAGCCCCAAGTGCTGAGCGAGGTGGCGTCTAAGATTGTACCATCGCTGATATTACTCTTCGACGGGCTAAAACGAGCCTATGAATCGCGTGCACAGGAAGAGGAAGAGGAAGAAGAGGAGGAGGATGGTAATGACTGCGAGGGTAAGAGCGAAAAACGAGTGTACTTTAATTTATTGTTAAACTAACTTTTCTATTGTCACCCGCAGAGGCTCTGTCAAGCGATGAAGATGAAATGGATGAGATGGCACCCAATTACTTAGACAAGTTAGCCGATTTCACCAAAACGAAAGGTGCTGTAGCGGGTTTCGAGGTGAAAGCCGAAATCAAGGACGATGATGATGATTCGGATGATGAAGCGGAAGAGTCGGTTGCCGATTTGAATGAAACAGGTCTCGAAACATTCACCACGCCGATTGATGACGAAGAAAACGAGAGCGCTATTGATGAATATTGGACGTTCAAGGAAGTTATAACTGGTAAATCTAAATAACATTTTATGACCATATATATGATCATTTAATTCTGTTCTGCATTCTCAGCACTTTCTGCCCAAGACCAGCCATGGTACTCGCTGTTAACATCAAATCTAACACCCGAACAGGCCAAAGCGCTGCAGGATGTGGTTGTGACCGCCGATCAACGCAAGGCGGCCAAAGAATCGAAACTAATTGAGAAGCAGGGCGGATTCGCCTTCCCTCAGACCACCGTGCCGACATCGTTTAAATTTGGCTCTTAATTGACTGTGGGACACCGACTTAGTACGCGTTTCTTCTGACTTCATTGTTTCTCATATTCTTTCCAAAACGAAAAAAAAAAAAACAAAAAAAAAAAAAAAAATTAATAGTTGCTGGCACCCTTATATGACGGCTGTTGAGGCAATCTCTGGATTCTCGTACATATTTTATGTACACACATTTACACATTTATACGTGTTGCATGCATCGATCGGGTTGAGCGATTGATGGGTAGAGTGATCGCTTTATATTTATTGTAGATTTATATATTAAATTTCTATTTTTGGCAATTCCATGCCAACTAAATTATAGTAACTTAAGTTGAAAGCCTATTGTATATCATTGTATGTAACTAAAAAAACCTATTTAGAAGTCTCATAGAATGAGATCGCGCCCAGCTAAGCATGGATCATTCACAATCCAGCGTAAAGTGGTCAGAGAATGAGAATTCAATGTTGAGCATTTCACTTACATTGCCTTTACACACTTATATAACGTAATAGACGGAGCGATATTTTTGAAAAATAAAAACATTTTTAACGTTTGAATTGAACTTGAGTTTCTCTTTGTTTATAATTTATATTGTTTCCATGGTTTGCTGCTGCTCACCTGAGTTTTTTAAATTAAGCCTCCACTTTCAGTGCTGGGCAATGTGCTGTTAATGTTATTTTAAGTAATGCACAAATTGTGGAGGCTCACTGATAAATATTATCTTTGGTTTTGCCATTCACGTGTGAAAGTTGAATGCATTAATGCCGCATTTGTTTATATTTTATGAACGTAAACTAAAAAGGTGCCGACATGAAAATTGCTATTGAAGGCTGTGCCCATGGCGAATTGGAGCGCATATATGAGACCATTGAAGGGATCGAAAAGGAAAAAAATATTAAAATTGACTTGCTTCTATGCTGCGGAGACTTTCAATCTACGCGAAATGTTACGGATTTACAAACGATGGCTGTGCCAAGGAAATACATGGACATGTGCACCTTTTACAAGTGCGTAGCTAGGCTTGTATCATCTACCATGCTTATTTAACCAACATCTTTACAGATATTACAGCGGCGAGCTCGTTGCGCCCATTCTGACAGTTTTCATTGGTGGCAATCACGAAGCATCCAACTATTTACAAGAGCTGCCTTACGGTGGTTGGGTAGCTCCTAATATATATTATCTTGGATATGCTGGTGTTATCAGAATAAATGGCATTCGTATTGCTGGCATCAGTGGCATATACAAGGGCCATGATTTCTTGCGCGGCCACCACGAATTCCCGCCATACACAGAGCAAACATGTCGCAGCGTCTACCATGTGCGGCAAATGGAGGTATTTCGCCTGAAGCAACTTTCTGGCAAGGTGGATATCTTCATGTCGCATGACTGGCCCAGGGGCATACAGGAGTACGGGAACAAAGCTCAATTGCTACGCTTTAAGCCACATTTTGCAGAAGACATCGAAAATGGGCAGCTGGGCAGTCGTCCGCTCGAGGAACTCTTAAAGGCTATACAGCCAACATATTGGTTTGCTGCTCATTTGCATTGCAAATTCGCTGCCCTAGTGCCACATACTAGAAATATGAAATCAACGAACGCCGATGATGCAAGCAGCAGCAGCAGCAGTAGCGAAAGTGAGGATGAAAATGAAGACAACGATAGCAGTAACAGGCCAGTGCAAGAGAAGGTGACGCCAGCACCAGTGCCTATTACCAAGTTCTTGGCTTTAGACAAATGTCTACCAAGGCGACGTTTCCTACAAGTACTGGACATGCCCACTGATGAGAGTTCTGATGGCAAATTAACGCTAGAATATGATGCCGAATGGCTTTCGATATTGCGCACGACGAATCATTTGATTTCTGTAAAAGATAACAATTACTATCTACCTGGCAAGAAGGCAGGTGCCATTGAAGAGCGTTGTAATTTCACGCCCACTGACGAGGAGCTGGAGTACATACGCGCTAAATTCGAAAGCCTTCGAGTGCCCGAGAACTTTTGTCGTACTGTGCCGGCATTCGATCCCGATGAAGAACAAAATTACAAGCAGATGCACATTGAACAACCAAACCCATTGCTGAACCCACAGTCCAATGAGTTTTGCTCCATTTTGGGTATAGATGATCCGCTTTGCTTAGCCATGCTGGCAAATGGAAAAGATTTGCCACAAACTGCTAGCTCGCTGAACAGCTTTGCAGACGGCAGGTCGGATCAAGGGAAACAGGAGCAGACTATAGAGAATATGGCGCCACTTATCGAGCCCATGGCAACGCCTCCGAAGCGTAAACTAAATATGACGCTACCAGCGCCAGTCGTAGCTGTCGACCCAGACAAAAATGTCATTGAGCTGCCCGCTGAAGTCGACGAAGAGGTGACGATGCCTGCTATCGAGGAATCAAAAGTGGAAGAGACTCCACCTATTTGCACTACTCCCAACGTGAAGAAACTCAAGAGACGAAATCAAAGCATATACCAAGCTGAAGATGATGATTAACGGACGAATCTTATCCCGACCATGTTAGGTTAAGTTCTGATTGTCTATATCCCCAACCAGTTAAAAGTCGATATTAAAAAAAAGAGGCAATTTTATTTAAATAACACAGAAAATGCTTAATCTTGCGGATCCTACTGGTATACGGCATGTGATGTTCATGTTGAGTGGAAATAAATTAAGTTTACATTTAAACATATATTCTTTAAGGATATAATTCACTGAACGTCGGTGACAGTAGCACCATACACTTCGGCGGCACAGATGAAGCAGCATTTCAGCACAGACTTGGGAGTTGGGGTTAAATCACAATAGTAGCTGGAGGGCGACGGAATGCACTGCAATTGCAATTCGTCACCATCCGGCTTGGGGCGATAGAAGCGGCAAAGGCGTGGACCGTATTTCGGCATATTGGCATCGTATGGTGGACTAAGTATATCGAAGAAGGCAGCAATCCCGTTGCCGACCTGAGTTATCTGATGATAGTTGCGTTTGCGTGGCGTGAGCAAGGCGCTGGATGTTTCGGTTGTCACCAAGCTGGGCTCTTCAGCGGTCACTTTGACCACTGTTGGGTTCTTCTCGTACTGAACCATTTCATCGGCGGCCAGCTTCTGGGAATAGCTCTGTACATGCAACTTGCCCCAGATGCAGCGCAGCAGGCCATACATCATGGGATGATCATGCAGTGGAATTGAATTATTACCGCGCACAATGAACAGACTCATGGAGAAACGTTCATCCTCAAATATGTGCATGTAGCTACATGGAGCACGGGTGACATTGGAGGCATCGTCACGGAATAGCTCCTCCTTGATATGTAGATCACGATAGGTGAGCTCATCAGTTAACTGTTTCAGAAGCTGCAAATTGGCATTGAAGCTGGCAAGATTGGCGCGATCGAAAGTCTTGAAGGCCTGTCGCAGCACGCTCATAAAGTGGCTCGTCATTGCCGAAAAAGCTGACGAAAATATTTAGCTTTATCAGAAATGCACCAGGAGCGACTCGCACTGACGTCAACTGAATTTCGAATGGCTTTAGTTCAATTAGAAACCTTGATAACCAAGCTGCACAGCAATTGCGGCTAACAAAAATTATAGATAAACAAATCGACAGCTGTTCGCCAGTGTTGGGTATTGCTCTCAAACAAACAGTACCAAAAACAATTGAATAATGAAATATTTGTATTTTTGTTTAAAACTTTGAAGTTCTTCCTTGTTTCCTAATGCCTGGTATTTCAATATATTAATTTAAATATGTATAAGCTCTATGCAAACTTGCTTTTAACAGGAATATAAATAAATATGAACGGCCTTAATTCAACATTTTTTTATTCAAGTCAATAAAAACCTTTTGACTATTTACATAAAAATACAATTATAAATTAATAGCCCCTCTCCTTGGATTGTGTGGCGTGCGTCAGCATCCAGGACTTGTAATCACGCTTCTTCATTGACATTTGTTTGTGACGCGGATGCGTTGGACAGATGACATAACCGCGCTCCTGTCGCACAACTATGTAGCAATCCTTGCAGCGCCGCTTTATGCGCCCCTTCACTTTAAATCCTGCCACTTGCTGAACAAATGCATTGAAAGGCGTCAAAAGGGATGATACTAAATTAGTTGTGGGCACTAATTGCTGGCCAATTGTATTGTGAACCGGTGTTGTGGTTGTTGTGGCACTGGCTGTGGACCGCATTAGCACATGGAAACCACGTGTACCGTTGATGCCATTCCATAGGCGTACGCTACTCTGAAGCAATTTACTTGTAAATGACATCTGAAAAGCAATGTTTAATTTATATTTTTCTAATAATTACACAAACACGCACCTTCTACCACATTAGTGTTGCCAGAGTATGAAAAATGAACTACTAAACGCGTTGCCATCCATTTACACTATTTCAGTTATAATGTAAATGAACTAGCTCGGATTAAAAACAATTAGGTATTTTTTCGAAACATATATATTTTTTTCATAAAATTCAGTTGGAGTAGATTATTTTACTTTTGAGAATTGCATTGAGTCGCTTTACGAGTAATATTAATCGATATTAATTACTTCGTCAGCTCTTGCCTCCTCCAGCCTTGTGCGTTTGCATTTAGTGGGACCGACATCTTCCTCATCCGAAGAATCTATTATTTCCGTAATGTCCTCATAATCATCAGCATCCATAGTCTTGCTGGGCTTTCGTTTTGTTGAGGTTTTCTGTGGGCACTCCACCGTAAGTTTAACTGTTGCCGCCGCAACTGAATCCTCAACATTCTCTTCAACATCATCATCCTCAACTACGAGACAATCATCATCGTCGTCATCCTCAACTTCCGTTGGTCGACTTCGTTTCGAGGTTGAAGGACCATCGTCTGTCGCATCTTTACCATTTGCCGAACGCTTACGAGAACTTGGCTCCGCCTCAGGTTCCTCAGGTTTCTCCTCCTTGGGCTGTAGCTGATTTTTATCGGCAATCACCTCGAATAGGACATCATCCCTTTCCGCATCGAAGTGTGCGACGATAATGCTTAGTTCGTAGCTCTGGAAGAAGTCATCGCATTTCAAGATGACACCATCCACGATGTTCATATCACTCAGAAGTTTTTGTTCATTACATTCAGTTTCGCCCTCCTCCGAAGATATAAGAATAGAGCCAGTTGACTCGACTGTTACATCCGGATTGACCATGTTTAAAGTCTTGATGAGCACATCGTCGCGGAATGCTTTGATTTGGACACGTTTTGTATCGATGCGCAACGTTATAGCTGGATCACTGGCGCACACATAACAGTTAGGATTTGGGGCCGGGAAAAAGGCGTCCGGCACCAGAAATTGATTGCGGCCATTGAGACGGAGTCGAGCATACACAGCCTTGCACTGCTCCCACTTAGCCTGCAGTACGCTGAAAGCGCGCAGTACCGAGATGCCTGCTGTTATTGCATTGGTGGTGGCAATTGCGGGTATAATGTTGCCAGCCATCGACTTAATTTCGAATCTTGACTTGCGCTCAATGTCAAAGATATGCGAACGCACATTGGCACAGGCGGCGACAAAATCCATGGCTGCCTGATCGTCCTTATCCCACACCAATGTGTCATTGCCCTCCAGTTTAAGAAAAGCTGCGCTCAGCTCTTTGAGCGCATTGGCAAAGACATGCGCACACTCCTCCACTGACCATATCTTGTGAGTCTGACGTGCAAGCTGCGGCCCTTCAGAACTGGCGCCGTCAGGCAGTAGCGTGTCCCATTGCACGGGCACGGGCGCCTTGCGGGACTTCCACAGATTCGACATACGCAACAAATAGTTGATGTCTTCGTTGAAGAACTTGTTGAATAACTTGCCAGCATCGTAGTTGCAATCCTTGGCCCATTGTCGAGTATTGATGCGAACTACGTTGCCATTGGCGGTGGCTGGCTCTGATTCCTTTTCCTTATCCTTTGGTTCTCCAGGAGCATCACCAGCAGCACCTGCATCGATAGCTTCAGCTGCGGCTTCTTGAGCCTCAGGATCAGCTGCATCAGGCGAAATGTCTTCATCCTCTACAGATTCACCGAATAGTTGACTAAAATATTCATTGTTATTAATGTTATTTAGGTGAAAATAATAAATAAAACTTACTTAAATAGATGCTTGGCCCAGACAATGCAGTGAATGGGCTCGGAGGGCGTATTTCGAATGGTGCATCCGGGAAAACTTCTTTGCTTCTCCTTGGGAGTGCATTCGTAGCACTGGGTTAAGCCGCGCTTAATCAACTCTACTTGTCCATTATAGCCGGAGGTGCCGCTTTCAATCAGCGGCACATCAGCATTGAGACACATCCGATTTACGTGGTTTCTCGCAGCGCGATTGTCCAATGCACTAAGCACCACATCAAACTTCTTAAAGAAATTGACGCCGTAGTCAGTGCTGAAACACAAGCAGATAAATTAGGTAACAGTATGTAATGGATCTGCATAATACTTACGACGTAACGCTGTCGTGGTAGGCCGTTATGTTTGCATCAGGATTAAAGCTGAGAGCGCTCTCACGTGCTACCCGTGCTTTCGACTTGCCTACATGTTCGCGATGGAATAGGAATTGGCGGTTCAGATTACTTAAGTCAATCGTATCCAAATCGATCTGCACAATAAGATTCATAATTAAATGAAAAAACTGAAACTTCAAATTCAATTTACAATTTCAATATCCGTAAAGCCGCTGAGCACAAGATTTTTGAGCACTTCGCATCCAATGCCTCCAGCGCCTACTACTAATACTTTTGATTTCTTGACCAATTCTTGCAACGTAACGGGCAGAACACCATCAATTGCTGCAGCCATTATTTATTTTTTGTTTGATGATTTATCACTTAATGCAATGCAAAACACAATTCGCCAATGACGCCGGCGACCACACATACACATACAAACTTAGGGAAAATAGTGCTGTACAACGCGAATTAGTATCAGACGCAAACTGTTATCGAATTTGTAGTTTATCGGTACAGCTGTTGATAAAATATCACATTTTAAACATTTGTATACCCGGTCACACTGCATTAATTGATTGTAGTAATAGATTGTATGTGTGTTGTGAGGAAGCAGAAAACGGACGATTTAAATTTTAAGTTCTTGTTTATGCAGCACTACAACTGCGCGTCAACTGCAACTAAGAAAAAAGCGTTTGGCATTTAAAAGAAATTTGTAGAACGTGGTGAAGCATAAACATGGCAGAAGTGCGACGCAGAAAGGCAGAAAACGATGTTGACGAGGCTGCTGCTGCTCAGACTGCCGCAAACAGCGCAGCTGATTCTTCAGATCATGTAAGATATCCAGGTCAATTCAGATTGAAAATATCTGCACTTATCGGTAGACATATGTATTCAGTAATTGCATTCCATAATTTGCATAATTCATTGAAGCGCATAAAAAAAGAAGCGAATTTTATGTATACCAATACAACAAGATATCTACTGTATCCACGTACGTTTGTACGTGTATCTTACATTGTGTGTGCAGTGTTTTTGTTATTCTCTGACGCACAAGCAGGTGGTAAAAGAGCGCCATTCAGAGAGTCATTGAAAGAGGGATAGAGACGCAGGGAGAGAGACAGAGAGAGAGAGAGAGGGAGAGAGAGAGAAAGAATGTGTGTGTATTGGGAAAATTAGTAGGAGAGAGGACGCAATTGGAGAAAAACCAATAACAAAAAAATATACTACATATACAAAGCTAACTGTGACATACATGCATATGCACACACACTCGCACACATACAGACTTAAGTGACAATAACAAAGACCCCGGTGTATTGCAAGGAAATCCAATTAAGTGGCCATTACGGAAGCGTCCCTAACAACTCAACCACCTAGCAACCACCCAACGACCTCAGCGACGTGCTTTGACAATATGATTCCTCTGTTTGTCTCTATGATAATGATAAGACCCCAGGCATATGGTCCAACTGCTTTGGAACTTTCTTATCACTCCCGCCAATATTTTGACAAACTAACAAAACACGCCACTGAAACAACCAACCAGAGCCAAACAATTACAAACTTGGATAAATAGTCTAAATATTCCGATTATACTTTGCACAATACTATATACATAAATCACCCGACGTCTTTGGACTTTGAATTCGAACGTTTTCAATTGTTTTTTATATTTTAATGTCTATATATCGCTTTAATGATTGAGTGGCTGTTTGGCTCTGATAAAATGCTTTCAGGTCGATTCAGAGGAGGAGAAAATCCCAGAGGAGAAATTCGTTGAGGAGCTGGCCAAGAATTTGCCGCAAGGCACAGATAAAACACCCGAGATCTTGGACTCTGCTCTTAAGGATTTACCCGATCGGTATGTACAAACAAAGATATATGATGTGTGTACGAATAATAATATGGCAAGCGTAAGAATGCGTGAAATTCCAAAATTATTTCATTATACAGATGTGTGCAATCAGTCCGCAAATAACATTAAGAAACGAAAATAATCCATTTGTACCCTGTTAAATATTGAAATTCTTAAGGGGGTACTCGACGTTTGTTTTTTAAATTATTCCAAAAATTGTAGCACATGTTAATAATAGATCATTTTGCTTATTTGTTTTGTATGCAAATGTTATTTTAGATGGAAAAACTGGGTCATTCGGGGCATCTTCACATGGATTATGATTTGCGGATTTGCATTAATCATCTATGGAGGCCCTCTGGCCTTGATGATTACGGTGCGTTAGCGTTTGAGAAAGGGTGCACACTATGACATACTATTAATCACTTGTCGACATTTATAGACACTACTTGTGCAGGTGAAGTGCTTTCAGGAAATTATCTCAATTGGCTATCAAGTGTATCGTATACATGGCCTGCCCTGGTTTCGCAGTCTCTCCTGGTACTTCTTGCTCACCTCCAACTATTTCTTTTATGGCGAACATCTAGTTGACTACTTTGGTGTGGTCATCAATCGTGTGGTAAGGGGCTTACAATGTCCTCGACAGCTTTGGACGTGATTTACCTATTTTTAACGAATTTGTTTTGCAGGAATACTTGAAGTTCTTAGTCACCTATCATCGTTTCCTATCGTTTGCCTTGTACATCGTTGGGTTCGTTTGGTTTGTACTGTCGCTGGTCAAGAAATATTATATTAAACAGTTCAGCTTATTTGCCTGGACGCACGTCTCGCTGCTAATTGTCGTCACCCAAAGTTATCTAATTATACAAAACATATTCGAGGGACTTATTTGGTTTATAGTGCCCGTTTCGATGATTGTTTGCAATGATGTCATGGCATACGTTTTTGGTTTCTTCTTTGGACGTACACCCCTCATCAAGCTGAGCCCCAAGAAAACCTGGGAGGGCTTCATCGGTGGTGGTTTTGCAACTGTTCTCTTTGGCATATTATTCTCATATGTTTTGTGCAATTACCAATACTTTATCTGCCCCATTCAATACTCGGAGGAACTAGGTCGCATGACAATGTCCTGTGTGCCCAGCTATCTGTTTACGCCACAGGAATACAGCTTGAAATTGGTAAGCAACAATTTAGACATGCCCCGTATGGTTTCCCTAATGAGTATTGATTTGTTTGCGCAATTTCTGCTATTTCAGTTCGGTATTGGCAAGACATTGAATATCTATCCATTCATATGGCACTCTATCTCGCTGAGTCTGTTCAGCTCTATAATTGGACCGTTTGGCGGCTTCTTTGCTTCTGGCTTCAAGCGTGCATTTAAAATTAAGGTAAGTCCACTTTCCCTCGCATATAATATCTGAGTCTTCTTAATTTAAATAATTTATAAATATGTATTTTTAGGACTTTGGTGACATGATTCCTGGCCATGGCGGCATTATGGATCGTTTCGACTGTCAGTTTTTGATGGCCACCTTTGTCAACGTTTACATTTCAAGTTTCATTAGAACTCCATCGCCGTCAAAACTATTGACACAGGTTTGTACAGCTTTCAACATATGCATATATACCATATTATAACTGTGCCTCCTTTCTAGATTTATAACCTTAAACCGGATCAACAATACCAAATTTATCAGTCATTAAAAGACTCGCTTGGCGACATGCTAAACTAAAAATATTAGACAACAACAACTGTTTGCTTTAGTCGTACGTCTCTTTATATATATATATCTATATATATTCATTATAAAAGGAAATCTATATTCATATATACACATACATATGTGTATATACATTGATATACTTATTTCTGTTTATGAACATTCGCCAAGCGCTATTTGGATGATGTAAAGGGCCCCAAAATGTGATTCAATTGAATCGAACCTATATATGAATAGTTTTAATTTCTTGAGCATAAATTTTTTTGTTGTTTTTAGTTATAGTTTAGAATTTTGTTGTTATTTACGATTTTTTTAAGTTATTTCAGTTACAATTACTATTATGATTAATATTACGATAATGGCATTATACAGTGCAATTGCAATCCGATTACCGGTGATTTGTTGTTAAGCGATTCCATTAATTTTAATCAAACTATAATTTCGTTATGAGATTGACCTTTTACAAATTCGAATTAAATACTGCATGTGAAAGCCAGCGAAAGGCGAATAACAACAACTATTAGAGCGATCCAATGAAATGAATTTAATGTTTATATGTCTTCGTGTGTGAATTTACAAAAAAAAAAAAATATAAATATATATATAGATATATGTATATATATGTATGTATATCTAGTGCATCTATGTACTACATTATTTACTATTAAATTATTAAAGCTCTACGCTTCTATGTCGAGAGCCGAGTTTAGTCATGCCAGAGAAGAGGCGCACCTAGTTTAGATTGTGAAATGTTCTTTAGTAAATACGTGTAACTTAAAACATCATTTTTTGGATGAGCATTTTAGTTTTTTAACTTAACAATATACGTATGTTCATGTATCTAAAGACTTTCAATTTGTTTTATGTTTATTTCTAGAGCAATATAGTAGTTGAATATTTTTATTTTATTCTTCAGTTCTCTATTGGGACGTAAATATGTTCAGTTTTGATATGCAGTAGAAGCGTTTCTATATGCATCGATATATATAATTATATTGATAGTTCCTTTCGAGAATGAGATATCATTTAAATGAGAAATTCCGTTGACTCATCCAATTCAAATTAGAGTCGAGCAACTGTTTTATATATGTATATAAGATCAGTCTCTATTGATGTTACAAAACTATATTAAAATTAATAAAACCAAAGAAAAATTAAGTTTTTTTGTGTTGGAAAATTATATAACATAACAGATTTCAGGTCAATTCTATGTAAGTTAACTTATACATATTTTCTTTCTTTTTTATTCAATTTGTACAAATATGTTAGGACACTTAGGTGAGGCAAATAATAATTGTAATCACTTTGAGGTGTCATCCACAATTTCGATCGGTTTTATTAGCATCTTACTAATTAGAGATTTCTGCAAATCCTCAACATCTTCACGCTCCAGATCAAAGTAAACATTTCGTTTCCGCGCATCGTCCAGCAAATGGCGCCATATATTTACAGACTGTCGATGGCCAAATATTGATTTTTAATGAAATATTGATTTGATTTAGAGTTGTAATGCTTACCTGTAGATCATCAAAATTTCCACAGATAACTAGACAACGAGTTGGTCTAGTGATGGCCACATTAAGACGCTGATAGTTAGTGAGGAAGCCAACGCCGCGTGTTCGTGCATTCGATAGGATTATGACATCCCGCTCCTGGCCCTGATACGCGTCGACAGTGTGCGGTGTAATCTTCATGTGGCTGGGTATCACCTGACTGAGTGTATAGCAATGACTGCTATAAGGGGAAATTAATCCATAAGTAAAACGTTTGACAGGCATCATCTTATCCATCTCGACCAACAATTTGCCCACAAATCGTGCCTCCTCATCGTTGCTGATGCTACGACTGCTCGCATCATTGGTGTCCTTTGTATAGCTCAAATTTATTACACAGTACGGGATAAAGGGTGAGATCAGTTTTTGGGTGCATTCTGAGTTGACCAGCTGATTATCATAGAAGTAACTATTTGGCCATTTGCAAATCTCGGGATGCATACGATACTGTTCGCTCAACTTAAAGACTTTGGTATGAACAAACTGATTTCCTCCTGGCTTGTCTAGCTGCTGCTTCAAGTTTCGCTGTATACGATCGAACATGGAATTACCCAGACCAAATTCAATGGCCTTCTGGGACAGTACCGTGGCAGGCAATTGCTGAGTATCACCCACCAGAACAAGACCCCTTACACCAAAACGCAATGGCAGCAGAGTCCAGGGTTCGGTGCATTGTGTTGCCTCGTCAATTATGCATACGTCGAAGTAGTCTATAAAGTTGGCCAGTTTAACACAGCTGGAGAGTGTAGTGCAGACGATGTTAGCCCGCTGCAAGACCATCATGGAAAACTCGTGCTCTTCCCGCGGGGTCAGTTGCGGCTTTAATTGCTGCATGACCAAACGTAATTGCTTCTCTTTTGAATCTAGCTGATTTTGTATATAACTTATTTGATTGGGAAGCTTTTTGATATCGGCAATTTCCTTTTCTAGCAGCTCTTGCTGATTTTTTAACGTCTCAATATTTTCGGCCGACAGACGATTACGCTTTTCGGCGAGTTTCTTACTGAGAAAGGCATCCAGTGAGACATCACGCACGTTTGGGTCTATTTTCTCAAAGAAACCGAAACGCGTGAGCTCAAAGCGTGAATGGCTCATAGCGGAGCGTGCTCGTTTTAAATACCCTGTAATATTATCTACGGCTGCATTGCTGTGTGCACATATAAGAACCTTTCGATCAAGCATAATGTTGCTGCTACCATACATGCATTGCAGCGTTAGATTCGAGATTACCGCCGATTTGCCCGTGCCGGGTGGACCCTGAATTAGCGTTACACTAGGCGTTGAGTCGTCAATCAAACGACTCCAAGTGCGTTGGCAAATGTCCATTTGATGATCATTCAATCGTCTGAATCCTTTGTAACCAGCTTGTTGTATGAGCTTGCTGTCATACGATAATACATTTTCGCTGGGATGGAGTATACGTTGAAAGAGCGGGGAGCGCCCCATCAAATAAATCGCATTGAATGCACCCATTTCCACGCGTATATTATCCACAACAGGGCGCACAGTAAATGTTTTGCAAGAGTTGAGCACATCTAAACTGATACCCTCTTGCAAGATTTCAAAAAACAACTCGTAGACGTTGCCTGTAAATATACATATATGAATTATAAAATCTCATAATCGATATATATTTCATTTACTTACCAGCTACGCGCTGAACTTGAGCAAGTGATGCGAACGTCTCTTTCAGCTTATTTTCGCTTCTAATAGTATACAGATCAAATCGCTTGCCGATCTTGTTATTGTCTTTGGCATTAAAGAGAATTTATTAAGAAATTAATATGTAAAGGAAATAAACTGGCTTACATCTAGTGTTCAGCACGTAGCGAGGTCGGTTTCGGGAGTTGGAATTAGAAATGCTTTTCAAATGGACTTCAAAGGTAGTGTTAGAAAGTTTATAGTCGCGCTCTATGGTGGTCAGCAGCTCCAATTTCATCAGTGGTATAAGAATGCTAAATTTGTAAATGGAAATTCAATTATTACTTGCTATACTACAATTTCAATTAACTTCCACATACTCTTTGTACTGTTTGTAGCTCTTGAACTCATTTGGAATGGGTATTAAAACTTCAGATTCAGACACTGCATCGACGCTGCCCAGCTTTAACCATTGATTTGCCCAGCTCAGAATGTTTCCCATTATCAAGTCGCTGAAGTTCTCCAATCGACCCTGTGCTTGCGACCAAGATCGACGCTCCGCGTACGTACTTAACGTTATCTTCTTGGTATCCTTGAAATTACCCACTTTTCGATTAGCACCTGGAACCCTGTCAATTATTTTGATTTGCAAATTGTCATTGAATCGGACATGTCGACTGCTTTTGAGGCGTTTCTCACGCTCTTGGTGTAACTCAAAATCCCGATCCATATCTGCGAATGTTACCCGATTACACGTCCTTTGATTGCGCGCCTTTTCTGCATCTTTACGTACTTTCGGGCGGCTCGGGCGTTCAGGTAGATTTCGAATTAAATCCATAGCACTCAGTTGCTGTGAAAAGGACTCTATTGTTGCCCGTCGCTTGGGTGTTGGTTTTTTAGACTGTGTTTGGACTTTCTCTATTCTGGGCTTTTTTGTTGGTGGCTGTACGTCCTTGGTAAGGAAATCACCACGATTGCAATTGCCCAGCGTAGGTACGTTGGTTGGTTTTCGTTTATGCTCATTAGAACGTCCAGTCGTGCCATCTGGCTTGGGTTTATCGGTTAGTTTTTTCAGTTGCTCACGACGCTTTTCCTTGATTTCTTTGCACTCGCGTTTTCTGTCACTCGGTTTTTGATACCATTTCTTTTTCATCTGGGCCTGATAGTCCAAAAAACGTTGCCTATCCACAATTTTACTTTTACGCTCATCTTCCTTGATTGTCATTGAAACGCCACGCAGCTTGCCGCGAGATTTGGGTAAATGTGGTGGCTCAATAACCGTTGGTCCACGGAGGTTCTCAAAGTTTTTGGAGTATGCACTGGCGCTGTCACGATTAGATGACGATTGTACAAAGCTTGATGGCGAATTCTTAGCTTTATCTGAGATATGTTCGCTAATTGCTTTCGTTTCATCTTCCACTGTAGCTTTTAATTCATTAGTAGGAATTTCATTAATTTTATCTGCTGTTGGTACATTTGAAAAAGTCATAGAGTTTTCAATAAAACAAGATTTGGATCTATTCAACATACGTGGGCTGCATTTTTTTGTGGCCAGGGAAGACTCTGGTATTGGCAATTCATTGAGATTGTTTGTAGTTGGTGATTTTGGCAAGTCCAAAGGTTGTTCCATGAAACAGGATTTGGATCTGTTTTCCAAGCTCGGACTGCTTGTTTTTGTAGGTGAGTTAGGTTCCGGTGGAGACAGTTGATTACATAGGTCCTTGTCTTCCTCTACCGTTGCAGGTATTTGTGGCATTAAAAGCGAAGGCGTTGAAGCTTCGACATAACAAGATTTCGATCTTTTTAGCAAGCGTGGACTACGATGTGTCACAGTTGTAAGGGGTTCATGTGCAGTTGAAGTTTTCTCTGCGACTACGGCATCAATCTTTGGTAACTTTACTGGCGATGATATAGGACTTTCTAGAGAGTAAGAATTGGCTCTGTTCTGCAAGCGTGAACTGCGAGTTTTAGGAGTATTTGGTTCTGGAGTTGGAGACCGTGTTGGAGAAGACAATGGGCTTTCAAAATAACACGAATTAGATCTGTTTTGCAAGCGTGAACTGCGCTTTATAGGTGTTTTCGGTTCTGGAGCTGGAGAACGTGTTGGAGAAGACAATGGGCTTTCCAAATAACACGATTTAGATCTGCTTTGCAAACGTGAGCTACATTTCGTAGAGGTCGTCTTGGACTCAACTGGCACCTCGTTGGGATGAGGGCGTTCTGAAATCGTTTTTTTACGTTTTCGTGGTGTTGACTTCTTCTTTCCACTTTTTGTATCTATTTTGTTATCTGGAACACTGGCGGATGGAACCAAAACAACCTCCAATTCTTGCATGTAATTCTCTTCTTCCTTTTCAGATTGAATAGAAAGAGAACTGCTTTTGAGGCTGCTTGCGCTATAACTTTGCAATCGCGATAGGTCTATTGATTTAAGGCGCACGTTACATCTACGAATTTCGGGTTTTTGCAGCGTATTCTTAACGTCTGAAAGAAAATGAGTTAAGAATATTTAAAAACAATATAAAGATTTTATTTACCTGGAGACTCATCATCACTGCTTTCAATTCGCAGCGCCTTGGATCTGCGTCTCATTAAAATTGGCGCATCTGACTGCTGGATATCGCTGTCGGTATCATTATCGCAATTATTATCATTTAACAACTGTAAAGCTTGCTCCTTAGCATTATTTTCATCATTTAAGTCACTTTCTTCATTATTGACGTCATTTAAGCCCTCTTCCTCACCCAGTGGATAAACCTGGGACATTATATTCTGGGTAAGCAGTTTTGATGACCAATCTGCTACTTTATTGTAGAGTTCATCGTCTTCGTCCTCAATCAGTATAATTTCATCGTCATCAATTTTTGTGGCTATTTCAGATTTCACCCACGTAGCTGCTGGCTGAAAATCTTCTTCCTGTTCGCTATCATGGTCCTCATAATCAAGATCCTGCGGATCGGCCATTTCTTCTTTCATCTCACGCAACACTGCTTGGGACAGCTCAAAGTTTTCATCATAGTCATCCTCGTTATCATCCACAATTATCTGATCATCCTCTGACCCTTTGTCTGATGCAACAGGAACTTGTGGAGGTGGCATGTCTATATTTTGAACATTCTCCTTTTCCTTCACGATGTTGACATCTTCGGGCAGCTCAATTACATCGCCATCGTGTATTTTTTCACCAAGTGTGGCAATATTATTGTTGTTGAGCTGCTTGTAGACATAAGGATTAATTTGATAAACCGATTCAAGCAGTTCCTCATCAGGCTCGCCAAAAATGTTTTCTATGTCTTTGGTTGCTTGAGATAATAATTCCTTCTTCACCTCTGGCAGCTTTGGCAAATGTATTGGGCGATATGCGCTTGGATTTTTAGTAGTGTCTTGTACATTATCAGTAGCGTCTTGTACATTGGGGACCTCTGTCTTTTCCACTTCAGAGGCGTCTACATTATTGTCGTTGACACTATCCGTTGATCTGGGCGGTGTCTTATCAAAATCTTCTTCATCAGATATGATGACAATGTCTGCAGCATTGGGACACATTTGTTTTAAATGAAATATGGCATAGTTCGGAGGAACCACTGCATCCAATGAGTCAACTTGTACACCAAGGCCGATTCTATCGCCAGATACAAGCGATTGAGTCTTGACTTCGAGTTTGATTTCATTTATAAATACGCCATTTAATGCATTCTTTCAATGATCAAAACGAGATAGTTAATATAAATAGATTTTAATAATACATGATATAATAAACTTACCTGTTGCTCCACACTCACGACATTTTCTTTATTTATAATAAATTTCGCATGCTGCCGGGACAAAAAGTCATAATCCCTTAAGACAATCTTGCAACATGAGTGCCTGCCTACTAAATTGTCGCCAGACTGCAAAATTACTTTTTTGCCGGTGCTTACGTGTTCCAAGTACCAATAACTGCATTGTGCAGCCATTGTGGAAGCGCATCGAACAGAATTGTGAAATAGAAACGTAATATAAGACAAAAATTCAATCCCAAAAATTCTGCGCTCAACAATATGAATGAAATATTGTAAGTGTGGCCATAAGCGATGCGAAATAAATTCCCTAGAAATCTAGATTTTCAATGCATTGGAAATATAAAGCAATATCGAAAAAATACCGTCCATTGGAGAAAATACTAATCCATATGGTAACTTAGTGGCAGTATTATCATATGAAAAATCAGCTGTCTTGCACTTTTTGGCGCGTTGCATTTGAGTAATGTTTTTATACAATGTCCAAAAGGAAATTTACGGACAAAGGCTCAACACCAGATAAAGATAATGTGCCTACTAAACGCATTTGTATCCCGCATAAAAAACCCGCACAAAGCGGTGCTGACTGCATGGAAATGAGCGAGAGTATCTTTTGGCCGGACAATGATGCCAGTTTCTTTTCAAATGCCAAGTTGGAGGATTTATTTAGTGGCCAGAATAATGTAATATCTGCGCCTTTCAGTAGTCAAACTAGTAATAAGTTCCATGAGAGCCAGTCGGATGACAGCCTTTTTGGTGATATTTCATTGCCCAGTTCAGGCGAAACGGTGACGGCGACAGCGACGGCGACGGTGATGACTGAATCTTCACAGAGCAATGCAAAAGAACAGAGTTTTAAAGAGATCAATCTCAATGACTTGACCATGGCAGAAATGGAGGATATTTTCCATGGCGGTGACGATTACAGCGATCCTCTTGTACAAAATACGCAACTTTTTATGGATGCAGTGGCCTTCAAAGTGCCGAAATCCCCAGAGAGGCCACCAATGCCCGCCACTCAAGCCAAAGACGACTCCATGTCAATGTCCTTTATATCCAAGTCCATTTTGGAAGGTATTGTGCAGGGCACACAGTATGCAACATTTGAATCGCTACAGAATCGCTCCATGCTACAGGCACAGCAAGAACTTGCGGCTCTCGATCAATTGGACTGGCAGACGCAAGCATTTGCCGAATTCGAAACCTCTAAGGAAGTGCACAACAACAGCTTTCCCAGTAAGGGTAATTTTTATGGACTACCAGAGAAGGTGAAGAAATTAATATTTGAACACAAGGGCATTAAAAGTTTATATGGTGAGTCAGTTGATAATGGCATAATAAATGTAAAACTAATCGACAATATTTTCAGAGTGGCAGGATGAGTGTTTGAATCTGCCTGCCATACATAAGCGCAAGAATCTCATATACGCTTTGCCCACTAGCGGTGGCAAGACTTTGGTTGCGGAAATTCTGATGTTGCGCGAGTTGCTTTGCCGGGAACGCAATGTCCTCTTCATATTGCCATATGTGTCCATTGTGCAGGAGAAGGTGAGTGCTATGTCACCTTTTGCTATTGCACTCGACTTTATTGTGGATGAGTATACGGCGGGCAAGGGCAAGTGTCCGCCACAGCCGCAACGAAAGCGACGAAGCCTGTTTATAGCGTCCATCGAGAAGGGCGCTGTGTTGATGGATAGTCTGATTGATGCACAAAGGCCACATGAAATTGGCATGGTCGTTGTTGATGAACTGCATTTGATTGGCGAACGTGGGCGCGGTGCCACTCTGGAGGCTTTCTTAACCAAGGTCATGTTTTTGAATGGTACACATATTTAAAAATGTACACAAATATTCAATCACTAACTGTTCTGTCCCAAATTTAGCCAACATTCAAATTGTGGGTATGAGCGCCACCATTGGCAATCTGAATGAGATATCATCTTTTCTTAATGCGGATGTGTATACGCGAGGTTTTCGACCGGTAGAGCTTAAAGAATTTATTAAATGTGGAAATGACTTGCTGGAAATCAATCCAGCTGGACAAACGCTTGAGGAAATCTTTGTGCCTAAGCGCACGGTTAGCTATAATGTAAGGTTGGAAACTTTATATACTTCCCAATGTTTTCTAATTTTAGTATTTTACAGTACAGTGCCGCTGTCGAACGTGCCGATCCGGATCATCTGGCGGGCTTGGTAACCGAATGTGCACCTGAGCATTGCTGTCTGGTCTTTTGTCCCACACGAAAGAATTGTGAGAATGTAGCGCTGCTACTAAGCCGCATTGTGCCCAAACAAAAGTTTTTTGAGCATCGCCAGAGCGAAAAAGCTGATCTCATGAATGCTCTGGACAAGATGTGTGGCATTCTAAGTCCAGTTTTAGCTAAAACATTACCGTATGGCATTGCTTATCATCATTCTGGCCTCACCACGGACGAGCGCAAATATATAGAAACTGCCTATCGCTTCGGTGTCATCACTGTCATTTGCTGTACATCTACGCTGGCCGCGGGTGTAAATTTGCCCGCCAAGCGTGTAATCATACGTGCGCCCTATGTGGGTCAAGAGTTCTTGACATTGTGCAAGTACAAGCAAATGGTCGGCCGGGCTGGTCGTGCTGGTCTTGGCGAGGCCGGAGAAAGTATTCTCATCACTCAGAGCAAGGATAATGCTCTTGTTGGTCAGATGCTCTTCTCGCCCATGGACAAGGCTCTAAGCTCGCTGGATCATTTCGAAGCTGTTGGCTTGCAGGTAAGTCATTGTAATATTAAGCTCCAATTCTTTAACATACTTATTTTATTATTTACTTAAATATTTCCAGACTTTAATACTAAGCGTCATTGGATTGAACCTCGCTGATTGCAGACGCGATCTCAATCGGCTTGTGAATAGCACTTTGCTAGCAGTTCAGGCCGCCGCCTTGGAAGTAGCTGTGGATGAGTTGGTGCTCCGCATTCTAAGAGATATGTTTAAGAACAAGGTGCTGCAACTAAGAGAGACTGCTCCCAAGAGCAAACTAAACAGCTCGGATATTATGACCACACAAGACATTAATCAGAGCGGTCACTCGGCGCCCGATCGACGTTTGCTCATTAGTCAATCTACGCGCTTTCAGCTGACTAGCATTGGTCGTGCCGCCTTCAAAGCGGGGATAGACTACAAACGTGCCTTTGCCATATACAAAGAACTGCAACTGGCGCAACAGCAGCTTATTCTCACCAGCTACGTGCATCTACTCTATTTGGTTGTTTGCTTCAAT
Source organism: Drosophila koepferae (assembly GCA_030914345.1). Classification (NCBI taxonomy): domain Eukaryota; kingdom Metazoa; phylum Arthropoda; class Insecta; order Diptera; family Drosophilidae; genus Drosophila; species Drosophila koepferae. The sequence goes on from JAUESR010000202.1 coordinate 13,941,239, forward strand.
TCGAATGAGCGGGGCGATGAGCTGATGCCTGCTGATGCGTCCATACTCTTTCGCGAGTATAATTTGCTCCCGGCCCAGACACAGGCGCTGTTCAAGCAGCTGGGCTTTACGGAAGCGCATGCTGCCAAGCTAGCCAAGACGCAGTCGGTGCAGGGTCCATTAGCCCTGCAATTGAATCGTCTGTACAAAGTGCTCATTCTAGCTGATGTCCTCAGCCTACATCCTTTACCCAGCATCGCCAGCAAGTACAATGTAGAGCGCGGCACGCTACAGCAGCTGATCAGCCAGTGCACCGCAGCGGCCAGCGCCATAGTTCGTCTCTGCGAGCAAATTGATGAGTTCTGGTGCTATAAGCCCCTGTTCGAGCGCATCCATCATAAAATGGATCGCTGTGGCACACAGGAATTGGAACCGTTGCTCGAGCTTCCCGCTGTTAAGATTGTGAGTGCTTGCAGCTGATTGAATGGAGTATTTTTGGTAATTTTGTTGTATTTGTTAGAATCGCGCCAAGCAACTATATGCCGCTGGCTATAGAACCATCGAAGATGTGGCCAAGACTCGTCCAATCGAATTAGTAAAAGCTGTGGAATTTATGCCACTGAAGGTGGCCAACGAAATTATATCAGCTGCAAAGGTTAGCTATATATCTACCTTCTTTTATCCCTATTTAAATACTTTCTCTCATACCTAGATAATTCTAATGAAGAAGCTGGATCATTTGGAGGAGGCAACTGAGGCTCTGAAGAGCTGTCTTTGCACCAGCGAAACGCAATCAAGTTCAATGTAAATAAGATTTCGGAACATATTTTGTTTTTAGTTGTTTTGTTTCATATCTTTAATTTTGTTTAAGCACTCGACTTGAGCCTAGAATACAGCTTAAATATTAACGCGCACACAAAATATTGTCTTGCATACTAAATTTAAATTAATTTGTTTTAATTTTCTTGTTGTCCGAGTATTTAGCTAAGCGCAGAGGCTATTGATTGTTGATGTTTGCTGTTTGTTGTTCATAATGTTGTTCGATTGATTGTTGTTTGTGTACTACATAAAAATTAGCAGACAAAACTTGAAGATTACTTTTTGTCTCGGCTACTATCACGACAATTGAGTATTATACAATGTATATATTATTAAATTTAGTGTTTTTGTTTCATGTAGAAAGTTAAGCGCAAATTGTGTTGATCAAATATTGCCTGCTTCAACTTTAACTAGAGAAAAAATATATTATAATTAGCTTGCGGCTATAAGACTAAAGTATGTAAAAAAGATAGTGTAGAAAAGCAGTTGCCTAGGCAACCGATACGCCTTCTAGTTGTTGAAATTTATATACAGCTGAAGAAACTGAAAGCAGATATATAAATATATATTGTGATTTGTATATGCATGCGTAGATCCACCATTATATATACCTTGATTTTTCACAGACTTGTAACCGCGACTCTAATATGCAAACCCATCGAAGTAATGCTGGGCAAGTCGTGAGCCCGCCTGGGCGGCACTCACTGCTCCTCGGGCAGCGTATTCGTGTCTATGTGAACGCGCGTTCTGCGCCGGGACAATCGCTCGCCGGCGTATATCTGTCGATGAGAAATAGGAATCACTATGATAGTTCGGTGGCGATGGTGACTGTGACTGTGACTGTGACGGCGATTGAGCCTGCGAAGCGGATGCAATGGATGATGACGGCGAATGATTCTGATAGATGGATGCCTGCTGATAGTTGCTATTGCCACTGGCATGACCAGTAAATGGATTATACGACCCGCTACCATGTGCAGGTGCTGAATACGCACTGGTATAGGGCCGGCTCTGATAGTTGGCATGCTGTTGATGTGGATGCAGTGGCGTAAGCGGTTTAAGCGTGGGATCAAGCGCATCGTTCAGCGTCACATCGTAGTCGTTCTCATAGAGTTCGTCCAGATTGAGCTTGACCGGCTGTGGAGGCTCGGGGCGACGCGGCGTTACCGGTGTGGGCAATGCACTGCGTGGCGGCAATGTGGTGCGCGGTGGGTTGGGCGACGGTGCCGGCAGCTCATCACTATCTCTGTCCGGCTGTTCGCCGCGCAGCAGTGGGGCTCCATGCTCCAGCAGGCGCACGCCCGATATGGTCGAGCCCATGTCAATGGGCGTGCTGTCTGTGGTGCGCGCCTCGTTGGTTAACTGGGCTGTTCGCACTGCCACACCCACCGGCTGTAGGCCACGCGGCAAATAGGGGCTGCCGCCACGCGACGGCAGGAAGGGTCGCTTGACCACACGTACCGAAGCGGGTCGCAGGGGTTTAGCTGGTGCTGCAGGCGCCAGTGGCTCGTCAGGTTCATCATTCTCCGCCTGCAAGGGTTCCTCATCTGCTAGCTCCTCTTCCGGGGCAGGTGCTGCTGTTGTCTTGGATGTGGGCAAGGCGCGTTGTCGCGTGGCCAGCGCCAGTTTTTGATTGCGTCGCGCCGGACTTAAGCTCGACTTCGTGCGAACTGGGGGAACACGCGGGTGTTCCGATAGCTCTTCGCTGATGGGCTCCGGCTGCTCTTCTTCATCTTCTTGGACAATGGGTTGGCGTGGACGTGCGACGGGCTTACGTCCCACTGCTGCCTTGATGCGCACGCGCTGACCTCGCACAGGCGCTGGCCGCTCATCGTAGTCCACATCATCCACAAAGTCCACATCCACAGCTGGGATACGCGATCTGTTAGCCAGTGGACGCTTGCGTCGTGGCGTCTCTCTTTGCTCCACTTCATAGTCCTCTTCCTCATCCAACAGAGTTTTCTTGTCTGTGACCGGCTTGCGCAGCGTGGAGCGTGTGGGCTTTTGCTCTTTGGGGGCTGCAGTGCGTCGACGAGATGCAGTGCGTGCTGGTGGGGTGGGCTCTTCATAGTCATCCTCCTGCTGTTCACGCTCTTGATAGTAATCGTCCTCCTCCTGCTCGGCGACAACTGCAGCTGGCGTGGTCGCCGTGTTCTTCTGCACGGGATAGGAGTACTTCCTCTTCTCGTTGATGGGCACGGGACGAGCTATGCGGGGTGGTGCACGTGGACGTGCGTAGACAGAGGCAGGCGCTGCTTTGGGCGTGACGAACTCTGTCAATGGCTTGGGCGTAGTTTTTACTTTCTGTGGAGTCTGCTCTTCGGCTGCCTCTTCCTGATCCAGGTCGTAGGGCTTTTCGTACCCATCAAGCTCATCCAAGACATCTGCTGTTGAGGGCGTGGTGCGCTTATCGCTGCTGCGGCGTCTGCCAGCCACTCGACGTGGTTCGTCTGAGTCGCGATCCTCATTGAAGCTGCGACGCTCATCCACACGTCCTGGCTTGCGTGGCGTTGCCTTACCACGTCCACCTGCGCCCGCTGGAGGCTTACCGCGACGGCCGCCAGGTCTATTACGATGATCATCGTAGTCCTCGTCTATTAGATCTTCCTCGTCCCTGTAGCGATTACGATTGTGTCGCAGCGGCTTCTTGTCATCGTACTCATCATCGTAATCCAGCTGCGGCTTGCGTGGACGCGGTCGTGGGTTGCGACGACTGTAGCGCTCCTCATAGTACTCATCGTCGGCCTCATCATAATAGTAATCGTCCACGGGCCGGCGGTTGTAGGGGCGATGATAGGGACGTTGACCTCGACGTCTGGGCGCCGGCGGTGGTGGTGGTGGTGGCTCCGTTGTGGTGGTACTCGTCGAAGACGTGGTGGTGGCCATATACAGCTCATCGTTTCTGTGTGATGAGGCAACAGCGCCAGTTAGTCACGGTGCGCTAAGCAGGTCAACCATGTTTCGCACTCACCTGTTCCAATACTTTTGGGAGCCCTCGCAGTCCACGTCGGAGGCAAAGTGACAAATGAAGGTGCGCTGATCGAAGGCCGTGAAATTGGCGCAAAGGAAATCGTGCCGTATGCCATAGACGCAATGATGATAGATCTGCAAATAGTTAAAAGAGCTCTTAGTGTAATTCGCGTATAACTAAGTCGGGTACTCCCACTGGAGGTGTGAATAAAGTCTGTTTAACGTATCTTTGCCAGGCAAACAAAATCCATTTTGAGGTCAAGATCGACACGCAGACAAGTTTTTTTTATTATTATTATTTTTTTTTTTTAATGTTTTTCTTTCTTGGCTTCGCCTTTGGGCACGTAAGCTACACGACGGCAGCTAAAAGAGAAATTACTGGACATGAGTTACGTGGTAGCTGGCTGTTCAACTTGACCAATTGGATAACGTTGCCTCCTACATTCCCCATCCCCCATTCCCCATTCCTCGTTGCGCCACAGCGCGCACAAGGTCAAACAACACACAAAATAATAAGCGAAACATACAATTTGGCTGGCTACAGTGACCCTTCACCTAAAGAGTATATGAGAGATGAAAGGCTTTAAAGGAAGGGTAAGGATAATAAAGTACATTATACTTATACGAGACGAGACGAGAAATATATATAGAAAAGCTGACTTTATAGCATATTTTGGGTAATTTTTCAAAATAAATTCACTCACTTGGCATTTGTACTCAATGGAGGCATAGAAGCCATCGTGCAGACCCTCGCACTTAAAGTGAATCTCATCCATGGGTGGAACGGAAGACAAGAAGGGATAGGTCGAGAGATTGTAGCTGCAGAAAAGAATAAATTAAGTAGACAAGGAGTTGAATTACTTCATATATCTGTTCATTTCTTTTATTGTTTAGCTTACCCTCTCAGCTCCCTGGGTAAATTTGGATCCCAGACATAATCAATTTGCGGTATGCCCGTTAGTTTGGAGTTCTTTGAAAGCGTGCCATTGTCTGACTGTGGGAATTGGAGAAGGTTCCATTATTACTCTTGAGTCTAAATGTCTAGTGTTTACCTTGTTCTCCTCGCCCTCAGCAGTGGGCAGCTCTTCCTTTTCGGTGGCTGGAGCCTCAGTGGTCGTTGTGCTTGTGCTGGTTGTAGAGGCGGGAGTTTTGGCAATGGAAACCTTTTTGAAGGGCAGCGCAGCGTCCGCAGAGCTCAGCAGACCCAATAACAGCACTGAAAATATTTTTAAAAAAATATGTTAAATTGTAGCTGGTTTTTTTTTGCTGCTTAATTGCATAAGCGAAGCTGTTTTTGTGCCCGAATTATATCACAGTAGCTGTGGCTGCTCAGCAGCTGCTGTTCCATAATCCAGTTCGGGACAACAATTTTATAGTTATTGCAATGCCTGAATAACCTTTCCTTGAGCAACTCAGCTCAGCTCGACTCACCTGTCGCTGTCATGAACAGCCAGCGTGTGGCTCTCTTCATTATGACGACTCTTCAGTTGCTGTAGTATTTATATTTTCCGCTTTGGTTTGCTTTGAACACAAATAAAACAAAGAAACAAATATAATAACATTATTATGTAAATTTCAACAAAAAAGAAATGAAATAACGCAAAACGAAAGACACAAAGTGTTGTAACAGAAATGCAAGAATTTGCCAATTAACACGCCCACACAAACACACACAGAGATACATACAGACACACACACAAACACACTCATGCAGTTAGCCAAAGATTTATGCTTTTAAAGAGTCACTGAACGTTGAAAAGAAAAGAAAAGAAATGTCTCTGGATTCCGTTGGGTGCTTCACTTAACATTTGCGGCACGAAATTCTTAAGTATTTCTGATTTTTTTTTGGAGTTATACCTAACTGCACTGTACGCAACACACACACTTATAAATATGTATATAAGCTTCATTAACGTTACTTTAGCAGCTGGTCAGTCATCATTCATTCAATCAATTGTACGAGCATATGTGTATATGGCTATAGAAAGTGTTCTAGACATAAAAATCGTTGGGTTTTCTACATGGCTAAGCGATGAAAATGGAAGAAGTGAAATTTTTTTTAGTTAAATTCGTACCTTAATTGCTTAGTATATATACTTCGCTTTTTACTATATTTTTTGAATGCATGTAAATAAATGATTTAGCCTATACTCATGGAGTCTAGAAAATCCACCAACAAACAGTATTTCTTTCAAGACTCAAATTTTTAGCTGTATGTAAAAACTAAATTTAGATGTTTAAAACTAATAAAAATATGCTTTGATTGCCAAATTCAATTTTCTTGAATGTATAATATTATTTTTTTTTATAAATGGCTTTTATTTAATATATATTATAGTTTTATTAATTTTTATAAATTTTGTTTATATATATTTTCTTATTTTTACTTTTAAATATATGGACAAGCTACAAATAGAATCCCTTTTTTGAATTTACTATACAGCTCGCAAATTGGCCTTAGGGTATTAGCCAGTTGAGCATTGCCAACTAGAGCTCTCTTACTCCCATCAAAAACTATTTAAAGCCAAATATTTTTTTATTTTGGTAACAAAACTAAATGCCCACAAATTATTGATAAATGGAGTGGCTACACATTTTGGCGCTTTATATCAATTTTAATATATGATAAAAGTTTTAAATGCATTGGCTTGGCTTTTATTTCCGATGAATTTCCGTTAATTTAAAGACTTTGATTCAGTTGAAGTAGTTAGTAATTGCATAATTAGCCACTGCCTTCAATGTCACTTACGTAAAGCGCAGCGAAAGGGCAACAACAAAAGCACAACAAGCAAAAACACACTGAAAGACAGACGGACAGGCAGTCGGGCAATGCATAACTATATCAAATTGAAAAAGTGAACAATAGATTACAATTACAATGCGGCAACACTTTCATTTTCAATGCGTTTTAATTGGCTGTGCAAATATATATATGTATATATATAAATATATACATAGAAGAAAAGCCAAAATCAAAAGCAGCAGCTGCCATAAAAAGTAAGTGCTTTAATTATTTATATTGATATCGTTTAAACATAGTATATATATAGTACATACATATATATATTCACTGCAAATTCCAAGCTGCCAAACACTTGCAGTTGATTTATTGCAAAACCAGAGAGAGAGACAAAGATATTATGAGAGAGGGAGACAGAGGCTTAGCTTAGTGATACAAATCGAAAGGTTCATTGGAGCATTGTAATTCGGCAGTTTGGCATTGTTTGCATATACATATATAGATATATAACGGATAATAGTTTTATTATGCATTGTTTATTGATTTTCCTTGAATTTGATTAGCCATTCGTTTAACGGGGCGTATGCGCAATTTCGAAATGTCAGACAGCGCAACGCGACGTCTGATTGTTTTTGTTTATTTGGTTTTTCTTTCGTCTTCATTTTGGCAAAGAGGAAGCTTCAATTGAATTGCTCTGTGTAATGGATTTTTGAAGCTTCAATCGCTCAGCTGCTCAGCACAGCCTTTCATTTATTCATGGCACAATTTTTTCTTTGTTTTGTATGTCGCTGGCGTCTGTCGTCTTCTTCTTTCTGTGTGCTTTACCAATGCGACAGACGGAGTTCAAAGATTTTGCCGTTCACACCCCGCTCCACAAAAATAATGTGTGTCGCGCATTTTAAGTAGGTATTTTTTTTTTTTTCTTGATGTTTGTTTTTTATGATGATGTCGTTTGTTTCCAGCTGCGTCTTTGCAGTTTTTTGACATTTTGAGCCTAACTTTAGATAAATATGTGACAAGAGATGATAATAGACTGCAGTCAACTGGTTCTATTCATGCAACCACAATATGATGCAGGCTCGTACAAATGTTTTGTTTTTTTTTAAATGTCAAAGGGTTCAGCTACGCAGCTTTGAATGGCAACGAGCATTCAGATTAAAATTGTATATAATAAAATAAAATAAAATACTTGAATGCAAATATATCAGCAGACATAATGGATAATCAAGATATGGTTGGCATTTAAGCTCAATTTCCTGCCCTCTCTAATGTTAACTGCCATTAATCTGTTCCATATATGTAATAAGTACTCCATCTATTATAGCTTGGCTATAATAGATTTCAAATATCTAAGGTCAAGCTTGTTTATGATAAATATTTGAACATACTAAAAATGTTAAATTTATGACTTCACTTTATTTAGGCTAATTCCCATATTTTGGCTGCACTTTGCATTGCCATAAACAATAAACGCGAGTATTAATATATTTATTTTTGGCTTTTGTTACCAGCAAATGACAATATAATATTATGAACATCTAATTTTTTACGGCCCACCATTAAGCTCAGCTCACTCGGCTTACTGTTTGTTCGGATGTCGCTGACATGTATCGATATGCCTCGAAGATTCCATGCTGTTGAATTGCCTTTTAGCCAAGTTCAAATTCAAGGCTAAGCACGATCGCTTACAAACACACGAATACCGGTAAAAATTGTTGTTGTTGCTGGAGCTGGAGCTGTAGCTGTAGCTTGGGCTGTCGCTTTAGCTGTTATTGTCTTTGTTTTTTCGTTTGTCTTCAATTTAACAAATTATTGATGATGGGCAAGCAAATCGCAGTAGCAGTCACAGTTACAATCATAGTCACAATAATAGCTATAATTAGTATTTGTATTATCTGAGCAATTGGAGTGAAATTTATAGCTAAAAGACAAAGCAGTTTCTGTCAGAGTATTTAGTTCTAGCCACCGTAAAAGTTCTACTGCATAATTAATTTAAATGACGGAAATATTATTTAAAAAATTTGTGTATCACAGGAAGTTTTCAAAAATGAATTTAATTCAATTTAATTTAATTTTTTATTATTTATTATTTCCATTCTATTTCTGTGAATTAGCTAATTTTATAGTTTTCTTTAGAAGGCGAGTGCCTTGAAATTGTGCAAATTGGCAGAAAAATAATCGCAAAACTCAAATTTGTTAAGTTTTTCACATAATTTAGCAATAAAATCGCTGATTGTGCGTGTGTGGGTTTTTTTTTCTATATTTTTGTTCTCTGAATTTTTTTATTTATTTTTATTCAAGTTGATTTTGGCAAATGACGTTAACTAATTAAAATATTAGCTAGACAGAGACAATGAACATGGAGATGTTTTCAACAGAGTTGGAGGCGGCCTAAGGTCGGTCACAGTTAGAGTCACAGTCACAGTCATAGAGAGACAATGCACAATCAGAATATAAAATTTATGCATTGCAAAAGGTCGCTTGGCCTCTGTCTCGACTTTCGTCTGAAGCTGCCTACATCTGTTAACCCGTTTGAATGTACGTATACACTATACACTCTATATCTCAGCTGACAAAAAAAGAGCTCTCGATTTCATTTGCATTTCTAATGCGAAGAGTCAAAAATTGTCTGTGAAATGTGTCGTCGCAACGTCGCGACGTCAGCAACTGGTTTCGCTTCACAGTTTTTCCTTTTTATTTTGACTTGATAATATTTTATTTATATATATGTACATGTATGCTATATATTTGTTTTTTAATTTATGCATCGAGTCGCATCAACCGGTTGCTTCTGCCTCTACGAGGACCGCTGCTGATCTTCAATAGATGCCGGTTCCACAGACTCCAACTTGAGCTGCTGCGTTGTCATCCAAAAATTAGCATCTCCGTTCGGTTTTTGGACTTTTCATTTGACTTTTTTTTGTTTTTTGTTTTTTTTTAGATATATTTTTTTTAGTACGCTTTCAAGGTCGCCTCCGCTGTTGTGGCTTTCGGGTTTCTGTTGAATTTTGTGGTGCAGTTTTTTTTTATTTTTGGTATTTTCTGTTTTGTTTTTCGATCTGTTTAGCATGCTATTATACAATATTAATGTGGGCTTAGCTAATTGCCCTTTGTAGAGCCATTTGTCAGTGTAAATTGATTTCTGGCAGATCGCCAAGATTAGTTTTAGCCAATTATAAACTATCGCTCACTTGCAAATTGTGTATGGTAGTAGCTCAAGTACAACTATCACAAATTAGATAGAGATCTTGGCTCTGTGAAGAAGTATTTATCAGCCAAAAACATCTCAAGAGCTTTACTATGATTAATTATAAACCTAAAACAGCACTTAAAACTTAACTGACAGCAACTTTTTATTACCAAGAGATATTTCTATGCCGATAGATCAAGTTCAACAATGTTAAGCCATAAATCTTGGTCTTTTGTTAACAATACTTCATATGTAATATAATTTGCCTGTTTAACAATTTTCTTGGAAAAAAAAAACATATACTATAATATACGACCTTGAGATTTTAATAATTCTGACCTTAAAAACGCAGAGCATGACAAAAGCTCATTAATATGAATTCTAATCAGAATATTCTTCCTATAATATTTTATACTATGCTATTTAAATATTTTCAACTATTTCTATGAGCAGATATGTTTGGATAAATTTAGGAAATATTTTAAAAAATATATGAATCAATAAAAAAAAATATATTTAAAAGTATCAAATAAATCAAATATATAAAATCTCTCAACTGAAACTTTAGTGAAGAAAATTATATGAATATGAATTATATCTATATATTAAACAACCTATTTTTAACATACTGCATTTTCTATATGTTTCAATTTATATACAGTTATACATATATCTTTTCAATGGACTCTCATCTTCGAAGCTTTTGGATGTGTTCGCTCGCGTTTGCCAAGTGAAAACGAGGTTTTCTTTTTGGAAAATGAGTTTTCAGTTTCAATCTGTGTGCTTGTCAATTGTTGTTATTTTACTTTTTTTTTAAATTTGTATTTTTGTTATGGCCAAATAAGCTAATCGGCGATTCCGGTTGCGATTAATTTGCGCATATGCAAAAACAAAAATGAAAGAAAGAAATAAAAGAGAGCAGCATCAGCTCAATGAGAAAACTCCGTTTCACACGCATCATAAAGCCTTTTAGGTGTTTCCCAGTAATAAACAAAAAATTTAAATGCTAGGAAAACTATGCGAAATGAAAAAAAAATGAGCACTTTAGTGCTTAAAGAAATTAAATAAAAAGAAATAATATAATTCGAGAAATAAACTAAAGTTAAACTAAAACTAAATTAAAAAAAAAAAATAAAAATAATATGCACATACGCTTGGTCGCAGATGAATGAAAGTAAAATTTGAAAATTTGTTTGTTGTTGCTGTTGCTGTTGCGGTTGTTGTTGCTTTTGTTGCTGCTGTGTTTACTGTAGCTGTTGATGAAAGTAAAATCGGCGCAGTTTTGTTTGGGCTCTTTGGCAAAGAGATGCGCAAGCCACAGATACAAAGCAACAAATTGTGTATAAACAAATTATGGCAATTGTTTGTGTATTTTCAGCAAGTAATGCCACAGCAACAACAATAATATGTTTTTTGTGTTTTGTGCCAACAGCAACAACTGCAACACAAGCTGTACATGGCAAATAATTAGCAACGCTTGAGATAATTTTGCAAAGTTTTGCCAAGAGTTTTGGCCCTGAGTTTTGAAGCGGCTGCAGGGCTCAAAAATATGCTGCATAATATTTCAAATAAGAAAGACGGCTTACCTTAAAAGCAAAATTTTTGAACGTTTTTTTCAAAATAATCCAAAACTTGATTTTTGACTATATAAATCAATTTTCAATATATATTTTTTGCTTGCTAAATATTGCTAAAAATGCAGCAAAAAAAGTTAAATTTTATACAATAAACTGCAAACACACACACACACACACACACAAGTGAGAGAGTGAGAGACAGAGGAGAGACTAACATATGCCTGCATATGTGTCTCTGTGTGTGTGTTTGTGTGTGTTTGTGTGCATTGCAGTTTTATTGCAAAGTGTGCGTGCACTTGTGAAAATTTTTATTGTTGTTTTTATTTCTATGCGTGTTTTTCTTTATATTTTTAACACACGCGTTTTTTAGTCACATAAACCATTTTATTTTTTAATTTGCATCTTTATTTTTTTACAGCTCTTTGATTAAAAACTCTGTTGAGAGTATTACGACACTTGCGCATTAGTTTTTCACACCAATACAGCTGCATTTAACACTTTTGCCTAAAGGCGTTTTGTGACTGCGTTTAATTTGATTTTTTTTCTCAACGAAAATGAATTTGATCATTAAGCAAAAACAATTTGCATGCAAAACTTTTGTTTTGCCGTATAAACTTTATATAATTTTTTACAACACAATGCTAAACACGCACGCACACACACGCACACACACACGCACACTCTCGCACACAGACAAACACACACATATACACTTGTGCGAACGCAGCGCATGCGCAGCGTTTGCTTGTTGTTATTGTTGCCTTACGCCACGCCCACTTACTATTGCCAACCTGTCTTGGCTGCCGTTCACCTGGCTGACCGTTTGCAGACTGAAATTGCAGATTGTTGGCCAACTTTGCGTTGGCATAAAATCGTCTTTTTGGTAACGAAACGAAGCTTTTTAGCTCGCTAATTTGGTTTCCAGTCGCATGTCTTGGAAACTGGTTTCTTGCCGCTTCGCCGCAACGGCAAAGGTAAGAGCAACGACAACAGCAACAGCAACAGCAACTGCGCATGCGCTCCAGCCAGAGAGCGGCAGCATGAGAGAGCGCCACAGAGAGCGCGAGAGTCGAGAGCATGCGCAGCAGCTGCTTTGAGAGAGCGCGCAAGCTTAAGCTTAAGCCAAAGCTTTTCTTTGTGTAGCAGTTTGTGTTACAGTTTTTCCTTCACATTCTGCAATAGTTTGTAGTTTGTTTTTTACTTTTGTTTTTGTTTTTGCTTTTACGCTTGCTTTTGCTTTTGGTTTTGGATTTGCTATTGGGCTTGCAGCATTTGCTATTTAGTCGCTTGTTTCTATCTCATAAGCAGCTCAACAGGTTTTGCTGATTACGATTAAAGTATATATAAATATATATTTTTTATACAATTTATTTATTGAATTTCTTGTTAAATTTATTGAGTGAGATCTAGAATTTGTATTCGGTTTTATCTCTTTTTTTTTTCAATAACAAAATTGATGTCTTTATTGATTTTTGATAATTGATATTGGGGAATCTTCGTATATGTTTAGCAACTTTTGAAATTGAAAAGTTGCTGCAATGTTTCTTATATTTAAATACTCTTTTTTTACTTGTCACTTGACTCTTCTTCCGCATTGCATTTTACGTACATTTAATTGTGAGTGATCTATTAACGATTCACAATTGATATTCATGCGCTCGTTAATTTATTTTGAATACTTTCCGTTTGATTTGCTGAGTGACCGCAATGACATAATAACAATAACACAACAAATTGCTGCAGCAGCTACAACAACAACAACAACAAGAGAGTCAGGCATTTCAATTAATGAACGAACGTAGGCCAAAACCATCTGCCATTAGTCATGCATACACAGACACAGTTACACTCACACTCACACTCATACTCAGAAAACAATCGTAACACAATAAGTCGTGGACGCTGTCCAAAGACACATAAATTGCTTAAACGGCTCATGCATTATTGCGCATACGCCGCGTGGTGCGGAGCACAATTAAATTTTAGTTAGGCACAAGCATAAGCACTCACACACACAAACACACACACACAGTCATACACTTGAGGCATGCTCGTATATTAAATGACTAAATCTAAAATCGACTGAATGCAAAATAATGTGAAGCATTTCAAGCGGCCCATAATGAAATCAATCAACGGTCACAACAACTGCTCCCCATCAGCTTTTGTGGCAGTTGTTGTTGCAGCGGATTATGGCATATATACATACATATATCTTTTTAAACTGCCAAACGACTTGAGGCTGTGTCTGCAGTTTGTTTAACTGCCTCTGTGTGTGTGTGTGTGTGTGTGTGTGTTTGTTACGTCACTAAGCTAAAGTACTTGGAGTGTGTTGCACTGCATCTGCGCATGTGAAAGTTGAATTTGATGGCGACTGTCGTTGCCTGTATTCAAATTGGAGCAGCAGGCATACACACACATACACACACACATGCATACACGCACACAGGCACATGGCTTGTGCCTTAAAGTTTTGTTATATTAATAGCATCCACTCATATTCATGCAATTGTTTCCTATGCTCCATGCATGTGTGCTCGCTTTTGAGAATGAGTGCAATATGTCGACTATCCGTGTGTGTATGTGTGTGGGTCGCCTAAACGAACCGAACCGGTATCTTGTTGCAGTTTTTAGTACATGTTGTAACTGTTAAACAGCTCTCAGCTTGGTCGGTCGACTGCCAGTCGCCCAGCTGTTTTTGATTTGTGCTCTGATAAAAACAAAATTTGTTACATTTTCTTAGGCATGCGAAAAGTCGAATCAAGTTTTGATAGGATAATCATTATTTTAATAGCAAACTTAACTCTTTAAGTTTATTGTTAAGTGCAGCGGTTAAAATTGTAATAAAGTTAAATTTTTGTATAGTTTTTTTGTTTTTATTTTTTAAATATATAATAAAACATTAAGTAAGCATAATAATTCAATTTAATTTTTATTTAATTATCTTGACGGACTCTAGGCATATTTTAATTGTGCAATTTTCAAATACTAATTTTTTATTTTATTAGTTAATATTCACTTGCTTATTCTTTAGTTCAGTCAATTACAGGGTGTTTGTCAGTCGACCAGCTTTATTTATAACATATTGCAATTTTAGTTAACTGTCAAAACTTAGTAAACATTTTTCAATTTTTTTTCAGCTAATTTTTTTCCATATTTTTTTAGCTAATTTTTTTCTATTTTTAAGCAGTTTTTTTTTTGGCAAATATTTTTGCAAGTCAAATTTTCGTTTGGCGATTGTCGGCAGCTGTTTTTAATCAGCCAACACATTTATAACTAAGCTATTAAGAAATCAAAACTAATTTACTAAATCGGCAGATAAATGCCATACACAGATATACACATATATATACTATATATATATTTGTATATTACACAAATTTGCATTAAGAAATAATTGAAATTTTAAGCCTGACTGACTCCGAGTCACGAACGCGAGTTAATCAATTGAGTTTTCATGTATATTTGAGTATATATGTGTATATATGAAAATAAAAATTAACCGTTACATTTGTCCCAATTTTCGAGCAGCCACAATAATGCCCCACCCCAAAATTAAATAAAAAAAATATATATTTCTGTCTCTTTTATAAGAACAAAATGTATGCAAAAAGATTTTTATTGTTTCTCTTAAAAGCGAAAAAGTCGTTCAACTCGTTTGTTTGTTTATCGCTGCTACGTAATTACATGGATTGTTGTTTTATATTTATATATATATATTTCTTCTTTTGCTGTTGTTTTTCTTATGACAACAAATCGGGTTTTACATTCTCTTGCAGGCCTTGGCGCAAAAAAATATAAAGCAAAAGCAAGGCACCCGCAACGAATTGCAATTCCGCAATCGATTCGAGTATACCAATTCGAGTTCGATATCGAATTCGAGTTGAGTTTTGACCTTGCTTTTGAATCAGTTTACACACATGCATATAAATATATTTTTATATATATATCAGGTGGTAGGTCTAGTTCCTTAGATGATAAAGAAGTTCAACACGATGCGAAACACTTTGCTCAACGTGCTGTTCGAGGCCGGACGCTCGTTGGCCGCCAGCTGAGCGTCCAGCTGCTCCTCCAGTTCGCCGCCATAACGCACTATATACCACTCGGCGGCAAAGTAAATGACGAGCGTAATTAGAGCAAACTTTATATAGATCTTAAATATCCAAAATATGTTCAGGCCGAGCTGCTGCAGCAGCTCCAATGCATCCATGGCTGCTAATGCCGGCTAACGTTGCGTATGCGTAATGTAGCGAAAAAATATACACTCTACAAGAAAAAAAAGCCAAAAGAGCCCACTCTCGCAGCTTGCCGGCTGAGTGCTTATGCGTAGGGTCGTTCGAGCTGGGCAAAGATTGCGATTTGCTGAAATGAGGTCGCTTGAGGCGTCGCTTTGGAATCGCTTTGTGGCTTATGCAATTGTTGTAGCTGCTGCTGTTGTTGTTGCTGTTGCTGTTGCTGTTGTCGTTGTGGTAGATGTTGTGTTGTTGCTGTATATTGATTGTGTGGAGCAGCGCATTAGTGTGGCGTTCAAGATGCACATTTCGCTTTCGTGTCTGACAGATGCCTAAGTCTTCTTCGTTGTCGTCGTTGTTGTTGTTGTTGCTGTAGTTGCTGTTGTTGCTGCTGCTGTGTTCATTGTTGTTGTCGCCTCATTTGAATTTTATAGTGTTGATGATCCCGTCGCTTCGATTTTTCGTGTTTTCGTATTTCGCTATTTCGGCCTTTTACGCTCGTAATAATTGTTGCTGCCGCTTTCGGTTTTTTTTTTTTTTTTTTTTTTTTTTCTTCAGCCACCTCTTGTTGCTGTTGTTGGTATCTCTCACGTTGTCATTTGATCATTATGCGCGCCGCTTAATTATGTTAATTTGTGCACCAGCTTTGTACAATTTATTTCGCTTTTATTTTTTCCGTTGCCATTGTTGTTGTTGCTTTTGACTCTGCTTTTATTTGCGCGCCCTGTAAAAGAAAAAAAAAGATTTTTGGAAAAATCAAATATGTTCAGCGCATTTGTAATGTGTTTGTAAATTAATTTGTTTCGCGGCGGCCAACTCAAATTGATGAAGATAAATGATTCGATAATCGACAGCACCATAAATAACGGCATCCATAAGCAAATTGGATTGCGAAAAGGTGGTCGCTCTTCGACATATTTGTTTACTGACTGCAACTGGAGCAGTGGGCGTGGCTCTGGTCAAATATTATATCAGCCCGAAATGTCGTAAAGATTTTGATTAATATGTGTGTTAAGTGAGGCGGTAAAAAAAAGGAAATTGTAGGAAATAGGAAGAAGGGGAAGAGAGTTTGGAATTTAAATAAATATGTAATAAATAGGAGCATATGTGTTAAGAGATCAAGCTTTGAGCTAAAAGAGAGCTGTATATAGGAGTGAACTCCGAATTCAGAATCTGATTCAAAATAGAAGCTAAAAGCTGCATTAACTTATATTCATAGCAGAGTCATGTCTTTGTTAATAAAATCTAATATATGAATATAAATTGGATAAATTGGATATCAACATCTGCAGATCCGCAGCTTAGTCTGTAATGACAGTAAATAAAATACAGGTTAACGAAGCGCAGCTTGAGCAGGGCTCAATCCCAAGATCTCTTTTCTGTTGACTTGCAAATCAGTTTATAAATGAACAAAGCCATGAATAATTGATTCGCTGTGCATTCTCTTGCCGCCAATCTCTTTTCGCTAGACTATTTATAGGCTGAGAGATACTTAAACTCTCTGCATGACCTTGACTGCAACCTTCCAAGTCAAACGGCGAGTCAGTGGCCAGCCCCCTTTTGGCCACACCACTGTCTGCCGCAGCCATGTTTGACAAATTAAAGTGAGCTGAGAGAGAGACACAAAAAAAAATAAATAAATAACAAAACTCGATTGCATCTTCAATACACTTGACAATCGCTTAACAAAATCTGCTTAACCTTACGATGTGCGGGCTCTTGCTACGACTTTGGCTGCATTTGCAGCCACGACTCGTGCAGCGCCTCATGCCACTTGCCGCTTGCCGTTGATAAATGCAGCAATTATTTAAAGCGCACAAATCAACTTCAACTTGGATGGGTCTATGCGGCTGACCGGTGTGGCAGGCGTCGTGCCGTTTCGAAAAGCCAAACAAAGTATATTACATTGATTTCAAAATGTACGCGCAAAAAAACCCCGCATGCAGAGAGAGAGAGAGAGAGAGAGGGAGGGAGAAGAGTAAAATGAAAATGTCTTTTAGAAACCAGTCGCCAAATGGACAAAAGTGGATTGCCTTCACAATGCCTGCGGACCTGACTACTCGCCAATTGAATTCTTCCTGACTGCAGGCAATGCGAAATATGTAAATGCTGAAGTTGAACTGCCGCATAAACAGAGCCACAGACAACGACGCAGCTCGGTCTCTACTCCTCTCTGTTTCTCTCGCCGTTCCCTTCCCTCTGCATTAGCTGTCAACTTGTCAAACCAATGGCTAGACACTAGATTCAAGATGCGAAACTGAAAAACTTGAGTCTACAGCCTCAAAAGATTCGATTAATTGAGTTTTTTTTTTTTTTTTGTTTGTCTGTTTAATTTGTTTTGGTAGCCAAGGCAGTTGTTTCACTCACTGATAAGTGCGCGCACTCGTCCATACTGATGCTTACCGGTTTCTGCGCCAGACCCTCTGACATTCTCACCTTATTCGCATGAAACGCGCAATTTTGTTTAACTTTTTAGATACCCTGATGTTGTGGACAGTAATTGGAAGGGTATATCGAATGGGTAAATAAAGTATTAAAGCCACGATTAGCTAGCTTTTAGTTTTATAAATATAAATAAATCTTCCGAATAATTTCATATAAATTTAAAGAAACATTTTAAAAAATCTCTTTAATACTCTAGGATATCTAGCAGTCTATCCCAAATTTATTATTCGTTTGCAATTCAAGCTAATGCTTATTTCATATATATATTTTTTTTGGCCATATGACATTTGCAACACTTTGTGAATTATTTAGCTGCATATTAATTAGCAAATATGTATGTTACTTCCCCACACAGCGTAGCAGACATTAAATGCTTTTTGAAGTAATTCGCACTTATATAATGCAAACGGCGTTAATTCGTTGTCCACTTGGCAGTAACCCATTAAAATGTGGGTGACCAGCGAGACCAAGCCAGCCAGACCAGGTCGGGCCGAGCCGAGCCAACGAAACCAGTTGAAAACATGATATGAAAACATTTAAGTAGATGCCGTCATAGATAGATATCGCTGTCTGGGCTGGCTAGGGCCTGTTCGGATTAGGGAGTGGGGGTGGACAGTCTGACACGCATTTCTACTCGCTAATTGCACAAATTGTGTCAGTTGCGGCAGCCCAATGACCAAATGTTGGCAATTGACTTTTAATTAGGTAGGCACAAAGCTTGAGCATGTTTTTTTTTGTTTGTATAAGCGGGTTTTTTATGGCTTCACTCTATCTGTTTCCGTATGCGGTTAAAAGTGTTTGTATGATTTGCTGGAAACTAATGAGATTCTAGTTAGAAATTCGATATTGGAATAAGAGCATATAAATGTCAAAAGAGGTAAGCTTGAAGTCCAATAAGAAACGGAGCGACGGACAAGATATTGTCAATTGAATTTTAGTTAGAATTATGATTATGAATTTAGGCTACAGCAGCACATATGAAATATGAAGAAAAATAACTCCAAATTTACATCACACACAGACTGCTAGTGCAACTAATTGAATTCTAATTAGAAATATGAAGCTAGAATAAAAGTATATAGCAAAGAGCCAAGAAGTAATTTTTATTTTTGTCAGGCAACTAGAACGACTCCAAATACACATTCCAAGCACACTTTTGTATCAGCGGCAACTTCTTCTCTTTGGCTCTGCTTTATTCCCGAACTTTCTGAGTCTGCTTTGACAACACAACAAGTTTCCCATAAAAAAAATTCGGCAACTACCAGTCACATCTTAGCACAATCAATCTTTCTAAAAAATTGCTTTATTCAAGCATCTTTTAACGCATGCTAATCTTATACTAATATATTTACCTCATTGTTATCTATTCGTGCACATTTTGTTGAGTAAACAAAAAAAAATAAACAAAAAGAAGAGAAGCCAACGCACACGCAGCTAACTTTGACAATTGGAAGCTGGAAGCACAGCATTTCCAATACTTGGGCAAAGCTTGAAGCCATATGATCAGCAGCTGATCTGCAAGCAAAGCTTTCCCATATAAACAGGTAGCTAAAGCAAAGTGTGCGAGAGAGAGATGACTATAGTAAATGCTGAGCGGCAAGCGTGAGTTACATAGCAACGAGCTTGAGCGCAGCTCATAAAATAAATCTTCGTTATTTTATAACGAGAGCCTAAAAGTATGCAAGAGAAGAGGAACACATTTTTTACCATTTTATTTTTACAATTTATTTGCAGGTACATAAAATTTATATATAAAATTTGAATTGGGAATATACATATATATACAATTTTTTTTTTAAATCGGGTAACGTGCCAACTGGTGTGGGTAATACATGAAGGTTAACAAATTAGCGCCAATTTGCAGCAGATTTTTATTCGACAACAACTACAAAGCTCTTGGTTGCTTGTTTTTTATTTATATATTTTTTTTTTTTTTTCGTTTTGTTTTGATTTTGTAATCTCTAAATTGTGCTGATTTTCACTCAATGGCCTCAATTATTTCATATTCTTCATCCAAAGAATGATCATAATCGATATTATATTTGTTTTTAATTTTACTTTTATAATCCTTGAGCTCATCGTCGTTCTCAAATTTATTCAAATTATAACGCATGTTGCCGCGTTGTTTGCTTTTGTAGCTGTTGCTGTTGCTCTTGCCACCGCCGCTGCTGCTGCTGCTGCTGTTGCTGTTGCTGTGATTGCTCTGCTGTGCTGTGCTATGTCTAGAGGACGTGTTCGCTATGCTAAATTGTTTATCTTTATTTCTACTGCTATTCCTATTGCCCTGCTTACGGCTACTGCCACTATTTTGTTTACTTTGATATTCGCTATATTTACTAGAGTTAAATTGTTGTTGCTGTTGCTGTTGCTGTGATGATGAGTATGACGATTGAGATTGATTGGTTGTGTATCTCATGCTGCCTCTAAAACTATTTTTGGTCATTTTACTGTAGTTGGTTGGTGAGGTGCTATCTACGATTCTGTTGTTGTTGTTGCTGTTGCTGTTGCTATTGTGTTTGCTTTTATCTATGTTGCTGCTGCTGCTGCTGCTTTTGTTTTGTGCCAGAAACTGTCGCTGTCTGCTGCCTCGCTGCCGATCCACTGCCTTCGCCGTTGTGTGTGTTTTCCCAATCTTATACTCATCATCAGCCTTATATCATACCTCAGCCTCCTGCTGATGTTGCTGCTGGCTGCGCTCCGGTATGCGATAGAGCTCATCATTGTTCTGATAGAGCTGTTCGGAGCTGGCGCAGTTTACGTTCGACCACCAATCGCAGACGCGCACAGCCTGATTGAAGACAGTGCCGTTCGGGCAGAGGAATGAGTATTGATGGCCCGAGTGCAGGCACCAATGCCAGACCTTGAAGAGAGCACAGAGAATAATGTATGAGTCACCTTTGCTTAGTAAATCGTTCATCCAACATGTTGCTCTTCGCTTACCTGACACCTCGTCTCGGTATCCGCATAGTAGCCCGGCTGACGTCCTTGGCAGTTGAATGACAAACCCTTTGGCACCGTATCGTAGATGGGGTAATCCTCGCCAGCTATGTAGCCATCAATTTGCTGCAATCGTAAACCATAAATGAGATGCGACTTTCAAGTACAACTCGGGCATGGGTATGTGAATTATCTCATTGAGTGCAACTGCAGCAGGTGACCTTCGTTTGTCTGCTGATTGCTTAAGCAGGGCACATTTAAAATCACGGCAAAACAAACAGCAAAATGATGTCTAAACAATAACAAATTACGAGCCTGAAACAATTGCCACACACTCAATTTTAGTACATGCGAAATATAAAAAAAAAGAAACAGAAACCGAAAATTTAAAATGCAAATGCATCAACCGAAAAATCTGTCGAAAAACCAGCAAAAAATATGAACAAAAAAAAAAATGAATAAAGATCAACAAAAGAATCAGTGAGTGTTGAAAAATGTGCAATTGTGGGTGCTTATCTATGTATGTGTGTAGATGTGTGTGTGTGTGTGACAATAAAGCCTCTAAAGACAACAGAGAACTGTCAATCTCATGCGTATGAAACCATGAAAAGCTGACACAGCAACAAAGCGCGACCAAGTGGCAACACCATATCACACACACACACACATACACAGACACATACGAACAGGCTATGACATTCCCATGACTGACATTCGACAGCAGCGCTCTACAACTCTGTTGTTCTTTTGTTCGATCCGCTGAAAAATGATGCCATTCCATTTTCGTATTCCTGTGCAACATGTTGCATGTCAGTGGCCTATCTTTGAGCTATCTTGATCTTGCCTCAATTTCAATCTAAATACATTTTTTCCACACCAATTTCGCATTGTTGCTGGTGCTGCAGCAGTAGGGTTACGCTTAAATAAATTCATTTGCAAGGCGTGTGACGAAAAATCTTTGGATGATGGACTCTTTTTTTTCCATATTTTATTGTTGTTTTTAGGTTACTTTATGATGATGAACAACGTTGCGAGGTGTCAATAGAAATTTAATTGAGCAAGTTAAACAATTTTAGTAGTTATTTATATTTTCTTTTAAACAAAATATCAAATCTTTCGTCAAATACCGCAAGGAACACGAGTATTTTAGTCCTTTTTTACGAGATTAGTATTTAAATATTATATTTTAGTGCATTTTGCATGTTTAAATGGCAACTGTGATTAAGGTGACCCTTTTTGGTAATCCCTCGCTGTTTATTAGCGTATCAATTCCTTTTTGCAAAACTCTGCTTTTACTATTTTCTAACTATTCGATAACAATTCTCAGCTCTTACCAAACGGTTTAACAGCTTTTTTTATTGGCTATGCAATTTCCTGCTGCACGCTAATAACTTTCATGAGGTTTTAACATTTGCAGCTGCAACAACAATAACCGCCCAGTGCCACAGTAACCCAGCTGCCTAGCTCTTGGCTCTTTGTGCAGTAAGTACTTTGGCTGTTTAAATACCAGACGACGAAGACTCCAAAGTAACAACAACAGCGATGGCAAAGCGTGCAATTTGCCTTTCTTTGCTCCAGTTGTTGTTGTTGTTTAGAGCAGTTCACCAAGGCTAATTGATAAAAGACTCAAGTAAAGAGGCTCCAGCAGCACTAACAAACGAAGAAAAAAGCCAAACGATGACGACACCTTGAGCCATCCAAGACTGCATGCAATGGGAAATGCGGCCTGGCCAATGGAGGAGCATCGGGTTCGTATAAGCTGGTGTGGCGTTAGCGGACGTGAGAAGATGTCTAACACTTTGCAGACAGGTCGACGTCGACGACGACGACGACGACGACGACGGCGCTGTCGCTGCACTTGCAAAATCAAGAGACTTTTTGGTCGACTTTTATTTTTGTCTTGGCAACAATTGCATTGTTGTTGCTGTTGTTGCCACTGAGGCGACTGCGACAGCAACTTTGCGTGGGAGTTTGTTGTAGTTGTTGCCGATGTTAGCTGTGTGTAGATCGCAATCAGACAAGAGACAAATGGTGTGCGCAATCTTTTACTTTGAATGAGTATAGAAATTATCTAAGATGACACTTTTTTAGCTGCTGCTGCTGCTGCCGTGGATGCTATTGCTACTGCTCATGATATATCCATTCTAACGCTAATGAAGCTATCAAATTGTTTTCAATTTTTTGTTTAATGCGCTTTTATTCCCAGGGCTATAAAGTTTTATGAGCGCCAAATATTTCAACGATAAATGAAAAAGATAATTGACAAAGAGCAATAAATAGACAAATCGACAAAGAGACAGAGTGATAGAGAGAGAGAGAGAGGGAGGGAGATAGGGAGAGTGGGACGGACATGCAAGCCAGCAAATAAGCAGTTGAGAGTTGAGACCTAAGCTGGGATTCATGGTGCGCCCTCAACCGAACTTACCCCATTGACACAGTTTCCTGCCAGCAGCACAGCGAACACGACAACCAAAACGATGGACATGCAGGAGGCAATGAAGTTGCTCGAGCAGAAGGAGGAGGCGGAGCTGCTGCTGTTGCTGTTGGCTGCCAGATGAAGATGCTGCTGCTGCTGTTGTCTGTTAGATTGCTGTTGCTGCTGTTGTTGTTGTTGTTGTTGTGGTTGTGATTTGTTCGCTGTGGTTGCGGCTGCCATGATGTCTGTGATTTTGGGCTTTACGGCTACGCGGCGTATACGTAATTTAAATGTGATTTTTGCTGTTCGTTGTTGTTGTTGTTGTTGCTATCTAAAATACAAAATCGAAAAGAGAAAAATAGAGACGAGCTAAGCTAAGTGCTATTAGATGTTATATACACAACATCCAATTTCTGTGTGTGTGTGTATTTTTAGAAAGGAAGCTGCAATTGGAAAATTGCATTGGGCCCAAGCAGCAAAGATGTCTTCTCAAGTGTGTGTTTTTTCTTGGCTTTGGCATGTAATTAGATTTCATTTTTATATTTTTATTATTTTCTGATGCATGTGGCTGTTGGCTCTTTTATGGAATTTTATGCTTTGCCGCAAATGGTAATGGGCATTTGTGGTTACGTTAGCTGCGGTGCTAGCTATAATGCTTGTGGTTGCCATGCCAGGAATAGATGATGCTGCTGCTGCTGTAGCTGCTGTTGCTGTTGCTGCTACTGAGAGCAACAACATTCACTTCTTGCCACTTGGCTTTTGAATACGGCGTGTATTGCTTTTTGATTGCGTTTAATGTTGATTAAACTTAACATTGTATGTGATAATCACACTGAATCCAAGATGGAACTATTTTTATTAAACTTAATTGAGAGATTGGACATGTGAATGGAGATGTTCTGAGTTGAACTGCTAGTAGCTACTGAAGGAATTGTAGCGCTATATATTCTATTTAAACTAAAGTTTCCTGTTTCTTTAGCAGACTGTAGGAATAATGTATGCCCAACTAGTTTCATTCTAGTCTTTTAATTTAGGATCTCCAACTAACTCTCTATCAAATCTAGGTTTAATGAATGTGAACAAGCTGAACATTTGTTCAGAAATGTAGGCTAAAAGTCCTAGCAGAGTCTCCTCTCAAATTTGCATTAAGCAAAGAATATATATCTCGTATAGATATATGTCTGATAAAGTTGACTGCAGAACAGTTGAATTTGTGTTATTAATAACAAATATACATAACAATGTATGTTGCTTAAAGTCCATAAATATTTAAATCCTTTCTGCCTTTTCAATTACTTTATGAAATGTTCTTAATGCCGCTAAATAATTCTATAATTCTTTATGCAACTCTTTAAGAGATTTCGTGCTAATTAACACAGTAGTTTTATAAGTATATAGCATTAGGCAATGCCTAAAATTAAGTAATTTCCAGGCCACAATTGCTTCATTATTAGATTAATTCGTATATTATTTTTTATTTGTCTGCCATTATATAGTTTTTTGTTAATTTGATTTATAAGCTTTACGTAATTAATCTTTCAGCTTAAGAGGCACGCACTTAACCGCACACTTGAACAACTCTTGATATGTTTGTTGATATTTATTTATTTTTTTCTCGACCTAATCTGTTTTTTCTTCTTCGTCTGTTTATTTCTTTTGGTTCGTACGTTTTTGGGTCGCGAGCTGCGAGCTGCACGTGTTGCCGCGTTTGGAGTTGATGCAAAAGTTAGAAAAAATTTCGCATCAATTTTAGTTTTATACTCAAGAGCAGGTCGAGCGGCGCGGCGTCGTTTGCCACTCGGCTGGGGGCCAATAGATGAGCGCAGCAATACAAAGCCAAATGCACAGAGTCATCGTCAATGCTGCTGCTGCTGCCGCCGCAATTGCCAAAGAGCAAAGAGCTCATCGGCATCGGCATCGTCATCGTCATCGTCGGCGAGCAGCAGCCGAAACTGAAACTAAATCATCGTGCAATTGGCGCTCATTCGGCTCTCTTAAGCCTCTGCTGCTTCGCATTCATCGCTAAATATTTGAAGCTGTGGCAGATGCCGCAGCATCGCAGCGGCATTACAGCATTGTTGAGCTTTGTTTAGCTTTGCGGCTTTTGTTTGTTTATGATTTTGGCACATTTTGATTTGTTGCCATAAAAAATATAAATAATAAAACGAATCACAAAATTGGTGCAAATTTTCTTTTGGCTGGTCAGCTATTGATGAAAGTCAAACAAAAGACTTAGGCAACGAACTTGTAAGGCTGTCACAGCGATTAATTGCGGCAAAATGATTGCAATTAACTGTGTTAACGTTTAACTGTGATCAAAACGAAATACTTGGGCAACAAACTTGACACTTGATTGGTATTAAATAAGAGCTTGAATAAAAATATATGTAAGGCAATTCAATTTCAGACTTGGCATACATTTTTTAGGAGAGAAAAAGCCCTTTGGTATGGTCTACTTTTATATTCATAATATTGAGCAAGCGAATGAAGGAACTTGTTAAGAATTATTCATAATATTGCCAAAATAAAGCCTTATAATAAAAATAAATAAATAAAATCAGAAGACTGAGACAACAAACTACAAAAGATTTGGAAAACAAACTTGATAATGAAAATATAAAAAATAATATATAATAAAAAATGCAGTGATTGACTAAGCATTGGGGCTATTATCTGCATGCATTTAATTGAATGAAATATAAATAAAATAGCAAAAGAC
This sequence comes from Drosophila koepferae, assembly GCA_030914345.1. Lineage (NCBI taxonomy): Eukaryota > Metazoa > Arthropoda > Insecta > Diptera > Drosophilidae > Drosophila > Drosophila koepferae. The sequence continues at coordinate 13,967,263 of JAUESR010000202.1, forward strand.
TTGGGCAACGAACTTGCTCGACTTTCAATTTGTTGAGGTAAATATATGAAATATAAATTACAGCTTCTTGATAGTCGGCTTTGATAAAAAAATCTCTGATAAGTCTTTAAATTGAAGGAGTTGCAGCAACTGGATTCGCTGTCGGATGCTGTTAAGCACTTTAATTACGCAAATCCGTAACCCACGCTGCAAATGAATTTTTATTATAAATTATCATAAATTAAACTAATTAAAATCAAATCGCAGCAATAAATTTACAGCAGACATTCGCTCTAGAATTGATGCAGCCAGCGACAGCAGCCGCTCACTTTCAAAAGATGTGCAGTGGCAATCCGGTTGAGCTAAGGAATATACATGCACATATATACACACACATATATATATGTATGTATGTATATATGTATGTATATGCATCGACTTGAGATGGCTTTCAATGCGCTTCAATTGAAGCGCATGCAGAGACGAATCTTGTGACTAAGATTGAGACGGAGACCAAAGTCTGGGACTGAGACTCATTCTGGTTCACCTTCGAGAAAAGCATTGCAGCAGCAACAACTAATAACAACAACAACAACAACAACAACAACAAGAGCAATAGCAATCGTTTGGCAATGCGGCTGCTGCTTTTTGGTTTAGTTTTTCAGTTATTCAGTTGTTTATTTATGTTTTCGTTGCTGTTGTTGTTGCTGCTGCTGTGTTTGTCTGTGAGAAATTCCCTTAATCAGCGCAGTCATTGCAACTGCCACACAGCGGTTGCAGACAAGAAAAGCCTAAATATGCTGCGACTGCCAGCTCAAAATGGCAGCAGGTACGTCGTCTGTCTGCCTCTCCGTCTGTCTCTCTGTCTGACTTGATATTTCATATGACCATTATCATTAGGCGTTGGTGCTGCCATTTCATAATGAACCTCAAACGGCGTTCAAGCAATCCGAACTGAACTGTAATTAATATAGCTTGACGCTGTTGCTCATTTCCAATGGACTTGTGGCCATATTTTTATTAGTGTTTAACACTTGATTCACACGCTGCTATGGATTATTATTTGTTGTGTGCTTTTCTCGCTGAATGCCCGTTGAAAATTCGACATGGAGCAGCTGCCCTTGACGGCGGCGCAGACACAACATGTGCCATCATCTTGAACGTCCGGATAATTTGGCTGGCCGCATTAACCTTGACTTTTAGCCGAACGGAGCTGCCACCAGACAGCCACGCAGCCAAACAGCAGCTGCTTCTTTCAAATTGGTTTAGATACGTGACGAAAACAATGATAAAGTAATTATCTACCCACACATACATGTGGCTGACTTTCATATGGCTGTTGACACTTGCTGCTGCCTCGCATCATTTTCTGTGTGCGTCCTCCTCTGCCTCTGCTGTCGGCTTTATGGAGCATTAGCTTTATTTAAATGGTTTCTTCTTTGCTGTGCTGCGTTTCTGCCTAATGTGACCATTTGCTGTAGTTGTTTAACATAATTTAATAAATTATTATTGCGAAATGCTTTTTTAATATACGCTCAAGTGCTAAAGCCAAGAAACTAAAGGCATTCATCAAATTCGCTGGGAATTTTACTTAGTGCTTGGCTCAGAACAATATCTCAGCAATGATGGCGTAATTTTTTGTTATATTCTTATAAGTAAATATAATGTTATTATTATTTATTTTAGCAGTGAATTCATTTTAATTGATGCTGTATTATTTATATAGTAGACTTGGCAGAGGTTCTTGGACAGAGCGTTGACATTTCTGAAGGTTTTTGGCTTGTTAAATTCTGATGTGAAATCTAAATTGGACGGAAACAATTTTGTATATTTCATTTGATTGGGGAATTGATGAGTAGATAAACAGAAAGAAGAAGAGTAGTATTAGATAACATAGCTGTTAGGCTGGATTGATTGTGGGTACATACTGAGTATGAAACATCTTCACTCTGTCCCTCTCTTTCACTCTCTCTCACACAGTATTAATTCTCCTTCAATTCTCTTCATGTCGTAATATCTCTGCCTCCTCGCATATAACTCTTTAACGACTTAGTCGCTTAGGCAGAGCAAAACCTTTACACTCATGCGGGCAGGAAGTATCTCCAAAGTATTGCTAACCCTCTACACTTATGCATATTCATTCAATTGCAATTGCACCGACTGCCCATTCGTAATTCACGACATATCATTAATTCACTTAGAGCGCACACATTATTCAAGCCTCAAATCCTACTTAAACAACTCCTAAACAGAGCGCAACTTGATAAACGCATTACGAGTTTCGCGAGTTCTTATTGTTCTCGTTTCAGCGCAGATTTTGTTCGTTTGGCCATTTTTGGCTGTTTTGATTCTGTTTTTTTCTGCTTTTACGAGCTCCTTGGAATGGGCTTGTTTCGCTTTTTTCGGCTTGACTGTGCGCAAATACAATGCAGCTGCAGTTAGCTGATTATTGTGCAAATAAAAGTTCTAATGATGATTTCGGCAACAACAATGCAATTATGCAAAGCAACGGCCAATGCGACTTAAAGAGGAAGGTAATTAAAGGCAGCGCATGGTAATAAAAAAGAAAACGAGATCTGCAACTAGAATTAAACGAGGAATTATAATTATCATGGCGCTGCAATCAACAATGAATATGCTAAACAGTTGAGACGGGTCGAGTCGAGTCGAGTCGAGAACATCCTATGTGGCACATGCCGCATCCGCCACAACAGCAGCAGCGGCAGCAACCGTTAACATGCAGAGGGCAGCATCCACCAACTGTGGCCACATCCACTTCAGGTAGCCATTTGCGCAACAGCCAAAACCCACGTTCGAGCCGCAGCCCAAAAACCAAAATCAAAGCAAATATCATACATCATCGCAAAGGTTGCTAAATTATATCGGATCTCTCGCTCTCTCCCTCTCTCTCTCTCTCTCACTCTATCTCTCTCTCTCTCTGTCTTTCTCTCTCGCTATCTCATTGAAATTGTAGCAAATTGTCGAAGTTTTGTAATCAAACTCGCTTATTGTATTTCTTCGCCCATCTTCTTTTGCGCCCCAGCAATTTCACACACGCTGACTTTTTCGCCCAAGCTGAACTTCTGCTGCCTCATTCGCCGTCTTCTTCTTCTTTGCCTTGGCTCTATTTAACGTATTTGATTTTTCATCCAATTTAAATTGAATTCAAATATATATTTTGTCACCATTTGCTTGCGCCATTCGCTGAGACTTTGGCGAAAGTGTTGACACACATCAGCTCTGCGAATTGGCCCACTGTGCATTGTCGTGGCTCGATACCCTGCAATTTGATGCCTTGATTGATTTTCAGTTGGCAATTGTAGTTGTTAGTCCAAGTGACTTTTAAATTGTGTTAAGCTGCTAAAATTGGGTTGAGTGTGTTTTAAAAGGGGCACTTTTTCATAGCGAAGCTGCTAGGGCCAGCAATTGTAAAGGTTTGCTAAACTATTTATTAGTGAATTGCAAAAAGTCTTGACTCTCTCAATTTAGATATACATAATGTGAATATGCCTGCATAACTCGTAGTTGTAATAAAATCCATAATTGCAAGTCTTAGTCTTTTTGCTGAAAGCTGAGTCTCTCATCTGGTTCTTTTGGTATTTCATATCTCTATTGTTATTGCATATCTCCTTTGGCATTTCATATCTCTGCTCAATTCCAAATACTTCCCAGCGCTCAGCTGTCAATAAAACGTAATTGTTGTTAACAAATTTGACAATTTTTCAAAGTCTTGAAAAGACAAACATGAATTATGAACTGCGGCAGGAAAAACAAGCCAATGTGCGCCAAACGCTGATCGACTGATAAATACCCTAAGCACAGCAAAAGTCATCATTAAATTACAGAGTTAGCATCGGCATCGTTGCCATTCATAATGGCATTTTAATTGTGATTAATATAATTTATAATAAATACAAATTTATAAATTGTTATAATAACGATATATATCATTTCATGTGATCATCATAAATCAAACATATTTAGCAATATAATTACAATACTTATTATAATAATTATTTTAAAATAACACCATTATTTTAATTATTATCATTTTAATTAATAATTAACAATTTCCATTAAGATAGCACCTAAATAAATATATATGTATCTTACAAATCGTTTAAACCCTTTTCTGTAAATTTTCAATTTGTTTTTAGGGTATTAAAACTGAAAAATTGATGAAAAATGCCAAATAAAATTTTATTGAACAACAGTTGATGAATGCGGCGCTGATGGACAGCTGTGACAACAACAACAACAACCAAACAACAACCAAACAACAACAACAGCAATCAGACTGAAGATGATTGAAATGACTTGAACAAAGTTAGAAGGCCAAAAAGTAACCGAAAAGCAATTGCAGTGGATGCCCAGAGAGCGGGACGATGCAAGCGAAGCGTCTAACGATTCCATTGAAAAATAATGAAACAAAGACTAAAGCAGAAATTGAAAAGAAACACAGAAGAAAAATGGTTGGACAAGTACAAATGATAATCATGACGCTTTAGAGCAGACGATGATAGGCAAACGCTTTCGGCGAAATTTAACACGAAATGCCAGCCGAAAAGTCGCAGAAGACTAAAATGATTACAGCTCCAATTGCGACTTGGTCGAATATTGAAAATGCCAGCAACTGGTTAAGCAGCAGCAGCAGAGAAGGGGTAACTAGAGTGCGGGAGGTGGGGGTTTAATAGAATCTATAACGAGGCGCGAACAGGGTCAATGCAGCAGGCGAACTGGCCAACGAAGCGTTTTGGCCAGTCTGCAGACTGCGGCACTCAATAAATTGTTGGCGACAAACAAAAACTAAAGTGATCCACATAATGTAGAGTAAATACAGAATAGTGAATACCCTAACTGAAGAAATGTAATACTAGATGTTATATAAGGAGCTAAAGCTAAAGTTATATTAATATTTGTATTTAAAGTTGTTATACTTATACTTATACTCATATTCATTACTTCTACTCCTACTCATACTTATACTGTATAACATAATCTAGCGACTCGCTGCAAGTGCATCAAAATGTGGAAGCTCTGCAGCTGTAGCACTTGTTAAATATGCAGCATACGCCATGTGGTGCACACACACACACAGAAACATACTCGTCTATTTAGTTGGTCAACTATTGAGGCACGATTTGTTGTTGGCTGCATTGAAATTGAATTTCATTTATAGCACATTAAGCGAACAGATTCCAACAAGGTCAGAGACTATATTTCGATTATGAGATGCCTCAGAATGCGTTCGTTTAATTGGGCTGTGAATTTATGTAAGACTCATAGAAGACCTTACCATGTAGCAATGAATCGTGTGAATCGCACGCTGGTTCACTGCGAGAGAGCTGCGAGAGATGAGGCGATCTTGGTGCCAGCTTCCCGAGCTGCAATGGATACGCGACCTTTGACGTTGGACTTGGACGCCTCCCAATCACGAGCTGCTGATCGAAGATGACACCTTCTGTTAGCCACTCGCATTGTTGTTGCTGTTGTTGTTGCATGACTCAGCGCATGATGTTGCAACTGGCCATTGTTGTTGCCATTGTTGTTGCCATTGTTGTTGTTGTTGTTGTTGGTTGGCTATTTGTAGTTCGGCTGCGTTTGTCTTGGCCACAAACAACTTTAGGCCCAAGGCAGCCTTTGCTGCTTGACTCTGCGTAGTTTTTTATTGAACTGCCATTTGTCAGTTTATATATATTTTTTATTAGTATTTCCTCTTATATTTTTGGCAATGGCATTCAATTTGTTATTGTTTTTTTTTTTTTTGCCGTGGGATAATTAGCGTAAGCAAAAAATGAGATATGTAACCTAAAGTTGTTCAACTGAAATAAACATATTATATAAAAAAACGTATATATATATTTAAAATTTAAGCAGAGTAGCATATTTACTATAATCTTTGTTGCACCTGGTTGTAGTCTAAGCTATTTTGTCATTTTTATTGATATTCTTAGAGCTATAATTTCATATATATTCCGTATAACAACTTCCATTTAGAACTCTCCAATTATATTTCAAGCTCAACTACATGTTTATATACAAATTTATAGCAAATGTTTATAGCTTGCCATAAACCAAGTTTCATTGCAGAGCTAACGCAAAGCTGAAGCTTTGGTTCGAAACTTGGCTAAGTGCAGAGCTCTGCTCAAGTTTAGTTTGTGCTCAAACCAATTTGCTATAACAATTTGCATTACATTGAATTAATATTTTGTATTGTACATTTTGAGAGTTATATTATATATGTAATATGTTGACAGGACATCTCAGTTGAGTAAGCACTGCCTATGCCTTACATGTAAATTATATTTGTAGCTGCATATATGCCATTTGATATATTCAATGGAAAAGAGCAATTGGCATTTGACCTACGCTTGCATTTGTCACGCCCAGCTGAAGCCTTACATGTGAGGTCAAGGGGCACACAAGCTGCTTGGATTTCAATGGCAATAAATTGTTTGACAATGTAGTATATATGAATTGCTGAAGCTCTGCTCTACCCTGCCACACTTATATACGCTGCTAACAATACATCTTTGTTTCTTTCTGCTGGCAATTGACACCTCTGTTTATGGCTTTGTGTGAGTGTGTGGGTGTGGCAATATGAGTGTGTGTGGCAGCTGGACTTCTGCTGCTGATAGCTTAAATCAAATGTAAAATTCAGAGCTATCGTATTGATATGTGGGGAAGTTGAGAATAGAGAGTGTAAAACTGACTAGGAGATATTCTGTATTTAGTTAAACTAAAATGAATTGTTAATATTTTGTTGAAACAAATCAAAAATAGTTTTATAAATGTAGGTGCAATAACAATAGTTTATTCAAAAATAAAAAGTTAAGTAACAAGTGTACAGAGTTCAGTGCCACGACTGACTGACGGACCGAGCCGATGTGCAGCATGCTTTTATATCTGCTTCGCAAATATCAATTGAGCGCCACTCAATGTCTGCAAATTAGTGTCGCTCACTCACACTCACACACAGAAAAAACTCATCGAGCAGTCGATTCCATCGGTTCTTCAACGATGTCGATCGCGATTGGTTGACTCTTAGGCAGCAAGAAGATTTTTGTGTATGTATTGGTGTGTATGCGTAAGTTGTCTTCTCTAGCGCAGCAGATGTGAGTGTGAATAGACTCTTGGCGTTCTGCTCACGCTGCTCACTTGCTCGGCTTCATTATGCGAGCGTCAATCGTATCGCTTCCGAAATGATATTCGGGAAAAGAGCATCGCACGAAGCGCTCAACCGAAAAGAACCGAAGGCTTTTGAGCAGAGCGAGAGCGTGACAGTATGATTCCATTCGCTTGATCTCCTGAGTAGAAAAGTTAACTGTTAATTGTGAACTATGGATTATTTCTTATGCTCTTCACTTGTTGGTGAATATGTTTTTGTATGACTTGGAATGTCTTAAACCTTCTGCTGCATGTTGCACATACAATTTCACCTAACCAATGTACCCTCTTGGCTAACACTTGTCTGCAATGAATAATAGACTTTTGCGTAAATTGCTTGGCATTTGTGCTGCAATATATTTGCGAAAAACTTGGACCAACAGGTGACTTCTGCAACTTGGGCAACTTGAGCCTTGGCAAGGAATGGGAACAGAATGCTAGGATGCTTAGTCGTGTTAAATGGTCTGTGTAATTGGAAGGCTATATTGGTTTGCGGCCCGCTGAGATGCCTTGGCTAAGTTATCTTAGCAGCAGGCGCCAGTGCGGCTGCGCCGGCAACTAGGACTACCAATTAGGCCAGAGTTGAGCCTGGCTAATGATTATGTTTTGCACTTGGGTATTAACCAAATTGTCAATTGGCCAAGGACACTTTGTTGAGGCAAAGAGTTTGCAAAAAGTGCAATGCACAAAATATGCACAAATGTCAATTTGGAACGTAATCAATAAGCTTTGAATGAGGCAGCTGGCAAACAGATAGCGAGTGAGAGAGAGAGAGAGAGAGACAGACAAACTGACGAATAGTCAAACAGTCAGTGCAGTGCAATGCAGTGACGTTAGACTACCCCTGCAGCCCATGCAGCTCAATTCGCATTTGTCGCACTTCCCTCTGCGCAGGACTCTCGCCACCAATGCGACATTTTGCATGATTTTGCTGACAGAAAGTTTTGCTAGCTGTTGACACGCATAGGGGGCGAAGGAGAGAGTGGATGGGTGACTAAACCTGATTGCCGTTTAAATTACGAAATCATGCATGTCAATGACAGCCACTAGAATGTGCCTACAATCAGCTAGCTATCGAGCAGTGAGGGCTAGGGGAGCTGCTTGATTTTGAAATTATGGAGCATTTGTGTTTTGTAATTAGACCCCAAATACTCAACCAAACAGCAGCAGCAGCTGCTTATCGAGTGTGTGTGTGTGTGTGTGTGTGTGTGTTGGCATTGTTGTGCAGCTTAATGAGGCAATACTTTGAACACTCGCCACGACACGCCACGTCAGGCGATACGGCACTCGCCTTATCCTGAAAAACGCAACCACATGCCGCACTGTTGGCACACAAAATGTAAAATGATCCTCGACAAGCACTCAAGAGAGGGCCTAAAGCTGGTGCGAGTGCCACAGTGTATGTGTGTGTGTGTGCGAGTGTGCGTCTGTCTGGCAACTGTGAAATATAATCGCTCAAAATGGATGCGATGATTACTTACACTCTCACACTCACACACACAATGACACCCACACACACACAGACGCATGGAAATACCTTTGAGTGAGGCTTTGTATTAGCGTTAAAAGCAAAGCTGCTTTCAATTTGTTAACTGTGCAAAATTTAACTTGAATGGCTTATGAATTCTATTCGAGTTGTGCCAGAAATACAAAATAATTGTATTGCTTCATATACTATGTGAAAGAGAGAAGCATGGCTAGCGGTTGTTGTAGACTAGCGAGGGTAATGGAAGGTGAGCACGACAAGGGGCAGGGTAAAGGTAGACTTTGAGTTGGAGAGAATTATAGTGAGCAAGACAGCGAGACATAGACATGGATAGTGCGAGGAACATATTAAGTGAGAGAAAGAGAGCAAGGAATAGAGCAAGCGAAATATTGAGTGAGAGAACAAAAATATGCAAAGAAACTGAAATATAAGGAACAGTTGTTCTATATGCTCTCTAGCTTGCAAATAACTGTTAAACGTACACACTTTGTTCACGAGATCAAGCGAATGAAATCATACTCACTCGCTCACACTCTCGGTTCTTTCCGAACAACGGCACCGATACGATTGACGATCGTGAACGAAATCGTTGACGAACCGACGCTATCTGCTGCTCTCTGAATTTTTTTTTTTTAATTGTGGTAGTGAGATATTTTTCTGTAGACATTGAGCAATGCTCAACAGATTTTTGCGAGCTCTGTTTTATCTAAATATATTTGTTGTGATGCGAAATATTAGAGCTGTCAATCAGTATAAATTCATATACAGAAATATAAATAAATTAAATATATAAATATAGTTATATAGTTATAATATAATATAGTTATATAGTTATATAGTTATATATAAATATTCTTCTTTGCCTGCATTCACTGCATACATGCATAAATCAAATCACTTATCGCTCGCTGCTCTATCTCCCTTATCTTTAACTCTTCTGCTTCTTCGTCAACTGCTCTTATGACACACTTCTTTCAGAGTTTATCTCTTTTATTATTTTTCTAATACCAATTTCAGGCCAGGCATTATTTTAAATTAAAGCTCTTTCACATATCGAATATATTTTCTGTTGCTCTTACAGAACAATCTCAAGTGCGTTCATTTCTATTTCTATGTCGTTGCTTTCACTCTCTGCTATTCCCTTTTTTATCGGGCGGGCATAGGTATGCTTTAATATCTATATGAATTTATATATATATATATATGCACATATGTATATTTGAACTTTCGATGGTCTACTTATGGCTGAGCCGCTTAAACGCTGCCAAATTGTGGCACTTCAATGGGTTTTATTACTTTGCGAGCGAGCGGCATGCGGCATGTGGCATGCAATGCAAATTGACATATGAGCTGACACATTTGGGGTCTGCCACGCCCTTTTGGCAAACTTCAATTGATTTGTGTGGATGAATTTGCTGGCATGTTGGTTCCCTGTGTTATCCCCGGCTTCTGTGTGTGTGTGTGTGTGTGTGTGTGCGTCAGGCACCGCATGCCCACACAAACACAACAGTACTTACAACAACAATGAAAGAAAAATTGAAAATGAAAATACGAACAACCGAAAAGTGGACAGCAGCAACAACGGCAGCAGCAGGATGAGCAGAAGGAGGAGGAAGAGAAGGATGAGCAGCAGCAGCATCAGCAGCAGCAGCAGCTGCAATATTATCAGCAACAACAACAGCAGCAGCAACTAGAGTAACAACAGCAGCAACAACATTCCAACACATATGTAATGCTACTTTTTGACAAGGACACACGCACATTTACACTCTCACACATATACATATCGAGAGGCATTCAGAGTGTCGATGATGATGCGTCAATGCATGCAAATTTTGCTTGCCACAAATAAGTTGGCAAAGTGGTTTTCGGTTTTCGGTTTTTGCTTGTCGAAGTTGTTGTTGCTGTTGCCGTTGTTGTTGTTGTTGTTGTTGTTGTTGTTGTTGTTGTTGCTGTTGCGGTTGTTGACTGTGCTTAACTCAGCTCAATAGCTGTGATTTGCATAATATGGCAACGCCATGCAACAATTTCCTGTTGCCGGTCCTTGACAAACAGCAACAGCAACAACAACGCGCCAAACCAAAAAATACACAAATACAACTTATTAGGGTTACACATGAAGAATTCAACAACATTTTCAGTCAATTGGCAAACCTGCCACGCCCACGCCCACGCCCACTCTTTGCCTGGCTGGCTGATGCTGCTGCTGCTGTTGTATGCTGTCTGGGCACTCAATCAAACAAACATTTCATTATTTTGCTGGCAGCCAAAACTAAACCAATATTTTGTCAGCATTGCCTTCATCCCTCCGAGTAGCTCCTAGTTAATAGGATTTTCTATTGTATGTATGTGTGTGTAAAAGCGGAAATTGCGTGCTCAGCTTTTGTGGTTATAATTTTTGGCAGCTGCCACTAAATCGAGTTAAATAAGTCAATAAATTAAATTAAATAATTAAGGCAGCAGCCGCAGCTGCAGCATATGAATTCCAATTGCAACTTGGCTGAAATTTTGTTGTGTGTGTGCGTGCGTGTGTGTGTGTGTGTGTGGCTATGCCTTGTTAGCCCTGTTATGGTCATTTTATGCATTTGCTTGTTCTACAGCAATGCAACTACCCAAATTGACAAGTGTTTTAGTGGGTGTGGTAGCATGTGACAGCGGCAAACTCTGAAAGCCTGACAAGTGTGTTCACAGCATGAAGGAAGGGAGCTGCTGCTGCTGCTGCTCCTCCTGCTGCTGCTACTGGAGCTACTCTAACAGTGGCTGGCTGACTCAAGTGGCTACAACCACATTATTTGATTTTACGTAACAACCAGCAACACACGGAGACAGACACAAACAGTCAGACAAAGTGTGCTCAAGTGTGTGAGCCTCAAACAGACTGCAAACATAATTTCCTATTGACATGCATTGCAGCCCCCAGGCCCCAAAACTGAGAGCTGTGAGAGCTGTCACATAATTAAATTTATTTGCCAGACCCCAACCAGAGAAGTGCAACGAAACTTTGAATCATGTTTGTTAATGAGTTAATATGAATATAAACATATACGATATAAATACTTAACAAGACATTATTGAAAGTTTCTTTCAATATGCATATTTTGACCTAAAGTCAAGTTGCTCGGTAAATGCTAAAATATTATAAAGTAAATATAAATAAAGTGGGCTTAAAGCAATGCCTGTTGACTTGTGGATTGACAATTCAATATAATATGTCATATGAATGAACAATATGAAATATATTTTGAATAAAATAAAACAATATTTCTTAAATATAGGTATACTCTACAAGAAAAGCCTTATATCAATTAATGAGAAACAGATGAGGGGGCAAAAAAAAATTGCATAAATAAAAGATTGATTGTACATATGAGAATCGCATATAAGGGCGCATAAACTATGCAGAGCGCATACAAACTAAACATATGAAGAACTAACAAACTAGAGATAAAAGAACTAGCTGTGTATGAGCTCAAGAGAATCGCATAGAAGGACATGCATACAACAATTACTGAATATACATATTTATAAATAACTTTCAACAAGGAAGAGATTGACAGCTTGAAGATATTAGCTTGTCAACAAAGCCATCAAGCACTTATTTTTTATTATTATTTATGCAATTTCATTTAACATTTTGCTGCTATATTTAAAATTCGTTTGACATGAAAAGTTTCAAGGAAATTCTATCGCAGCTGTCTAGCTCTCTAGCTGCATATATTACTTGAGGTATGCATAAAGCGAAGCCTTAATGCAAAGCAGCAATTATGTATATGCGAAAAGGTCGTTTGGGCTATCGCATTACGCAGGCAGCTCATCAATGTTCCATTTGCGGGTCAGTTGGGCAAATAAGATTTGGAAGGCAGCAGCAGCTGCAACCGAGTTGCAATCAGTAAATCAGCAACAGGCATTTAACAATTTTAGCCGCAATTTCAAGGGGAGACCTGGCCAGCAATGAGCCGCTGCAGTTGCAGTTGCAGCAGCAGCTGCAGCTCGATTAGGCCTAATCAGAGCTAATTCAGCTACCACAGGCGAACACTCACACACACTTAGCCACACTCGCACAGAGGGAATAGCATATGCGAAACGTTTCGGGCGCTATCATAAAATCTGTGCTAGCTAGGAGTGGGCCCGTGGGGGCGTTGCCAAATCTTTGCTGATGACAAATGCTGCAAATGTTTTGGAATTGCAGTTGGCAGCTGGGCAGTTGGGCAATTGGGCTGGCTCAAGTTGCAACTGCAGCTGCTGCAACTGCAACTGCATTGGTCACTTATTCTTATTGAAATGCACTGCCAACCACACACATACACACATGCACACTTGGTCAAGTGCTGGAACAACTCATAAATGCCACCCAAGGGGTAACAAGAGCTCAACTCGAGCTCGATCCAACTCGGACTGCAGAATTCGCTTCTGGACATGCGTAATTAGGTTTGCTGTTGCCACTAAATATGCGTGTCAAGTTCTAAATGCACTTATATGTATGTGTGCCTAAGCTTGTATATGTGTGTGTGTGTGTGAGTGTGTTGCTAATAACTGGCCTGGCAGTCGTCGGCAAATGTTAATGTCTGGGTCTATGCGGTCTCTGCCGTCGTCTTGTTGCCTGCATAAATCATAATTGAAACCTCATTTCCGTTGCAGGCACATTTCACACGCTCGCTGACAGAATAGCACCAGCCACGCCCACACACACGTACCGAGTCGAGCTGAATATTTGGGTTTGCCTTAATAATAATAAACTGTCATCATCAATAGCAGCAGCAGCAGCAGCAGCAGCAGTTGCTTGGCTAGTCAAGTTTTGTCAAACTAGGCGACAAGTCCATTCTGTCTGCCTTGCGACGTGCTGCGAATTACAATGAGACGGAGGCAGAAAAGTGCAGCAAATGCAATTATCTGCATACTTTCGTGTGAAATGCATTCGAAATGCACCAGCAGCGCAGGCGGCACAGCCTGAATGCAGCCAAGGAATGGAGAGGTCCATTTAAAATGCAATTTAATGAGTTGGCGTGTATTTTGTCAGGCTTGTCTTTGCTGTTAGCAAGCAGACAGTTATTCAAGCACTCAAAGCACTCACACACTCAGACACACACAAATACACATACTTCAGCAAGCATTTAGTTGTTGTATTTTACTTGTTGCTGCTTGCATTCAATAGCAACACACACACCCACACACACACACACATACTTACACTCTGATGATTTTCGACAAATGCCGTAAAGTAGGCAACAGCTTTTTATGCGCCATCTCCCATTTGTTGCGCTGCCTCGCCAAGCATTGCTGATTGACACAACACAAACAACAAGCAACAAACAAGCAACAACAACAACAACAATTGCAGCTGCTCTCTTTGCCTGCAGCACTTCCAGTAAGAGCACGCAGTGCACTTGCCTCTGCCGTTCCATTCCATTGCATTCCACTTGAACAGAAGAGCGCCAGCTATGCTACTGCTGCGCTCTTCGTTTCAATCGCTTTCAATCTGCATTCAATGGAACGCTCTTCGCTTCAGGCTGCAACGATGCGAGCCGAACCCTGACCCTGGACAACATTCATTTTGTTTTGGCCTGAACTTTTTGCACTTCGTGCTTGGCCATTGTTGTCGTGTGCTGAGGAAGGATCCACATCGAATTAGTTAATTGCATAAAGCAGCACAGCAACGCGCCGCACACTACAGTTTGACAGACAAAGTAGCGGGGAATGCGTACACTAAAAAACAAAAGTCTGGCCATAAACAATGTCAGTTAGCCAGCTGGCGGGGCAGGGCGGGAATATATGTTGTTAAGCGAACTTACTTGCACAGTTACTAACTTTGCGGATGTTTTCGTTGCAGTTGAAGCAGTCCGTCCATTGGCCAAGCACTTGCACAGGGTATTATCACTGTGTCATGAAACCGACTTGAGTCGACTTGGGGTATTTATTGCGGATAAGATTAAGGTGTCTTACGGAGTTAGTATCTGAATATGTCTCTATACTCTTCTATTTAAAAATTGAGATTTCAAAGCAATATTCTAATATAAGGTATCGATGTCTGAGCTGGGATATGATTGACTGGTTCTAGAAAGGAATCAAGCTATGATTAATAATCTTTCATTCAAGAAAATACCCTATAGCAAGACTAAATATTGTCTGACTATAGTTGATATATATTTTCGAGTAAGCAACTTTTGTAGTTCATCAAATGGAATGCATAGCTAAATAAACGTAACTTTCCAGTTGTTAAAACATATCTCCGCTATTTCAGCTAGAGCATTGCAAGTTCGGCACTTTCAACAGTGGCTCGCAATTGTTTAACTTGTTTTATTTGTTTGTTTGTTTGTTGTTTTTGCACACTTTGGCAAAGCGCAGCGTTGCGGCGATAAATGAGTTGAAATTTATGTGCTTAGGATGAGCAACGCGACAGACAAACCTGCTGCACCTATGTATATAACTAACAGACGCGCCAACAGACAAAGGCCAAGAGCCAGGAACCAAGAGCTAACAACTTGCTTGTTATTGTCATTCGAATCACTTGAATGTGGGCATTGTTCGTATGTCATTATTGTCGCTGCTGCAGTGCCGGAAATGTCCAGCCAGCAAAGAGAGAGAGAGAGAGAGAGGGAGAGAGTGAGTAAGACAGGCTAATAGCTTGAACAAAGATTGAAAATAGAGATCAATACACTAATTGGCAGTAGGTTCTAATTGTTAGCTGTGCGTGCCATGCTGCAGATGGCATAAAGAATCAAATCTAGAAAAACGAATTTAGATGCTCTCACTAGCCAATCAATGGCAATGGCAAAGGCACGCTTCCAGCTAAACAATTCAATTAGAGTTCCGATTGTAAATCGAATTTGCCAATACAATTGTGGTTTATAAACAAAACACACACGCACACACGCACACACACACATGCAGAGCATACACATATGCAATTTGGAATAATTGCATTAGTCAATCAGTCGGAACTCGTTTGCAGGCACTGTTTGCAGCTGGCCTAACGAAAATGTTATTAAATTATTCTCAAACACACAGAGCCAATTTTTTATGCTTATTTTTTGCAAAATTAATTTTGTAAACATTGGTCAACAAAAGCAAAATAATGGAAAATTTATTTAAAAAAAAAAATAATCCAATTGGATTTGAAGCATTTTCCTGCAGAATCAGTGAAGCGTCAAAACAATTTGAAATAAGCGCGTGATGGCAAATAATAAACTGAAACAAACAACATAATGAAGCCAAAAAGCAGCAAAAAAAAGTCAAGAATTAAATTTATAAAAAAAAGAGAACAAAAGCAAAAAAAAAAAAAAAAAATGTGAAATTAACTCAAATAGAAGCAAACGCATAAATCATATGTGGCGTGACATGTGTGAAATTACTTAATTAAATTAATTTTTCGACTGCGCACAGCATGAAGACTGTGTCAAGTGTGTGTGTGTGTGTGTGCGAATTGTGAATGAGAGGCAAATGATGTGACAGGCATAAAAAAAAATGATGACAAATGCGCATAATTTATGGCTTGTCAATGCCTGAGCAATTTCGTTAGCTAATTAAACAGCAGCCAATTAGCGTATGTGGAGCAATAAATGAAATATATATATACCAAGATTTAAAAAGAAGAACGAAAACTATATAGAAAGACAGAGGAGAGACAGACAGAGAGAGAGAGAGAGAGAGAGAGAGACTGAGTTGAGCACATTATATAACAAGGCAAAGTGCTATAGGTCGACTGCTCAAATGCCAACAGTTTAGCTTATATTTATGCATATTTATATCTATAAAAACTCATGCGCCCGCCCACATGCAGAAAAGTTTTATATAGGTTGCATATATGTAACTGAGCTTAATTGAATTCGTGGAATTACGAGTTGGTATCTAAACTATGAAATAAATCAAATTTAGCTATGCCATAGATAATGAAAAGCAAATGTAAAATATGCTCGCTCTAGTTCTAAAAATATGCGAGATATGCTAAAGTTCAATATTAATTTCAATTGAATTTATGGAAATGGAGAAAGTTGGCAATTATATGAAACATAACTAAACTACTTGTAAGGGAAAGGAAGAGAGATAGAGAGTTGTTGTTGAAATCGATGAGTTCAAGAATACGAAATGACAGGCGAGCAGTTGGAGAGACAGTCAAAGAGACAGTGAGACGGCTGTTGAACATATACTCTCATAGCGGTTACATCAACTCGGCTCTTCATTCTAATCAAAAATGTATATACATTGCCTCTGTTACACATATATCTAATAAAAAAGAACCCTCATTATCTGCCTACCTTATAATTCAGTTAGATATATATTAATAATGTAGCTATAGGGAAATGCATGCAAACTAGACAACCTGACACTCAAGTCAGCTTAAATATGTATCTCACACTATACATATTCATAATTTACCAGCATCTGCAAATAAATTTGAGCTACGCTGTGTTTTGTGCCCAATGCGAAACGGCGTCAATTAATAATTGTGTTGCCTACTTTTTGGGGCCGCCTGTTCACATTTATGTTTTAGCCATTTTTCAAAGCTGGGTTTTTGTCAGCAATTCGCACAGTTCTTTAGCTTTAAAACAAAACACGCATACGTATGCTGCGTATGCTGACTGCAACCAAAGAAGAGAGAGACAGAGAGAGAGAGATAGAGAGAGGGAGGTGGGTAGTTGAGGGAGACTGACTCATGCATGTCACAATGCGGCAAACAGCAACAGCAGCAGCAGCAACAACAAAACATTTAAATCAAAATGATAAAGTTGCATACTTGAGTAGAGTTATGCGAGGGCGTTGGCGGGGGCGTGTCAAGGATGAGATGCGGCGAACTGCGAGCTGCTGAGCGTGCGCTTGGGCTGCAGGTCGGTCGGGACAGAAGCGCACAGAGCGCGGCAAATAAATATGAAAACATTTTTTCTCGTTGCGGTTAGCCTGAGAGTTGCTGTTGTTGCTGTAGCAGCGTGCCTCAACGAGCGTGCAAAATAATATGCCAACAACAATGGCAGTTGAAACACAAACAACGCAGCAACAGCAGCAGCAGCAAAGTTGAAAGCAAAAATAATAATGGCTAGACCCCGTTGTATTGTTGTGTTGCAGCAACAGCAACAACAATGCTAACAACAACATTGTTGCATGCCACATGTAAAACGCAATGACAACAACAGCAACAACTACAATTTGATGGCAGCAGACACCGCACTAAAAGATACTTGCAACCGTTTTCATTTTGTTTGCCAGCTCTGCTCGCTCTGCCTCTGCCTCTGCCTCTGCCTCTACCTCTGTCGCTGCTCTGTCCGTTCAGCTGTCTGGCCATTTGGCACATAGCTGATTTGGTTCTGGCTAGGCAACTAGTCTAGGCAGCGTTGCAAATTAATGCTCAACTACCTATACTTGGCTTAGCCATATTCATTTTTTATAAGCCAAAGTAAAATAGTTTCACTGAGTCAGCTTGAAATGGAGCAAAATGCCAGGCAACTAGCTAAATGTCCATGCAAATTGTCTGAGCTCTTAGCTATGACAGCCTTAATATTAATTATTAAATATTACATTTTAAAGTAATTTCAATATGTTTGTTAAATATTGGTATTTTGTTTATAAAATGGGAATACTTGAAAAATATAGTAAAGTGAAGTGAATACCAAAGAAGAGATTGAATTTACTATTGATTATAGAGGATATTCAAATACGAGAAGTTGAATGTCAAAAGAAAACCAAGATAACTTAGATCAAACATTGAAGCATATTAAAAGATTTTTATGAATCATATGTTATATTTTATATGAATATCCGTGCACCTTTCTTGTAGTTTTACATTCTACTCAAATTCGATAACGCTCTCTATATAACGGCAATTTAATTGTTGCTATCTGTCAAGAGTTGACAACTAAACCCTCTTTTCAATGGCTAAAGCTCATCGATATGCTTTTAGCATGCATTTTCCATTTTCCTTTTTTTTTTTTTTCATTTTGTTCGGCATCCATTAAATCTGTCCCATACGCTTTTCTCGCTACTCGCAATTTCCATGCCATCATTCAGCCATAGACAATTTCTAATGTTTTCCAATCACAATTTTTTGGTTTTCGGTTTCTTTATTTTCGCCTTCATTTTGTTAAAAATGTTTTGTTGACAGTTGCGATGGCATGCCCCCCACCCCCATCCCCACCTACGCACATGCACATGACGACAAATTGTTGTTGTTGTTGTCGTCGCAACTCTTTGCAGTTTGTTGTTTCTATTGTTGTCATAACTGTTTTTGTTTATGCTGCATTTTTTCCATTTTTCGCATTTTTTGTTTGTTTTTCCTCCCCTACTTTTTTTTGTTTTGTTTTGTGATAGCGTTTCGGTTGCATCGTATGCGTTGGCTCTGTTATTGTTATTGTTGTTGCTAACATAAATTTCAACGTGACATTTAGACACTCGCTGGGCGCACAGTCAGGCAGAGCGCCTGCTCAAGTGCCATGGAACATCATGAAATGGGCATAAGAACTCTGCACAGATTCGCACTCATCGCTGTTCCAAGTAAGAGGCATGCACTAGCAAAACTATATGCCACTTTGTCAAAAGTTCTATGAGATTGAGTGAAACGTGGAAAAAGAAAACATTTCTGATTTCACTCACACATTACAAAAGGTATTTTTTACTAGGAAATAAAATATCCCTATATGGGGAAATAATTAATACAAACAATCAGCTTTTACTTCCTTGAATTCCCAGCAAGTCATAATTGGGTTCAGAGACATTTGTTAAATATATTTGTATTCAGTATTCATATATTTTTATCTTAAATTGCTAAAAATATTTATATAAGAAATATGTAAAACATTCGCCTTGACGTTGAAATAGAAGTCGCTTCAAGAAAAACTGTCTTAATAAAACTTCTGGCTTTTAGCCAATGCATTGGCTGGCTGACTTCAGCAATAGCTGTCCAATCTGGCAGCGAAAACTATGCAGCAATTCGCTCAAGTACAAAACTCAAGTTACTTGCAATGTGGGCAACAAATTTTAATAGCGAAACTCCATTTACACGCGCACATGATCTGTTCGTCGCTTGGCTTTAACATTTTTAGCGCTGTGTGTGCTTTTGAGTGTGTCTGTGTATGCGTGTGTGTGTGTGTGTGTGTGTGTGTGTTATATCTCGACTTTGGCTTTTTGTTCAAACTTACTTAAGCGACCTTCACTTGAAAACTCTTGAAACTCTCGCCTCTTGCATATATTTCCCTTATGAATAGCAAGCTCTTAGCAGCCATAACTGCTATCATATACCATACACACACACACACACACAGGCGCGCGTTGTACAGTGCGTATGATAAACGCAAGTAAAATTCGTTGGCTCGTTGCACATACGTCACGGTGTACGGTGGCGTGCTATGCGATTCAGCTAGCGCTTATCTGGCCAACTTTGAAGCGCTCTCAAGTGCACTTAACTAAAACGGAGCATTGCTTAAAACAACAACAACTACACGAGCAGCAACAACTTCAGCAAAGAGCAAATGCAGCAAGTAACGTGTGTGGCATTTTATTAAAGTCGAAGCTGTTGCTAGACCTATGCACAACTTAAAATGCATTTAAGCGCTTCAAGTTCCACAATTCTGCGACTATCAAACAAAACTTTCTGTCAAAGCACAGCAACAACCAAAAGTGTCATCATGACCAGCAGCAACAGCAACAACATGAGCAACAACAGCAACAACTTGCACACATGAGTTATTGCATTGTCGCCGTTGTCCTTGTTGTTGCTGCTGTAGTGGCTAGCGGCCTTATTCAGATTCTACTACTGCTGCTGCTGCTGCTGCTGCTGCTGCCTGATCCAAGCTGTTGTTGTTGTTGTTGTCGCGTCAGACGGATTTAGTGGCGCTTAGCACACAGAAAAGTACAAGAAGCAAATGCAATGCAAGAAATGCAAACGCCAACTGACCTCCCCATGCGCCTCTGTCAGCCCTTGGCCCTTGTCGACAGCCACAGCTACTTCAGCTTAGCCTTCAAAAAGTGTGGACACACATTGACTGTTCGCCCCTCACTGCTCCTCCCTCCACGCATCGTGCACTGTCTTCCAGTTCCACTGGCTGCAAGTCTTTGTCTCGCGTTATTTGTTAGCACTTCAAAAGGATTTTAATCAAAGTTTTCAAGTGGCACAATGTCTTGCTCTCTCGCTATCTCCATCTCGTTCACTCCCACTGCCTCTCTCACACAGAGACATGCCGTCTCGCTTGGTGTGCTAAGTTTTTTGGTTTAACTGAGTGCACTCATTGCCTGGCTCTATGCTTTGGAGATTTATATGCCATCACTCACTGTGATTTAATTATCTTTTGTGTTTTCTCTTTACTTTTTATGGCTCTTTCCTTTTGCCACGCATAAAATTTATGCGACGAGTTGAATTAGATTCGTGGATAGATTCTTTCTTAAGTGCGCTGATGTCCATTATCCGGGCTTATGTTGCGATTGCAATTTGTGGGCTAGTGAAGGGAAGGCGAAGTGTGTGAGCGAGAGGGAGAGACAGTGAGAGAGGATAGAATCGAAACTTTCAATTGATTTAATTAAATGCAACAGCAACAAAGCCGCAAAAACTACTCTCGAACTCGAAATATTCATTTTGTGCACATTTTCAACTTTGCACTTCTGCTGCGGTTGACACCAGGCACCACAGCAGCCGCGTCCTGCTGCGTCCTGCCACCTCCTGCCCGCTGTGCCCGCTGCTGGTCAGAGGCGTTTGTGTCCTGTGGCCACTTGTGGCACTTAACAATTTTGGCAGCGCGACGTTTTCAAGTTGTCTCGTCGCTTTCGCATTTTTTGACAAATGCCTGATCCTGAGCCTGAGCCTGGGCCAGGGCAGGCCCCTCTAGCATCGCCTTTTGCCTTTTTGATTGACTGGCTGCGTGTTTTTGACGCTGGCCAAGTGCTTAGGCTGTGTTGTCAAAGCGCCATCCGAATGGATATGAGTACTTAGCCCACTCGTCAACCCATCGCAACTTGCAGCTAGCACCACAAGTGCTTGTCATTGAGATGCGCCGAAGGTGGCTTTTAGCGTTGATGGGCAGCTGCCCAGCGGCTTGGAAAAAATCACACACACAAGCGTACTATGCTTTTATAGCACTGCCGCGGACTAGTTTATTGGAAACGAAAACGTTATCCAAACTCAAACGATTGAAAAAAACAAACAATTGAAGTGCCAACAACATTTACCCAATTGATAGCTTTCTGTTAAGACTGCAACTGGAGCGCAATACTCCGATTGCTAGCTGAGCTCTCTCAACAGAAAGCGTTTGTTTAATTGGTTGCCGAGACTGTTAACAGCAAACACTTATTCAATTTGTAGCCTGAGCACAGTTACCATAAGACTTTAAAGAGTTATGTTAAAAGTGCCAAATTGATGTCTCATCATTTGCAGTGCAACCTTTCCAGCTATCAATAAAAAGCCATCACCTTAGGCATACAAAGCTAATTTAATCTATCGCACATTTTCCGTCGCGCTTTACGCCTGAGCTGAAAACTTTACATAATTGGCAACGCATTCGAAATGCAGGCGCCAGGCGCTCCATTAAAGGGGAATTTTTGATTAAGCCTAAATGTATGCAACACTTTTTTGCTGCCAATTGACTATGTTGTTGTTGTTGCCATTTTTGGTATTTTGATTCATTTAAAGTAAAAAAATGTACATATATTATAGATATGCACAAAATTTGTCAATGCAAATTACAAAAGCCAAAAATTTGCCAAAAGGCAAAAGTTGTCAAAAACCATAAAAACTCCAACTGCAGCTGAGCAACTTTTGATCCAGACTGACTGACTGACTGACTGTGTGTCTGTCTACGTCTGTGTGTGAAATGAGGCTCTAGCGTAAACGTAATTAAAATAGCTGAATATACGAATCAATAAACAAATTGATTATGCAAATTTACTGTTTATTTGCATGCCAGTTGCCATTGTTCATTGCAATGTCTGCATCTGTGTCAGGCTATGTGTGTGTGTCTCTGTGTGTGTGTGTGTGTGAGTAATTTATCTATGTATTGTTGTTTGTTAGGCATTAATCGCTTTTGTTGCTGCTGCCAAATTGTTTGCTTGCATTATTTTTAGTAAAATTTATATGCATTTAATGCTCAATCGGAGCGGAAATAAAAACTTGGCTGTTTTTACATATTTTTGGCAGACTGTTAAAAACGGAAACGGAAGGCGGAACTGTTTTCCCAGCACCAGCAGCAGGAAAGGGCGCCCCACTGGGGTGTTCACTGTATACGTAATTGAGTTATTTTTGTAATTTATAAAGCGCCGCATGATTGCAATAATGAAGTGTTCTGTGACTCTCTCTCTCTCTCTCAATGTGTGTGTTGCTGTTGGATCCCATCAAATGTGTTTTTAATTAAACATGAGCAACAAAATGCAAATAACAATTCGTAACAACATAAACAAATGAAAATCAAATTAGCGTGAATATAACCATTTTCCAGCCAAAAACTCTGCATTTTATTGCTGCAGATTGATGGAGATAAATTGCAGCATAAATTGATTGAAGATTTCGCAACAATAGTTCATTTATCAACAGCATTTCATTTGGCTTCGCTCCGAAATGAACTGCAGCATGGCAACTGATTAAACCAGCATCAAAATCTTCTTCTTAAACTGACTAAAATTAATAACAAATTGATTAATAAACAGCGAACTGTTCCATATCAGCAACTAGTATAAGCTGTAATCTAGTTAACAGTAAACTGTGAATAGACGGCTGAGATTATTAAATGCTCTTCAGATCGAAAGACTTTTAAGCAGAGCAGATATCTGTTGAGTGCTTTTCAATGTCTGCAAATAAGAGTCTTTCACTCACAGTTTGATCGAAATAACTCAGAGAGCTGCCAATTGCGTCGGTTCTTCAACGAGCTCGTTCACGATCGGTCAAAAACTTTTTGTTTCGCTCTGGTATTTCTCTCATAATTTGGTTGAGTCGGGTTGGCACCCGAGGATTATGATCAGTAGTGTAGCATAGCATAGGTGAGAGAGTGCATGTGTGTGTGAAAGTGAACACCGTTTGCTTAGACTCTCTGCACTCTGCTTCTTTACAGAATCTCATTGGCCGAACGTCAATCGTATCGCGCCCTAAACGATGTTCGGGAAAAGAGCATCACACGATTACCTTAACCCCGCCAACACGAAAAGAACCGAAGGCACTTCCTGAGAGACAGAGAGAGATAGAGAGAAAGCGAGTGAGTATGATTTCTTTCAGTTGATCTCGTCGCTCAGTTAATTGCGAGCTATGCTTCTTAGGAACAGAGTAATTAAAAACGAGGGAGTACGATACTGATTCTATAACTATTTCCTGTATTTGCTTTTCCATTTGCACTGTTCGGCATTATAACAAGCAAAGTTTAGAAAGCAGAAAGTTCAGTTCTTCAACAGTTTTTCAACAGTCTTATACGAGCTCTCAACTGATTTGCTGTTGCACCTGGCACTTTGTGTATATATCCTGTTCTTCGCTTTCCAGCTACTTCCTCTCGCAGAGCTTATGTTGCGCCTGTGTCGTCGTGTGACTTTCAAATCGCTTAAATTACCAGTAGAAAGTCAGGCGAAGAAGAAAGAGTAAGTCTCTCGCATTGGCATAAGCTTCAATGCTCCCTATACCCAGTTGCACCTGACGCTTCCGCAGACCCAGCTGCTGCGCCCCACGGCTGTGTCAACATGTCCTGATGCAGCCCACTGTTTTCCTGGCTTGCATCTGATGCACAACGGCAAATTGTTGCATCCGTTTTCTTTTAGCTTTTTAAACGCACACACACACGCACACTAAGAAGAGCTGGCATACATTTGCATGTGTGGAGGTTGCCTGCTGCTGCTGCTGCTTCTGCTGCTGTTGCTCCTCGAGCAGTTCCTGCAATGACTGTTTCCTGCAGCAGACATACACACACATACACTCACTCATCGAGCCGCTTATGTTGTTTGCTTTCGTTTTGCATTGTTGTTGTTTTTGCTGCTGCTGCTGCTGTTGCCTTCTGCACCGCAAATTGCCTTTAATTCATTTTCCGCAATTACTGCAGGCGCAAGTGCGACCATTGGACAACATTGGGCAATGGGCGTGGCATTCTCATTATCATGCATGTCAACCAGAACAAAACCCTGCGCCTTCATCCTGCCCCCACCCTCAACCTGTCTACGCTGCTAGCACTGTCAGCATTTTTCACATTTGAAGCGTATTCCATTTGCATGCCTTAAGGGTCCAGTTTGAGTTCGATTCGCATCTCCATATAAATGAGACGCATTCCATGACCCATTCCACCCACCGCCTCTGCCCAGTGGCCATCGTTGTAAGCGCATTAAGTGGCCCACAGTTGAGCAGCTCACTTTAGGCTAGCATCGAGTGCTCCCTGCTAAGGTCAACGCTGATCAATGTCAATCGACTTGCTACGTGAGCATCGATGCAATCCACATTATTGTCGGATGGCCCAGCTACCAGCTACCAGTTCCTAACGTCCAGCTCCAACTACCCATCACAGTCGCATACAATTAACGAGCCAATGCAAACAGACAGGTTACAACAACGATGCAGTTTAGGACAACAGGGAAGATGGCTAGCTTAAGATGGCCCTGGAAGGGGCTGCAAATGATTTGAAATTAGCTTTAAATAGCACGATTTCATATATTTTGAGAAATTAGCATTAATAATAATAAAAAACAATAATAACAAGGGAAAAAGGTATTAAAATCCTATGACAATTATTTTGCCACAGAAGAATTTCGTTTATAGTTTGTATATAACTTTTTCATATAGTATATGTATTTAGACCAGCCATCCACAGCATGATCTTTGGATAATTTATATGTGCTAAGCAAAGATTTCATAAATAATGCCCAATCAAGTCAACAAAAATATCGCATCAGCTTGCCTGACTCGATTTCTCAGGCAAACGAGGCATATTTGGAGTACGCCGCATTACCAGTCGCAACAGTGATAATATCAACTGCAAGCATGCAGCAGGCAGCATGTAACGGGAATTGGAAATGCTTACGAATACGTCCGGAACTTGTGCCGTTGTTATTCGGGCAACTCGTAGCTGGTTTTGGTTGCCTCGCTGCCTCGCGCCATTTTCAATTTACTGACGCTGTCATGGCCGGAAGACAAATGCTTGAGTGTGAGTGCGTATGCGTGTGTGTGTGTGTGTGACTATGTGGGTTGGTGTGTTGTGATTGCGGACTGTTGCTTCACTTGAGTGGCGCCAAGTCGCTGACCCGCTGCCAAATGCAAACGGAGCTGTGGACGGAGACGGAGACGGAGATGGAGACAGGCATAGAGAAAGAGAAAGAGACAAAGACGGACATGGATGTGGACACAGAGTCGGAGACAGCCACTAACCCACATTGAGTCCGGTACAGGGTGCTTCTATTTTCCTAGTGCCACGTTTTGCTTTTTTGTGCTTTTGTGTTCGCAGTTTTTGTATTTTTATTTCGTACTCGTTTCCGTCTCTGTTGTAATTGTTGCTAAAGCAGCGCCAGGCAGCAGAAATTGCAGCAACTGTAATAACAAAATGGCCCCCGGAGTTGTTGCTGTTGCTACACACACACTCACACACACACACACTCTCTCACTCCAGCTTGGAAGTGTGCGCATGTAACATATTTCCAGCTTGACTTATTTTGACTTTGTATGTTTCCCCTTTGGCCAGAGTCAGAGTCGGAGTCAGCGGCACTAGCAATGGCATAGCCTGCTCAAGCTCCACGCCCCACTAGCAGCTCGTAAGCCACCCACAGCCACGCCCACTTTATTGTAGTTTGCTGCAGTAAATGGCAAAGTTTATTCAACGCAAAATGTGCAATGAGAATGTGCTTCCTCCCATTGCCATGTGCCATGTGCGAGTGGGCGTTTGGTTAGTTGATGCGCGGCACGAGGAGGCGTGGCTGCACTAACGCTGCACGCTGATTTCCTGTTGCATTTCCGCTTCCAAAATGCAACTGTATGTGCGTGTGTGTGTGTGTGTGTGTGTGTGTGTGTGAGCTACTCTACTGCAAAAGTAATAAAATTAAATCGAATTTGGGGCACATTTAACGGAAATTTGAAATTAACCTGCAAAATAGATTTTCAACAGTCGCTTTCCAAAAAAAATTGATTTAACAATGTTTTCAACTCGGCTCGTCACATTTATTGCTGTTGCATGAATCGAAAGTGTTGATTGCAGCAATTTAATAAAGCCCCAAAAACAATCGAACTGCTTCAGAAGGCAAG
Source organism: Drosophila koepferae (assembly GCA_030914345.1). Classification (NCBI taxonomy): domain Eukaryota; kingdom Metazoa; phylum Arthropoda; class Insecta; order Diptera; family Drosophilidae; genus Drosophila; species Drosophila koepferae. Next base: position 13,994,058 of record JAUESR010000202.1, read on the forward strand.
CTAGAATGTGTAAATGTGAGTGCGAGAGCAACGACTAAGCTATGCTCTATAATTGACTTAAAGGCGGTCGAGAACAAAATGTAAAACTTTATAGAAGAAGAGTTTGAAGTCTTATACGTAGCTCTCTTAATCTTTCTCTATTAGGTATTAGAGCTACTCATGATGCAAGATGCGCTTCTTCTAGCTGAATCTCCTCTATATATAATATATATAGCATTTGCTACTCAGGCTGCTCCAATATATGAAACAAATCAACTCGCTCAACTTTTCTTTATAGAATAAAAACATTTAAATTAAAGCTCAGTTGGAAATTGCTGTCTAAGCTCAGCTACATAATATATTCAATATACTGTTCAAACATGTGAATTAATCTTGTTGTACTTTCAAACGGCATTGACATATATTTCTTCTATTTGTTTTATTATTTTCTTTTTCCTCATTATCATCATCTTCAATTTATGCAATTTACTTAAGCAAAACGTCGCATTGCCTGAATTCCACTTTCGTTTGCTAGGCGAAGCTCTCGCATTTCAGTTGTCATTCGAATCGCTTGGCAATTGGTTCAGAGATCTGTCGAGGCCGAGGCATCTTTGTTCAACTGTTTGACAATTTGATGAAATTTCATCTTTTTGCTTCAACAGATTTTTGAATGCTCCAGAAATCAATTTCAATGGCAGCAGCCAACAATGGAAATGAGTAGAGCGAAGCGTAACTATTTAAATGTTTTATGCAATTTGTGAATCTCACACTAACTGCTCTCCCTCTCCCCCTCTCTCACTCCTCTCTCTAGCTCATTCACTTTCTCTGGTCGGCGCTCTGCGGTTGTCTATTGTCTTTTTTGTGAACAATGGCAGGTGTCATGCAGGCATTGCCACGAAGGGATGACACCGGTGTGAGAGCCGCGCAGGTTAAGATCCCTTTGTGCATTTTACGCGGAATTACACAGCATAAGCAGCTGCCACAGTAGGCAACACTCCACCTCCACCATTCTCCTCTCTCGCTCTACCTCTCAGCTAACCGCAGTTCCACTCGCACCATGCGGCAAACGCCAGCAGGCGACTTGTCTGCTTTGTTGTGCCCACGTAGCGAGCGAACCTTGTGCAACCCATTGTGGCCAAAGGCAAACACAAGGCAATGGCAGCAGCAGCAGCAGGAGTTGCAGCGGCAACCAATTGCCCACCCTCTACCCCAGCTGCCGCCCTTTGCCCTCCGACAGTTGATTTAAGCTGCACAAAAAACTAAACAACGAGCAGCGCGACGACGCCGAGGACGACGAGGACGACGAGGACGCCGAGGACGACGAGGACGAGGACAGGCGAAGGCGGCTATACAAAATGAGAAAATGGGGAAAACGGTACGACTAAGAAAATGCATGCACAAAAGTAACTCATAATTAAGGCAAGCCAGCCAAGAGCCAAGCAGTCCACAGGATGCATATAGTACCTAGCAGAGCCAAGTCGAGCAGGCGGCCAGCTGGAGAGCCCACTCGTTGCCGGCAGGCAGCTCCTTCTGTTCGTATGGCAATTGCCAGCGTATTGTTGCCTACTTTTTGGGCAATGCTACTAAGTAGTTCGCATTAGAGATGGCTGAAGCCATTTCAAAATGATTCCGCTTGAATGAACCAGTTCCGATAAGTATCTACAGCAGTGACTGAACTACTTTAAAGCAATTAGAAGTTCATTTTAAGACTGCTCTAGTTTATTTATGAGTTGTTACAAATTTAATCTAATTACGAATAAGATTTAGACTAATTTGTCAACAGATATTCAATTTCAAGTGCAACTTATGCTGAAACAAGTTCAGTTGAGCGTTAATTTCTCATTACTTTATGCATAAACTTTGAACTTGCAGCTCAATACGCAGTCAAAAAGTTTTCTCTTTTATATAGTTCATTTGGCACACTGTACTTAACAGCATTCAGCGAACTAGTTCTTATTTCCTGGCACACTTGCGCTGCTTGTTGCCTCGTTTGCCATAGACTCGCATAGTCGTAGTCGTAGTCGTATATATTTTTGATATGCTTCAGCAAACACCTGCAACGTCTCAACAACAATGAAAAATATTGTTAAGTAAACTGCACAAAGGAGCGCAGCGGGACGAGTCTAGGGTATGGAGTGGGGGGGCGGTAGGTGGACGGGGTTGCAGTTTTTGGTGCATTAGCGGCAAGTGCGTTGCGTCTCTCACTGCTGCGGCCCCCACAGTCGTCGAGCTAAGGTGCACTCTTTATTGTTTATGTTTGGCTTTAGAGCTGCATTGTTGTGTGTGCGTGTGCCTGTGTATGTGTGTGGCTGTGTGTGTGTGTGTTTGCACTGTTAATGCATTGCCTTGGCCAGGACATGCAATCTGCATTTGCGACGAGTCAGAGACTACACCATACAACGGATCCAGCTTCAGCTCCAGCAGCTGCTGCTGCTCCTGCTTCTGCTCCTGCTTGAGCCTTGACTTTTGGCAGTCGGCGGATGCGAAATTCATGGAAGCTGCAAATCATGGCAATTGCCGTTGGCCAACAACGGACAGCGTTTCTTTTATTGTCGGCCCGTGGCACTTGCCTGATATATGAATGCACGTTATTGAAATTACGAAATTAATATTAATAATGGTGGTGCTCTGGAGCATAGGAGAGAGCTCTCCTCCCTGCTCAGCCGTTTCACACGGCGTATGCACAATATTTCCATTAAGTTTGCTGCATTCGTTTGTCAATTTGCTGTGGCGCAATAAATCACACGACTGCGACGAGGCAGCAGCAATGAGTCGCCTTAAACCCAATTAACCCATTAGGCGAGCGCGTCTTAGCCATTTGATGCGGCTGCCTAGAATGCAATTAAAAGATGCAACCAGCTAAGAAGACATCGTCGGCTTCAGCCTCTTCGGCATCTTCATCGTGCACTCACATTTAATTTTTATGTGGCCAAGGACGAGACGCTGCACAAATGGAGGAAGCAGAAAGTAATAACTGCGCATTGCCATTATTTATGTTTATGTCCGCACTACATCATCTTCAAATGTCCAGACCCAGACCCAGACCCAGGCCCAGGCGCAGCGTCCGCTCGCCCCTGCGACGCGCTCCCTTTGGGCCATAAAAAACAAGTGCCGGCGGACAAGTTGTGTGCAGTTGTACAGCAGCGAGCTAGATGTCTATATCGTTGCTGTTGCTCTGCCCCCCCGGATGCTGGCTGGCTGGATAGCTGGATGGGTGGGTGGATGGTTGGTTGGCGACGTTTAACTGCCGCAGTTTGAGTGCCGTTGAACTAATTTCCGCCGCCATCCACATACACAGACAGAGTGCAATGGTTGCCACAGGATGCACAGCCTCCTGCTCCATGGCTTGAGCTTGAGCCTCGCTGCCCGCTGCAATTGCGCCATTTCTATGGCACTCGCATTTGTCATTGAAGCGCTCGCTAATTTGACATAAATTTTAAATGCTCCGATGCAGAATAGAGCGTGCGGTTCGCCAAAGGCACTGCACAGCCAGGATGACGAGTCCCAGCTCCAAAGAAAACTAAATGAAAATCATTTCCCTGTATGCATGCAAATTATTTGCAAGGTTCTGCTCAAAGCACTGCCTAATGAAATTGTATTTGAAATGATCAACTTGACTAGCCGGCAATAAACTGTGGACTGTCTGTCGACTGGCCATAAAAATTAAATGAGAAAACTCAACTCACTCATATTTCAAGCCAATCTATGGAAATATTTATTATATCTACAACTGAATATTTTCATGCAAAATACCTTTGAGCCAGTGCACTGCAATGCCAAAATCAATAAAGTTTACGTAAAGTGTGCCAATAAAGCGAACAACTGACAAAACTTTGAATAACTCAAACGAAGTGCAGCTCTCCACCTGTCGCACCTGCAATTGCATAAAAGAACAGCGAACTAAAACTTTTGCTAACCCAAAAGAAACACAAAAATCAACTCAAGAAATGCATAAGAGGACATGTTTCCAAATTGAGATAGATATATACGTATATATGAATGCAAGAAATCAAAATTGAGAGTTGAGAATACAAAGTGAAGCTGGGCAATCGTTAAGGCTTTTGTTGACAGGGGTAGGCGGGGAAGGGAGCGGGCGCGGCAGTCATTGAAGTGAATTGAAGTGAAGACGGCGACTCTTGTTAGTCTTTGACTTTAACATAACATTACAGACAGTTGTTATTATTGTTGTTGCTGTAACTGTCAAATTGACAACACGAAATGGCTTTGTTGTTGGCTTGTTTTGCCAACGCGAACTGAATTATGCGGCACATAAAAGCCACGGCTGGGCAGTCTCTATCAAATTAGTTCGCTATTAGCCCTTTTGTAAAGCTGACGACGTGATTAGCGACTCTGTTGGTTGGCCCATTGTCTGGGGCATTACACGTGTGAGATGTGCGGCATTGAAGGGCGTACGGTAAACGTACGCGACCTACCCCGCCCCGCTCCATCCAGTGGCCAGTGGAAAAAGAAGCGTTAAATGAGTGCGTTGCCATAGCTAATGCAGTTTGTACTTTTTTAGCTGTTTGCATTTTTTTGGTTTCCTTTCGCTTGGCATTAGGGGAAAACTGCTGAATTTTGGCAAAGCTGCGCTCTTTAATCTTACAAGTCACGCACTGATTTTGCAATTTGCAAGCAACGACCGCTAGAGGGCGCCAGCCAGCCAGCGGCACGTGTCTATCGAACAACGACAACGAACGGCAACAATCAATATTTGAATTTCTATTGCAGCAGCAGCAGCAGCGGTAGAAACATTTTATGCAAATACAAAATTTCATAATTTACTTAAGATTTCCATTTGGCAATTTTTATTCGAATAGATTTCTACAAACGGCATTTTTAAGGCCATGCTCAACATACTCTCACAAGGTAGCTGCTCACAGGTCGTATGCATGTTATATATATTATCCATACGCAGAGCCGATTGCATTTTGCTTAAATAACATCGATGTGTAGCCGGCAGAGCAGTTTAGCATTTGAAAATTTCACATTTTTGCTTTCAATTTTCAAATAGACAATTCGCAAAATGAATGCACTTTCGCTTTAGCATTCCAATTTGCATAGAATCTGAGATTTCTTGCTAAACGTTTGTTAGTGGAGCAGAGCAGAAGAAGTCTGTAGTGCAGAGGCTGAGCACAGAGGGAGTTCATACACATTTGCTGCACATGCAGCAGCCGTGCTATATAAGGCTGAAAAGCCACTCAATTAATAATATTCCATTAACAATAAACTCTCTCTCTCTCTCTCTCCTTCACTTTCTCTCGATAATCGACTTAAGGAAAAGATCATTTCATAACAACTGCATTACAGTATAAGGTGTCATTATTAATAAGTGGCTTCCGTGCTCTGTCTTTTTACCTCTGCTTACCTTTGCCTGTGCCCCTTTTGTTGACTGCCTCTGGCAATGCATTGATATCGATAACATTCACTGGGCCACTGCGCCCTACCTTGGGCGCTTTAAATGCATGCATGCACACACACAAACACACATACACACGTACTCAGAAGGATACTTGTATGCATACATTCATTGCATAAAGCCCCGAACAACTTTTTCATGCTCCATTGTGTTATAAATATTCATAAAAGCGCGCCATTTTTTTGTTGTTTTTGTTTTATATTTTTGTTCGCCTTTTGTGAGCGCCCGCCCGCAACTAAAGCCTTGATTTCTTGCATTTCGCTTTGTTGCTATGCTCCATGCCAAATACCTCACCAATATGCCACGCCCACTGCTGAACGCCTTTCGCTTTGCGGTAACCGCAAACTATGCTTCTAATACCGCGATGGCATAAATTTAAAGCAGCAGCTGCGGTTTTTCCACTGCTTCCACTTGCTCACTCGCTCGCTCGCTGGCTGGCTGGCTCGATATTTGCAGGTTGAATGCGGAGCGAAGGAGGAGAGAGGATGTTTACATGCCACACTGATACCAGCAGTAGCAGAAGCAGCAACAAACTAACCGGATCTCGGCTTTAAACCAAAGCATTTTATGCTGCTAATTGATTTTTCAAACCCAACTTTGTTTTTGCAGCGCATTGCTGCCTCGGCGCTTTTGTTTGGCGTTCAATTAACAGGAATTTGCATTTTATCTAAAAACACACTCCATATCAATACACCTACACATGCACACACACACTCACACGCAGAGAGCTGCTTATAGTAAACCACACGTTAGGCAAAAGTTCTTGTAGTTTTTTTCCACTCTCTCACTCTCTCTCTCTCTCTCTCTCTATCGCTATCTCACTCTTTCAGGCAACATATTTACTATTGCTGAGCACTAAGTAAATAAGCAGCTCAAAACATTGTTTATTTGGCATTGTGAACATATTTTATTACAGCAGCTAACTTTGATCTCTGAAATCAATCAACTATACGAATATTTACTAAATGCCGTCAGTGCAAACAATTCGTAAAACAATACAAATGAAAACAATATTCGCAAAAATCATGAATAAAATCATAGCACGATAGTTATGAATTAGAAGGTAAAGTAATTTTTACATTGATTTGAATGATCGAAAATAAATATATAAATTACAAAAGTTTATTTTTTTTTAAATACTTTCTATCTCAATGAACAGTTGTATTTTTAACTATTCTTTGCGAGCCCTTTAACTATATGTTAATATTATTTTTCAAGTTTTAAAAATATATGAAAAATAGTATTTTACTACTGAATATTTTATAAATTGCGTATGCATATTATTATGAGCACAGCTGTACATTTATAAATATTAAAAGTTTATTGAATTGTCATTATTAGCTTAGATTGTCTATGTATTGCCTTCTTTATAAATATAATATACAAATAATCATGTTAAATGTTACCTTGCCATAATTTACTCTTTCATTTGCTTAACCATTTGCTGTTTAATTATAGAAAATTACATTTAATGCATTAGAATTCTTCCAATTTGTTGATGCTTAAGCTGCTTACTGTTAATAGTCTCCAAATTCCTCCCAGTTAACATAAGCTATTACAGAACATGACAGGGTCGCTGTTAATTAGCAGTGCACGCATTGTCTACTCTTTACATCTTTGGCTGTAATCAAGCAGTAAACGAAATGCAACGCCTACATAGTTGAGTCTGTCTGTCCGAGACTTGTAAGCGATCTTTGCGGCTGACTACACAACAATGTATATATTTAGCTTTAATAACAATTACTATAGAGGCCGACTGGCTGGCTATCTGGCTGGCAGACAGGCAGCATCATAAAAGTTGATGAGTCGTGGATACATAATGCATGAGCTTGACCACAGAGATGACCACAGACCAAGCACATTGCAGTTGCCAACAGGTTTCAAGGTCAAGCGGCCGCAGCCAAATTAACATTGAAACTGCAGTCGCTTACATGGCGCGCAAACCGGTTGCCTTCTTACATTTGGCAATTGCGACACATACAGCATTAACAGCAACAACAAGCAACAACAAAAAAAAGGGAATAAAAACAACAAAGAAATGACATTGAATTGTAAATGTAAACGATAATAAAAGTAACAAAAGACAAAAGTGGACAGTAAACAAAAAGAGATCAGCAAAAAGAAGAAAAAGTCCAGCATAAGTAAATAAATGTAAGCCGCTGTCGGATGTGCGATGCATGTGCAATTTGTTTCTGCAAAAAGCAACAACAACAACAACTGGCTACACACAGATTACGTATACGCAACGTCTGCCAATGTCCATATCAATGGCCAGCGTTTGCCACTGCTGCTGCTGCTGCTGCTGCTGCTGCTGCTGCTGCTTCTTCTTCCGGTGCTATAAAAGACATTGACATTTTTCGCTCTACTTTGTTGTCGCCCGTTTAATGCCCTTTATTTTCAACTTCTTTTTGTACTTTTCCTCCTCTCTTTTTTTTATATTTTGCCAGGGCCAACGCCGCATTACGTCACTTTCACTGTACTTTGCGGCTTAAGTCCCGCCCAGCCTGCCCTCTGTTTACCATGCTGCTGCTGCTGCTGCTGCTGCTGCTGCTGTCGTTGTTTGTACTTGTTATTTGTTGGTACAAACAAGCGAATTGCAATAAAAATACTCGTGCTTTAATTTATTGCTCCGTGCGTGCGACTCTCTTTGGGCTATGATTTATCTGAGATATTTTCGGGCTCGCGTTTGCTTGCCCCGATTGTTGTTTTCAGTTTTCGGTTTTCTGTTTTCAGTTTTTCTGTTTGTCTCGCATAATTCATGCGCGTTTACTGCGTGTTTTTAGTTCAAGTTCATCAGCTCAGTTCAGATAGATAGTCTGTGCAATGTTCAGGCTCTGTGACCATAAACCAACATCAACAGAATAATGTTTTCGGCTTCCGCCTGCTGCAAGCTTCTTGCATTTATCATTCCAAACGGAGACAAATTAACGAAGTGATCAGACAAACAAAGGTCTGGAATGTATTTAGCAAGATTTGCAGCTGCTGTCTACAGTGTCATATTCTGCATGCCCAATCAAGTCAAGTGTTTATCAAAAGTTAAAGTCATTAAAGCCGTCCTCATTGCTGATTTCTGGCTTTTCGCTTGTCAGCTCCGATTCGGGCGTCTTCTTGGTGACCTTTACTTTGAAATTTATTAATCTGGTTACCTCCTCGTACACCTGCACCAGCTCGAGGAGCGCAAAGTATCTGCCATCCTTGATGAGCCAAGGCAGCACGTTGATATTGAAGCTGGCGTTCTCCACATAGTAGAACCCCGGCATCAGTGGGCACGACATCAGGAAGGTTGACGGAATCAAAGGCTCACCGTGAAATTCCTCATTTGTCATATTACGCAGCATCTCCAACGATTTGCAGAAGTCGACATTTTTTAATTTGAGCATCTCAAAGGAGTTCGGTCCGCCCGGCACATCGTCCAGCCGTCGCACAAAGACCTGAATGAGCAATTTGCCAGGAAAGTGAACCAATAAAGTCAAATTGAAGTTGAGAGCATCAGGTTTGCGCACGTTATAGCTGACGAGCATATCATTGGGCACAAACGACTTGGAGTAGAATTCATCAATTTGCATGTTGAGCTGGGGATGAAGCAGATGCAGAGAGCTAATCCAATCGTCTATTGGCCCGTATAAGCAACTTACACTCAGAGCCTGCGCTGCCAGACAGGCCACAGCCAATAGTCCGCTAAATGAGCTCATAACCAAGCAGCTGAGCTGAGCTGGGCGCTCTTCATTTGAAAGTTCTTCAACGACTCGATTCGCTTTCAGTTCAGTCACGCCACGTCGCCTGACCTAATGGATTTGTTTGCTAGCCACGTTTGGGCATATTGGATGCCCCGATGCTTATCAACTAATTTGTATATTCGGGCTAAACAAAGCTCTGAACGGAGGGCGTGTGCGTGATTTGTTTCAGTTTAACAGCTAAACAGTTAAACGGTTAGACACTAATTTGTATGTGTCGAGTCCAGTGTTCTACGATCCAGGCAAAGGTCGTCAACAGAGCTGATCTGACCTACAAACATATATATGTTGATATTGTATATATTTGTATTATATGACCATCATTTGTGCTACATCATTGGGGGCGACAAATGTGTAGTGAATGTTACGCACTTTTATAGCTAATTCCCAGACGACTTGCGACAACTTTACTTTACAATCTTCATGTGCGAGATGTGCGAAATACTTGTCCATAGAGAGGGGGCATATAACATAACTAAATTGCCAGCTCGAGCCACGCCCTTATTTGAAATGCCCATGGGCACAGAAACTGGTTAACAAGAGGCGTTGCGCGCACAGACAACTCGACGACAAGACGTGACATGACGTGACGCTGCTTTGATCACGATGACTTGATCAAAAAGCATTCAAACAATTTTTCTGTTTAAGCAAACCCAAGCTGCAACTGTTAACATTAGCTCAGTATCATTTGCATAAATAGATAAAACAAAACAGATTTACATCTTTTGGCTGTTTTCGTAAGCAAATGCTTTGTCATGCTTGCCGTCGGCTTATTCATTCTGATGATCTTCATTCATTTCCGCTGCACCACATTCGATAATAAAAAATAATAATAATATAAAAAAAAAAAAAAGTAAAAAGGTAAATATGAAATGACATTGACTTTGACTGATCTCAAATATATTCACGGAGTTGTTTGTCTTTATTCGTCAGCTCTATGGCCAACACCCAGTGGCCAATTGACGTTGATTCGGTCTCAGTTTCGGCTTCAGTTTCAATTTCGACTTCAGTATTTGGCTTATATTGTCTTAACTCTACAAGCTTTCAGCGTGATAGCGCTTCTAATAGCCACGAATATTTATGGATCTGTTTCTCTCTTTTTATGTTTTCAAATCCAAACTGATTTTAATTGCCTTGTCCATTGATGGTTTTGTTTGAGGTGCGAAATATACAAGATCTTGATCGAAGCGCAGATTACTTGATTTCCTTTAGCTACAACTTTTGAGAAACTCAAACAGACACATACACAAGTGTTAATCAATTAATGTCAATTCAAATGGGCTCAGATAAGCTATTTTATCGTATGCATAGACTCAAACTTAATTTCCGCATATTGCAATGTTGTTCGTAAATAAAGAATATAAAAATAAAAGTCATGCTTTGTAGGCGTTTTGTTGACTGATTGTTAATTAACACTGTAACATAGCTCTGTTAGAGCATTCTAAAAGATTAATTACAGAAATCTGCTATAGTAGAGCTGTTACAGAGCTCTGTTACAAACCAATCTCAATTCCGTTACACGTCTCTGTTACGTACCACTGTTAAACAGGTCTGGAGCATGCATTACAGTGCTGCATTAAGAGATCTCGAAAGATCTAGTCATCTCGATCTGTGACAAAGCTCTATTAGAGAGCCCCTTTATTTGGATTGACATAACCTTCAGTTCAGCTATGTCAATCTGAAATGCTCAACTGCACAAAGTGTATTCAAAGACTAGATGAGTTTTTGTAAAAAAGTATTTATTTATCCATCAATAATCATGTTGTCGCCTTCAGAGTAATCGTACTTAGTATAGAGTCTATTTGAACAGCGTCTAAAACTTCTTCAGTGGCACAAACAGCTCACATGGCTCCGGCTCTGACTCTGGCTCTGACCTAACCAATGCAAACAGTAGCAGGCGTGTCGCTCAGCTCAGTTTTTGTTGCTCTGCCTTATAAATACATGCTTTATTTGCAAAGAGTGCCACGGGCAGGTGCCCAACTGGGCCCTCCGTCTTGAATGCGCCACGTTCGACCAATTTGCAATTTGCAATTTTTTTGTCAGTTTTTCTTTATTTTTATTTATTGACTTGCCGCCTGTGGTTTTTGTTGACCAGACTCGTTTATTTATGCGCTTATGTTTATGTATCGCCAAACTTGCCTGCCAATGTAATATGCGCAGTTTACATACGATATTATCATCGCCTGATGGGTTTCTTTTTGTGTTTCATCTTTTTTTGGACGTCAACTGTTGGGTATATAAGCCACTGGCACTCTGACCATCAACTGCAGTCAAATTTTTGGATTAAACAGCTCTACAGTTGACCACAATGAAGTTTCTCGCATTGGTGAGTATTCGATCTTCCAGGTAGTGAGACACCTGGTATTCAAGGATAACATGTATTATTTAATCATTTTGCAGGCCCTTTTCGTTTGCCTTTTGGCTGTGGCTCTAGTTGCCGCCGTGCCGGTGGATGAGACTCTGCAGGGCGATAATATCTATGGCCAGGCTGATGATGTGCACAATCCCTACGATCCTCAGGCCATATTCAAGCTGAAGAAACTGAAGAAGCTGCTGTTGGGCTAAGTCCTAAAACCAACCCACCCAACCAGCCATTCAGCTTAACTTGTTGACTCTAGTCTAAATACCACTTATGAAACTGGGAACCTTTCCGCTTGGAATACATTTAACGCTTCGCTTAGAGCCTTAAACACACAAGTCAATTGCATACTCAGCCTATCTGTATACGTAACTAAATAAATGTAATTCTCATAAAAAGCTACATCACAATCGCAATTTCATCTGCTTGTACAATTGGAACCCTTTCCACAGGGAGCCAAGCGCCGCCAAACACGTTGTCTACATTTGGCCAGCCACCTAAATACCTAAATTAACATGATGTGAATTTGGTCTAAGAGGCGGCATCAACTAGTTTGTTGTTTGCTTTAACGATTTACGTGCTATCAATTTCCTTAAATATATATCTAAAATGGTGTTTGTTTTTAATGCCTTTGATCACTGCCAAAGCGAAGTGCTTTTAGTGTATGGCATATATATGCTGATATAAGTCGCATACCTATATAAACAGTTTGCTGACATTGACCTTTATAAAAAAAATAAGAAACAAATTATTAACTGTGAATTGTTGTCATGGCTGTAAACTTAGTTTTTAGCAAATATCAGCTAATAGGAATGTTAATTTTTCAAGCCTCAAAGTGCTCGTTAAAGCAACTTGCGTTTCAAAGATTTCATAGAAATGTTATATAAATTAAAATAAAAGATATATAAATTATATACATACATTATGTTATATGTGGAGGTTATATGTATATAACTATAAATATTTATTTAAAATATATACTATATACATATATGCACATATTCTTTTTCTTCAATTTCTTCATATTGCGAGAGAACAGTTTTTATTATTCATTTTATTTTTTTATAATAAATAATTTGTTTAGCTTAAATATTGTTAATCTTATTTTTATTTGATCAAATATTATGATTTCTCTTAAGCTTCCCTGCCAGCTTTTAGAGCGTAACAGAAGATATTTTCTGATAAAAATTATCTTTTGAATTTAAATACCTTTAATTTGTTTAAGGCGTCCCTTCTTATTTTTCATTGCCCCTTCCCAACTTTTTTGCAATTAATAACCATATTTACTTTGAAATTAATTTTTTTAATTTTTATATCATTCTTAAGAACTAAACACAAAATATGCTACAGAAGTCCATTTGATGTCGGCATTTAACCCAGGAAGAGCAGCTTCTTGAGAAGCTTCAGCTTGAGCAGGAAGGACTGATCGTCGGTTGGGCTGATGGGCTCATTGCCTGGCCCTTCAATGCCTTCGGGAATGGCCTCCTCCAAGGGCTTGGCGCTGACGGCCATGAAGCACACAGCCAGGCAAACAAATACGGTCTGTAAATAGGCAAACATAATCCACAATTAGTTATATCCATAGCACAGCAAAACGTCCAGAGAGGCACGCACCAAAAGCAAGAATTTCATGGTAATTGAGTTTTGAGTTTTGGACTCCTTGACTGAAAAGTGACTGAGTGTTGATTGATGATCTCGCAGTTCGCGTTGACAGACTTGCACTGATCATAGAGACCTCTGTCCACCTATTTATATGAGAGTTTTGAGCCGGTCTGTACGATGAGATGCGGTGCGCAAGCGCGTTCGTCTTTCATAGATATTAAAACAACACATCGCCACAATGGAAGCTCGAAAATATCTTTGTCGTATCTACGAATAGCGTAGCCCAACAATAAAATTTGTTTGGACTATTAAATGTGATTTTTGTGTACCACGCAAGCCGTTCGGACGTGGGGAAAAATAAAATATAAAGCAAACTTATATATATGTTTTTTTGTTGTTGTAGAGGCCACTTTTGTTGTTATTGGCCCCATTGTTGGGTTAGTCGGCTGGCAAATTGCTTTATTGACTAACATCTGGCTGTGGGTTTTCGCTAATATATGTTTCCTTGATTCTGAGTTCTATTTGATTTGACCATTAGCTAATCGTTAACCCAACTCTCGCTCTCACTGAATAGTTATTAGCGTATTCATTGTTGGGCTTAGTTTAGTAATATAAGTTGCCGTTTTCGCTGAAAATTACTATTTCATCACCTCAATGGTCAAAAATCAATTTCTCATAGAATGATCATTAAAAAAAAAGTATTTGCTAAGTCCAAACATTCTTGAGTCAAGGTCATAGCAGTCTATAAGTTCTGAAATATTTTTTTCACAAGTAGACGACTTTGACTCTGACGGCTATTGTAAATAACAATATTTACTTCCAACAAATATGTAAGTAACAAAATTTGAAATTCAAATATCTCCCGCTTTTAAAATGCGGTTTGGCATTATTTAGTACATTTATATGGTTCTGCGTATCGGCTGTTATTCCATCAAAATGGCTACGGTGTGGCAACACTGAGATACGCGATAACCATACAATATTTTGTGACATCCATCTCTAACACACATTAAACAATAGGCAAAAAAAAAAACGATAAAAATAAAAGTTATTAGACAATAAACACTGTTAACCAAATCAGGGCATAATTCCAAAAGCTCAAAATTGAGGACTTATAATATACCACACAATCCGTTTTTGGCAAAAAAAAAGCCCCCAAATCATTAAAATGACTGGATCATTTAGTGTAAAGCTAAAGACGAAAAAAGGTCAATTCATTGTTAATGACCTGAACGAAAATATAACAGTTGCTGAACTTAAAACACGGATATGTCAAGCAACGGATATTAACGAACCACAATTACACGTGCTGGTGGGTTTTCCACCGCGCCCACTGGATCTCAATGATGAGCAGAGAAATCTGAGCTCCATTGGCATCCAAAGTGGCGAGACGCTCATTGTGGAAGAAAAAGTGGTACCTGTAGGCAATCATTCTGCGATTATGGAGGATGACGAAGCGCTGGCGCGTCGTCTCCAAGCTGAGGAAGATGCAGAGCATCTGCGTCAGGTGACAACAAGCAATACTGAAATGAACGGCATTAGCACTGGCGTTCAGACCAGCAATGAGAGGGAGAACGCAACGGTGTCCGCGCCTGTGGAAGCTGGACCCAATGGCGACTTTAATGGAATTCTGTTGAAGAAGGTTGTGCCAGCGGATAACTCGTGTCTCTTTACGAGCATACGCTTTGTACTGAATGGCAAAGTGGATAACGAAGGCAGCGAAATGATGCGTCACATAATCGCACAGGAGGTAGCTGCCGATCCGCAGCAGTATAATGATGCCGTCCTGGGTAAATCCAATGCCGAGTACTGCGCCTGGATACAAAAGGCAGACTCGTGGGGCGGTGCCATTGAAGTATCTATACTATCCAATTACTATGGCATAGAAATTGATGTTGTTGATATACAAAATGCCATTATCAATCGATTTGGCGAGGACAAGAACTTCGGCTTGAGAGTGTTCTTACTCTTCGATGGCATACACTATGATCCACTTTACATGGAGACATCACAAAGCGCCTCCCCAGCTACCATCTTCCCCGTAGAGGAGCTGGGCGTTTACCAGCAAGCGGAGCAGCTGGCAAACGAAGCAAAGTCCTCGCGACAATTTACAAATGTCGATAAGTTCAACCTTCGCTGCCTACAGTGTGACCAATTGCTGGTGGGCCAAGTACAGGCCCAACAGCACGCCAAAGCAACGGGTCATGCGAATTTTGGAGAAATTTAATACGTACTGATTTTTGGTACCATTTATATTTTGGCTTTTATTCTGTTTGCCTATTACATACTCACCACGTAGAGTTTCACAGCTAGAGCCAACTATTTTTATTTGAACATTTTTTAGCTAAATTTATTACAAGTTTCCGCGGATTATTTATTTAAAACATTTATACACATCCAAGCAATTGTTTATGTTTTTGGGAAATAATAAAGTTACATTCATTTAACCAGCAGCAACTACATAGTTGTACACATTGTATTACGATGCCCAAGGCGGCGTCATTGCAGCTGGATTTTGAAGATATGACATGACCACAGCACTTACGCTCAACATGAAGGAAGATAGCACCTGGAAATTATTCATCAATATAGCGAACTCAATATTGTAATCGTTGTACTCACCTGTTTAGCATCATCGCTGGCACGCGAACTGGAGAAGCTGATGCAAGAGCAGTAGAGTGCAAACCAGGCACACCATTTGAGCTGGGCGAGAAACATCATACAAACATTGAAGTTAATTAAGGCATGAAATTTACCTTCATCATCAGGCCGCACATAGAGAAAATCATTCCCAAAATGTTCATATAGTCCGGCATCATGTCCTCGTTGGCACCACCGCTTTGTCCCTGGTTCTTAGGCGCCTTATAGCGATTGATTTTTTCTTTTCTACGCGGATCGACAGAATAACTCATTTTTATATGATTCAATTAAGTCCGGACAGATTATGGCAAAACTGGAATTTTATTTAGCAGTGCAAAGGGAATGTTAATGTTGCCACATCAATTCAAAACAGCTGCATGCTATTCACATGCAACGTAAGTAATGTGAATGTCGATTCTTGTTCTTCAAATCGGCAGTAACAGTTCAGCGGCATGCACATTTAAAAACTTATTAAATTACATAAAATTAAAAGAAAATTACCGAACTTAAAAATGGCATTGCGTTTTTTCAGCTTAACGCTGAGACCGCATATACACCGCATACAACAACGCACATCAAAGCACTGCTTACATCTAAACAAGATACTTGATTTCCAATCAAGATTCCCGGGCTTGCAAGGGGGCCAAATATCTCTGCTACACGTGCGTATTACAGATCAGGATGCAGGCTTACAAACAAAAAGGGAGGCAAACAGACCGACAAATCCATTTCAAGATACAATTTTAGAGGAGGACCCCCGAAGGCAGACTCCTGAGCGCGCTAAGCGAAACAAATTTACAAGGCCAGATAATTTCGAAAAGGAGACTGCGAAACAAGAAACTGTTGCAAACAAGCAACATAAGGAAACAGTGGCTGACTTTGGAGATCCAGATACTTTTGGCGATGCCAAGTTCAGCGCTATCCAACCAGAAGATCCCGGCGACGCACAAGAGGAAGAGTTTATTAGCAGACCCACTCGTCAGACACGAAAACTTCGCACCAAAGAATACGCACGCCTTATAAAGGAGCATCTGATTGCTCGTCGTATCAATGATGCCATTGCTGTGCTGGAAGTACGCATGTTAAGAGAGGATCGTGTAAAGCCAGAGAATTACATTTATAATTTGCTAATCAGCGGCTGCGCCAAGGCGGGCTACACTCGTAAAGCATTCAGTCTCTACACCAAAATGCGTCAACGTGGACTAAAGGTCACTGGCGGAACCTACACTTCTCTCTTTAATGCGTGCGCGAATGCGCCCAGTCAGATCGATGGCTTGGGCAAGGCAAGGCAGTTGCGAGAGAACATGTTGGAGAAGGGCTACGAACCAAATGTGAAGAACTACAACGCAATGATCAAGGCTTATGGCCGCTGCGGCGACATAGACACTGCATACATGTTGGCCGACGAAATGCTTGAGCGTCAGCTGCCGTTGAATGCAGAGAGTTTCAACTTTCTTCTGCAAGCCTGTGCTAGCGATGAGAAAAATGGATTTCGACATGCATTGCTCACCTGGCATAAGATGCTGCAGCGTGGTATAAGTCCAGATTACTACAGCTTCCATACTATGCTGCGTTGTGTCCGGGATTGTGGCTTTGGCGATCTGGAGTCCATGCAACAGGTGTTGGAGCAAATCGCCCCAGGCGTAGCCAGCGCAGAACTATCGGCGGGAAAACAAGAACAACTGGAATCAGCTCAAGCTGAGACCTTAGCTATTTCACCCAGCTCAGCTGAAGTTAATCAGCTTGAATTATCTACAAAGCCCACGGAACAACTAGAGCTTCCTAATCTGCTGCTACCACGCCCACAGTTGGGCAGCTTAGTTGCCTTAGCTGAAGTGACGCGTCCTCATGAGCGATTTCTGCTATTAGGCGGCATTATTGGCTACCTTGAGCTGATGAAAGTGCACAATGTAACGCCAAATATTGAATTCTTCACCACCATGTTGGAGGTTGTTCCGCCTACTAATGCAGCAGAGAAACAAGTGCTAAGCTTTGTACGCAAGATTGGCCTCAAGGCTGACATTGACTTCTTCAACATACTCATTAAGAAACGCTCGATGCGCTTCGATTACGAGAGCGCCCGCGAGGTGTTAACCATGATACGCACAGCTGGCTTGAAACCTGATATTGTTACCTATGGCGTTCTAGCACTGGGCTGTCGCACCCAGGAGCAGGCGCGTGAGCTGCTACAACAAATGCAGGCTGCGGGTATACGTATGAATATGCCCATATTGGGGGCTATGTTGCGACAAGGCTGTACCCAGAAATCGTTTGCGTACATAAACGAAATCATGCAACTGTGTTTGGAGGAGGGCATGAAACCAAACGAATCCTTTCTACGGCATTTGCACAACTTTCACAGGGGTTGCGCCAGGGCCATAGATGCCAGGGTAATTCATGGCCAGATATCAAACGAATCGCAATATACATAATCGTTTGTTTCTATTTTCAGCACCCATCAACAAAAACTGAAGGTTTCAAGAAGGGACACTCTAAATTCTGTGATAAATACCGCCTCTTTTACGAGGAGTATGGCTTGACCGGCTTGAAGCTGGAAGACGCTATTGCTAAAGTGAAGCCGCGTGCCTACGCACAGTACAATGAAGTTCCAGTCAATGGTCAGGAACCAGTGAAACATGAACAAGTGAAACGGAAAACCAAGTTACGCAAATATATTAAGAAAATCAAAATTGATACGTTGCAGGATGGACCACAGCAACCAGAACCAATCAAAAGAATAGAATAGTCATTAAATGTAAGTTCAACATTTTGTTATTTAAGTATTCGTTAAATATAGTTAAATATGTTAACCAATCATTGTGCGTTTGCGTCCGCGTGCACGCACCTCCTCGAACTTGGCCAGCACAGCTTCTTCATCCTTCCCGCACTCCTTTCGATATGCTGCCAGGATACACTCGAATAGATAAGGTTGCTCACTGTGTGTGCTCAAAAGAGCTCGCTCCAATACATATAGATCCACGCCTTTATCTTCTGTTGCCTGATTATAGTGACTTAATCCAAAATCTATGAAGATAACATCATAGCCAGTCGAATTTGGATTGATTAGAATGTTTGATGTGGTCAGGTCGCCATGTATTATGTTGTTAGCATGCATTTTGCCAATGATGCCGCCGATCTGCGTGCACAGCTCCTCCAACTGCTGTTTCACCTGATCTTCGCCCGACTCAGCCACAATTTTCTGTATAAACTGTTTTGCTGTCTGGGCACTGCTAAAGTACTCCATATATAGTTTGTGCGAGTTCAAGTCTGAGTGGAGAATGCGCGGAGCAAGGATGCCAGCAGCCAGGCAACGGCCAGCTGCCTTCACCTCGGCCTTCATGCGTTGCCGCGTTATTTGTGTATCCAAATCTGGATGACGATATTTCTTGACAAAGCGTTCTTTTATAAGACACGATTCTCCTTTGAATTCGCCAATGTATAGACGACCCTCAGCGCCTTGTTTCAGTATTTCTAATGCCATATTTAAAATATGTAACAAAAATAACGCCGGTAAACACACACACGCAATTTACAGCAACCGAGGTGAATTGCCATTCACCAATATTTTTGTCATTCACATCACAGCGTTAACAGCTGACAAAGAAACAGCTGATAATGTTTTGATATTTACACACAGCAAACGCCAAATTAAATAGTGATTCATCTTTGAAAATCCCGACCTTTTCGGACATAAAAATTGAAAGAACAGAATGTTTAACAATATATTTGGCAAGAAACCCACCGTGAAGGAACAGCAACGTGAGAATGATCGCAGCCTGCGCAAAGCGACACGCGACATTGAGCGGGAGCGTCGAAAAATGGAAGAGGAGGAAAAGAAACTAGAAGCTGAGATCAAACGCAACGCAGCCGCTGGGAACAATGACGCATGCCGTATACTTGCTAAACAACTTATAGAAATTCGCAAGCAAAAATCTCGCAGCTATGCCGCAGCCGGTAAAATCCAGTCCATTGGCTACCAGAATAAGAACATGGGTGCAAACATAGCTTTGGGCGAGGCAATGGGCACCACAGCCAAGACGATGGCCACCATGAACAAGGTGATGCGCCCAGAGGCAATAGCAGGCACAGTGCGTGAGTTCCAGCAAGCAAATATGCGCATGGAGATGACAGATGAAATGATTAACGACACGCTAGACGACATGCTGAACGAGTCTGGAGATGAGGAGGAATCTAACGCTGTGGTCAACAAGGTGCTCGATGAAATTGGCATCGAAATCTCTGGAAAGATGGCCAGCATACCAGCCACAGGGTCTAGCGAGTTCGAGACTAGTGGTAAACGTACCGAAAAAGACATTGCAGACCAGTTGGCCAAGCTGAGGTCTTCCTAAATATTCCGACCTATAATATATTGATTTTTCTGTGCTTAATCCCTCCCACAACTATACTGAACGTTTTTTGTAAACACGTTTGTTATTCATAGGCCATAAGACATAAATATATAAGTAAATACATATACATCACACTAAAGACGAGCGCTCATTCCACCCGAGGCCACGACAGACTCGCCTGTTATATAGCCTGCATCCTCAGAGACAAGGAACGAGACAACGCCAGCCATTTCCTCGCTGGTTCCCAGACGACCCATGGGAATTTTGCTAAGCGCAGCTTCATTGGCAGATTCGTTCTCATACAGCGCTTTGGAGAACTTTGTGCGGATGATACCAGGGGCCAGGCAATTAACACGAATGCCTTCAGGAGCCAAATCCTTGGCCGCCGCTTTAGTCAGACCAATCAAAGCAGTCTTGCTCACAGAGTATGCGCCGAGCAGCTGTAGATAAGGTTGCAGATTAAGATAAGGTCATATGTTATACTGATAAGGCACTAACCTCAAATGCATCGTAGCCAGCAATGGACGAAACAAAGACGATGCTGGAGCCCTTCTCTTGTCGCAGATACGGCAGCGCCTCCTTCGCCAATAGATAAGAGCTCTTCACATTCACATCGAAGATTTTGTCCCACACTTTCTCATCGCATTCCAGCACGCCGCCAACTGCCGGATTAGTAGCAGCATTGCTAACCAGTATATTTAACTTGCCATATTTGCTGATGGTCTCTTCAAAGAGCTGCTTGCGATCTTGAGCCTCGCTCACATGGCACTTGAGTCCATGCACATTAAGATTCAACTTGCGCAGCTCGGCAAGGGCATTATCCACATTCTTTTGCTTGCGACTGCTAATGACCACCGCGGCGCCATCCTCAGCCAAACGTTTGGCAATTGCAAAGCCAATGCTAGAAAATATTATATGTTAATATATCAACATATTATCGGATTATATCATTGAGACTTACCCATCTGTGGAGGCGGTAACTACTGCAACTTTACCTGCTAAGCGCTTCATTCTGTTGATGTTTGTACTTTGACTGGCACTGCCGCTGGATAACCGTTTGTGGCAAAGATTGTGGCTAACGAGTTTGTTACTGTTGTTATTGTTGCTATTATTTTGATTAAGATTTCTAATCGATGTTGCGTTTTGCGTTTTATTTTGGACTTTGGCTCCAAACAAAACGGCAGCAGCGGTCGAATTGAGCTTTGGCGCCTTGTTGGCCAATTGATTGCAGAGATGCAACATATTTTTTTTTTTTTTTTTTAATTTAGAAAATATCCTAATGTTATGTGCGCTTACGATGCGTGCGAAATTGATTTTCCGCACTTTAGTTATTTTCAGCAATTCCTATACGATCAAGACAAACAGTTCCAGTTGGAACTTGTTTTGTTTATTGCGGCTGTTGCCATTCACCACGAAATCTAAAGCTTTTTCTGAGCGCGCTTTTTGAATTGCAGCTGTAAATAAATGAATTGCGTATTTTCTGTTGGCCGCTTGAATAAAAAGTTTCTTAAAATACTCAACGATATTCTCAGTGGTTGAACTTATTTTTCTGTATATATGCCTTAATAAATATTATAATATACAATATAGCATATTTTCATCATTTGATTCGTAGACTCCAATTATTAGATAAGAAATGTTGAAATGAGAATCTTGACAACTTAAATAAACATTACCCTTACGCATTATATATGATCGTGATTTCGTAACACGATAAACAAAGATAAATATGAAGTGGGGAAAAATACAAGTACGAACCGTCACACTGAAAGTGAATAAGAATTGTTGACGAATAATCGCCACCACAACAGCTCAAATCATATTCAGAAATAAACTCAACAACAAATACAAATGTTTACTCTCAGCTAAAAGTGCAAATTAGTGGGTTGCCGGAGCGACTTCGCTTGTTGCTTCATTACGCTACTCCATACCCAGAGCCCCAGTCGAAAAGCGTACTTTCGATAGTTTAGTCGCTCCGTGTTATTCCTACTGTGCAAGCCGCTTTTTTCTGGGTCTACAGCACGCGGATAACGGTTTTTGTTTTCGCATAGCATGTGATATAACCAAATAATTCAAGTTCACAAGATTAGCACAAGATGAATAACCAGGCCAATGAAATAACGCCTGCAGAGCCCGCACCACAGGATTTCAAGGCTCCAGTATTTAATGATAACAAACTCGTGCTCTACTTCCACCCGTACAACTTCTACTCGCAGAAAGTTAGTTGACAATTTAAATCATGTGATTTTCGATAGAGAAAAATTAATTTAATACGTTACAGAGCACGCAATTTGTGAGCTTCAAATTGTGAAGGCTGCCCATCAAATGGCGCGAAATTACAAAATTAATCGTAGTAATTGTCTTTATTATTCAATGCTACATAGATAGCTGTGACTGGGCTGGAGTTCCCTACAAAGTCTCCCATTCACTCTCTCTCTCTCCCACTCTATGAAAAGTGCAATCGTGCTTGACGAGGGCGTTTGAATAATATCTAATATAAGATCTGCTAGACTCTCGGCACAAACTGCTTATAATTGAGTTCGGGTTTTCGTTCTTTCTCCCTTTTGAACACCATCAATAAATAATATTATTTAACTGTTTACCTTGATGCAGGTGCTAATGAAGCATATGAAACAACGGTCGGCGTTAAATAAACAAAATTGAGAGAAACTCTCAAATAGTACAAGCAAATAATTAGACATCCTATAGTGATTAGTACAGAACATACATATATATTCGATATATATTATTAGTAGGATTGCGGTCAACTGAAGCACATTAAACATTTATTACTTTATTTATAGGTCTTGCTGGTGCTTTATGAGAAAAACATTGACTTCACACCCTATGTCGTCGACCTGTGCAATGGCGAACAGTATTCCAGTTGGTTCCTAAATCTGAATCCCAAAGGCGATGTGCCTGTGCTGCAGGATGGCGCCTTCATCATACCCAACTCGCCGCAGATTATCAACTATGTAGAGTCGAAGTTTAGAGGAGGTAACAGAATCACTCTGGAGTATGTTGTCATAGTTCATGTAATCAAGGAATAATCCTCTTTGCAGAGCGTCATCCGACTCTAAAGCCATATAGACCAGATTCGCTCGATTATGATAGGATGAGCACATTTGAACACGCCTTCTCACGCCTGCCCGTGGGCGCACTTAGCCTGGGCTCTTTTATCCACGACGATCTTAAGCTGACTCCGAAAGCCCCCTTCATTGGACCCGTGCGGCAATCCTGCCTGAGTGAGCAGTATAAATGAGCTAAAGAGCTGTTTCTATTTAGTAATTCGATTTCTGTTTTATTGTCCCGCAGAAAACAATGATAAGGTCATGGATTTACTGCGTCGCTCCATGGACGAGGTGGATTCGAGCATATGCTTAAGTGCATTGAAGCAGAAACTTGATATTCAGGTGCGTCGCAGAAATCTTGTTGCCTCACGTACAGACTTTCAGCGCGTGCTGGATGCGGTTCGCAACGTGTTGCTCTTCGTTGAGCAGGAGCTCTCAAAGCAAACTCCGCGCAAGGAGTGGCTCACGGGCGATGAGCTCACACTGGCCGACGTCAGTTTAGGTCTGCTGCTGCAGCGGCTCTATCAGCTGGGCTTCGAGAACTACTATTGGGGCTACGGCAAGCTGCCGCAGGTAGAGGGCTTCTTTTTGCGATTCAAGCAACGGCCATCGTACCACAAACTGATGCCCAGTAGCAATTTCGAGATACTGAAGGAGATGTGGAGCATGACGCCTGCCAACTACAAGCTGGGAGCGACCGCCGGTTTCTTGGGTATGGCCATGTTCGCAGCCTTTGCGCATAAGTAGGCAGCAAAATGTTCGTTAACAATCGTTTTATTGTTATTGTTAAAGTTGGGCACATATAAACACAAACAAAAGAACGCTTAAGTCTACGTGGTAACAATGCAAGCAAGATGTGGAAGGCAGAAACGGTGAGCGAGAGAGAATGAGTGAGAGAGCGGATCGTCGAGACCCTATGAACTATGAACAGCGCACCACGGTAAAGTGCGAGCCTCAAAATTATCGATATCATTGTACATTCGTGTTTATAAAATTCATTTGGTTTTAAGTTCTATTTGGTACAAAAGATTTCGCTATCCACTACCGGTTAAAATGATTTCCCTATCCAATATAATTCAATTCCTGTTTTCTGTAGCTGGGTCATATGAGTCTGGGTTTAGTTTTCCACGCCCGCTTGCTGCTGTTCCCGCTTGAGCTGATCACTTTTCAGTAAACTGGCTGCTGCAGTGGCTGCCTTCGCATTGGTGAACAATGGCATGCCCATGAAAGTGGGTATCTGCTGCTGCTGCTGTTGAGTCGGCTGAGTGCCCAGTCTGCTCGCTGACCACTGACCACTGCCATTGGGGTTTGCTTTCTGTCCGCTGGTAGATGACTGAGTGCTGCCGGCCGGTGTGGAGGTGTGTAAATGCGTTGGCCGCCTGAAAGGAAAGTTCTCGCGCTGATAGTAGAAGAGGCCATTGCCGGGAGCCTCGGGCAGCAAGCCATTGGTTGGATACCAGAATCGATACGTAAAGTACCACGTCAGAATGGCAATAATGCCGCTGATCACTTTCTCGATCATGCGATGATAGTACAGCATTGTGCCCACCAGCATTATGTCCCACAGCAGCTGCAGGCCCGCCATGCCGATGAACAAGGTCCGAATGATAGGCGTCAGACGCGTGTAGAGAAACTGTAGACTCCGTATTTGCTCGTCGTTCAGACTGCGCAAAGGATTGCTGCTTGATTTCTCGGCGATGCTGCGATTGTGCAGTTCATTGCGCAAATGCTCTTTGATGGTCTCCCACTTGATAATGGGTCGCGCCTCCTCGATCAGTACCAGACTTGAGTGTATTAGAATAAACGCATGGCCAGAGATGTCAAAGCCCTGCCATAAATGTCCGGCCTTTAGACAACTGGATTTGCTTTGAAAGCCTACAAGCAATAAAATCTCAGTATTAATATATATGCTGTTTATATATAACACACACAATTACCTTTAGTAGTGCAGCGACCATACGAGGTTTCTACAATATTGAAGAGCTTTGTCCAGAAGAACCAGAAGAACGTAGCTATAACAATCCGCGGAAAGTGATGCCTCAGCATGCGCTTCATGTCACCGCAAGTAATTGTATAGGCGGAGAGCACAGCAAAGGGCACTACGAATAGTAGGGTCCAGCCCCAGCCAACTTTGACAAAGTATAAGTTGAACAGGTTGTCGGAGCGGGCAAAATATGTTTTGGGAAACGGCAAGAAGTCGCCTATGAGTGAGATGATAAATAAACTTCCCAAATATAAAGCCACTTTCAGGTCGGTATTGAAGAATATTGTCTTTTTGCAGAGATGAATGACTCCCATGACTAGAATTTCACGTATGCTGGTGGGCGCAGCAGTTGGACGCGTACCCCGTGCTTCGGCTCGTGTTATATCGGGACCACCAGGTCGAAAGTTCATATTGGAACTACTAGGTTGAGCAGCCCCAACATTAGGTCGTAATGGACGTCGTTTTGTTGCCATTTTGACACGTAGATCTTGTTTACTTCGTTGCGGTAGATGATATTTGCACTTTAGCAGGCAATTTTAAACTACGTCGTTTTATTGTTGCCGTTTTTGGTTATGGTAAAATATTAACCAAAAAGTGAAAGCGGATTTAAAACGTCGGTGTCAAAGGTCAAATTGCATTATATTTAATACTCTATAATTTGGTTGCACCGAACAGGTCGAAAAATTATAGGTACTTTATTGAATTTTTCATGATTTTTTCATATAGCACGAGTTTATTTTTGTTGTTGCTTTATTCTTGTTCGTTGCATATTTTGATCAGAATATGCAGCTGTTGCTTCAGCCAAAAAATAGAATACCAGTCCCACACGTTCACATGCGAATGTCAACACGTTTACATGCGAACACCCATTCTGATCAGCTGTGTGCAATTCTGATCTGATTCGGTTGTTTAATTACCGGCTCAGCTGCTGGGTCCACATTGCTCACGCATGTAATTAAGACTGCAATTAATTGGCATGTACAACTCGGCCAAGAAGCTACAGCGTGTGCTCACAGCACGTGAAATACGCAAAACATTCATCGATTACTTTACGGTCAACCATGAACACAAATTTGTGCGCTCCAGTCCGGTGGTGCCCTTCTGTGATCCCACCGTAGCATTTGTCAATGCAGGCATGAACCAGGTGAATTTCAAGCCATATTCATTTTATTAATCTATTGTACGCTAATCAGACGCCTTGCTTTAGTTCAAGTCAATTTTTCTGGGCACAGCTGAAGCACGGTACAAACGCGTCGTCAATTCCCAGAAGTGTGTCCGAGTCGGTGGCAAGCACAATGACTTATCGGTTGTGGGGCAGGATGGATACCATCATACGTTCTTCGAGATGCTAGGCAACTGGTCATTTGGTGATTACTTCAAGGTGTGTGAAATTACATTCATATGCGTGCATTACTCTTACAAATTTCATGCAGCGAGAAGCTTGTGCAATGGCATTGGAGCTGCTGCGCGGCCCCTACAACATTGATTCTTCGCGTTTGTATGTCACCTACTTTGCCGGCGATAAGCTACTTGGCATACCAGCCGACATGGAGTGCTTTGAAATTTGGCGGAGTTTGGGGTAAGCGATAATTGGTTACATAATGCTAAAAGATATTTGATCACTCTTTCCTGATAGCTTTCCGGCAGAACGTATCTTGCCTTTCGGTTGCAAGGATAACTTTTGGGAAATGGGCCCAACCGGTCCGTGTGGACCCTGCACAGAAATACATATAGATCATAGTTCTAGAACGGGTTCAGCCAATGTTAAGGAACGCGCAAAGCTAGTGAATGCGGGTCGTGCAGATCTCACAGAGCTGTGGAATTTGGTGTTTATACAGTACAATCGGTTAGTGGCAAAGCTTATGCAATGAGAAACTTAATATTTAATCGAATACCTGATATGTGTAGCAATGCAGATGGTAGCATAACACAATTGCCCGCTCAGCACGTGGACACGGGCATGGGCTTCGAGCGTTTAGCTGCGCTGCTGCAAAACAAATCCTCCAATTACGACACGGATCTATTCACACCGTTATTTGATGCCATACATAGCGTACGTTTACACTGTTATAATGATTTAATTAGCAATCTGAAATTTAGTCTTTGTTTCCTAATTAGCTCTCTAAAGCACCCGTGTATGCCGGCAGCTTTCCCGATACCCAGAACGCCGCACTGCTTGACACGAGCTACAGAATACTTGCCGATCATGCGCGCATGGTGACAGCCTGCTTGGCTGATGGCATGTTGCCGGATCAAAAGTGAGTAAGAATGTAATGCAACGGAATGAACTCTCCTAACTAAATATTTTCTGTGCGCAGCCAAAAATTACGTCGGGTATTACGAAAAGCGCTTAGCATCTCGGAACAGGTGTTTGCACATGATAAGCTCCTGTCACAGCTGGTGCCTATTGTGGTTGAGACCCTGGGCGAGGCTTACCCGGAAATGTCAAACAAACAGCAGGCAGTTATCGATTTGATTGCCCACGAGCAGGAAGTCTACAAAAATCTGCGAGAAAGCTCATCTAAGGCTTTTGCTGAGGTGCTAACTGAGTTTCCCAAACTGGATGATATTGATCTGATGGAATGTCCTGGTTTTGTTCCCGCCTATCGAGAATTTCAAGTGCAACGCTTAAATTTTCCTAACAACACGATACCAGGTGAATTTTTATACAAGCTGACGGACACCTATGGCCTGACCGAGGAGAGTTTTCTGAAGCTAGCTGAGCTGGAGAACATGAACTGTGATTTGGATCGTTATCGTGCCGAATTGGCTCTGGCCAAGCTTAGAACCAAGGAACCAGAGAATAACAGTGTCAACTTCGACCTCGCCCTTCAGCAGCGCATCGCAGACGCACAAGCGCAGCTCACTAAGCGACTGATATCCACTGACAATAGTTACAAGTATATATACAGCTATGATGAAGAAAATGAAACCTATGCGATTCCCATGCTCAAAAGTCGCGTGCTGGGCATGCTACAAGACGAGTCGGAGGTCTCACGCATTCGCCCAGAAGAATCATTCAATATGCTCTCCATCGTCACAGCTGCTAGTAATTTCTATTTCGAATCTGGTGGTCAGCAATCGGATCTTGGAAAGCTATTGGTACGCAATAAGCACAAACCAGAGGAGCCTCATCAGTTGGAAGTGATAGGTGTAAAGCATCTCAATGAGTGTGTGGTACATATTTGCCGGCTGACCACACCCAGCGACGATTTCGATCTGGCCGTTGGGGACGAGGTGCAGCTCGAGGTGGATGCCAAGCACCGCCAGTTGAACACGTGCCATCACACGGGTAGGTATCAAATTAGCCATTAGCAGAGAAAACGATTGTTTAAATGAATACTCTTTTGATAGCCACCCATCTGCTGAATGCCGCCATACGATCTCTCTTCAACAAGGTGACATATCAGGTTTCAAGCGCGGTTAGCAGTGAGCACTGCAAACTGGAGCTGGGACTTTTGGGCAAGCGCATAAATAAAGCCGATGTGCAGCACATTGAGGATCTGATCAAGTGAGTAGCGCTCTAATAAAATTTCATACATCTATTCAACTAGTTAACTTTTTATATTAAGCCGCGCAATCTGCTCTGCCACGCCCGTCCAAGTGCATCAGCTCAGCGCAGCCGATGTGCTGCAGCAGAACAATATCACTATGGTGCCAGGTGAGGTGTACCCTGAACAAGGACTGCGTCTTATTAATGTGCAATGCCCGGAACTAAATCTCAGCTCCAAGGAACTGTGCTGTGGCACGCATGTGACCAACACGAAGGAGATGTCCTGCTTCTGTATTGTTAATCTCAAGCAAACCAACAGAGCTCGTTATGCCTTTACAGCAGTAGCTGGACAGGCGGCGGAGAATGTAAGTTTATCGAAACTTTCTTTCCATTCTTGTTAACTAATGGTTGATCTTCTCAAATAGGTTCTAAAAACAGCAGCACTGCTACGCCATCGAGTGGATGTGCTCGAAAACCAGTTTCAAACAGATAAACTAACAAACGCCACAGAAAATGAGCTACAGACCATACGCCACAACATGCTGCACTCCGATATAAAGCTGCCCTACGCTTTCAAGATGGACACGCTCGATCGCATCAATGAAATGTTACGTAGACTTAAGGAGACATCGCGCACAACTCTTAAGTAGGTAATTCGAGTCACCATCTTACACAGAAACTAATGCCTATTGTTACAGAGAATTTGTGGAAGTGGAAATGCGAAATCTACTACTCGAAAAGCCGATTGACACGCATCCCTACATCCTGCACTTTATAAGCAGCTCAGCGCTGGTTGAGGAGATTCCTTTGCAACGTGCCACCAAATTATGCACAGATCGTCCCATTCTGGTTGTTAGCATGTGTGATAATATAGTCAAAGCGCGCTGCTGCGTGCCGCAGGTAATCTAGTAATCTCATTCGTAAATTAAACACATCTTTATTCTTTTATATCAATCTTTGCAGAACTGCATTAGCAAGCAATTTAATGCCTCGCTTTGGCTGCAGTCCTTTGCAGAAACATTTAATGGCCAAGTGGCTGCGCCCAAGGGTCAGAATGCGGAAGTCGTCTGCAACATGAAAGGACGCAAAGTTAACACACAGTTCGAGGAACAATTGGAGCAGGCGATGAGGAATGCTCAACTCTACGCCAAGCGTTATTTGGAGTTCTAATTTGCCACAGAACAAATGCAAGCTTTAAGTTTGTTGTTGTTATCGAGAATATATTGCAGACTATTAGATGTACATACAAAAAAATATTTAATCGCTGTCACTGATTACCACCAAATCCTGTTCCGAGCGCTTTAAGCTCGATTCCATCACCTGCTCGAAAGCATCGGCAGCTTCAATACTCTCATTAAAGAAGTAGCTGACATTTGCCGTTGACTTGACAGACAGCTGTTGTAGAGTATTTTTGGCCTCGCTCGTAATGGACAGACGATGCTGCTGTTTAAAACGTTCCACGGGCGTTCTGACCAGGTGTGGCACTTTCTTTAGATCGCCCTTGACCAACAGATCAAAACTGTCGTCTAGCGAATAGCGTTTGGCCAATGGCATACTCTCAGTCCTCATGGAGATATCGCGGCGCTTTTGAACCAGTAAATCTATATCATCTATCAGTGAGCTTTTTTGGAGGGACACTTCATGCTGGTCCAAGCTAAGCTGAGCTAAACGCAGACTTAAATCCTCTGCCAAAGGTTCGTAGTGGAGCTGATATCCCTCGTGCTTCGTCACAGCAGGCACTGCTTGCGGATTGGAAACGATTCCATTGATAATGTCGGACATATCAAATTCACCATCGCTCTCCAAATCAGAAGGTAAATGCTTGTTAAGAGGTGTGGAGCATTGGTTCGCCAGCTGTCGAGAGGACTTAATGGGCGTATTCTCTTTCTGTTTAAGGAATTGCTGCATTGTTTTTTGTCCATGCTTTGGTGGATCAGTTGCCATCTTCTTTTTACCACGCTTGGGCTTTGTGATAATCTCTGCCAAGTCCGACCGATTCTCAATAGCACTAAGCGGCGGATCTGAGTTGGCTTTCTTTTTACGCGTTGCTGTCTTTTTGGGTGGCTTTTCCTTGGATTTCATGTAAGCAGCAACCAAATCCGGATAGGCTGCCTGTAACATGTCTAATGGTTCGATAGTGTAATAAAGCTCCTCCACACCTTTTGGATGATCCAGTTTGAATTCTTCAATTTGATCATGCGGTATAAGTCCCTTGAAGCAGCCGCGAGTGTCTTCCCAGCGCAATTCTAGGCTGGCAACTCCCTTCACAATGCGTTTTTTAATAATCTCTTGAGGCTGAACTAGGGCAGGGCATTCACGTGGCTGCTGAACTTGCCAACGGGTGAGTAACGGAAAAAACTTTTGAAAGCAATATATTTCTGGCCACTGCAAAAGATGACCAATCTGTTTGATGAATTTCACAATATTGGGCTGT
Organism: Drosophila koepferae; assembly: GCA_030914345.1. Taxonomy (NCBI): domain Eukaryota; kingdom Metazoa; phylum Arthropoda; class Insecta; order Diptera; family Drosophilidae; genus Drosophila; species Drosophila koepferae. The sequence continues at coordinate 14,025,119 of JAUESR010000202.1, forward strand.
CGCCAGGCCAGCTCCAAATTGGGAAGTTTCGCTGGCTGAGAAAGAAACTCTGATATGATCTCTTCATTGGGAAAGTCTTCATCTAGCAGAGCCTTTTTGCGCAATGTCAGCTCCGCCTTGATAGACAGCCGCTGCTCTCTGAAGAGAATAAGAAATTAACGAATTAAGGCATACAACTGACAAGTATACTCACTTCCATAGGCTTTCATCACATCCACGATGCGTACGACAAACGCCGCAACCGCTTTTTGTATGGCTCTGCGTGCGTCCAATGTGGCCGCAGTTGCTGCAAATGGATTTGTCGTCTACGCGCAACTCCAGCGCGTTGTATTTGTCCGTCTCGGAACGCCAATTTCGTAATCTAAGGAATACATTGCTTGTAAAAATTTTATGCAAATTGGAAAGACCTATTTACCTATCCAATATATCCGATTCCTTGTATTTGTTAAACAGCTTAAGTACACCGTCTTTTCCTATGCCACCTATACCGTCTGGACAATAATCGCAGCCGCAGAGCAACGCCATTACAATAATTTTATTTTGTCCAAAATCCATGTGATTGCAAATCTCTTGCATGTCATAAATATCTACAGCTCCTCCAGCTGCTGCCTGAGCGCCCTGCGTGGACACAGAAAAGTTTCGGTAGACACGCACAGCACCATATGCAAAGCAGTCAGAGTCCTGACTAATGACACCATCAACTAACTTGGATATGTATAAATTATTAACTTAATCACGTAAAATATGCAATTATACTTACGCCGTGTTTATTTAGAAATGCACAATATGCCTCAGCTTCTCCTGGTCCTTGGACGCATTGAATTCCCATGGACAGCAGTAGATTCTCGCATTGCTTTAAGACATGGTTAAAACGCGTGCGTCCTTTGTCGCTTTTGGCTATCGCTTGTGTGGGCGCCGCTACATCCTTCTCCTTATCCTTGGGTCGCACACCACGAAATTGCAGTTCATTCCGCTTAGCTATAACCTGGCTTTTGAGCTTGGGCGCAACTCCTTCCAATACAAACACAGGAGTCACCTGTTCCCAGATGAGGTAACACGTACGGAAGAAGAGATTTCTGTGATAGACATTTACTAAATGGATGTTACTAAATTATTTTTCCCGAACTTACTTCAAATGATGTCGTGGATGCACAAAATAATCAACAACATTAAGACTTTCGCAAACCCATCCAGCTAGATCTATGGCAACCCTTTTGCCGCGCAGTTCGCATATTGGTTTGCGATCTGCATATGGTGTTAAAACGCTCCATAATTCCTTTACGCCCATTAATTTACGCAATACGAATTGAGCGCGTTAATTTTAAAAGAAAATAACAGCATGACTGACGGTCACAGTGAACGCACACAGCTGACTGGCAAATATCTGACATTCACACCGACTCACAGTCGAATTGTTTTGACATTTGCACATGTCCATTTGACTGTCAGTCTCAACTTCTTCTTTGTGTTCGACATTTGACGTGTCAGAGAAAATCAAAAGTAAACTCGTTTTCAATTCGCATGTTTTGTTTTGCAAATAAGGCAACTAAATTAAAACGCACGGTGCTGCAATACAGTTAACGTATCACGTAATAAGCCAAGATGGTTTTAGCAGATTTGGGACGAAAGATAACGACGGCGTTGCACTCGCTCAGCAAAGCCACAGTCATCAATGAGGAAGCCCTAAGTGCGATGCTGAAAGAGATATGCGCTGCTTTGCTGGAGGCTGATGTAAACATACGACAGGTAAAGCAGCTGCGCGAGAATGTACGAGCTGTCATTGACTTTGATGAGATGGCCGGAGGATTAAATAAACGCCGCATGATACAGTCCGCCGTGTTCAAGGAGCTCATCAAGCTGGTGGATCCTGGTGTCAAGCCATATCAGCCAGTAAAAGGCAAGGCCAATGTGATCATGTTCGTTGGTCTGCAGGGCTCCGGCAAAACAACCACATGTACTAAGCTAGCCTATCACTACCAAAAACGTAATTGGAAGTCGTGCCTCGTGTGCGCGGACACATTCCGTGCGGGTGCCTATGATCAGATCAAGCAGAATGCGACCAAAGCGCGCATTCCCTTCTATGGAAGCTACACAGAAATCGATCCTGTGGTCATAGCCCAAGAAGGTGTGGACATGTTCAAGCGCGAAGGATTCGAAATGATTATTGTGGATACATCGGGCAGACATAAGCAGGAAGAGTCATTGTTCGAAGAAATGTTGGCGGTGGCAAATGCTGTTAGTCCGGACAATATCATCTTCGTGATGGATGCCACGATCGGACAGGCTTGCGAAGCTCAAGCGAAGGCCTTCAAAGAGAAAGTAGACATCGGTTCCGTGATCATCACAAAGTTGGACGGTCATGCTAAGGGCGGTGGTGCTCTCTCTGCTGTGGCTGCAACTCAGTCACCCATCATCTTTATTGGTACTGGCGAGCACATTGACGACTTAGAGCCCTTCAAAACGAAACCTTTCGTGAGCAAGCTGCTGGGCATGGGTGACATTGAGGGTCTGATAGACAAGGTAACTACAATGTAACATTCTCTTAATAATTAACTTAGTATTTAATGTGTTGAACAGGTGAATGAATTGAAACTGGACGGCAACGAGGAGCTGCTGGAGAAGATTAAGCATGGCCATTTCACCATACGCGACATGTACGAACAGTTCCAAAATATCATGAAAATGGGACCTTTCTCACAGATTATGAACATGATACCCGGATTCTCGCAAGACTTCATGACCAAGGGTGGCGAGCAGGAGTCGATGGCGCGTATCAAGCGCATGATGACGATGATGGACAGTATGTCCGACAGTGAACTGGACAACCGTGATGGGGCAAAGCTCTTCAGCAAGCAACCCACACGTTGCATCCGAGTGGCACATGGTGCAGGTGTCATTGAACGAGAAGTCAAGGAGCTGATAGCACACTACACGAAATTTGCGGCAGTCGTTAAGAAAATGGGCGGCGTCAAGGGCCTCTTCAAGCAAGGCGACATGACTAAAAATGTGAATCCCACGCAAATGGCCAAGCTTAATCAGCAGATGGCCAAGATGATTGATCCCCGCATGCTACAACAAATGGGTGGCGTTGGTGGCCTGCAAAATATGATGCGACAGCTGCAACAAGGCGCGGCGGGTGGCCTCGGTGGACTGGGGAACCTGATGGGAGGCTTTGGTGGCAAGTGAGACAAAGGGAAAGGCCATCGTACGTGTAATGTTTTGTATGATTTTTTTAAAATAGTTCGGTTCTTAGCATTAATTTGTTAACGGTTTGCAAGCGCGACAATTATCATCGTTTCCATGGCAGCATCTTGTTTAACCAAATTCAATTACAATTACAATTATGATACGTGGCAATAGCGGTAAACAGTGAATGAAATCAATGTTAAACAGTTAACACAGTTAGCGGTCTTCATTTTTTGTACGATTAAATCTGCGCTCGCATGATCTTAAGCTAGGTTTTATTGTTTTAAAAAATAGCTTACGAACAATTAAAATTGCACGCATAAGAGTCTGTACGAAATTAAATAAATAAAAAATAAATAGAAATTCAGAATAATGTGTATATTTTTTATTTAAATTAAACTTGCTAAAGTGTTGATTGTGTTAGAGCTGTAGCGCCATCTATGCGTCGCATAGTTGGAGCAAAGTTACCAGACTACTTTTTCAAGTTATATTAGCTAGCTAGCGCGAATTTCTTTAAATATTTCAAATAACACCTTTTTAGCATTTTATAAACAAATTGTTTACTATATTATTAACGATGGCATACCACAAAATTAAAAAAAATTCATTGGCAAACTATACCGCACCACCTCCTCTGCGCTACTGCGTTCGCTCTGTCGTTGCGCGATGGCAATGCCTCTGACACTCCCGTGTCAGTCTCGTCGTCACACACAACTACTACAAAAAACAACAAACGACCAGGCACGCAGAAACGCTCAGCAGCGTCCACAGCAGAGCGAGAGCCCAATACGAAATAACGGTAAGCAAGTAAACAAAGAGGCATACACGCGTGCGTGCGACTGTGTGTGTGCACGCTGTAGTTATTGTTGTTTACATTGCTTTGTCACAGTGAGAGAGGGAAAGAAAGAATGAGAGTGAGTGCAAGAGGCGCTCTCATACACTCACTCACACACAGGTATACGCATGCCGGTCTCGTTGTTGGTGCTGGTGCCGGTGCCATTGCCGGCTCACAGCAGCCAGTTTTGCGTTTGTATCAACAACATAAGCAAAATACAAACGTGCATACCAACAGACTCGACATGTGCGTATACATATATACATACTTATGTGTGTATGTATGACTGGGTGTTGTGTACTGGGCTTAATAGGGTAGTGGGAGCTTTGCTGGCGGCTCTTACAGCATCCCTTGCGCATTGTGCGTCTGGCGGCATGTGGCTTGTGGCACACACACACACACACACATCACTGGCTTACATGTTACAGCCACCCCAGTCCCTTATACAATAACAATGAAAATGCGATTGCTGTCATAAAAACGTCTATTAAGCTGTCGAGTTTTGACACTCATAAAACCATCAAACAAGTCAAACGAACAGGTTCGCAGCAAAATATGTAGGCTGAATCGCTGTCAACATTTTTCGGTTCATCCTTACGGCTTTGCGCGCCCACAACCACACACACACACATGAATATAAATATATATGTTTGTGTGTGTGCGTATGTATGAATGTGCCGTAGGCTTTTCATATTTTGTCCCCCCACTATTGCGTATTTTAGGGGAAGTTCCGGCCAGTGCAGATATTACGGGTCCAGCCTGAAAGGCTTGGAGCTGTGTCAACTTATTTCCTGCGACCATTTACCCACACTTCGCAGACCTCAATTGTTAAGGGTGTCTTAGCAGCAACCCCCAAATCATGATATTGATCCATCATCAGCAAGCCAGAGAAACCCCATACCATTCAATCACATAACCCGCTTTCAAGTAAAAACACCAATCGCATTTGTTTTCTTACAGAAAATCAATTTGTTTTTTATTGATTCAGAAAAAGTTCAGTTTCTTTTTTTTTTTGTTTTTTTTGGTTTTCTTTTTTTTGGATGACAGCATTACTCTTTAGTGTTTTTTAAAGAGACGTTTTTACTTTGTATGTTCTTCATGTATTTTTTGTTTGTTTTTTATTTTTTATTTTTAATCTTTAGCTATTTTCTGTTTAATGCTTTGCTGCACCTCCTTGCTGCACCTGCGCTCACCTGCAACTCCTCAAAGTTTTCTCGTTTCTTTTATTTATTTACTTTTTTCTTTACTTACAATTATATTTAATTTTTTCTTTTTTTCAACTAGTCTTACTTTTCTTAAGCGAAATAAGCACAAAAGCTGCAAAATGTTTTGCTTAAACTAATTTATTTTTTTTTTTTTTTCATTTAATAATTTTTTTTTTTTTTCATTTTTTCTTTTTTTTTCATTTAAACTTTATCTCCTTAGCTCCAATTTTTTTGTTTTGTCTTGTTTTAATGTATGATTTTTTGCATTAAAGTTTTTAGCGCACAAAAAGTACGCGTTATAAATTTGAAAGTTTTAGCAAAGTCGTCTGCATCGTTTACTTATCATTTTTCTTTTATCTTTATCCTTGTCTTTGTTTTTGCTGTTTGCTTTTACTAGTGTTTAAATACAATTCTTTTCCATATGCATGTAAAAAATGCTTTCAAGCGTCACATTGATGCAAAAAATAATACCTTAAAAAATACACAGAGATTCGAAAAGGGGTTTCTTTTTCTTTTTTTTTTTAAATATATATATATGTATATATATTTATTTTTTTATGGAGAGTTACAAAGAGAGGAGATATAGTTAGCTTCACGTTTTATCGTTTTACAAGAGAAATGAATAAAGTTCTTTAAAAGACTTTGATTTAAAACTTAAAAATAGCAACAAGCGAAATTTACATTTATTTTGCGCCCGGCTGAGCGCTGATCATTTCTTCATCTTAACTTCTTTTTTTTAGGTTTTCTATCATTTTATCATTTTTTTTTTCATCTAAGTTTAATTAGCTGCTTCTCTGCGCGAGCTGTTCTTTTGTTTTGTTTTCTTTTAATGTTTACTTTAAAGTTTTACTTAGAACTATATTTTTACGCTTTTGTCGTCGTGTTTGCTTTTTAAATTTAATGAGCTTGTTTTTTGACCTTTCACTACGATGTTGTTGTTGTTGTTTTCTTTTTATTATTACTCTTTACTTTTATATGCCTGCATTTATCATTTATTAGATCTCTTCCTCTTGAACCTTGCTTTATATGCATTTATTTAATGTGTTTCTCTCGTTTCTTTTCTTTGTTTTCTTTTGTTTTCGTTTTCTTCTTTTTTTTTTTTTTTTTTGGTTTTTTGGTTTCGTCAAAAAAGTTTCAAAAAAATATATATATATTCATCATTTCCTTAAATTGGCTTAATTAAAAAATGTTTTTTTCTTCTTCCTCTCATATTTATGCATTTCTATTTTCCATTTTCACTTTGCCGCCGACTTAACTGTCTAAGTTGTTCTTGTTGCCCTTTGTTTAAAACACAATTCAATTCATTTATAATTTGTTTCTGGAAACTAGTTTGGAGTTATTTCAATTAAGCTTATTCTCCAACTTATATATAGCAAAAATTTAACTATAAACAAATTCCAAGGAGCGGGGGAATAACAAAATATATATATATGAAAAACAATGAAGCAAATAATGTTAAAAACAAAACTTAAATGAAAAACAGTTCAATTTTTTTTTTATTTTATTTTTTTTTTAAGTTTTTTTTTTTATTCAAAGTTTTGTTTAGTTTTCAATTTTACGCACTAGACATTTGCTTTAAAAATTACTTCAACACATTTTTCAATTTCAATTTTCAATTTCTTTTCCTCTTTCGCTCTTCAAATTGTGAGAGCGACAGGCAAAATTTCAAAGGATTTTCTTTTCTTCCTCTCCGTGTTGTTGTTGCTGCTTATCTTTTCAATTGTTTCTTTTACGACAAATAATAAATTAACTACTTAAAATTAGTTAAAAAACTAAAGTAAAACGTATTAAATTAAAACAAAATACAGACGCAAAACAAACAAGTTTTTTCTTTAAGTTTGATTTTTTTGTTTTTTTTTTTTGAGAAATAGAATAAAAAATTGCAATAAAAAAAATAGATGTGTATATAATAAACTTCTCTCTGCTGCTTGCCAATTAGACGATCTGTGGATCGATCTGCCTGTGAATCGATTCTATATGCAAAATTATAGCTAATCCGTACCTGACGACCCGTCGCTTTCCAACACTGTTTACACACCTCTAACTACACAAAAACTACAAATTTCTATTCCTCTTCGTTTGCCACTCTGCTCCGTCTATTCATCGTCGTCTTCATCGTCGTTCTTCATGCTAATCAACTAATTACTACCAATTAAAAATCATATTTCCTACATCAACTATACTTCACATACTATTCTTCTGCTGCGCTTCCTCTCTTGTATCTCCTTATTCTGCTTCTTGTTCTTAATCAACGCAACGCTCTTGTCAAATCTATACTTAGCTCAGCTAAACTTAAACTCTAGTGCTTTGATCTTAGTTACTAAGTTGTTGTTGCTGTTGTCTCTCCTACTAGTTCTACTCCTACTCCTACTCCTATTCCTTAGCCACACAATCTGCCTTCATCTCTTTCATCTTTCAACGTATTCCTTAATGTTTATTTCTTTCTTTTTTTTTAATCATCTACAACATGTGTTTTATGCTTCTTGCGGGGTTCTTTGTAGTCAGCCCCGTTCTCTTGGCTTAAAACTAAGGTTTTCTAAACACTTGCAGCTAAGATTCTTTTCTTTTCTCTACTTTCTTCCATCTTTCACAATCTTCTCTTCGTTTATAAATAACCTAAAGTTTAATGTTTTTTATTAATCTGCCTAAAAACAGCGCAAAAATGTTTGTAAAAAAAAAAGAATTTCAAAAATAAATATTTTAAAATCGAACGAAATCGAAAAATTGCACTTTGTGTAAAAATACAGAAACTAAAAGTAGGGGCTATCGTAGGGCGGATGTGTGTGTGTGTGTGTGTGTGTGTGTGTATGTGGGGGGCTGAGAGAATGCAAAACAAAACTCTTGAAACTTTTGCTTGTATTTGTGATTCTTGTTTTCCCCAATTGCTCTTGGTTGGTTTTCTCTGTAGCGTCTCTCTTTTCTTCTACTAAAATTTGCTTATTTCGTTTTTGCTCTTGGAATGTTTATGCAAATATTTCTTTGCCCCATTTGCCGATTTCCTTACGTTGATCTTTGCTTTATACTCTGCTTGCTCTTGCTACAATAGTGTGTATGTGTGTGTGTGTATATTTTTATGTTCGTCTGTCTGTGTGATGTTTGTAGATCCTGCATTTTCATTTGAATTCAATTTGGTTTGTTTTATTGTTTCATTTTTCATAGTTTGGTATTCAGTCTACAGCATATTACAAATTGTACAAATTAAATCGAAAGAGAGAGTATATAAATTATATCTATGATAGTTTCTTGATGTTGTTGTTGTTGTTTTTTATGATAGGAAAACATGCACTGCATTTTTGTTTTTTGTTTTGTTTTGGTTTAGGCTTAGGAAGACTTTTGGCGTTGTGTTTTCATTTTGTATATATTTATATATATATATAGAGATTGTTAGCATATTGGCAATCCATATAATGCCAAATCATATATGTAACATAGTTAACATGCATACATATGAAGAATCAAAGACTTTGCTCAGGAATGTTTGTGTGTTGTGTGTGTGCGTGTGTGTGTGTGAACAATGAAAAGTTAAATCCCTGCTGGAAACTTGCTGAATCTCAAACTCCCTCTCTCCCTTTCTCTCTCTGTCAAGATTCTGACTAATTCTTTCTTGCAAGTGCCTCTCTCTGAGATTCTCAAAGCCAGTCCAACTCAATTTTTATATATTTCATAAATATTTCATTCTGTCACAAAACACAAATACAATGTGTGTGTGTGTGTGTGTATCTGGGTTACATGAGTGTGTTTGTCAAAGTAAATAAATACGCTAGGCTTCAATTTCAAACACTGTGCTGTCTGTCTGTCTATTGTGATCTTTTGATCTGAACGATCTATCAATCCATCGACTATTTTCTTTTGTTGTTTTGTTTTTGTTAAGACTTACACTTAGAGACTAAAGAAATAATCGCTGCTGCATTATCTTTTTTCTATTTTTTCATCTTCTTATTGCTACGGTACTAAACATAGTTTTTTTTTTGTTTTTAATTTTTTTTAACATTAATTTGCTTTGTTTTTGTTTTGTTTTTTGCTTTCATTTCTGCTACTGATGTCTGTTTTCAACTTCCCTACGCTCGCCTGCTGTTCTGTTTGCTTTCCATTTGATTTATTAAAAAAAAAAACAGATCGCCTTTCCAACTTGCAAATTTACTACGTTTTCCACGTGCCACAATGAAACTAAACTACATTGCTACAATTTCATATTCGCTTCTCCTTTCGCTTATAGTGTTTGGCTCCTCTTCTTCTTCTTTTTCATTTATATGCCTCATTGTTTGCCTAGCACTTGCTCCATTTGCCATTTGTTTCCATTTCTATGCCCAACATCCTAAACGTAATCTTCTTGATTACTCTTTGCTCTGCAGACAAAAAATACGCTATGCTATCTTCTATCTCTGCTTCGTCTTCTGCTTAATGCAAGAATATATCTTAGTTGTAGTTGCTAGAAAAAAACACACACAGTTAAACGTAAAAAACTGTAGACAGCTACAAAAAATTCATTAAATCGACTGATGAGCACAAAAATATGCTAAAAACTAGTACAAGATTTCATATTATTTCTATTTCTTTTTCCTGTTGGTATTATTTTCATTACGCTTCTCTTATGAATCATAATGAATCAATCATTCATCATCATTATCTGCGTCGTGTTATCGTTCATCTGTTAGACTAAAAGAACTACTAAATTTTCTGCTTACTGCATTTTTGCTAGTACTTAATGCTACTTTTTTTTTTAATTTTTAGATTTAGTTATTATTTTTTAACTTTCTGCTTCAATTTTTTGTTTGATCAGATTAACAAAATGTGTGAAACGTTCGAAATTAACAAATAAAAATGTTTTCCCCTTTTTGTGGGCTCAACATTTTCTTTATCTCTTTACAAAACGAAAAACAATTTCATCTCTCGGGGGCGAGAGAGTGGGTAAAATTATCGCTTTCTTAGCTTTGTGCTTCAAACGCTTTTGACTCTTTAAAAATTGCATTTAAAATCGAATCGAAGACAAATTAAAATAGCAAAATCAAAAATCTTGGAAAACCAAAATTTTCTTTATCTTATTATTTTGTTTTTTTCTTCAGTTTTATAAACGACAATAAAAAATAAATTTATTTGCTTTTGCTTGATTTTATTATTATTTTTCATTTTTGTTGTTTTTTTTTTTTTACTTTGTCAAATTGTTTTTATTTGCCAATTTCTGTGTTTTCATTTTTCATTTTCATTTTGTTTTGCTTTGTTTTTCGTGTTTTTCGTTTAACATACATTGCACACATTTTTGGGTTCTTCGGTTTTCTTCATTTACTTTGCTTTATTTCGTCACAAAGTTTGTTTTTGTGGTTTCTCTGTGTTTGAACATTTTTACATGCGTTTCTTTTCCCTTTTGCTGTTTCAATGCAATTTCTTGCTTTTCCTTATATAGATTTACTTAACTAGTGTTTTGCGTTTTCTCTTCCGTTTTTCTGTTTGCAAATTGCTGTTGCTTCAAGTGTTTGGTTTATTTTAATTATTTATTTCATTTTTTTCTTTTAATTTTTCCTCTTCGAGAAAATTTTGCCCCCGTTCTGGTAAGTTTCTACTGCGCTCTCAATGAAAATTGCGACCCCTTTCTTCTACTACTACTCGCCCGCTTTCTTGTTGCTGTTGTTTAAGCATACTATTTTTAGTGTATAACTAATTTCTATTATTTAAGTTTAGTCTTTGCTTTTCTTCACTTTTTTACGCTCTCCTTTCTGCTCGCCTGCTTAACTGAATTATGTATGTAATGTTTGTTTTCTTCCTTTGTTGTTGCTGCTGTTACTGCTCTTTATCATCTTTTATACATAACTCACTTAATCTTTCTCTTTTTTTCTTTATTTTTTTTTTGTTTAAACATTATTTTTAGTTTTGTTTCTAGGGGAACAGCCTTTTTGACTGTTATCAAACTGCTTCTACCATTCCGATGTAGCATCCTGTTGTTCTTCTTTTCCTGTTGTTGTTGTTGTTGTAGATGTTTTTCCTGTTGTTGTAGATGTTTTTTTGTTATTGTTGTTGTAGATGTTGTTCTTGTTGTTAATCCAGCGCTTAAAGCTCCCAACGCTAACCCTCGATCGCGTCCATTATATAGTACTCAAATGGGGTACTAAAATATTATATCTGAAAAGATAAAAAACGAATTAGTAAAAGAATTACAAATTGAAGCTAGAAAGCCCCAAGGAACCATATCATATATATTTATATAAATATATAATAATATCTAATTATATATAAATTGGTTCATTGGGATTAGTATGTTGATATGATATTTACCTAGTATGTATTACCAGTGTTTAGGTTGCTTAGTAACTATACTAAGTATGTAAGAAATTGTTGTCGTTGTAGTTGTTGAGACGTCAGGAATCAATTTGAAAATAAAAGAATTACGTTTAGTGATGAGAGAGAGTTAAAACGTTTCTAAAGTCAAGAACAGATTTCGTAAGCAAACAGGCAAGCAACAACAAGCAGCACACAAAACGAATGAAAAGAGTGGGAGAGAGTGTGTGTAAAAAGAAAATGATAGTAAGGGATAGAAAAACACCAATGATCGTTAAATGCTGGGAGGCGAGTCGGAGTGAGAGCGAGAGTGAGTGAGCAAGGTGTAAAAGAGTCGTGAAATGGTTAAGCTTTTAGCACACAGCACATGCAAAACAGTGTTGGCAAACGTAAGCAAGCTACAGCGCTCTAAGTGGATGGCACACACACAGTGAGTGCCCGCTATAGAGTCAAATGCAAAACAACAAAGCACAACTAAAGCAGATGAATGAAATAGAGCTCGGACAGAGAGTGAGTGGGCGAGCGAGAGACAGAGATAGAGAGATAGAGAGAGAGAGTGAGTGAGTGAGACGCGGACTTGACTAGTCGCGGCTCAACAAAGTAACAGACGGAAGAGATGTTCAAATAGAGACAGTGATGAATAGAGAGTAACAGAGAGAGAGAGAGAGACAGAGAGAGAGAGAGAGAGAGACATCACTCACCTCGCGAAGACCTATTTGGGAGCGGCTTGATGTGGATACTGTGTGTATGCCTCGTCGGGTGATGCAGCTGTGCTAGCCTGTTCGGAATCTGTCATTGGCATTGGTATAATAGTTGGTGGTGGTGCATAATATGGATAAGTTGGACTAATATACTGTAACGATGGAGAAAAATTCTATATAGGAACCGAAAAGAGAACGGAAAAAACAATGGAATAAAAGAACAGATATAGAATACAAAAATTATATATCAAACATCATTCAAATTGAATTGCAAAAAAACTCACTCGCACACACACACACACACACACACACGCATACATACATATTTATCATCAATATTATCTACTCAATCATGATATATGATAATACTCAAGCATATATGCATATATATATATTGATGAAAGAGTTAAAAATCTTCTGAAAGATTTCAAGATTTACTCCGGGACTCTTATTGACATTTAGAATCAATAATATATTGCTGACAGATATTAGAATCGAAATATTTCATATTTTTCAGATATTCTCAATATCGAACATGTATCGAAAACAATCAAGTTTGTCTTAACAGTTACGAATAGCTGACAGTGACTAATGTCCCTAATGCACCTATCAATATGATAGACAGATTGTTCTATCGTTCTTCAACTCTGACATCCATTTATGCATAACATTGTTTGAGTATTCTCTGAGTAGGTCTTTGATATATTTATACTGTTCATATGCGTACACTCGCTAGACACTTACAGAGTTTCCAATCTGGAGGGTGGCCAACTGGGGCATCATTGTTCCATATGGCACAGCCGTGTCGCCACTGACCATCATCGAAATGCTGCGTGCGGGCACCTGGTTGACTGCCTCCGGTTTGTACGAGGTGACGCCCAATTGGGGAGCGGCAGCCATTTGCATGTACTGCAGTGCAGAGGAGGAATACTGATAAATGTTGGGCATATGTTGCAAGGTTATGGAATGCGTGCGTCACTCACCTGATCATCTACCTGAGTGATCGGCTGTGTCATCATGTAGCCGGGTATCCATTGCGAGCCAGCGACCGGATAGCCACCCACCTGTGGTGCACCGAAACGCGAATATGGGACGCCAATTGGTGTGCCCACATTGACGCTGACGCCATTCTGTTGCATAGTCGGATCGTAGGCAACGGGTATGCCCTCGGCGGAGACATCGCGCCATGCGCGCGCATTTGGATCGGGCGTCTTGTAGAGATTCTTCTTTTTGGGACCGCCATCGGCGAATTTCACCAATAGTGGATCTTTGGCACCCGGTATTGTGTTACCGTTAAACATTTGTATAATTTGTTCGCACTTCTCGCGGCTCTCCATGCGTGCAAAGCCAACACCTGCAAAGGAGAAGATTACGTTATATATATTCTGATCGAAATATTTGTATATTGCCATTGGCTTACCCTTTGAGTTCATCTGCTGATCACGCAATATTCTAGTGGAAACGACTTGACCAAATTTCGCTAGCATTGCCTCCAGATCGGTCTCTTTGAAGTGTGGCGGCAAATTTGCAATATACAAATTTGTGGGATCCTGTTCCTGTTGCTGTGTAGTCGTTGTACGCATAGGATAGCAGCGTGTTGTGTTGTTTGTTGTTGTTGTTGGTGTTCATTGTTTTTGAGGGATCAATCGAATCAGTTTTAGTTGGTTTTTTGTTTCGGTTTGTTTCAAAAGTTGCACACAAAAGATTTTAACATACACAAACAAAAGCAGTTTGGCAAAAGCACATGTTGTATGTGGTGTGAGCGTATGTGTGTGTGTGTGTTTTAATGATTAGTGTGTGTGTGTTTATTTGTTTGTATGAGCGACAAAGACGACGCATTTTCAAAGAGGGAGAGAGAGAGAGAGAGAGGAGGAAAGAAAATTAAAACGTAGAAATTTTGTCATTAGTAAAATTTGTAGTAATTTTTTCTTTCTTTTTGCAAATTTCTGTTATCGGTAACTGGCTCTGTGTGTGTGTGTGTGTGTGTGTGTGTGTGTGTGTGTGTGTGTGTGTGTCTGTTAAGCGATTGTTTGTGTGTGTGTGCCTGACTTAATGTTTATGTAGCATGTTGTATGTTGTATGTTTGTAATGCCAAGACCTAATAAATTGCTTAATTACAGAAATACCTAGAGAAACAAACACATAACGAATTGCAAAGAATTCGCTAATAGACCTAGATCAAATTTATATACAAATTGCACAGATACAGTTAGATGTTTGATGAATTCAAGTGTATGTATGTATATGTATGTACTGTATGATAGAGTATAGAGAGTCGCCTAGTTAAGCACTTAATTAAGTTAAATACCTGATCTCTTATGTATGTCTTATAGTTTTACAGTGAATTTTTCTTTTTACTTAAGAGTTTAAGATTTCTTTATATTATATATATATAAATATAGAGAGATATCTTAGTTAGTTTTTGGCCGGCGCAGGTTTGTAGCATTTTGCGTACTCAAACAACAAACTTGGTAGGTTGATTATATGGCTGGCTATAACTTCAAATATACGATTACAGTTTATACAGTTTTTTTTTTCGAGAGAGATACATGTTATGTTGATTATATATTTCGATCTATATATAGAGAGAGAAGATTAAATGGTTCATCAATTCTAAATATATTTCTAGCTAATTCAGTTACTTTACGTTACGTTACGTTACGTTAGACTTCAATGTGTTACGTAGAAAATAAAAACGTTTTAATGAGCTCCTTAATGTCAGCTATCTTTAATGTTTCTATTCTATAAATATATATATGTAATTATATATATTCGAATATAAAGTTGTTTCTTGATTTGTTTACAATTTTACATAGTTATCGATTTCTTCGTTTCTATCGAATCGATTCTTAATATGTATCTAAAATACTTTTAATGATGGCGTCTATATAAATCGAAGAGCTATAAAATAGGTTTGCAGTAGTTTTTTTTATTCTGATTAGGATATCTCTATATTGGACCAAGTCAGGTTTAATACTTGAGTTGTAGTTAACTACTTAAATAAAAAATATTAAATAATATATTATGTATAACTAGAATGTACTTGATGTATTTTTAAATTAATTAACTAAATATACAAAGAAAACTGCTTGGAGAATAATATAAAATGGATTTTAGAAATGTTGGGATAAGATAAGAATGTTCCTCTTGAATAGCAGTTTTAACTACAATTTATGAATTCTCCTTAACAGTTTTCTTACAATTCTTATAGCATATGAAATAATATATATTATTTAATGTATGTATTCGAATAACCAATTAACTAAATGGAAAGATTATAAATTATGAATATGTATGTTCCAGCAGAACATCTGATACTATATTACATATTGTCTAGCAGATGTAAATATATCGAAATAATATTTCATCTATCAGTTTGATAGAAATACGTGGAGCTTCTTTCAGCCCTCTGTTATAGCATTCGATATATTTGTCAAATCTGCTAGGCATTAAATTACTAACTGCGACTAAGATAATATCGTTTATAAGCTAGCTCTTTATACTTTGAACGTGATAGCTAGACGATCGATATATGTATGTGCTACTTCTTAAATAGCTAATTCGTATATACCTGGCGACTATTAGAAATGTGGGAAATCAATTGTGGAAAATTAAGAATCGCTTTTAATGCAATTAATTTACCAATAAATCCACTAAATTCTTTTGCACGATTTCAATTTATTATAATTGAAATGAATACATATTTCTATCTCTGCTAAAGGAGGATTAAAAACGTGGATTAAAACATTTTTTTTTTTAATAAATACCAAAGAGAGGGAGAGAATGGCGAAAGGGTAAAAAAAAAGAATATAAATAAATTAATGAACGCATTTGCCTTCAATTATTATTTAATGTACACTAAATTGAAACGCATTTTCAATGCATATTTAATATTTGGCATTTTTGCAGCTAAGCTCGCCGAACGCTGATGAGAAAATATATATATATATATTAGCTACGAGTATATTTCATAATGAATGCAAACAATTTCTTGTGTAGTCTGCCGTAGTTAGATATCTATGTATATCCAAAAATGTTCAATTATGTATGCTAATAAAACATGTTTAAGCTACGCTAAATATGATTTATATGCGGATTACTAAATTGGATATTAAATATGTACTAGAATAATATTTGTGTTTCGATGTGGGAATCAAGTATATTGGGGGGGAAATTAAGTATAGTACGATATACAAGTCTGGTTTAATATATGTATAAATATATAGTTTAACAACACTACAAACTAGGGGGAGGGTTCGGTTCGGCTAAGGTTTTCTGGGGCAGGTTTTTGGGGGAGGGCACATATTTAGTTGAAATAAAACTCAAATCATAATAAGTTAAATTAAGATTCAACAACAACAACCCCGAAAAAGATTGCTGAAAATTTATTTAGCCCACGCAAATTCTGCGTGGGAGTCGCACAGAAAGTTGTGGCAAACTGAAATTGCAAATGTGAAACGAAATGAAATGAAAAAGGAAAAGAAGAGGATACGAGCAGAAGAGAGTACAGATAGCAGCAGCCCAAATGGATTCGCAGCTCTGATGAAATACCTCAGCAGCGACAGCGTGGGCCAGTTGACCTTTAAGGACTGTGCGTGGGTTGCCTTGAATCGCAATGCAAATAGACGACGGGGTGGAAAACTTTCAAATGAAATTTAAAGTC
Source organism: Drosophila koepferae (assembly GCA_030914345.1). NCBI lineage: Eukaryota > Metazoa > Arthropoda > Insecta > Diptera > Drosophilidae > Drosophila > Drosophila koepferae. The sequence continues at coordinate 14,041,979 of JAUESR010000202.1, forward strand.
GAATCTAATTTGGCATTTCACATATTCTAATGCAAATGGGAATCCTCAAGCTGAAACTGCAGATTAAAGCAGAAAACATTTGAAAGGCATTCAAATTGAAATGCAAAGTTGAGCTGCATCTGCAGGTGAAAACTTAGTTTAAGGGAAGCTCTGTGGCTTCGTTATTTCACAAAAAAAAAAAAAAGAGAAAGTAATATAAAAAGATAATCAAAAAATAAATATACACTTATATAATAAAATATAAAATACACTTAAAAACAAAAGCTATTTGAAGCAGCTGTGTAAACGAATTGTAATGCTGGTTAGGTAACGTTGGGCACTTGTCAGATGTGGATTTTAGTACAAGGTTAGATACGGATTACGGATTACGGATTGCGGATAGTGAGGTGGAGGTGGAGGTGGAGGGTTTGGGGCGGGTTACTGGGTACAGAAGGATAGTTTGCGGTGTGAGGGGTGAGTATTACTTGCATGCAAACAAACGTACAATGGCCGGCCTATGAAGCACCCAGATACCCACTTTGGCCATCTGAGCTTGCACGCCCTTCGCCTGCAGTCCCTTGACGGCCCCCTCAGCGTAGGCCGGCTGCTCGAAGTCGACGAAGCCGTAACCTGTAAGAAACATATTTTGTTTTTGTTTTGTTTTCGTTTTTCGTTGTTATTTTTTTGCGTTTTGTGTATTTTGTTTTACAGGGGGGCGGAGGTGGAATTTTTTTAATTGCATGTTGAAAGACATATACATATATAAATATATATATAATTTGTATAAGTAGAATAAGAGTATTTTAATTGAGTTTTTTTTTTTTATTATTATTATTATTTTTTTTTTTTTTTAAGTTCGCACAGTTTTACAAAAGAAAACAAATGTAATTGAAGATTTAATTATTTCCGCACGTGCAAAAGAAGTTGCCAAGAGATGAAAAACAAACAAAACAAAAACAAAATATTTCATTTGAAAAGAGAGAAGGAGAGAGAAAAAAAGAAAGAGAGAAAATGGTGAAAATAAATTAATAATTTCTCATATTTTGCGCTGTAACTTATACAAAAAGCAAACGTGGAGGAGGGTTAAACAAACAATTCTAACTATAGTTATTATATATAAAATATATTAAAAATAAATAAATTCAAATTACAAAGTAATTAAAGCCTTTCATATACACACACACGCGAACAATTATTTGTACAGCTCTTAGCTCTTGCTGGCATACTTTATATATATATTTATTTATAAGAGCGGATATTATCAATATATAAATATCATTAGCATTAGTATTATATAGTAGATATATATATATATAGAGGGCATATCGGGGAGGCTTAGGGGTGCAGTAGTAGAAAGGTGAATGCATGAATGATTCGATTGCGAAATAAGAATTATACGAAATCAACAAATTATAATTTCAATTAATCAAATGAAAGCCGAAGAAGAGAAAAATCGACAAATTTATCTGCCAATTGTTTAATTTGATTTTAATAATAAATACTTCAAAATACCAGACACAATTAACGAGAACGAGCAAAATTAATTCAAGTAGATAAAAAAAAACTATATTAAATACTAAATATGCCCAGTACTCAAAGGAATTTAGAGAGAGAGAGAGAGAGAGAGATAAAAAGAGATGAATATATGTACGTAAGTAGATATTTTAATATATGTTTGTTTGGTTTGTTAACCTTTTGACCTTTTGAGCACTGCGCATATTTATAAACTTATAATAAAAATACAAAATACGAAAAAAGAGAAAAGAAAAACCTTGAAAGAAATCATCGATTATTATTTTGAATACTTTTTCTTTTTCTTTTTGATTACATAACACATACTAATAATACATATACAAAAAACACACATAAATAAAATAATGATGAGAATGGTGAAGAAAAAAATACCTTTACATTTGTTTGTTGTTTTATCTAAAATAGCCTTGGTTGATATTATTGTTCCGTATCTGTAAGGGAGAAAGAAAGAATGGCAACCGGGTGTACCCGGTGAATTAGTCAACGAAATGGACATGTCTATGTGCTGCTATATGTAAAGTAGACGTAAAACTAATTACAAGACTCTTGCATGACACGAACTTCCCCTCCCTCTCCCAATCCCACTCCCACTCCCACTCCACTCACTCTGTCTCTCTCTCTCTTTCTAAGTTCGACTCATGCATGGAGCTGGTTATATTTAATGTCTGTCTTGCTGCTATTTGATTGTCATAAGCTGTGCGTGCGTGAGACTTTGGCTGGTTTGACTTTTTCTATTATTTCCATTCAGCTTTATTATTGTTTTGAATTAAACGTCACGCTTCTCTGGGCCGGCCCAAAAGGATACCAGCCAGGCGCAATAAGGCAATTAAATAGTCATTAAAATGCAATATTAATAACGCGCGCTGAAAAGTAGGCAACGAATTATATTTCGTTGGAAATTGCTCATTTGTGCTTGGACCAGAGGCAAATTAAATCGATATCAGCATAGTTACAGGCATCGATAATACAACCACACACACGCGCATAGTTATACACACATATATATATATATAGTATATATGTTTGTAGTTATAATAACATTAAAGCTGCCCAAGCAAGTAAGCCGCTTATTTTGATTGCCTCGCAGTCAAGCAGCGGCCAATAAAGTAAAAAATAAAATAAAATAGAATAAAGGGTGGGCTTAGGCCCTCCAACTGCTGCAACTGCTTCCGAACAACATCAAGTCCACCCAGGCGACTCAATAAAAAAGAGCCAAATTTACCTTCAATTTAATAAGTTGACTTATAATTATTAGCCTACGACCCCTCTTCTTCTCCACAGCCAAGACGCAACTCGTGTAAGCCCTCTCGTTGTGCAGGACTTGACTTACGGAATCGCACCCACTCGCACTCGTTGCCTTTTTTGCTCTCTTCTACTACTCTCTGTAAGCTCGTTTAATGTTTTTATTTTCATTAATTTTTATGTGCGTGGCCTTTAATAGTTTCATAAGTATATATAAATATATGCTTCTTTTTTATGCATATTTGTTGTTGTTGGCCCAAATTGAGTGGGGCCACATTACGTATGCGTTATGTACACAACATACCACATCATAATCATTGGCAAGTGGTTCTAGTTGAAGTTCTGCTATTTGTTTTTATATTCGTGATGAAGCATGTGCTCTAATTAGTGGATTTTTGTTTAGTTTTGCTAAAACTCGTTTCCTGCGGACTGGGCGGCCAGACAGTCGAGCGGTAGGCAGAGAGCCATACAAAATATATATATATATTTCGGGGGTTGCTTGCCCTCTGACCGGATAGTGGAGGGTCTATTGAATTGTGTATACGTGTATGAGTATGTGTGTGTGTGTGTGGCCTTTGTAGAAATTCAACGAAGCGGAATGAGCTGAGGCTAAGCTGCTCATTAGCAGCTGGAATGAGGCATGAATTGAGTTTAAGCTTTCGGCCATACCCGCAACACAATTCGGATATACACGCCGCTCCAGCTGGGGGTTACTTGGCCAGGCCAGGCATAGGCATAGTTTCAATAGAATCGATATGCCAACAGTTTAGCTTGAATTATCTATATTTCATGTATGTGTAGCGCTTGCTTTGATTTACGTTTAACAAGCGAGGCGGAGCTACTTTCAATAAAAATAATTATATCTATTAGGCCTACTCTATTGGAAATGCGTTCGATTTTCATGACATAAATAGCATTTATCATGATTCACATGGCAGCCAAGACACCTGTCAGTCTTAATAGATAGCTACACTTTAAGCTATATTCATTATAAATTATTGTTGTTTATAATGCATCTATAAATACTTCTTCTATTCACCCATCTATATGTTCTATATTCAATTATTAACCACTATGTAATTTTCATATAATTTGGCATATTTGATACTCACTGTGCACACATGTTGATCAGATCCTTATCGGTTGTGCCTTGCTGCAGTCCGCGTATGTAGAGGTTTGTCTTTGACAACTGCTCGCCGCCCTGTTGATTTTGATTCTGTGCCGTGCCGTTGGGACCCATTGTGGTGTTTGTGTTTGTCGTATTGCTCAGACTGGTGCTCAATGTGCCGCTCTGGGAGCCCGTATTCGATGAGCTGCTCGAGTTCGTGTTGCTCGGTGAGGCTGCAGTTGGCACACGCTGGCCGTACTGAAGTATCAAGAAAGAGAACAAGAATGAGAGCATGAGAATCGAGTATAAAATGTAGATTAGAGTGCAGTTTATAGTTAGATTGACAACAAGCTGTCCACAATATATGCACATTCAATGCGTTGTGCCCCATTCCAACCCGTTCCCGATTATATTAAGCGATATTTTCAATGTCTGTTTCACAACTTTGTGTGTGTCGCTCTCTCTCTCTCCCTCTCACGCTCTCTCTTTATGTCTGTATCAGAGATAAAGTATTTTTATTGAAATTCCAGTCAGCCATACGAAGTTATTGAATGGCTCAGCTTGATTCAATGCCACACACACACACTCACACACACACGCAATGCACAACACAAGCATGCATATTTAGGTGTAGTTGAGGTACAGTTGGAAAAGGATACACAGTTGGATATGCAAAGAAAGGCATGTGGACCAAGCTGTGAGGATGGCGTTTTTCACTTAAAATGCCACAAAACACTGCAAGTCCATATGTGCATGAGTATATGTGTAAATATGTGCCCGTGTGCATGTGTGTGTGTGTGTGTGCACAGCGCTGCAGGATATTTGGCAGCATTTGCACGCCAGGCGTTGAAAATCTATAAAATTTGTATGTAGCACACAAAAGCACACGAACAACCAGCTAGCTCCACAGCTCCACTTGATTCACTTTTATACTGTGCGCCTTCTTCTTCTTCTTCTCATTTTTATTATTTTTGGAAATTTGCCATATATCTAATTTGTTTCTTTAGTCAGCATCAAAAGCAAGTTTTCTTTTTCAAAAATATATATATCAACTCAAGTTCAGCAGCTGGCGAAACAACGAGAAACAAGAACAAAATGTGTTTGGGCACAGCTAACTGCCACGCCCACTTGTTTAATCGACTGTCATTATTCTAATTGTGAAACCATATCACATGTCATGTCTAGTGTCATGTTAGTTGCCACATTTTGTGGCATACAATTGGGCTCGAGCTGATGTTGCAGCTGCAACCGCAACGATAAGCGAAACAATTAAATGCCACAAAATATGAAAATGAAAATGAACATATGGAAAAAATCATTTAAAAAAAATCAAAGTTTTAATATTAATAAAAATCAACCACAAAATGAAATCATAACTCGACTAAATATTTCAATTAAAATTCATTTTTCTGTTTTTTATGTGATAAACATTTCAATTCCCAACAATTTTAAATGCGGGGCGTACGAGGTAACGCCCATTTAATATTAAGAGAAATGAAATCTAAAATATGCGACTGAACAGCATAACAAGAAATTACTGTAAACATGTTGGAAATGAATGGGTATATACGACTGAAATGGGATAGCAACACAAGGGACAATTGAGAGAGTAAGAAAGAAAGAAAGAAAGTGAGATCGAGACAGGAAAGCATAGATAGTTTTCTTGTTCTTCTATTTGTATTCTTATTCAGACACAGAATGCATGAATAGAGAGAGAGTGTGTGAGAGAGAGAGTTTTATATTCAATATGCCTAAATATATCATAATGTAAACAATATGTAAGATGCACTTAAATTCATGAAAATTGCATAGAATAGCGTTAAATTTCTCATTTACATATATAAATAAAAAATAAATAAAAAAAACAATGCAAACATTTATCTAGCTCGACTTGCTTGGATTTTGAAGCATGTGTGAGAATTTGATTGACAATTGGCAATGTGATTGTTATTGTTGTTGTTGTTGTTGTCGCTGCTGATGTTGCGTGATTTGGTTTGCTGTGCTTCAAGTGTTTAACTGGCATTTGAAGTGTGATGCCAGACAGAGACAGCAAACAGATGAAATTTGCTTTATCAGCAGGAGAAGTAGCAAAAGGGCAGATGTATGCCAGGGAGAGCAGAGGGAGAGTACTTGTTAAGAAGGCAACTCTGCAGCAAGCTGTCGCCTACACGCTTTATATAATATCCTCTTTCGTTTATTTGCTTTGCCCGCTGCTTCCCCCTTTTCTTCTTTTCTTCTTTTTTTTTTGACAATTTCTCACAGCGTGTGTGTTGAGAAGCATTGAAGCGCGAATGTAACAAAACAAATATTGCGAATGCTGATAAAATATTTGATACAAGTGGAAAGGGACACGGAGCAGCATGTGAACAGATGCAAAGAACAGAGACGAGACGAGACGAAATGAGACGAGACGAAACGAGACGAGATGAGACGAGTCGAGTCGAGTTCAAGTGCGAGTTCATTTCTTTTGCACAGCTTTTGTTATCTTTTCTTCCAGCACAAGTACTTACAGACGCGCACTCACACTATGTGTAAGTGAGTGTATGTGTGTGTGTGTCTGTGTATACTTTAGCAGAACTAAAGCTTATATTCTTTGCGCTGTTTCGCACTCTGCTTCTCTCCTTCTCTCACAACCGTCTCTCATTATGTAGGTACAACAATTTCGAGCCCTTGCCGCTTGTCGTGTGTCTCGCTGTCTCGTAATTAAATAATAAATTCAGCTGAAAATTTTTTTTTGTATATTGTCTCAAGTCTGATGACTATTTGCATGTGTATGTCTCTCTCTCTCTCTCTCACTCTCTCTGTGTATTTGTGTGTGTGTGTTGTATGTTCATACGCCCCATATGCCAATGAACTTTTTTTTGTATTTGTTGCTGTCTGATAATGAAATTATATCGTTCGCATAATTTAATGCGCACAGCAACAAGAGCAAAAGGCATAAAATAAACATACAAACACACACACATACTTGATGCCATATATGTATTTGTGTATGCCTATGTATGTATGTCAGTCCCAAAATGGGCGAGCGTCGAGCTGGCTGCCGTTTTATTAAACAACAAATAAAAATAAAAATAAAAATAAAAAATTAAGTTTCGTCTTTTCTTTTTGTTATTTGCAAAATTGCGTCATTTGCAAAATATTTCAAGGCACAGCAGCAAAGACAACAAAAAGAAAACCAACAACAATAACAATAGCAGCAGCATTAACAACAACAACAATTACAACTCTCTTTTTTTCCTTTGCCATTTGATTTGTTAAATTTATCTTTGGCATTAGGAAATATTGTATGTCTCAGAGTCTCTCTACCTTCTCTTCCGCTGGCGAACACGTGTGCAGACTTTTAGTTAATTTTGTGTTTCCCCTCAGTTTATTACACTCTTCCTCTTGTTCACAGTCGTCTTCGTCTACGTCTTCTTCTTTTTCTTTTGGTGCCTTGGGTTCATGTTTAAGTGCATAGTTGTTGTAATTTATATTGTTATTTATGTGCATAGTTGCTTTTACTTATAGTTTTAGTTAACATTAACCTTTTGCCATTATTTATGTGACTTTCATTTGTTTAGTCAGCTATATTGCGCAAACATTATACGACAGTGTGAAAGAGAAAGAGACTGCAACAGCAACACGGACAGGGACAGAGCGATCGAGTGAGCGAAACAAAAGACAATCGCAGCAATAATGATAAAAATACAATTTAATGGCATAAGCTAAACATTTTGATTGCCTCCATCCACACACACACACACACACACACACACACATATATATATATATATAACAATGTTAATAATCACGTTAATAATGACGATAATGATAATGCTGATGATATAGCAAACGGATGCCAATCACGCAACTGCAAACAGACCAAAGACTCTCGACTGTAATAAAGGTAAAGGCAGTCAAACGAACATGTTTAACGTGTCACACATACACACACACGCACATACACGTGTGTGCATGTGTGTGTGTGTGCTTGCATGTGTGCTATAGTCAGGAGGTGCTTACATATTAACCTCAAAGATGAGTAAGCTATCCGAAAACTAGGTTAAGATATGTGTCGTCAGCTTAATTTGAGCTAGCAAACAATGCAAAAATTATTAAGCTGGTAACCCTAATAAATGCTACGGATCTTCAGATATGTTTTGGAAGACCAAATATTAGAAATAATGAAAGCCTTTTCAGAGTTATGGGCACACTGAAATATAAATATGAAGCTTTTTGTGTTGTTGTTTACCAACACGAATTTATTTCATTTTCTCTCTTTTCACTTACTTCTCACACTAAATTCATAAGCTTAGCCTATTTTTATTGCCACCCCGGTCCAGCACTTAACAAAATCCATAAAACATTCATGCCAAGTCATATATAACTATTATTCCATTAAGATCGAGTGATTCTTTCTGCTCTTTTTCTCTTGTCACTCGGCTGGCTGTTGGTTTTAAAATGAACACGGTTCTGAGTCGAGTCGAGTCGAGTCAGTCACGTGCCAAAAGTGCCTCAAGTCTGGTCTGAGAGACCCAAAACAAAACCAGACCAAATACAAATGGACTCGTTTTTGATTTATGATGTCGCCGACATGAGCGCCATATAATTCATTTAAGCAGCGTCCGTTTCTGATGTCTTCTTCTCTAAGAGTTTCTCCCTCTCCCTCTGTACATCTCTTTGGCTGTCTCTACTAATAAATCAAAGGCACAGTCGCATTGCACTTGTGCCAAAAACTTAACCATAAATCCACTCAATCACGATTGGCGACAGTTATTATTTGTCCCAATGTCAACCCGTTGCTGGATTGAGATATAACTATATATATCTACATATATGTACATGTATATTTTTGTGTGTGTGTGTGTGTGGCACTTGCTAAGGCTGAGTTGCTGTTGGCTTTAAGGCTGCGCAAATCTCTTGCTGACTGCCAAAGTCATCAAATCAAGCAGCAGTCAGCTTATTCCGGCACGCTTTGCCTTTTCCACTGATTGCGATTCCAGGGGGTGAGTTATGAAGGATGGAGCCGTGTGGGTGTGATGGAGAGGGAAGGGGCAACTGCTACTGCTGCTGCTGCTACTGCTGTGTGTGCATAAAAAATGCCGCTCACGTGACTTCTATAAATTAAATGCGTATATGAAGGGTAGAGAAACTGGCATCTGATAGATGGGCAATACAGGAAGGAAGCCTTGGAAGTCGGAGCTAAGAGATACGTCGAGCAGGATATCTTTTAGGGCAACCACCTGGCCTCGTCTTCAACAAATCTGCCCCACCTCGAGATCTGAATTTGGCATTGGCAAAACGCATAATTGACGCAAGTCATGTGCAAAAGTTGGGAAGAGAGAGAGAGAGTGAGAGAGAGAGAGAGTGAGAGAGAGAGAGAGAGTGAGAGAGAGAGAGAGTGAGAGAGAGAGATAGGGAGAGCGAGGTAGAGAGGCGGAGGGTTTTGGCCTGGCAAATAATTCAAATGCCTGCCGTGAAACGCGAATTTCGGATTATCAGCCCATGACGCGGCAGGTGGTAAGTAAGAGAGAATGCAGAGTAAGTCGAGGAGGACGAGCGAGGAGGGCTCAGTCACTGTAATTTTTCAAATTCAACATAATCCGCACAAAATGATTTGACTCTCGAATCTGGCGTGTCAGCAATCGATAAAAATAAAAGCGTAAAGCCCGCATTAATTTTAAGCTTTGACTTTCAAACTTAGTTCACTAATAAAAACTTTCCATTAAAATAAATATTTACTCGATTTAGAGGGCAAACTATTAAACGGTATTTGGTTTAATAATCTGAGCGAAATTCATTCGACAAAGTTCACTTCAATTTTCCCTTTTCACTTTTCACTTTTCAATTTTCCATAAACAATAACAAAACGAAAATAAATGTATATTATGCAGATAAATATATCATATAGCAGCTATATTTGTAGCCCGAACAAAGAAGAGTTCATTAAACCTGACCTTGAGCGGGTTTTTATTCATCACGGCACTTGTGATATTTATCTATATTGCTCTCGATGGCGTATTATAATTTAATCAGACAAAGTTTAAGGAAAGTTATGGAGCAATTAATTTCATTGAAAATCTATAAAAATAAAAACTGATTAAAAACAAATATGAAGATCCAAGATGTTTGATATAGATATCGACAACGATTATTCATATAACTCAGACCACAGAACTTTTCTTTTGGTCTTTATTATAATCATGTTTGATAAGCATTTTTTAGTATAGGTTGTAAATCGAATCGCTTATCGTTAAGAGTTCAATTGAAGATTGCGTTCTTTTCTGAGAATTAAGTGTTAAATGATGTCAGCATTTCCGATAAAAATCTGAAGATTATTCGAGCAGCAGCAGCTAACTGTGTTGCCATACTTACGATACATGAAATTTACGGATCAGAGTCTATATATGCTAATTAGCTGTGAGGCTTACCTGCAAAGATACAAAAGGAATAAAATATATTAGAAAATGTGTCAGTAAGAAAACTATTAATTAAGTAAATATTTATTTATTAATTTGTAAATATTTCTCAGACATTCCACGCGCTGCTTTCAATTACATTTTTATGTTAAATATTATTTATTTATTTTTTTTTTTTTTTAGTTTTAATTGTGCCAAATTGCAAACACTTAAGCAGACAAAACAAACAAAACGTTTCAGCTATTTAGAGCGCAATTGTGCGTAAAAATGCTATGAAAACAACTCAGAGTGGAACTGCAAGTACTGTTCGACTTGGGAATACCCTTACTCTTTTTAATCATATTTGAATGAAAGTACATAGTATATTTTCTGAAGGCACACAGAGAACTTATTTGTTTTTAATATTATATATTTATGTATATTTGTATTGTATTGCTGAATTATATTCATAAATATTTTGCATAATTTCTTTTGCCATTTACATACAATTGCTCTTCAAATAAACCTTTTTGTTTACTTTTTGTATAAATTTTCAATTCAATTTATAAAATGCATAAATATTATTCAATTATTTTAACTAGTGTGTTCATTCCTTTCAACGCAATTTAATTTTGAATAATGTGTGTGATTTTTTTTAAAATGTAGTTTCAGTTGAGATTTGACCCTTTTATTGTTTGCAGGTTAAACAAATTTGCATTTGCGAATTTACTGCATTATTTCTGCACAATTTAACATTTACAGCTTTTGTTCATATACATTGATATATATATATTTTATTTTATTTTTTTGTAAAACAAATGTTTCATTTTGTGCTAAACGTGCAAGTTTTTCTTTATTCCCCCTGACACAAATACTTTTGCTTTCTTTATGATTTTATTTTAATTTTTTTTCTCTCTCTTGATATAATAATAAATGCGCATAAATAAAACAGAAAAACTGAGTAATATTTATATACAATGTATAAATAACAATGGCAATGGCAATGGCGTAGGCAGAATTTTCAATTCAAAAAAGTTAACTAAAAGCAGACGAAAGTGTGAGCTGCCCCTGCTAATCCTTAACACTTGTCCATCCATAAACCCGGCCACGCCCCCAACCACCGACCCCTAGTTGGGTCCGGGCAAAAACAATTTACATAATTTATGAGCAAAGTGAAATACAAAAATTTTGGTTGCCAAATCAGTAGCAAATTTCAGCAACTCCCGGCCCGGGCATAAATAGACGGACAGGCAGACAGACAGACAGAAATCGCACTCTTCAATCAACACAGAGAAGAAGGACAAAGGTTTTGAGCAGGCAAGGGTTCGTTGATTGTATTGGATGGGGCTTTGAGCAGCTGAATTGGGTTTGGGTTGACGGCAAATTAATATTGATTTATTTTATTATTATATATTATATTTGTTATTCATTCAGTAGCGCAGCAAATGCATTCCCGCATTCTGAAACTGTGATAACTTACTTCAAGCATATTTTCATCATAATATTCTGCAAGGAATGTGACTATCATAAAAGCCCCATTGTTACTCATAAATAAATATATATAGAAAACCATATAACAGAGAACTTTCCCTTGCCGTGCCGCAATTTGAACAAACGCAAAAGAATCTGTCAGATATAAAAGTAATGTTTCCATGTCTGGTTAAAGCACGATGAGTGTGGGAGGCTGTTTTGGGGGGCTTAGTGCGTAGGGGCTGGGTATATAACCCTTGGTTGGCCTTTAAAAAGATGTAAAAGCGACAGCAGTTCAAAATTTAATGCCAAATGCAGATGCACATACAGATGTGAACGGAAGCAGCAGCAGCAGCAGCAGCAGCAGCAGCAGCAGCAAAGTACTTGAACTTGTCGTGATACGCAAATATGTGGGATATATATACACCGATATATTTATATGTATAAGAGAGGGGACAGGCAGGGTCTGGGGGCTGCAGCCACTTGGCGTCTGTCGCAACAATAAAATGCAATAATTTTTATTGAATTAAAGGCGATAACTCAATTGAGTGGGCGACTGGCTTGACTTGACAGCCAGCGCAAGGCAGCGAATGAGAAAGAGACAGACGGAGAGATAGATAGAGAGAGAGAGAGAGAGAGAGAGAACGCACATCGTATTAAGTCGAAGCAAAAGAAAAACATTTAGATAAAATGACCGATGAGTCAAGAGTGCACAAAGGAAATGAACATAAAACGAGCAGCTATTGAACCCAATAGCAGAGAGAAGGCAGGAGACTAGACTATGTCTGCCCCATAGAAATGGAATACAGAAAGCAGAGAGCAGTGAGCAAACAGACCGAGACATGGTTGACTAAGCTCCAAGCATATTGTGAAACGAAAAGCAATTGAAACGATAAACATAAATATAAATATATGTATATGAAACAAATATCGCACACTCATCGATAACTATCGCAGTTAGCTACCAAAATTTCCCATTTATGTTATCACACTTGATATCAGTTAAATAATTTATCTGTGATTTGTGCAGATAGCCGAAAAGCAAGGCAGCCAGAGCGAGCGAGTGAGCAGAGTGAGCGAACAAGCAAACATTTATAGTTAATGAAACACTAAAAACATTTTAGCACGATTAGTTGGGAGTTCAGCATGCTAAAGGGGGTCAAGAATGGGCCACAGACAGAAAGAGAGAGAGAGAGAAGGAGCGTGAGGGAGAAGTTAGCTATGCAAGTTGCTCGATTGTTTCTGTGCTCTGGCAAAATACATTTTGCAAATTTAGTAAGTGTATTGCCTTGTGCTAAGTGTATGTGTGTGTGTGTGTGTGTGTAGGTGTATGCAAGCACAACAATTGGCTGGCAACTGCACGTAAATAAGATTTTAATTGAAGCTTTTAGCAGGAAATGGAATATTAATAGAAAATGCTGAAGAGTTGCTGACGACCTGACGACCTGACAATGTCCAGCTGAGCAACTGTCTCTGATAGCAAACTGCACAAAGTCCTGTCGTGGCCTCAACTGCAGCAGGGAATCGCAATCAAGGAGCTGGAATTGTTGCATGAGCCGCTTACCGTTAAAGGTCAAATGTCGTTCGCTTTTAGTTTCACTTAGATTACGTTTGCTGTTGGCATTTGCATTTTTTTTCTCTGCTTAATACCAGTTGATGAGTTGGATTAATTAGCTAAAAGGCGATTGCATTGGGGATAGGGGCGTGTCTCCTTATACCTGACTGTCTACCTGACTAGCTGTAACGCTATAAATCCCTGTCTCTGATGGCCGCCATAATTGAGACTGTCCAATTAACAAGTTGTTTCTGCAGTTCGCCCATAAAAGGTTAAGCGAATGATTGGCAGGCAATTAGCAAAGTGTACAAGTATGTGTGTGAGTTTGAGCAATCGATCTATATCTATGTATATATCTATATATATATGTATATATTTGTATGCTGTCTGCATGTTGTGAAAGCGCAAAGGTAATCGTGTTATAATTAGCCAAGGAATAGATGATAAACGTAAACATTAAGCTAATTCCATTTCAATTTCCAATTCCATTTTCGTTTCAATCAAAATTACAACGAATCAAGTCAATCATAATTATGGCATTAATCATATTTATTATGTATGCATGATTGTGTTATGTGAATAAGGTATCAAGAGTAATATTAGACGGCATATCATATTGCATGCATGGAAAATTCTTTATCGTATTTATATATGTCAAGCAATTCAATATTCTGATTCAATGTTGTTTGCAGAGTAATAGAATAAAAACTAAGCGATATTTAAATATATATTAAATGATTACAGAATTATTTGGGTTGTCAGAAGACAATCTATATATTATAATTAATTCGCATTGCTCCAAAACTCAAGGCCAATTGAACTCAGCCTAAAAAGTAATACAAAATCAGTTCTCTATAATATATATAAATATATTTATTTATATATATAAATATATAGAGAAATCTGTATATTTGCTTGTAATATATATACATTTATATATAAATATATTTTTATACAAATAATAAATACGATTTGATAGCTCTTCTCTCAATTCCGTTACGCTCTGCTGATATATACATATATTGTGTGTACTCAGTGTGTGTGTGTGCTTATATACGGACATAAATACTGATGTATTTATATGATGATAATATATGGCGCGTGATATTTAACATCGCAGCCACATTAGCAATGAACACTAATCACGGCAAGAAAATTTGTGCAGTATGCGAATAATTTATGTGACAACGTGCAAAACTTCGTGAAGCCACACGAAAAATGGGAAGAGCGAGAAAAGGGAAGAGAGCAGAGTGAGAGTCAGTGCGACAGACAGAGAGAGGGAGAGGAAGAGGAAGAGGGAAAGAGAGAGCATAGCATAAGTACTGAAAAGCAGTTGCAAATAAATCAAATAAAGCTGTTGAACGTGATCGGAAACCGCAGCAAGCTGCACACTGAAATAGTGGGCGGGGCTGGGGCGGTGGCGGCAGGTGGTGGAGCAGCAGCAGCAGCAGTCTGCTCTAGACCGTTAGCAGCTCGTCGGCGTCTGTGGATGGCAAATTGAAATCGTCGCTCGAATGCCACAGAACCAGTTTTCACAATTAAACAATTTAATTAAGGTCAAATTAAAATATCTCTATATAAATAAATATGTATATTATTTATATATCTAGTTATATCTAGATATATTTGTGTGTGCATATCTATGACCGATCGGCTCACGATTCTTTTCTTTTTTTTTTTTTTTTGTTGTGCCGTCATCTATGCCTCATTCTAGTTTTATGCGCCTCTCTTTGCTGTGCCATTCTTTATGTTTGTATAATGAATGGATGCGAATGAATGACTCGTGAACGCGTGCAGAGCGGAAGTAACACTTAACTCAAAAGCATGAGCACACGAGCTAAAGAATGGAAATGGGAGCCGGGTGTGTGTGAGCCGGGTGTGTGTGTGTGCGGGGAGAGGACTGTAGGGCACTCAACACACATACACGCATACGCACTCAACACACACACCCACAATGGCTGCTTGGCAAAGTGACAAAGACAACACGTTTTTGTGCACAACAACAAAAGCAGTAGCAGCAGCAGCAACAACAACAACAATAAGAATACCAACACACAAAGTTACAGTAGCCTCTTAAATACAATATACCAACGCCTCACCCACCTCCCTCTCTCTCTCTCTCTCTCCCTCTCCCCTTGCTCTGCTACTGCTATGAAAATGCGGGTATTTAAATTTAATTTGCAAGCTGACAAAAAAGAAAGCAAATGCTTTTCTTGACACATACCATATGTGTGCATGTGTGTGCGTGTGAGTGTGGGACAGGAAGTAGCACCACTGAACCACCCAATATGCCCGCCCTACTCATTTAGCTGCCTGGCTCAACGCTCTTAGCTAAGTTATTTGAAAGCAAGTCAAGTCAAGCACAAAACCAACCGAAATGCTGCTGGCTGCCTGTACGCTCTCTAAGTGGTTTTCTTGGCCAGCCGCAACGCAACGGGATATGAGATAGGGGTAGGGGCTAGCGTTGGGCCTGAGCTGTCGAGAAAAGTTACACACATTAAGAGAGCCATTGTATTAAAACGTATGTATGAGTATTTAGAGTGTGTCAATGTCTAAAGTAGTAGTTGTTGTTGTTGCTGGTTGTTGCTGGTTGTCGCTGTCAGCGTTGTTGTTGTTGTTGTTGTTGTGCTGCTGAGTGCAACATTGGCATTAGTGGCACAACATTTGTCAGGTGGTTGCCCAAAGCTCTAAAAGCTTCGCACTTTAATTGAATTGTTACGAGTTAAGTGAGCCAACCCGGGGGTTACTCCAAATGGGGGTCTGCCAACAGAGCGGAAGAGACAGGGAGAGACTGAGTGTGAGTGAAAGTGAGAGGGGAATAGCTCATGGTCAAAGGGTAAGCCATCAATTAGTGGCAATAGCCAAACCAAAGAGGAAAGTTGAAAGCGTGGCAAGAGCGAGGCTAAAGCTCGAGGAAAAATGTAAAACATGAACCTGGCTAATGGCAAAGTGTAAGCACAGTAAAACCTGGCTAATGTGACATGAATTGAATTGACGAAATTCAAGTTTCAATGATTTCATTTTGAGTTGTAAAAGATTCTAAATAATACAAACAAAGTTGTCGAGACTTTGTCTAGCTTTACTGTACTTTGAACACTTATAGCCACTGCTTAAGAAACTTTAAATAGTATTTATTGTGTCTCATAGGCGAACATGCATCATTTAAATTTTCATAGAAATTTTTAATGATGTAGAAATTCTATAAAAACTTTGTCATATTTATTTATTTAAACAAGTCTCAGCTTCAACAGAAATTGCTCACAACAAAGAATATATTATAGTCAATTAAAAATTTTCCATTTGTTTATATATTTATTCACTCGAAAAACTTTATTTCGTACGCTTGACATTTGTTGCTGCATCTGTGCAATTCAATCAATTCAAGTCGCTGAGAGCAGCAGGCAGGCAGGCAGGCGGCCAGGCAACTTCGGTCCAACATGCAAAGCCATTAAAACAATTAGCCAAATGCACTGCACAAGCCGAACAAGCTGCTTCTATTCAGCTATTCGACTATTTGGCTGTTCAGCTGGGAGCACATAAAACGTATCCATAACGTGGCTGGGCAAGTGCCTAATATCCAAATGGACAACAACAATGGCAACAGCAGCAGCAGCAGCAGCAAGCGATAGCCTATTCGACTAAAGGGGAAAGCACACAAATTGTTTTTATCACTCATACGCCGCATGTGCCACGGCAACAAATGCGTCCCCAGTGAATGAGCGACAGACAGACAGACAGAGAGGGAGAGGAACAGCTCCCTGTCCTGAGCGAGATACACGGAGAGAACGGCTAGTGCAAAGGCAAACAAAACGCCTACGTTAATTACACTGCTGCAGCAGCGAAAGCAACAACAACAACAACAACAACTGAAGTCGCAACTGTAATCTAAGCTATATATGCTTGTGTGTGTCTGTGTAACTGTTGTGTGTGTGTGAGTATGTGATTGTAATTGAAAATGATTCATTTGAAAAGCCAGCAACTGCAAATGCAAACGCAAACACACACAAAACTGACCTTTAATATTTTGTATATTGCAATCTCCAATGCCTCATAATTTTCTTAGGTTTTGTAAGATTTGCAAGAAAAGGTGCAGCTAGAGGAGGGCAGAATAGGGGCGTGTTCGTGCTAAGTGCACTAAAACAAATTGCCGTAAAAAAAAAAGAAACGTCTGTAAAATGTCAAATAAAGAATAAAGAAGAAGAAGAGAAGCAGGCGACACAAATATTTTGTCAGCACCGAGTGAATCATAATTAAACACAGCAAACATTTGATAGAAAGCAACGACTAGGCAATACCCTACAAATTATATGAATATATATGTTATATAGCATATCATATTTTATTCAATATAT
Organism: Drosophila koepferae; assembly: GCA_030914345.1. Lineage (NCBI taxonomy): Eukaryota > Metazoa > Arthropoda > Insecta > Diptera > Drosophilidae > Drosophila > Drosophila koepferae. The sequence goes on from JAUESR010000202.1 coordinate 14,059,598, forward strand.
TTTTATTGTTTAACTGTTTTTCTATTATTATATTTGCTATTTTCTGCTTTAGAAAATAAAAAGAAATTTTTTAGAACCACAATAAATATTTATAAAATTTTGTATATATTCATATTCTATCTTTTTTTTTTTTTTTGTGTATATGTATATAAAATTGCATGCGATTTCTCTCGCTTTCTCGCCGCTTTTATTCTAGAGAAACGAGTTTAGAAACAAAAAAATTTGCTGACATCATCAAATGGCGAACTTTTATAAATGCTGCAGCAGCAGTAAAGAAACGCCAGAAGCGAACTTCTAGCTGTGAGGTTCACATACTTTTAATCAATAATATATTACTTCATAATACATATTGTAGTTCCACATCAGCTGAATCATCGTCTTAGTTTGCTGCTTTGACGGTGAGCGCAAATCGAAGTCAATTGAATGACGCCTTAGTCACTTGATCGAACCGATCGTAGATCGTATAACCGAGATGCCGGTGCCTGGCAGTCGACGCCTATATGACACACCTCCCCAACCCGATTCGCGATCCACGATATATGTAGTTTCAATTCATATATACTGCGATGACGAATATACTCAACGAAATAGAAAGAGTAAGAAATTAATAGAAAGAGACGGAGTCAAATTCAGTTGACATAATTTCTCTTTTTCTTGTTCTTGATTTTTGTTTGCTTTTTTTTTTTTTTTGCTCAAGCTGATAAGAAAACGCTTTAGAAACACAGTAAACATTTTGCTTTTGCTGGGAATGGAACTATTTTATCGTATTTTTTGTCTTCCAACATGTTCTTGTTGTTGCTAAACGAACGTGACGGGAGCTACAAGTTAACTGATAAGAAGTAACTAAATATATTTATTATATGTATATGTATGTATGCCTGAGTGCGAGTGTGTATATGCGAATATTAGTTGAATTCTGGGAATTCACCATTATTATATTTAAAAGGCCTGTGGTTTCCACAGAATTCCAAGTATAAATGCCATCAAGCAATCTTAACAAGTTTATACATATACACAGATGTATATATGAAGAGTACAGAGGAAATACTGATATTATTTATTTATTTAGTTTATGATTTAGTTTATAGACAGCTAGAAATTGCAATTGAATTCGTTCTAGTTTTCCAAACAAAACTTTATACAGTAGAAAAATCTCTGAGCAACTTTTTATGGGAATTTAAATTAGTTATTAATTAATTATATATCAGCTTTTTAGGTACAGCTGTTTTGAATAAAAAATCTGTTTTTGGACAGTTTTGAATTTTTATTTTAAATTATATAACAGTTTTATCGGCAAGATGTATTTTAATACTTTCTTTATGCCAGTTTTTTATTTTTATTCAAAAAATAACATTGTTTAAATACACAAATATGAATTCTTGGTTTGCCCTTTATAACAGTTTTAATGTATGGTGTATAACAGTTTTATTTTCTTTAAAAATACAAACAAAAAGCTAAGCTCTATTATCAATATTTTTACATTCAATAGAAGATTGCATTTGGGATGCTTTTCACAAACTTATTGACTTAAATTTGATATTTTAGCTAATGTGCTTTTTCAATTAGCTTAAAAATATTGAATTACCAAAAATGGGATATGGGAAAATGGGCTATGTATAGAATTTAATTGGAATGGGCTCTAGATACATATGTATTCTTGGATACGCAAACATGTGTAGGCCCTTAGGGTCATATCTGGAATGGAATCAGCTTTGACAACGTTTTCAATAAAACTAATGAAAATTGTTTTTTAAGGGCAGCTGCTTTAGGCATATTTGTTTCCTTTTCTGTTCTTCCTCTTTTATATTGTGTTGTTTTTTATTTATTTCTTTCATATATATGTATTTTTCTTATTTATTTTGTGAATATCTGAATCGTATGTGATTTGAGTATTTTCCTGTGTTATTTTTACTATGGCGCTGCGTTTTCTTTTCTTTTTTTTTTTTTTTTTTGTGCCTTGTTTTTTTCTGTTGTATTTTATGTTGAATTTGCATTTTCAAGCACGTACGAAATAACAACAACAAAACACACAAATTGTTGACGCCAAAAAAGCAACCCCCCAATGGGCAGAGTGAGAAAGAGACGGCCGTATTGATAGAGAAGGGAAGGCAACTTTGCTAACAAATTGCTGTGTTGTGCTCATATCCTGGCAGAAAGTCCAGGAAGTTGTCGACGCCGCACGATAAGTGCAGGGAGACAGAGGGAGACAGAGAGAAAAAGGGAGGGAGAAGGGAGGCAGGACTGTCAAAAAGTAATAATAAAAATAAAAGAAAAAGCGAGTATGTAAATCAAAAATTGCTAACAAACCATAAAAGCGTCGGCCAGGTCATAAAACCTGAAAGTCAAAGCGTTAAAAAAGATGAGCAAAGACGCAGAAGAATAAGAAGAAACAGTCGTAGAAGAAACCTCCTATGCACGTCAACAGTTTTTTTTTTTGTCTATATATACATACGCGTATATAAATATATATACATTTTTTTTTTTGGTTATGTTCTGTCTCGTTCTGTGCTTTCGTTCTCCTGCCTCAGCCTGGACACGTTTTGTGTTTTTACAACTTTTACTTTGTTACCGAAATAAAACAAAGGCGGCCGCCCTTAGGGGATGTTGTTGTTGCTGTTGTTATTTGCCCAGGCAGGTTAACGATGTCTGTTAGGTGAGACAAGTGCACTAGAGCGAGATAGCACGATGGGGGAAGCAGAGTGAGAACAGGCGGGCAATTGAGTGAGTACCAACTACAATGACGAAGAGGGTGCAATGACTGCAACTTTTAGCGTTCGTTTGCCAATGTCTGCGTCTGTATATATGTACGTATGTGTGTGTGTGTACGTGTAAAGGAGAAAGTCCCGTTGAAGCTGCTCTGTCGCCCCCCTTTAGACTAAGTTCTAAAGCTTCTGCATAGTAATTTTACCGAGGGTTGCGAACAGACAAAGATACAATGTTTAAAAATAACAAACAAACAAAATAAAAGAGAAGTGAAGAAGAAGGAACATGGGAAGGAGCCGTAGGGTTGGGCAACTACGTGACACCGAAAATTCGCGTCAAATACATTGCCCTCACAAAAGGGTTTAACCTTGGACTTCAACAGACTAGAGCGACAAAGGTAAAAAGACGAAGCGAGCGAGCGAGCGAGAGGGGCAGAGCTAATCAGGCGCTGGCTGTCACGCGGCTCGCCAATGCAAAGGGCGGGGGATCCGCTTGCTGCACTCTTTCGTGCATGGCACTAACAGAAAATGTGGCTGACTAATCGACGAAAAAAAAAAACAGCTCGCGATAAGTCGAAAAACTCAAATGAAATCGATTTGGAGGCAAAGCCCAAATATGTTTGCATAAAATGGCAAACAAATTAAAATAAATAAAATAAAGAGCGATTCAAAATACGTGTGGATCACATATACATATGTATGTATGTATGTATGTACATGTATGTATAAAAAGAGAACTGCTTTTTCTGTTGAGGTTGGAATTGGAATTGGAATTGTACTAACCTCCAAAGTGCTGAGCTGATTAACCCACTGGTAAGCCTAGAAACAAATGCAAAATCGTACGTACATATCAGACAAATGCGAGAGACAGAGATGGGTTGTAGTTGCAGAAGATGAATAGCTCAACATTTGTCATTCTAAATACATACATATAAATGCAAAATAAATACCTATGTACATATATGTAAAGGTGAACAAAATTATTAAAAGACTTGTTTAATCTACCTCAAAATATACGTGACAATCAATTGTTTTATTACTTTCTTAAAATTCTCTTTAAAAAATATCAAGAATTCACTGAAATTTACCGGTTTACACATTCGTTCGCACACTCTCACACACGCACACAAGCACGCGCCTCACTCACTAAATCAGCTGATTTACCAACACTCAACTTCAATTTTAGAGCTGAAATAAACCGCTATAAAATTTGCAGCTAAATTGTGAGAGTAAATGTTTGTGTGTGTGTGTGAGTATGCGTGTGTGTTGCTCTCTCTCTCTCTGTGTCTTCTCCTTTACCATTTCTTATTCTTGACGCTTGGCATTTGAGCAACGGTTAAAACTACTAAAAATAATACAACCAAAAGCTGTTAAGCATTAATCGCGCAAAAGTTTAATAAAATGCCGCTATGAAAATTTTGCAAATACACAAACATACACATACATATGTACATATGTATAGTCGAGCACACATAGACAAAAACTGACGGCTGTGGCTCATTTAATTTTTCACACAAGTAAGCAACAATACAACAACAACAATAACAAAATCAGGGTAATAAATTTTATTTAAGCGAAATTCGCCAAAAATGTTTTTCTTTGCTGTTGCTTTTGTCGTTGTTGCTATTGCTGTTGCTGCGGCAGACATTGAACTTTATTATGCCGCTATTTTTTTTTTTTTTTACGAATTTTACTGTGTGGGCGCTATTCGCAGCAAGAGCGTGGCGAACAGAAAATACCGCAAAAAAATTGAAATACAAATAAAACGAATAAAAAACAAAACACAGACAATTGAGAGCGACACACGCACGCAAAGGAATAACACAAAATGTAGTTGGGTTATTTGTTATTAATTATTCCCATTACTTGCGAGAGCGGCCGACAAAGAGTAAAATTGAGTTTGAGAGTCTACTTAAAATGATGCCCTTTGGGCAATTGCTTTTATTTACTTTGTTTTGTGTTTGACAGCTGCTGTGGCGGCTAGAGAGCGATGACGATGACGACAACGAAGACGAAGACGAGGAACAAGATGTAGATGGCGTTTGCTTTTTGCTGCTGCTTCTTCACTTTTCTATTGCACACACACACACGCGCGAAAAAATTCGCAAGAGCGTACGCACACAGCTGCACAAAGCTTTCTGCTGTTTACAAACTTTTGCGACGTTTTCAAGTGCGCTCCGAGACGTGGATGTAGACGTAGACGTCAACGCTGGCAGCGACGTAAGCAGAGAGTGAACGAGAGAGCTCGCGATTGTGACTGCGACTGCGACTGCGATGTCGGAGCGGCGGCAACGTAAGCTTTAACTATTTTTCTTGACTTTGTTTTTTTTTCCTTTACTTTTTGTTTTTGATGTGTGTATAAAAATATGTATGTATTTTTTGCTTGCTTTTGCTCACTGCTGCTGTTGCTGCGGCTTTTTTCCTTCTTTTTTGCGAAGCGCTTTAATAACTTTCTATTGCTATTTTTATATTTTTTAATGGCGTTTTACAAACTTACACACACACTCTCACATACATACATATATACAATGACAGACATAGACGAGCTATGACGAGGAAGGCAATCCAAGGAAACAATGAAAAAACCGCAAATACGATAATATTTCACTACCTTTTTGTTATTATTTGTAATTAATTATTTTTGCAATATTTTCAATAGTTGCTCCTCTCTGGCTGATGAATTTGTTGTGGTTGTTTTTTCTTTTTTGTTGCTGTTGACGTTGAGGATGATGAGACGACGTCAGCTTTAAGTTAAGCACACGCAATATACACACACATTCACATTCACAGGGAGAAAGAGAGACAGAAACGAATAGAGACGAGAAACTGTATGCACAAACACAGTTAGCTAGCTAAAGTCGTGTTGTTGTTGTCGTTGTCGTTGACGCGTACACGTAGCAAAATTTTGCGAGCTTTGAACAAACAGAACGTACGAACGAACGAACAAACAGTGACAGTGTCCAGCCCAGCTGATTTCAATTTTGTTTGAATTTCTTCGCTTTGAACCACGCGCACAACGAACTGGCCACGACAAAAATTAAAATGAAACTGAATGGCAATGGCAAAGACAAGCGACGACAAACACAATCCAGAAACCGGTGGAGAGCAGTCCATGCGCAATGCTCAGCCAAAAAGAGAGTACGACTGCGTGACAGAGAGAGGCAGAGAGAGAGAGAGAGAGATAGTGTGCGCAACTCTCAAGTGCGAGTGAGTGCGCCTCATAGAAATGAATGGGCGGCAGTGTGGCAGAGCCGACAGTGAGAGCGGAGCGGCTGAATTGAACAACAAAAAAGTAATAGAAAAGCGCCGGTATGCGGCGATGTCTCTGGCGCAAACGGAACTATTTGCAGCACACTCACTATTCGAGACGTTCTCTCTCTCTCTCTCTCTCTCTCTAACCCCCGCTTTTAACAACAAGCTCACTCTGCCACCGGAAAAAAGCAATTGTGGCGGGGGTGTTTTTATGCCCTTTACGTATTGCCGAGAGCGCCAACAAGAGCAAGACAGAGAGTGAGAGAGAGAGAGTATATTAGGGAGCTGCGTTGACGTCAACGACGCCGTCGTCGGCGTCTGACTCAACCGCAGCGCCACCACCCAAATTCGCACAGTGGAGCAGTAGTCGAGCATATTGAGGCAATTATTACTTCATTCATCAATTTTTCAGCCGTTCGCTTTTGGCACTTTTCGTTTGTTGTTCGAGTGTAAAACGACGTTAATTGCCGTCGGCGTCAGCCTCAGCGCAGTCGCTGGCGTCATTTTTGCAATGATTTCGACCAAACGCCTCCGTCGCAGTCGCCGCAGCTGCTGCCATCCACTTGTGTTCACCAAAAAACTCAAAACAAGTGGTTTTTTGGCATTTGGCGAACGCGTGAGAAACATATTTGAACGTTCGGTAACGCAGCAGATTTTGGCAGCGCTGTCGTCGTCGCTGTCGACGTCCACACATCCCAGTTCGCTGATGCTCCCAGAAATATTTGGCATTCAGCTGTCTTTGCATCAGCTGTCAGCTTTACGTCGACGTCGCCGTTAGCGTAGCTGTCGCTGTCGCTGCTGCCGTTGTCGTCGTTGGCGTTGGCGTTGGCTTTCGTTGGCGTCGCTTCGAGACTTGACCGTTTTCTATAATGACTTTTCAGCCAATTTTCGTGTGAATCTAAATGTTATTTTTTTTTTTATTTATTTTTTTGTTTGCCATTTTAGTTTTTTGTGTGTTTACAGCTCGTAAACATAAATCATATAAAATATAATGCGTTATTTCTGTCTACTTTGTTGTTTTATTTATTTATTTATCTTCTTTATTTATTTACTTTTTTTGGCTACAGTCACGAAAAATAGTTGCAGTCAACGCGACGTCTCCGCCTTTGGCTGTGTTCAATCAACATGATCATTAAATGGAATTTATTGCGAATCGGCCATAAAGATAGCCAAAAAAATGTTTGGCAGTGGAAATGTCAAAAGCAACTGCAACGCTTGTCAGCTGAGTTGCCACCTCTCTAACTGATATACTAAGTAGTATAACAGTCATTGATAGAAGGGCAGTGATTCAAGCTTCTAGTGTCATCAGCTGCGATATCTATCGCATATCGTATGCACTCAGGTTATCGTAACGATGATTCATGCTATGCCATTAACAATAATAGATACGATATCTATCGCATATCGCATTGGCCAAGTATAGTCAGTTTGCTGTCAATTTAGTTCAAGGTTGTCTTTAGCCGCAATCGTGTTAGTTGCTTCTAAGTAAATGTCAAAACCCTAGTTGAGACCCATTTCAATGGAAACTCAAGTAAACACATCACGAACTGTGCAAATTTGTACGGATCAGTTGGAAACCTGTTTCTATGCCACTATTAGAAATTCCCATAACTCAGATTGACTCTTGGATTGTTTACCTGAGCTCTAAGTGATTGATGTTTGCTATAAATAGACAATAAGACTTTACTGTATAACAGTTGGGTTAACCGTGGTTAACGTGTGATTTCCCCAAAAATGCGCCTTTCTTAGAACTCTAAATATGATTCACATTTCAGATTTCGTTAGCCATCGATGGGAAACTGTCATTGCATGAAAATTGGGAAAATGTGAAAATTGCAAAGAAAATCAGCAAAATTTGATAAAGTTAAAATAATGCAGATACAAATGATATAGATTTATACAAAGGAAAAGGGACAAAAGCAATTTTCAATGGAAAATAACATGTTTCTATGGCTTGCATTTTATGTGCGCGCGTTAGCTAAAGCGAAAGGCAAAATAAAAAAGAATTTATATATCAGTTGATAAAAGACAACAACAACAACAACAACAGCAACAACAAATGGCAAAGAAAAACGGCAACAACAACAGCAAATGATAAATTCCAAACGCAAAGCCACCAAAGCCAATCGCAAAGCGTGCGAGACAAGGCGAGAGGGACAGGCAACGGCAAAGCAAAATCAAAAGCAACGATAATAGCAAAACAAACGACCGTCTGACAGCAGAGACGTCGCAGAGGACGCGGCTGCGGGCGCAAAATTTTCAATTGAAAACGAATGCGTATAAATGCGCCCATATGGTAAATATACAAGCCAAGGGATGAGACTAGCGCGTGTGTGTGTGTGAGAGAGTGTGGGGTGCTGCACGCAGAAAATTGCTACGTCGCGCTGCCTACGTCACTTGCTGCTTATCGGCCTGCTTGCAATTTTCATGCTGGTGCTACAACGTCGACGTCGCAGCTAGCAGCGCTCTATTCTTTTGTCGTGAGGGTGTAAATGCGTTAAAATAATCAGCCAGGCGAACGCTGCCGACGCAGCAGCTGTGCTGCTGCCACGACCACGACCACCACCATCATCATTCTCAGTCACTGCGTTATGGGCTTTGTTCTGTTTGCTTAGCTGCTGGTAGCCGCCGCAAGCAGAGACGTCAGCGTTAACGCAGCATCTTTGGGTGTATTTGTTCAACTGTTACGCAAAGCGACTGTTGGACTTGGACTGTTGCTTTGCACTCTCCGCAGCGCACAGTTGGCATTTTATGTTTGCTCAACTTAAGCTGCGTGCCATCTCCCACTCCCACACCCACATCCACTCCCACTCACTCTCTCACTCACACTAGCACGCACACGGAGTCATACATCGTGTCATTCTTTTCCATTCTCTCAGTTTATCTTATGTGCATAACTTTGTTCATTTCGCCCCATTTCATTTCATTTACAGGTTGTCAAGAAATTAAATGCTCGTTATTAGTTTTTCTTTGCTTCTGCTTCGTTCTCCCATCATCGTCATCATCATCATCATCATTGTAATTCCTATTCCTTATCAGTTGTATGTGCGTTCACTCTCTCTTTGTCTCTATCTATCTTCCCTTCTCTCTTTTTGACACGCTCTTGCTTTGGCTCTGCGCTCTCACACTCCTTTTGCTACGTTTTGAACGTCGATGGCGACGCCGATGTCGACGTCGACAGCGCAGCCAGCATCGCCAAATGCTTTGACGACTCATCAATTTGTGCGGCTTCTTTGCCAAAGGCGACTTACGCTGACCATTTGCTGGCTTAACGCGCACAACACAAACTGCCCCTGGCCACGCCCCAGCCTCTGTTACCGTTAGCGTTAGCGTTAACCGCTGCAAGACCCGCAGCCACCCACATAAGGGCACACTAATACACACACACATACACATGTATAAACAAACATTTATTGCATGTTGCTTGTCAATCGTCAATCGACAATTCTTGCCGTTGTTGTTGTTGTTGTTGTTGTTGTTGTTGTTGTTGTTGTTGTTGTCGATGTCGTAGCTCGACGGCAAAATTATCGCAAAAAGGGAAAATAAATATAAATGTGTATCCAAATAAATGAGTAAACATGTGTGTGTGTGTGTGTGTGTGTGATTATAAGTGTGCGTGTGTGTCTGCTGTATAAATAAGCGATTTTTATTAGACTCACAGATAAAACTGTTAATGACAAACGCATTTGTGCAATGTTTTTATGTTTTGTTATGATTTTTTTTGTATTTATTATTATTATCTATCTCCTATTTATATACATCTTCTTCCTTTGTTTTTTTCCCCCAGTTTAGCTTTGGGGGTCAAAGGGGCTGAGGATCAATAGATTTTCGCATTGCGAACCATTAAATCATCAGGCATAATACTTTTGATTTCATAATACATATAATTTAATACATAATCTGCAGTATTATGAAATATATTGGATATAGTTTTATTGTTTTATCTGTCTTGTTTGTTTCCCTGCTTTTTATCAGAAATATTTACTCCGACGTAGTTTCAGCATGAGCTCATTGGATTAAAGAAGTCAACGCTTCACGTTTCACACTCATGTCTATGGCCTAGGTAGGTAATGCATGACCATAATACACCCTGTAACTTAGTTAAAAAGCAATTTAAGCTAAACAAATTTATTATTTGTATAAATAGTTTAGCTACATTTATGAGAATTGAAGAGAAGAGCATTTTCTGAAAAATTTATTCTATTTTATTTTATTTTCTGTGATGCGAAAGATATATATATTATATTATAATAGTTAATATATTTATATAGATTAATTTTTCTTTTATTAATTTATATATTTTCATGCCATCATTTGACTATTTATATATAGATATAGATATTTCATTCATTTACTGATTCATGCATTATTTCACACATACATATTTACATACTTACATAGTTAGATCCTTATATCAGACCTTCTGTCCTAATCGAGAATCAAGAGAATTGTATAGAAAGACATCGTTCAAATATCTCTTCAGATTTCATATATACATACATCATAGATAAACACTTTCTTATACAGTTATGTCTACTTATATATACCGCAGCTCTTTTCAATCTACTCCCAACTGATTTCCCCTAGTTGCATTCGCTTTAATTACAGGGTATCTGAGACCAGTAGCTACGCTCACTAGACTTTTCCATGGTACGGGGAACTGGCCGCCTAATGCTTTCACCTGACGTCAGTGGCCGCAGACGCAGCTGACGTCGCGACGCTCAGCATTTGCATTCATTCAATGCGAAGCAGCAGCAAAAAGCAATTGGCTAAAAATAAATACACATATGTGTAAGGTCGTTATCATTCACGGGACTAGCAAAATCCCCACTACAAAACAAAGCAAAACAAAACAGTAAATCGAAGAAGAACAAGAGCAGATATGACAAGAAATAGAGAAGCGCTACACAGGCCACAATATGGAAATCAGTGAAGTTGTTTATCGAAACAATGTTTCGGGCTGCCAGAGTATGGGGCATACATAAATACCTAGCTATTTATCGGTCTATATAGCCCTGATATCAGCAACACAGAAAGAGTCACAATTTGTGGGCGTTTCTCTGTCTCTCTCTTTTTTTCAGGCTTATCGATTTTTCTAGGTTTTGTATTTTTTTTTTTAGAAAATTATGATGTCGTATTTGGTAGTAAAGGTTATTATATCAACAACAGCAGCAGCAACATTTAGCGATAAGACAGGAAACTTGATTACGTTGCTGCGGTACGTCAGTTGATATATGTATGTATATAAGTACGGGGTGTTACCCCTGCGATAAGGCAGAGGATATGCAATTCTATTTTGGGAATTATGTGGGAATTTGTGAAAGGGAAATGGCTAATGTTAAATATTATAGTAAAAGTATTTAGTTTAGTTAATATGTATAATAATAATTATATTTATTATATTATATTTAATATGCATATGCTTAGCTAGTTCTTAGTTTTCTAAATTTAGTTTTAATAACTTAATTAAAACTCCAATTAAAAGTTCATTGCAGATTTCCCTTCCTCAGTAAAAAACTGTAAACTTAAAAGTAAAAAGCATTTTTCAAGACAACTTGCAGAAAAATGTGGCAAAGGTATTTGCTATTTTTTTTTTTTTCTTTGCAGTGACAGGAAAATGCCAAGAAATATGTGTAGCAAATGTGAGCAAAGTTGAGCTGGTAGGCGTGGCTGCCTGTTGGCTAGAAATAAGCGGAATTGCATTAAGTGCATCCGCTCGTAGGGTAGCAGATCGCACTCTGTGCTAGGGGTGTGTGTGTGTGTGTGTGTGTGTGTAGGGGTATAGCAAGGTAGCCTGGCATCCTGTCGAGCTGTCACCTTGAGACACTGTTTGCCTGGCATGTGGCTAAGGAATTCAAGGTTATGTCACAGATGGAATTAGTTCAGTAACAGGCACATTCTAAGACAGTTAACTAGTAAATTGAGAAGGGGATGGCATGGGGGGAGGTAGGAATGTCTTACTACCCTTTCAATATGTAAAACTCAAGGCAAGGCTACAAGGAAACTCAATCTCAGTCAGTTGCTTATCAAACTTCAATTTAGCTGAGACAATTTAAGTGTTAATATCAACACGATTATAACTGAGGGTGTGAATGTGTGTGTGATGTGTGTGTGTGTGTGTGCGTGTGTCCATTTTAATGATATCATAAGCTTGGACAACATGGTCATTAATGGACATCAAACATAATGAACATCGAATGGCCCACACACACACACACATGAATAAGCAAATAAGGGAAGCGTCTGCTATGCGGGGTCAGTCAAGTCCTGACAAGTTCTGCCTGTGCTTAAATTAGGCCCACACACACACACACATCCAGCTACACATATGCAGATTAAAAGACGCCTGCGCGTAAGCTTTTCATGTAATAATATATAATTTAAATGAGGTCAAAAGACGAGCGTCGGAAAATTGATAGCTCTGTAAGGCGGCGCAGGCGGGCGGCGAGGGCAGGTCAAGCAGTTGAAGCGGCAGTTGTGAGCATGCATAATATTGATAACTTAATGAGCAGTGAAATTAATGGACTCTGGTATGGGCGTAACGATAGCCAAGGCAGCATATATAAAAGCAAATATATAAAAGGGAATTAAAAAAAGTAAGAATGAGATGGATTTTAATAAGGGATTTATTATAATATATAAAATTAATTGAAAAAAGATATATGTGCATATAGATGAGACTTTTTTTTAAATGTAACTTTGATTTATCTTTCATATTTTATTGAAAATATATTTAATGCAAGTATTCTAAAGACATGAGCTGTGCCTAAGCCCTCAACAATCGCTTGGCTTCACAAATAGCTAAGCCTTTGTCTCATTGAGTAATAATTTTCTATAAATAGTTGCGCAATAAGTCTGTCTTTATCTAGCAACTGTGCAGCTCTTCCAGCTCTTTCAGCACTTCAATGAAAATTGACAGCTGTTAATTATAGAAAAAAACTACAGAAAGAGAATCGAAAGGCTTTAGCCGAAGCTAACCTAGACATATATTTAGAGCAATTGTCATAGCACCACTCAGAAGAAAAAAGGCAAACCAAGAAGAGTGCGAGAGAGAGAGAGAGAGAGAGAGAGAGAGAGAGAGCCAACAGTGAAATGAAATCATATCCATTAAATTCAGCTCAGCAGCGAAGCTCATTAAAATGGGTTTGGGGTTTGATCTGCTGCTGTTGGCGCAGCTCATAAATCATTTCAGTTTTCCGCTGCATTTTCATAAATTTAATGAGCATTAAGTGTGAGCACAAGAGCAGCCGAAGCAGACCAAACAACAAAGAATTGTGGGACTTAATGGAGAGTTGGCGAAAAGCGTAACCAATACGTGGTCATCAGTCAGACGTAGTTCAATGTAAAACGATATGAGCACGAGCACACACACACACACGTACATGGGTCACATGGGAACTGGGTCTGGGCTGTGGGTTCTGGGCATGACTCTGACGCTCAACTTGGGGCAACATTTCACACATGGCGGACAGTTTTGGTTGACAGCAAATCTGAATTTGATCAGAGCGCGCAAACATTAAAAGCGCAATTTAAAAAGCCAGAGGCGACGAGCACAAAAAGTGATTTATGAACGCCCACATGGAGCCACAGCTCAGCACACAGCAAAACTGCACCACAGCACACCGCACCACAGCACATCACAGCCATCACACCACCCTGACCCACTCCGCCCCACTGCTTAATTTCGCCTGTCTAAAATTACATACAAAAAAAAAAAAAACAAGAAAGTTCTATTTACTTAAGGCTATTACCAACTATGAAATACCCTTACTCTGATTTGTGTGAATTTTTTAATTTATTTTAAAATAATTTGATAATTTTTTATAACTATTGTTAAAAAGAAAAGCATATTTAGCTTGTTCAAAACACTTTTTTAATTAAATTATAAAGTATTGAAATTTAAAAATTTATTATAAATAAATATGTTTTTTTTAACTAATAGTAAAAAAAACACAAATTATTTAAAAAATAAACAAAAATTATTTGATTTATTTATAAAATAAATATGTATTTTTTTTTAATTTGTAGTAAATAGAAAAAGTTTATTTAATTTTTAAAACACTAAATGCATATTTAATTATTTTTTAAATTATTTTTTTTTACACTAAATGCATATTTAATTATTTAAAAAAAATATTTTTTTCACTAAATACATATTTAATTATTTATTTGATTTTTTCAAAAAATTATTATGTAATTTATAATTTATTTAAATATAAATGAGAAAAATTGTAAATATAGAATTGTTAACAAAGAAAGATTTATATAGAAATTGAGAATAACTTCAATAACTTATTCAATTTCAAACTATGTATTAAATAATGCTTCATAGTCGATAATAGACTCTCAGCGAAAAGTAATTCAAATCTCAGCCAAGTAGGCCCAGAGTTTCTCTAATTTATATAGCAATATTTGTTAAACACATATATAGCTCTCTCTATATACATATCTTGCTCAATCCATGCTAAACACGATCAGCTCCATGCATTGCTGGGTATTCACAAAATTCACAAAATGAATTCAGGAAATGACTAAAGCTGATAACGCAGCGTATGCGCAATATATGCGCTTAGTCATGCTGAAGGTGTGAGAGCAGAGCGCGGACTTTGCTAAAATATTGACGTTAGTTTTTTTTTTTGGTTGTTGTTGCTGCAGCTGCTGCTACTGCTGCTCGTTGCAACTTTTCTAATTTCTAAACACGCTTTAAAAAATCAAAAAGGTGAATAACGACAACAGCGAAAAAATGGTACGAAAAAAGAAATTGTATAAAGTAGAAAATGTGGAACAAACGCGTAAATTGGCAAAAGTACGTGACAGGCAAGGGGCGCTTGCTGTAGGGGGTGTAGGAGGATGGTGGGCTGGTAGATGGGCGTGAGGGGGGCTTATTGAAATGGCAGCCCTTTGTTTGGCTTTTGACTAACCGGGACGCCACTTAACGCGTCCTGCCGCCATTTCGGGTTAAGCCCCAACAACAGGATATTTTCTTCTTTTTCTTTTTTTGGTTGCTCTGTCTCTCTCCCTCTCTCTCTCTTTTGCTCTTGCTCTCGTTCGACCGACTTGTTAAAAGTGTCAATTTTCGCTTTACGACGCGTGGGCGCTCCAAATAGCTGCGACGGCAGCTCGGGCAGGGACGGGCCGGGGCCGGTAGACAAGTGGCTGCTCTGTTTGTTTATGCTCACATGAGGCGGACAGCAGCGGGTATAACAAGGCGCTGAAAGGCGCAAGGTACAAGGAATATAGCGGCTCCCGCTGGGAGCTGAAACTTCAAGGAGAGCAACGAGGGTCGAGGCGTTCGAGGGGTTTCGGTTTCATGTCCATGTCGCGAGAGCTGTGACAACGTCGGGGGCTTATTGTGTTACACACACACAGAGACACAGACATAGCCACACACACTCAGGCATACACACATACTGACATACAGGAGCTGCCGCTGTCACTGCTGGAGCTGGCTGTCAGCTACTTTTTAGTCCTCTGACAAAATTGCCAATTAAAACGTGCCACAAGCTTGGGGCAGGCAGCTCGCCTGTTTTTTTTTTTTTGTTGTCATCTTCCCACTCTCGCTTGCTCTCTTTCTTTTTTTCTCTCTTTTTTTTTTTTTTGTTAACTTTGAGCCGATTAAGAGGCGGGCAAACAAAGCTGGGCGACAGGGTTGCCGCCTTTATTGCAGCTCCTTTGGCTAATAGTTATGCAAAGGTAGCCAAAGCCTTTAATAATTAAGCACGAAATTGCAGCGTTTCGTGTTGCCTTTGCTCTCTCTTTCTCTCTTTATTTTGTTTGTTGTTTGTTTAATTTTTTATCTCTTTTCTCCCCTTTTTTTGTCTGTTGATTAAAGGATCACAAATTGTCGGCGGCTAATGCTCGGTAGCCAAGTGTTGTTTGCTACTTACCCATACGCTTCTTGGCATTGGGTTTGCACTCAAATTGATTGTGAAACTTACCTGAAAGTAAAAAAGAAAGAATAATGTGTTACGCAAAGTATTTTATTAGTTGTTAAGAGCTTAAAGCTAAAGTGTAATGCTTGAGAAGCGCATAGAACGGCTGTCATGTAATTGAATTCTTGAACTCTTTCATATTCCAGACTAATTTATGGAATTTTAGTTTACAGTTATTCTACAAGAGAGCTGAAAGAAATGTAAGATACTGGTAAATGAATAGAGAGGAAGTTATTATATTCTTCTTCTACTTTAGACTATCTTGAGAAGCGCTAAAATTCATGAAAGGCAAACTAGATTGCTTGAGTTATGCACAGAGAGGCGCTAAAGTTCTTTAGTTGCTCTTGTCTTCATTCTTAATCTTAATTAAGTTCCATAATATTATATCTGCAAAGGTCTACATATATAGATATATTTATCAAGTAAAACCTCTACACTTAACTGCATTAGAAACATTTGAAAATCGCATAGAGAGGCAATTAATTTATTGACTTGCATCACTTTTTCTAAAGCTAGCCTTTACTAAAGCAAAATATCAGTTGAATTGCTTTCTAAAAGCTTGCAGCTTTGGTATAAGTCTAGAGTGGCACATCGAGAGACAGTTAGGTGCTCAACTTGATCTGCTAATGCGCTAAGAATTGAATTGAAAGTCTTTTACATAAGCTTTTATGTCTATATATATATATATCTCACAATTTATTCCAGCTGTTCATTGATTTGATTTGCACTTGAATTGACCTTCCATGCTGATTTTATACTTTGAGCTTGGAGCACTTAGGCAAATGCTTTTCTATTTGCTGTTAGGAAAATAAGTTTTTGTTTTCATTTCCTTTAGCGCTTATCAACATACAGAACAAGAGCTGTGTAGATAAATTATAATTCATCTATCAAAATCAAATATTTTTAGCCATAATTGACAAGCTGCCAACGAAGACCTCACCTTCAGAGCTAACAGAAATACTTCTTCTTCTTCTTCTTCTTCTTCGTCTTCTCTCTGCTCATTTGTTTTGGTCAACATTAAAAGAAATAACAATTTGTCAAACAAATAAGCAAAAGGCATCGAATGGAAACAAAACAAAAGTGAAATAAATATAGCAAAGAGAGCGAGGGAGTGAAATCCAAATCTCGACTCAATTTGAAGAGGATGATGCTCCAGTTTTAGACATATGACAAAAGTGTGGAGTAGCAGAGGGTCTATGCTATATATATTTATAGGGAGATAGAGAGAGAGAGAGAGAGGAAATGCAAATATTGATTGATGTGCGTTTGGGGTCCGAGGCAAACACTAAGATTGATGATTGATAGTGTCGCATAAATATTAACAATTCATGACGCACAATCCGGTCAAACAAATCGGCGAGCCGAGAAGAAGATGGAAAGAGCTTGACTTCGTTTGAGAGCAGAACGTGCTGAAAGTTGACAAGTCGTTTCGCTTCGCAACGAACGAGAAAAGAAATCTCACGCAAAAGTCATAGAATATTAATGAGAAACTTTTGTGGATACTAGGTTTATCACTGTGTGTGTGTGTGTGTGTGTGTGTGTGTGTGTGTGTGCCCCCCTCACAAAAGGTGTTGAGTGCAACAACAATCGACTGCGAATCGCCTAGGCCAGCGCTTGGACACGCAATGCCATAAGACAATGCCAACCAACATTGAGCCTGAGTCTGGATATAAAATCTGAACAGAGCTGTCTAAGCTGGCGACGCCTTGCTGCATACATTGAAGCGCTTTACATGTGGACGGAGGCGGGCATGGGGCATGACAGTGACAATGGTGTTACTGCATGCACACAAAAAGAAATGAAACGAGCGAAAAAATATAAACAAATAGAATAGTCCGAAAAATGAAACTGAGCGACAATTGCTGGGGGGCGGGCCGAGTCTATGCGAGAGGGTTTTAGCGTGGGTGCAGCTTAGGGTGCAGCATTTTCCTTTTTTTTCACTCAGTTTTGGCATGCATGTTACACACACTGTTTTTCTCAGTGTATTTTGTTGTTGTTGCGATTTCTGCATTTCAGTCACGTTTGACATTCATATTTGTTTTGAAATTACGAGCAACAGCAGCAGCAGCAGCATTGGAGGTAGAGGCAAACGGAAGTGCGAACAAAAAGTGCGCGTGGGCGTTGCAATGGGAATGCGTGCAGAGGTCAGCTGGGACGGGGGGAGGAAGGGAATGGGCAGGCAGTGCGTTGCGTGCAACATGGGTATTATAGCGTATTCCTTTACTTGTTGTCGCTGCAGCGAGTTTCTCGTTTAACTTTGTTGACACTTCGTTTGATGAACTATCCTCCTAGCTGGCAACTCACTTACACTCTCACCATCTCTCACTCTCCCTCTCTCTTTGTCCATCATTCTGTTATAGCTTTATGCAGTGCCCTGCTGCGGGGAATTGTCATAATTGAATATGTCTGCGTCTTCGTTACGGTCTCCTGAGCGAGAGTTTTATGCAGCAGCCCGTTTTGAATTTCTATCGCCTGGGCAAAAGTGCAAAAGCGCCAATTCGATTGGGACTCTGCCATCGTTTCGTTTTGGGCATTAAGGAAAATTGAAAATGAACCGACAGTTGATTGAGCAACAGCAACAGAGTGGGCGAAGCGGTAGCTAGCTCTGTTGCCTGGGGAATATAGTTGACAGTTGATTGTGAGCCATAACGTGACCCTACCACAGCTCAATAACATTTCATAAAGTGTGAACTGCACAAATGAAAGACGTTCGTTCACCCGTCCATGCAGATAGCAACAATACAACAATAACTGTGACAAAATACAGCAATATGACCCTGGCTTATATGCGAGGAATTTCATTAAAACTTGGTATTTTGCTACGACTGCCATAGAGAGGCGACCTCGAAACACAAGCGAAACTCGAAACTCGAAACTCGAAACTTAACCAATTTTTATGCAATTCGATTTAAGTTTTGGGTTTCGTTTCGCACACAAAACTTTGATAGAATTTACAATTTGGAATATTTCTAGTGTAAATTTATGATGTGATTTATCAAATTCTCATATCATTCTATTTCATATTCTTGCAGCTTAAAAGCAATAAAATATGAGAAGACTTTTTGGCATGAATAAGCTGATTTCAGTAGAAAATATTTGAATATTTATTAAATAATTTAACTTTCGTTCAAATGAATGCATAATAAAGAATTCAAGTAAAAGCTGCTCTTCATTTAAATAAATATTCATTACACAATATTTTCACTTAAGTCTCTTTTAATTCGCGCCGTTTTTTTTGTATTTAAGGCTTCGCATAGTATAAAATATTTATGTCTTCCTCTGCTCTGGCACACACTTCTGCAGCTGCCAACACCTTTGCCAAAAGTCGGCAAAGCCCTAGCTAACCCCTGCCCCAACCCCTACCCCTACCCCTACCACCAGGGTCAGCTACTGCTCGCAATGGCAGCTGAAACGCGCAAAACATTTTATTTCAATTTGGCTCCAAACGCAGCAGCCATAAAAACAAAAACGAGACAACAAAAAAATGAAAAAAAAAAAAAAAAAATGAAAACGAAATAAAATAAAATAAGAGCGAAAGAAGCAGAAAAGGCAACAATAGGGCGTGGGGCAATCGAGTGGCATAAAGCCCAACTACGTATGAGCACTAGAAACTTGCACTTTATGCATTAATTCAAAAATCGTGTTCAACGGCCAACCGCAGCAAACGAGAGCACACGCTCCACCTCACCCTCTCTCACACACTCTCCTCACTGTGCATAAAAGTTGGCAACACTGGCGCTGGCATGTGCGAGTGTTGCCAACCAGCCAAGCGAGCGAGCGAGCGAGCGGACGAATGCCGACAAAACTTGCTTAAAACAAAACCCAAAAATCGAGCAACCTTTTGCACAAACGGGAGAAGTTCAGGCCCAGCGGCTGTTGCTGCACCTGGCCCAAAATAATAATAATAAAAAAAGAAATGGTTGCAACAACAACAACGACAGCAATGCGTACTGAATGTTGTGAACTTGCAGAGCTGCCCTCGGGGCGTGCCAAAAAAGTTGGCACAGCACAACTTTAAGAAGCCGTAGCAAAAACTTTCCACACGCAGTTTCTATATTATGTGCGAAAATATTTGAGTCGAATTAAAAGAGAGAGAGAAAGAGAGACAGTGAGAGAGGGAAGGCAGCTAGTCCGTGCACGTATGCAGCGCACGCGACGCAATTATCCTGCAGGAATTTCTTAATTTTTTTGTGCGGCCGACGCCTCGAGTATCCCTAAAAAAAAAAACCAAGAAGCAGAAATAGCTGAAGATGGAGAGCGGCAGAGCAACTGAAGTTTGGCAACGAGTCCTGTGGCAGGACGACGTGTCAGCAGCTTTTGTTGTAAATACCATTAAGTCGGCAGCGTACGTGCCAAATGGCTGTTTAATTATGGCTCAAACACAACTCCCAGCCCAGTGCAGGCCGAGGTCGAAGCTGAAGTTGAGAGACTGCGCTCTGAAGACACCCAAAGTCTGAAGTTGTCGGCGCTTGATAACTATATTTGATATTAAAAACATCAAAAAAGGAGATCGCAAACAAAAAAAATATATATAAAAAACTAAAGCGAGAGTGCGAGAGAGAGAGAGAGGGAGAGTGAGTCAGTCATAGAGCGAGAGAATATATAAATTAAGGTGCATCAAAAATTTGCGCTTCGCTGCGTTTTAATGAGCTGCTGAGCGAAGCGAGGAGGGCGCAGCGAGAGGTCCAGAGACGTCTACAGTGAAACGTGTGAGTTATTAGACCGAAAGTTAATGAAGCAATCGCTGGCGAGCAACGGCTAGGCTGGGCAGGGCAGCGTTGGAAGCGACGTCTAGGTAGGTAGACAGCGCCTAAGAGCATTCAGCATTAGCGCAAAAAGTTGGCAAACATATTTAAGCTTTTGGCTTTGGCTTTGGCTTTGGCTCTGCCATCGGGAAGTTTGTTTGAAAAGTTGATTGGCCCTCTGCGAACGTTTTCCAAGTGGATGAAAATGATGAAAATTAACAGAAAATATACAAGTTATATAATTACTTCTTTTTTTTTGCAAGAAATAAATAATAAAGAAAGAACTGCAAAAAAAAGTTTGCATTACGGAAAAGTTATTAAGTTTGAATAAGCAAAAAATATGCAGATGGAAAGGTAATCAAAATAAAAATTTCGATTATATATAAATAGTCTAAAGTTGTATATATACGAAAGTATGATTATCTTTTGAGTCCTGTAACAATAATAATAAATACTTTTTGCCTCTCTTTTGTAGTGTTTGCTTGCGCTTCTTATATTTATAAAGCTTTTATGCAGAAAGATAAGGTTAATTAGCTCTTGGATATGCGATCCTACCTAGCACTGCCTAGCTCTACCCCTTTCTAACTATTTCTATCCAAGTCTCTCCCTCTCTCTCTCTTTATCACATTTGACTTAATCACATTTTTCTTCACTCTACAACGCGCTCTTCCGCTCCCCCAACCATCACACTTAATTATAACAATCTTAAAAGTATAATTTATGAGAATCGCCAAGAAAGGCGACATTTGCAAATCTTTATTGCACAAGTTTCCAGTCATATCTCTCGACACTGGCGCCGTTTCCCATGTCGGCAAATGTTGCTCAACTTTGAATATTATTTCTAATTTTCACACTTGCCATGCAACTTACCACCCACCTACCACCACCCACCAGCCGGCATCCACTATTCCACTATTTATATGCATAATACTCGAAGCTGTTTAGGGTCTCTGACCGGCTGCATTTACAAAAACTTTTGCTTCAGTTGAAAAACTAGCAACTGGCGCAACTGCCAACTTTTAACTATTACCAACAATTATTTTGTCTAGTTAACTGTTCGAAAGGAGTTGAAGTGCGACATGCTTGGCACCTCATCAAGCAACACCTGAGCGCACACACACACAGACACCTGCCCTTATATAGAATATGCAATTTGCGTAAACATTTATTACGCACTCAAAAGTTGCATGCAACTTTCTGCAGCTAGTTCTATATTTTTTCAGTAGGGGGCGTGGCAGCCAGACAGACAGACAGCCAGCCAGACAGGTACTCTGCATAATTTTATGATGACAATTAATTTCAGTTTTGCGTTTGCAACAAACAAGCTCTGCTCACCCTCGCCCTCGCCCTCGCTGGCAAATGTCTTAATCATTGCGGAAATGCTCGCAAATTACTTGAAGAGCGTGCACTTGAAAGCCAAACGCCCGCTCCGAAAAATTCCCCAGCTATTTCTTGGCTGCAACAATGGCAATAGTTGGGTGTGCGTGTGTGTGTGTGTGTGGTGCGCTTTACATTTTGTGGTTGCAGCTGCCGAATTGTTGAAGGCGGTTTCTTCGGGGATCTTGTGGGCTGCGTGTTTGCCTCTTGAGCTTAGATGCCAACTCTAACCACCCACTCAATCCCCAACCACGTTGCACCCTTAAAAAACTTTTTGGTCGTTTCATAAACTGCCTGCCTGGGCTGAATGGGCTGCCTGTCTGTGCTTAACTCGCTCGCCATGGGCCCCAGTTTTCTGCTGCCTCCTCGCATAATCTTCGCTTTATCTGCGGCTGTGGCGCTATTTGCATTTTAGTACATTTGACTGCCACGCCCACACGCAGCTTGTCGCCTTTTTATTTTGTGTTTTTGTCTTGATCGTTGAATGCTCATTATTCTTGTTGTTTCGCTTCGCTCATTGTTGTTGTGCCAAGTATTTGCAACTATTTGCAAAGTAATTTCACGAGTTTTGTTGTTCGATTCTCGGCAAAACTTTTTCCAACCCCTCTTAAGCGTTTTAGGGGTTGGGGCTGCTGCTAGATTTTGGGCTGGCTAGCTAGCCTGTGTGCCTATTGTATTTTATTTTTGGTTTTTGCTTCCGCCTACATTTTTCCTCTCTTTTTTTTTTTAGCTGTTATTGTTATTGTATTTGCCGTCGACTCTAGCGATATTTGAAGTTTTTGGCTTTTGCGGTTTCTATTGCGACTGTTTTGGCTGTTTTCTACTACTGTTTCTTTTTTTGCAACTCAGGGCCATTTTATTTAGATTGAAAGTTTTTCAGGTTTCCTGGCTGAAGCCTTGAACAGTATTTAAGAGGGGAAATTTGGGCAGCAGAAAAAGTAAAGTTTTATTCGTTATTTAAATGAGAGCAATATGAAATTGAGAGTATTAGCAGGAGGCGAAAATATTATGAAGCGGCTGTTGAGTGGCAGCAAGAGATGGAGAGAGAGAGAGAGAGAGAGAGAGAGAGGGCTTAAGCTGGTTTATGATATAACTATAGCATTGGGAGTTAGAAGAGTAATAACTAAGGCAATATTTTCAAAGTAAAAACAATATTTTACATGCATATCATAAGATTAAATATTAAAAATATTTAATACGTTAAGCCATTTTAAATAAATGACACAAATTGTAAAGCTGCAATAATTAAATTGTCTAGCAAATATTCAAGCAGCAGAGAGAAAGCATGGCAAGCACATGAAAAAGGTTATTTATAACTCGCATAAGCCCCATAGAGCGACAAATATATGCCAAAGCAAAAACGAAACCTTTTTTTTTCTTGCTGCTGCTAACGATGCCCCCAAATGTATTTGAGAATCCTGCTAAAATGTTATTCACACACACACACACAAAGAGAGAGAGAGATACACAAAGAAATAGACAGACATACAGCCTCAACCAATTGCTGTGAGGCTTCAATGTCAACCAGCTGCTGCCCAAGTGTGGGCGCTCGAACAAAAAATCACACAAAGAACATATGGCACGCTGAGAGTTCTAAAGCTTTAAATTACGCACACGCTTCTCTCACTCTCTCTCCATATACATATATATCTTTCTCTCTATATACGTGTGTATATATATGTCAGTTATATGAAAGATCAAGAGCGAGAGCTGAATGGAAGGCAAACATGTTGTTGAGGCGTTGTAAAAATGAAAAATAAATAACAATCAGACAAAAATCAATATTGACAAGGATAGCGACGGGCAGTGGGCAGCGGGCAGTAGGTGCCAGGATATAACTAAAAATAAAAATAAAGAAAATACAAAAAAAAATCTTGTATACAGCGCCCACAACTAAATTCGAACTAAAGCCAATGCCATATGTTGCCAGCGCGCATTAAACAAAAGTTTTCTTACAGCTGCTGTTGTTGTTGTTATTATTTATAAATATATATATATATATTTTTGTATATATATAGCAGAGTACGGCAAAGTTTTTTAATCAAGTGTAAAACATTTGTCACACTTTCTTTTACTTTCTTTCGTTTTTGTTGCAAATGTCAATCACAGTTGCTGTTGCGTGTCCTGCGGCTGTTGCACTGACAACTTTATTTATTTTTTTGCTGCAGCTGCTAGCGAAACAGCTGTTGCACACACACACATACACTCACACACACACATACACTCACATACACAGATGCGTTGCGTATGCAGTTTCCCTTTTTTGAATTTGCGTTGTCGATGGGTTCGCTTAACTATGTCGCACTGTTTGTTAAGGCTAGCGCACGCACATTATGCTTCGTTCGTTGTCAGAGGCTAACTGAAGCCACGCAGCGTCGGCAAACAGGCAAAAGGACAGCGACAAGGATAGCGACAGCGACGGCGACGGCGACGGCGACAGCGACGCAGCTGCCAGCATTGATGATTGAATGCCGGCAACAGGCAGCAGTAGTAGCAACAGCAGCAGCAGCAGCAGAAAAAAAAAGCTGAAATTGAAGCTGCAGCTGCTGTGCGTGCCATGGGGCGGGGCAGAGCATGAAAGTCAACAACAAGCTATTCAACTGGACCTGCCAACCTGTTGAGCAACAAGTTGAGAAGCCCAAGGACTCGCTTGCTCACTCTCTCTTTCTCTCTTTCTCTCTCTCTCTCTCTCTCTGTCGCTCGCTTGCTCGTGTGCCGCTGTCAATGTCATTGAAAAGAACTTGGCTGCCAGAAGCGGGCATGAATGAACACGCACTATGCACACACATACACACACACGCACACACACACACGCACACGCACACTGGCTAACTGTAATTGGTGCGCCCATAAGTATGCAGCTGAGCTGAGCAGCTGTCGCCATATTCCTTTGGGTGTTCGCCTCTTGTCCACTTCCAGATTGGCGACATCTTCTGCTGCTGCTGCTGCTGCTGCCTCCGTCTCAGTCTCAGCCTCTGTCTCATCCTCTACCTTTTTCCTTCTTCGTTTCTTATACTTTTTCTTTTTGCTGTGCCATTTTTGTGCCGGATATGCCGCTGACAGTCAATTAATAAAATGTTCAGCGCTCGCACAGCCAAAGGGCGTTTTCACTTCTTTTTCTATATATTTTTTTTTTCTGCTGCTGAGGCTCGCTCTCTGTCAACGCATTCATTTCAATTGCTCGACTGTTTGTGTCTGTGTGTGTGTGGGCGTCAAATGCGTCATCGAAGCTGTCACCGTGTGTGTATGTGTGTGTGTGTTTGTTGGTGTACCCTAATTAACATGAAGAGGCGTGCTAAACTTTACGACATTTACATTTTTTTTTTTTTTTTTTGTTGTTGCGCTCAACTTTGATGAGGCGTGAGTTTATGGTGCTATACATAAAATGGTTTAATATTTCACTAAATTGCATAAGCTGGGCAGCTGTATGGAATATTTAAGCAGCCATTGATAAAGAATGCTATAAATATTCTACAAGTCCGGCAAGAGGACAAGTCCGGCTCACTGAAGGACATCGAAGGCTTACATTATCTATAGGAATTTCATACATTGAAATATTCAGAAGCAATTTTCTCTTAAATTTCCAAAAATGTGTATTTAAGTTAGTTTAATAAACCATTTCTCGGGCTCAATAAATCATTTCAGTTAATTCCCTTAAATACTCTGCCATTGAGAGCAAATGTAATTTCAGCGCTGCATATAACACACACTTCACAGCATTCGCAATCACACATTTGTCACACACACGCACATTTATATTTAATTATAATCTCCTGATGCAAAACCACGAAAAGACTCGTAATTCAAAATCATTTGCGAATTCCCCCCGGTCGTCGTCGGAAATGTTGTCAACCCACGCTCCCTTGACGACAACAAGGCGCTCGTTATCATTAGCTTAGTATTCCCAAAACATATGCCAAATAATATAATAAAAGGCAATCAGCAACAGCTGCGACGCATTAGCACACACTCATACGCAGTTAGAGAGAGAGAGAGAGAGACTGAGACAGACAGAAATATAATTTAGAACGAAGCCAAAGTCAAAAGCAAAAATGCAAAATTAGTTTTTGGGGCAAATCAAATTTCATTTGTGACCGCAAGAAATGTACCACTGTATGCATGTGTGTGTGTGTGCGTGTGTGTGTGTGTGTGTGCGCAACAACTGCTGGCGCCTGTAGCCACAGCCGTTTGCGCTCTTGCCAAAATATAGTTCTCTTTGGGGCCACTCAACACTAGGCAACGAAACACGTTGCTAGCGGCAGTGACAATTTTGTCGCCACCAACAAAATCGCAAAAAAAAAGGAAGAATGAAAGCGAACTAAAGAGCAGCAACAACATCAGCTGCGAGCCAAAGAGTTCTGCACTCGCATCGCTCTCTCTTCTCGTGCGCCAGGGCTAAGAACATGCTTCCGGTTGGCTAAATGGGCCGCCAAGCGTTGCGAGGCGAAGCGTAAGCATGGCGTTTTGCTAAATGTCAAGGATACAACAACAACAACAACATCAGCAACAACAGCAACAACAACAACAACAACAACAAACATTGGCAACAACAATTGCAAACAGCAGCTTCCCCACAAGGACAGCAGCAACAGCAACGCAATTGAATGCTGTAATTAATTATAGTAGTGTAGCATACATTGCGGCGCTGCCGAATACAAAATGGCTGCATTACTAAGCCAGCAGGAGGGACAGAGAGAGAGAGAGAGAGAGAGCGATTGCAGAGGAAGTCGTCCCGGCGTGGGTGCTTGCTTATAGTTATTGTGGCAACAGACTAGCAATGCATCAGTTGCGCATTAGAAAGTAGCTCACCATTTGCATACGATTTAACAGCAACAGCAGCAATTGAATTTGCAACAAGCTGAAAGTGGATTTAGCCAAGTAGCAACTGAGAGTAAAGATAGAAGAATTATATTTTAGAATACTATATGGAATTCTATTCAAATATGTATGGATTTGTATTTAGCTTTGCTATAGGGCAGCTGAGTTGTTTTAGTAGCAATTGAACAGCGATGATTAGCCAAACTGATCTGATAAGATTAGCCAATCTGATAAGATATGTATGAATGCTGTGTTGTTGTTTTAACTGCAGATTGCTGAAGTTTCTTTTAAATATATATCTTTTTCGAATATGCGCAAATATTATATCAATACAAGTAAGACAAGTCAGAAATTGACTTCTGAAATGTAAACAGACAGTCATGCAGAGCTAACCAAATATCAAATAAGACTTATAAACAGTCGAAGGTCTCTTGCAATCATATAGATAACTTTCAATCTATATCATTATATAACTAAACAAGTTTTCTAACTTAGCTCTCGATTAAACTTTTTCTACTGAGTCTCTCACTAGCTTTATCATAGTCTTGCCTGTGTTTCACTCTAGCATCATCTTCACAACATCTGTTTGGCTCTATAATAATACTAACCATTCACTTGCTATTATAAAATGAAACAGATGCCATTTGCAAACACTTTCAATCACTTAACAGCTTCTTAAGACACTTCAAACGGCACTCAAATCAAGGAGATAGCCGTAAACCATTTGCGGATACATTTGGTCATTTGCGATTGATTCACACTAAATAAGTTAAAGCAATTAGCGCGTGTGTTTTGTTACTTTTGCTGAATCTCGTAATCGCAATTGGAAATTTCATTTGGGGTTTTGCGCTTTTTGACGTCAGCGTCAATAACAATTGGCGAAATGTTTTCTTCTATTTATAAACGAGAAAAAGGGGAAAAAAACGTAAAACGCACGAACTACGCAGCGGGGCGACAAAATGTCATCAATCAAACGGGTAAGCGGAAAGACACGAAAAGAAATAGAACCCAAATATATATATATGTATATATAAAGAGAGACGAGAAAAACAATGAGAAATGAATGCAAATAACAGAGAAAGCTACGAAAAAAGGGTCGACAAAGCGAACAACAACAAAGGGTAAAGTAAAAAATCGCCTGACAATTCACGTCAGAGTTCCAGTCACAGTTTTTAGTGCTTAGAATGGGGCGTGGCTAGAGGCGAGTGGGGGGCGGGACTAGACACTGTCAGGGTAGTTGAAAATTAAATTAAAAACGTTTAGCATTCGTGCTGCATACTTTTCGGCTGTCAGTGCAAAATGATGAACGCCGAAAATGAGACGAGCCAAGCGAAAGAGTGAAGAGCAGCAGCCCAGGAGCTTGTCAGGATGCTGCTGAGCTGGCATTTAAAAGCAGACAACAGAAGGCGTGGGGCGTGCCACAAAGTGTATATATATGTAGGTGTGTGTGTGTGTGTGTGTGTGTGTTGCCTCGCTTGTTGCGCGCAAGCTACTGGAGAGCAGACACACAGTTTTGCGGTTATGTTTGTGCCATGCTGTGGCACACATGGGGCAACATGTGGCACTGGCAGCATGAACAACTACAACGACAACAACAACAACAACTCGTATAGTCGGCAAAGTTTTGTGCCTTTGTCTCGTTGCGTTTCATTTGCTTCGTTAAGCGTCTTTGCCGCCACTCAAATTGCGGCAAAGTTAAGTAAAAAATCTGACAGACGGCTCGCAAATGTGTCGCTCATTAAGGCAGTCAGGAGCAACAGCAGCAGCCAGGAGCCATGAGCTAGGAGCAATCAGCAGCCAGGCGTTCCAGACACACACACACACGCACACGCACACGCACACTCACTCAGTTCCACACACTCACATGTGCTTAAGTTGTCACAGCAAAGCACAAAACTCGTAACTGAAACAGTTGGCGCCGGGACCACCCGGCAGTTGGTACCGCCTACAGCCCGCGCCTGGTCCCAGCCCCTCCCCGCCCCCCAAAATATCCAGTCATAGTCCGGAGCCGTGCTTTGAGTTAATTGAATTCGGCGTAGTTTAAGTTATACGGCAAAGTCATAAACTTGCGCATATGCGTAAAACTCTGCTAGCAGCTCGCAGCTCGCAACTCTCAAGTCTGTGGCTGCGGCTGTCATATATACTATACATACCGTTATTTATGTACTGCCAGCACGCATACAAACACCCACACCACACACACACACACACACACATGTGTGTGTGTGGGGCTTTTAGTGCCGCCTTTTGCTTTGCATCAAAACTCGTGCCGCGGCACTTAAAGTGCTTTATTATTTGCAAAGCGAACGGAATTTGAGCAGCTAGCAACAACCATTACTTATGGTTATATTATAAACGGAAATGCTTCCCCTGCCCGCACGCCCTGAGCCCATCTTACAGCAAGTTGCATGCAACATGAATTTCAAAGAAATTGTGGAACATACATATATATATATATATATACATATATATATATATATATACATATATATATATATATATACATATATATATATATATATACATATATATATGGAATGGAGCTGCGAGTTTTTGGGCAAGCAGAGCTTACAAAGTAATCTATTTAAATATATAAATAATAAAATAGAATATATAAATAGAGAAAATTGATTTAAATTGAGTCAAGTTTAATAGAAATTAATTTATTTTGTTGTAAATGCAATTCAGAGTATTTATTTATGTTAGTATTCAGTAAAGTTTTTTTAATTAATGATAAAAATAATTGTATATTATTATAAAATGTAATATGAAATATAATGTAATTGAATTTAAAAATAAATAAAATTCAGAATATTCCACAAATATTCTCATTTAGAGCTAGACTTTTTAGCTCGCAAATAACTGTTAACCGTTTGCAGCTTTACACTGTGCTCGCAAGATCAACCGAAACAGAACATACTTACTAGCTCTCTCCCTTTCTCTTTCTCGCTAAGCAAATGCCTTCGGTTCTTTTCGTTTTGGTTTTCGGCTGAGCGCTCGCAACTATTCGTGTAATGTTCATTTCACGAACATCGTGTGGAGAGCCATACGATTGATGCTCGCTGAATAAGGCTCAGTCAGTGAGCAGAGTGAAACTCAAAGAGTCGATGCAAGCTGCCATCACTTGCACATACACATGCACATGCACAACACTCGCATCTCCCTCTCTTTCTCGCTAAGCAAATGCCTTCGTTTCTTTTCGTTTTGGTTTTCGGCTGAGCGCTCGCAACTATTCGTGTGATGCTCATTTCACGAACATCGTGTGGAGAGCCATACGATTGATCCTCGGTTCAGTCAGTGAGCAGAGTGAAACTCAGAGTCGATGCAAGCTGCCTTCACTTACATATTACACATGCGCATGCACAACACTCGCATACACACACAAATGATTTCTGGCTGCATTGATCGTGATCGATCGTGAACGAACTCGTTGAAGAACCGATCCAATTGGCTGCTCTCTGAGTTGCTCTCTAACTTTCAGAAGCGTTCAACAGATATTGGCGAGCTCTGCTAATAAAAATTCATATAAATAAAATAGCTTGCTCTGCTTTACCTCAATTTCTCAACAATTTTCAACAAAAGACTATAGCATAAAGTAAATTCCTCTCATTTAACTTAAAGTAAGCAAATTTTTAGTGTTTGCAAGTAAACTTTCTTACATAAACCATAAACTCTCTATGGCAGAACTTATATTTCACTTCCTTTTCAAAAAGTCGCAGCTAACTAACTGTTTGCTATGAAACTTCAGACATCATAAAGTCAACAGCTGACAGCTTTTGATATAGTGCAAAAATGAGGAAATAAGAAGAAAACTGAACAAGAACAAGAAGCAGAAGGGGAAGGGGAAGAAGAGGAAGATGAACAAGTGTGAAAAAATGCCATGTGAAGAAACTTGTGTGTGAATATGACTTATATACACAATACTCTATAAATACACACACATACAAATCACATATATGCATATGTGTGTGTGTGTGTGTGTGTGAGTGCTTTCGCACTATAAGTGCGGCACTTCCGCTACAAACCACAGCAAATGGGAGCCATCTTCATGTGGCAGCCACAACTTAATACCACTTTAAATTACTTTCATTTCCGTTTTTGTTATTCCAAGCGCGTCCTCCAGTGGCTGCCACAGTCGCTACCTAATGTACCACTAAACCACCCACCATCCAAACAGCCAAACACCAAACCACTCTCACATTTACCCGCCGGGTAGCGTAGCTGCATGAACAGCTCCTTGTTGTTTGCCTGTTTCAGTTTCATTTCGAGTTTTGAGGCATTGCTTATTCTTAATTAAGTTGTGCGCCACAGAAATACTTGCGAACACTTTTTGTAGCCTCTAAAAAGTTGCTGTTGCTGCTCCACAAGAACAACAACAACAACAACAACAACAACAAAAACAACAACAAGGGCAAGAACAACCAATATAACAATATTTACAACAGCTGCGACTTTGTCTGGCGTTGAACTTTGCACTTGACATGTCTACGAGGTGCGTGACACGAGTCCGCCCATAGCTTACGCCCCACGTCTCACGCCCCCTCCTACTCTCTGCCATTTCCTCTTGCTATCTGCTGCTCTACAAAGTAAGGCTGTGCAAAATTCATAACTATAAAAATAAGCAGTACTCTGACGGCTTGTGTGGGCGGTCGTGCGAGGCGTGGCTTAGTGTTGATTAGCTGGCTTAGCCTAAGACGCCACGGCTGTCGTTTAATTAAATTATAAAATTAAATTGTTAATTAAATTACATGTCAATATCTTTCAAATGACAGCTCCACCCTCACCAAGCACCCAAAACCACAAAGCTACAGCAGCTCTTAGCTAAGAGCGCATTGCGCGCTCTCTTAACATCGCTGGCAACTGCGCACAAAGCGCACACCGACGCGTCGCAGTCACAGTCGCAGTCGCAGTCGCCGTCATCGTCACAGCCTCAGTCGCTGTTGGCTACAGCGTCGACAGCGCATTGCAATTGCTCGCAGTGTTGTACAACAACAAAATAGTCGAGGTTAACATGCCGGCAATTAATTTCTGCAGCTGAAAATTCAATTAAGCAGCCATAAAAAATGCTTAACAGAAAATACAAAAACAAAATACAAAAAAACATAGTTGAAGGCTCAAAAAAAAGCAGACAAAATGGCGAATAATGCACAAGGTTTCTGCTGCCTCGCTGCAGCTGCAAATGAAGAGTTGTTAAATTGAAGATTGGCAGATTGCATTTTAAATCCGCTTAACAGACGCCCACGCAGCAAAGCTGCTGCAGCAACAATTATGACAAGTCCAACACAAACGGGCGGAACTTTGTGGTCAGCCAATTAAAAATGGACTACAAATGGGCGGAAGTCGTTGAAAGAAGTCATACAAACTCTACTCGACTAAAAAATACCCAACAAAAGGTGAAACTGGGTTTCATCGTAAGTTAATTAAGTATTAATCAGTTCAAGCATTAAAATTGATTTAATCTGTAAAAGCTAATTTCTTTAGAAATTAATCTGACTTTCATAATCTATGATTTTAATTAACTTTTATTATTAACTAATCTCCAGCCAACTTGCTCTCTTCCCATGTCTATCAAAGCCAATTTCTGCACAAGTTTTAGTCATACTTTATATACCTCAGAGCTTGCCCTAGGGTATATATATGCTGCAGCACACAATAACTTTATAAATAAGCCAAGTTGGAGCTGAAGCTGAAATATGAAGCAAGGCAACAACAAAGCTTGCTGCATTACGAACAAAAACTATATATATTTTTATGTACCTACATACATCAAATAGTGGCATGGAGTGTGGCTAGTTTTTTTTTTTTGCTGCAACTGCAGCGACATAAATAGATTTAAATGCCGCAGGGATTTGTATTTTCTTATTGGACTTTGCGTAACTTTTAAATTACGAGATGTAATTAAAAAGTTAGCGCAATGCTGTTTGCGCTTTGCCAGTCTACTTTTATATATAAATCCCTATATAAAGGCAAGCTTATATAGAGCTTAACATGTAATGGATTTGCTTGTAAGCTGCAACTTAGTTTTTATATTAAATTTTTAACATCAACTTTTCTTACCAGTTTTTTACAGTCTTTTTGTATGGAATTGCAATAACTTACCTGAAATGAAAGAATCAAAATAAGTAAATTATTATTATTGCATGAAACAAATTTCTATGTAATTTATTTTACCATATTTTATTTATACATATAAATCTATCTGAAAATCTACGAGCCCCAAAAAGTATGCTACACAAATTTGATGAATTGAATGCAAGTTAAATAAAAGAAATTTCGAATAAAATTTATGGAAAATAAAAAGAACAGTTCTTTTTTATTACAATATTAAAAAAGAGATTTATTTTAATTTACTAAAAAAATTTATAAAAATTTTATTTTGATATGCTAAAAATAGAATACATCGCTTTAAATTAATCGTGCAAATATGTTAGTAAATAAAATAGGATATATTTTTAATAATTGCTGAGATTGCTATCTTAGTAAATAAACTTTTTTTAGTTGTACTATAATTCAAAGTGCTTTTATATATAAATGCACTAAATACATCAAAAAGGCATTGCCAGATCTTACATTTCAAGGCGAACAGACACTTAAATGAAGAAGCCTACATTGAAAGGGCAGCTGATTTTACTTAAGAGTATATATGCATATTTAATGGAGCTGCAAGCTGCTGAGGCTTGTTAAGCCTCGGCTGAATTTGATTAGAGCCTGCCACAGCCCCGAACGCCTGCGCGACAATCGGCGAAACCAAATGGAGTGTTGCAGAGCTGGTTAGTTGGGGCCACTTGTGCTAGCTGCAGCTGCAGCTGCAGATGAAGCAAATAGTTAATCGCCGTTGCCATTGCCATTGCCGTCTGCGCTCGCAATCAGCTGCAATTGAAACTTCGTTAGGCGGCAAGGACTATGCGTGCAGCTGCAGCTAATCAAATTAGGCTTCGCTCCACTCCACTCTAGATCAGCGCTCAAGCACCGCCAGCACCAAGGACAATTCCTGTGCAATCAAGAGCTGAGCTGAGCTGGGAGCTGGGAGCTTGTCTATAATCAAAATTTTGCCTTGAGTATGAAAGCTTTTATGCAAGTTCAGCTCTTGAGTAGGGAAGTTTTACTTATTATGCGAAATAATTTCATGTAAATTTAAGCTAAACAAGCGGCTCAATGCACGCATGGAATAGTCTGAAGATACAATTGTATCTAGATACATTCCATTTGCAATTGGCAATTGCATTTTGCGAAAGGGGGCAGGCAACTATTTGGTTATGTATGGCAGACGTTTAGTTTGATTTATGCATGCAGCATGCAGCATGCAGCATGCAGCATTTTGATGGGCGTAACTGGTATGCAACAATTTAATTGCCAACTGAATGTTTATTGATTTATGTGTGTAATGCACATTAATGCCACACAACGAGCTACAAAGATATGCAACAGAGCATTTGGCAGAAGCCATTTGACCATTCGACCTCGAATCGAAACAAATGGCATGAACCCATAGATATATATCTGCATATACATATATGGAATGGAATGGCAAAATGTATCAAAATTATTTTAATAACTATACAATTCGAGCGCTCGATTGCAGCTGGCTAAATTGCCCTTGGGCACATTTAAATGTGCAACAATTTATCAACGGCAATTATCATTATCCAATATACGAGTGTATAAACAATATATTTACATATATGCCTGCATATGTATAAGTATATACATTCTGATTATTGGTAATGCAATTCGATTTGAAATTAGTTCAATTGGATTAGTGCGTTCACAGAATGGAATTTCAGTTTGGATCGCTCTTTTTTTCAATATAATTTCAATATAATTTAATTTAATTTTAGTTGTAAAATTTAATTTAAAACTCTATTGTCAACATTTTTTTTTTATTTTTAAATATTAATTGCTATAAGCTTTTTATTATATATAAAAAAAATTTACATTACTTTTTTATTAATATTAAATATTTTTATATTATTTAAAATATAAATTTTTCTATTCTTTGCTTTTTATATATAGTAATATTAGTATTTAATTTTATTATTATTTTATTATAAGTATTTTTTATTTTATTTCAATAATTCGTTTTTGTATTTATTTTAATTTAAATTTTCATATATTTTTATAAAGCTTTTTATTTAATTTAAAATATTATATTGTAAATTTTGGTATATTTGCATTGCTATTTAAATTGTTCAAATTTGGTTGCATTTTATTTTGACAGAAACTTGTGTTAAATTGTTGCAACTTTTTGTTTGTAGCCCTCGAGGGCCACGCCCACAGCGGCACTGAGTGTGTGATTCTCTGGATGTGACAGTGAACAGGCACAGTCTGCGGTAGATGTGTGCACGTGTGTGTGTGTGTGTGTGAAAATCAAAACTTTTTCCCGCATGACTCTTGTGAAATGTTAAATTGTACTAGAACAGGGCACAGTGGTCAAATGTTTCTAATAAAGTAAAACTAAAATTGCATAGATAAAAATACAAAAAATATTAAATTATCTAAAATTTTGCCATGTAAACATTTATTAAATTACAAATAATATATGTATATATATTCACAATCAGTCAAAATCTTTAGCTAAGAGCAAACACCTCTAACTTTTGCTCCACTGTGATCCACACAATTTGCAACGCAACAAACTAACAACAACTTTGGGCATGACAAAACCAACTAACCGACAAATGAACAGACAGACAGTGAGACAATGGCCCACATACAATTGCGAAGCGTGCCCTTTAGGCTATACAGCAGTTACACCATCTAACAGCAGGCTAACAACATGCCACGCCCTGCTGCCGCCCCCTGTGCCGACCACCTTTTAGCTAAGCAGATTTGCGCTGGCGCGTCGCATGAATAATTTGCCAAATTAATAAATAATCACGGATTTTCTGGTTTGTTAGCTTTACGTTTGCATCTCTCTGCCCACTGCCTGCCTGCCTGCCTGCCGGCGCACAGCAATAGCCACAGCAACAGCCCAGACCAGACCAGACCAGCCCCTACTTGATTTCTACTAACGCGTTCCCAGTTGGAAAGTAAATTGTTTAGTGAATCCAGCGAATGGTGAGCCATGGGGAAAACTGGTGTCCAGTCACGCATGTAGTTGGCACATCTAATGGATTGTTTGCCATTTACCAAGAGGCCCCCAAGCAATGACTGTCTCTCTCTCTCTCGCTCTCTCTCTCTCTCTGTCTCTCACTATCTCTCTATTTCAGTTTGTAAATTGTTATGAAAAATGTGATTTACATGCGAAATTTGCATTTGGAATGTTGCCCACAAAATGAAATTCATTCGTGAACATTTTGACAAATTGTGAAAAATTATGAAAATTGCGCCAAATTAAATATACATTTAAGTGTTTTTTTTTTTTGTAGCTTCTGCTGTTGTTATTATTTCTGTTTTTGTTGTCTATTTGAATGAGGCGCTCCCAGTGCGACTTAGTTTGTTTAATTGCTTGTTTCATTTGCCAATTGGCAGCCACTCGATGGCTTCAATTAAAATGCCAATTAAGAAAATTTCAACTTCCGAAACATGCATTTCCCTTTGTCGGCTCCCTACACACACACAAACACAAACACACACACACACACACACACACACACACACACTCATTCAGGCTGCCTGTCTGTGTGCCATATTAACGGAAATTAATTTCTGTGTTGCATTTCGTTCATTTTTTCTGCTCATTTTTCTTTCCCTTAATTTTCCATCACTTTCATATTTTATATACCCAGCGTATATATGTATATATATGAAGTTCTTCTTCATTTTTGTATTTTTTTTTTTTGTTTTTTTTTTTTTTGTTTTGCAACAATGAAGCAATTTTTATAATTTTCACTCTCTTTGCAGCTGCTGCTGCTGTTCATTTCCTTCTGAATGCACAAAATGTGCCATTGCCATATGAAAATTGCAAAGGCAACCAAAAGAACTGGGAAAAAGCCATGTGCAAAACGAACTGACAAACGGCAAAACGGCAAAACGGCAAATGCAAACGCAAACTGAATGCATTCAATGCGTCCATCCGTTTTGCTTCGTCCATCAATCCGTGCTACATGGTAACTGCAGCTGCCTTTCCATTGTAATGAATGCGTCGTCATATGCATGACTGATTGACTGAGTGACTGACTGACTGACTGACTGACTGTTGCAATGAAATGAGCGTGTGAACAAGCTGATTCAACGTGGCGTATGATTAATTTTGGTTTCATTATAATTTGCTAACACATTTCTGTTTATAATTGCGAGCTAGTTGCTATTGATATTTGATATATCTATGTACTTTGCCTCTAGCAATATACGAAATGTGCTCATTGGCTCATTAATTGTGTTTAAATTTTTGTGTTGATATGGGTAAAGTGTTGATTTAAGGCAAATATCTATGTTGAATATACGTAAAATATGTGTAAAAGTACAACAGGTTTATCCATAGATTTAAGGATATACAGTAATATGGATAGATAGCTAGATAAATTGCATGATGCAGGCAGGATGCTCAAATAGTAAGTAAATAAGTAAATAGTACAGAGAGAGAAGAACATTGTTAAAATGACTCAAATGTTAATCTTAAATCATGAGGATCTTTCTGATTGCGTATATATAATATTATAAGCTTGCTTACATTATATATGTACATGCCTTAGGGATCTTTCTCTTCGCCTGCATAATCATATTATAAGCTGAATTTATGAATCTCCAATGAGTTTGGTGCTAATGAACTGTAGTTGCTTAAAGATTCAACTATGTCTTAAACTAAACTCTCTCTCTCTCTCTCTCTCTCTCTCTCTCTCTCCCTTTCTCTCCGTCTTTCTCTCCCTCTTTCTCTATATATAATCAATATCAATATAATTTCTTTAAATATTCTGACTCATTCCCTCTAATTATTATGAAAAAAAAAATCAATCTCAACTCCAACTCTCACTCCACACCTACAGTAACTAAAAAAAAATCTATACTTGACTTAATATAGAATTCAGTTTATTTACCTTTACCGTTTGCATTTGCAGTTATCAAAACCAATTCCCGCATTTTCCAACACTGTAACTAGGCATTGGCTTTACTAGCTAAACCCTTGGGAAGTTTTATAGACTCTGGCAATGGGTGCAGCGGCCAGCTGCACAGTGGGCTAAATTACTTCAATTACTAAGCACATTTTCGTTGAATTGACATTTTTTCGCAGAACTTTGCATTACATATGCAAGCTGCCTTGATGTTGGCTCTCATATTTCGTTCGAATTGCAAGCCATTCGGCTCTGACCAACAAAGCCAAAAACAATTTTCACTGATTACGCGCGTGGGCGTTGCCATTGGCTTTGGCATCAGCAGGCGGCTGTCCCTGTCGCACCTGTCCAACGCTTCATCATTCATTTTGTATGAGCGTCGAGCTGGTACGGCTGCTTGGTCGTGTTCATGTCTAGAAATGCAAATTGCAGGCAATCAATGACCACAACAGCAACAATGAGCAGACACACACACACACACATACGCATACGCATAGAATCATTGTAAACGCACACACACATGCATGCATTCATAGTGGCAGCAGAGCAATTTCATATGTCACAATGCAAACCACAAGCTCGCCGGCACGTTTGTACCCAGCTCGGGTGCCCATTGTCCTGTGTCCACCTGTTTGGGCATGTCCTGTGCTCAAAACTCTCTGCTCTGCTCTGTCTCTGTCTCTGTGTCTGCTGTCTGGCAACAATTGGCACGGCTGCATGTGCATGCAGCAAAGCCTGCCTGCCGCTCATTTACCTCGGCTCATAACACCTTAGTGAGCGTCTCTCACTCTATGTTCGGCTGCCTGCCTGGCTGCCTCCTGCCTCCTGCTTGCTGACTCCTGCTTTAGGTGTTGAGCCAAGGGGCATTTGTTGCCTGATTTATGCTCAGGCCCGTGCGCATTGTTTGCTTCGACTTGACAGCCAACACTTGGACGAGTTGTCAGGCAATTAAAGCTTCGCCTTTGCTGCGTTTAAATTACACATAATTAATGTTGCTTATATTATATCAATTCTCAATGGAATATTCTCACAGCTGCCATTGCGGTTCACACTCAAGTCAAGTGAGCGCCGCCAGCTTAATTAGGCGCCTTGTCGCAATTGTCTCGGAACACGAGAGAGAGAGAGAGAGAGAGAGAGAGAGAGAGAGGAGACACGAGTCAGGTGTCTCGAGCCTGACTCCTAGTTCGGTTCGTTTTGGGGTTTTCGGTTGGTTTTGGGGGTTTTTGGTTTTGGTTGTAGCCTGGTCAGTCACTCGGTTAGTTAGCCCCATTTGCCATTTGCCATTTGCCATTGTGTGTGGCATTTCAAGCTGTGCAAAGGTGAAAGGTTGAATGTGCGCACACAAGAGTGCCAAGAGAATCCATTCGAAAAGCAATTAAAACTTGGCATCGCTCTTAGTTGTTTATGTTTTAGCAACTAACTACTTTCAGCTTTCAGCTTTCAGCTTACGGCTTTCGGCTTTTAGCTTTCAGCTGCTTAGCTCAATGCAAATCCCCAGGACAAGGTCGGGTCGCATTAACCTGTCTTAGCTCTCGTAATAACATATTTACATCAAAGTGCCATAAAATATTTAAAGGGCAGGAGGTTGACGCTGCGAGTCCGAGTCCGAGTCCAAAGTCTTTGCTCTGGGCCACATCCGTCTCAGGTCCAACCGCACTCCACTTCCGCCAGCCATCGAACTTGACCAGCTGTGCGCGTGCGAACTTTCAAAACTTAACAATGAAAAACGCTAGAGAACATTTTTAAAGGCAACAACAACAGCAATAGCAATAGCAGCAGCAACTCGCAACAAGCTGCAACTTAAGCTGTAAAAACTTTTGCAATAACTCTTGTGTGGCTGGGTCGGCAAATCTGCGCGCATCCATAAAACACGAAACGAAAAGACGAAAAAACGAGAACAACAAATAAATAAATAAAAAAAAAAAAAAGTGTTCGAGACTTTTGTTGTTGTCGCTGGGATATAAAAGCAAAATTAACGC
Source organism: Drosophila koepferae (assembly GCA_030914345.1). NCBI lineage: Eukaryota > Metazoa > Arthropoda > Insecta > Diptera > Drosophilidae > Drosophila > Drosophila koepferae. The sequence continues at coordinate 14,099,394 of JAUESR010000202.1, forward strand.
AACGCATCGACATTCGAGGTGAACTCTCTCCAGAGTCGCAGCGGCGTGTGCCGAGGTGTCAGCAATGGAGGTCCGAGCTGCGAGCTGTGAGAGTCGAGAGTCGTAAGTCCGTGTCCAAACTGCAAAGAGGCGACACCCAACCTCTGCTCCCATGCCCAGCCAGCGGGAAAACCGCGTAATAATAAAATATGATATGAAAAACCTTGTAAAGCGCCTTTCAGACAATTTATAACAGCAAAGGCAACAGCAACAGCAGCAACAGCAGTTGGAACAATCCACAAGGGCAGCTCAGGGAATGGAGATAGAGCTCCAAAAGCAAGCATAGCAGCTGGCAGCTGGACCGCGGACTGCTCAGTATTCGATTAAAAATAAAAGGCAAATAAATGCTGTAAATATTGGATTTCGCTGGCTCGTTGTATATGCCACACCCACGCGCACAGTGGGCGCACAATGTTGTTGTTAAGCATCAAATTTAGATAAGTTTTTCTAGTTGTTTGGGAAGAATATTAAAAGGAGAGCACAAAAATAATAATAAGATAACTTTGATAAGCTTAGTTTATGTCGACATTAGTTGTTTTATTCTATATTTTTGTATTTAGCTTACTTCACCTGCAGGCAATCTCTATGTAATTCCTTATTAAAATGTATTTTTGAGCAACATCATGTCTATTTTTATTTCAATATACCAACTTTAATACATCCTGCATATTCTTATTCATATTGCCAGTTGTATGTTTCAATCATATCAGCTTTACTTATAGCTTATGGCTTTCAGCAGAGCTGCCATAACAAATTACTTTATCTTCATCACAATTTTATAGCTCTTACATATAGTTAAGTGTTCCACTGTGCAATGTCAAGATTTGTTTGCCAGGCGAATGGGTTGCAATCAAATTTATTGCGCGTCGAAATGCTGCCAGCAACAGCAACAGCAACAACAACAACAACAACAACAGCAATAACAATGACAACAACAGCAGAGGAAGGACAACAAGCAGCCGCAGCATCGACAGCAGCCAAACGGAAGCAACGCAGCAACAGGAAGGCCCCAAAGTGGATAATATTAAAACGCAATGCTGGACACTGACTCGTTGCTGCTGCCGCCGCCAAACGTTGTTTCATTGTTGGCTAAGCAGGCAGGCCGGCCGGAGCAGTGCAGTGCAGGCGAACAGGAACTGTAGGTTGAGACGGAAGTGTTACCAGCCCGCAGTTGTGGTAGCTGCAGATAGATGTACACATTTATATATATATATAAAGATATATATATATCTGGCATTTTTTTATTGAAATATGAGAGGCTGGCTGGCAAGTGCGTTGGCTGTCAGCTGCTCTCAGCTGTTTCTGCACTTTGAGCTCACATCCAGCGACTGCACGCCCACTGAACACACCGCCCAATGGCCAAAATGTCAAGTGTCAGCCAACAAATTGGGTGGATGGGCTTAAGTTCAGTGCTTGCGGGCCGCCAAAATGTCATAATGTGCATCCTTTTGATGGCAACTTCATGTCACTTGCAGTTGCTGTCCGCATTAACCAACAGCAGCTGCTGCTGTTGCTGTTGCTGCTGCAGTGAGTGCCACAGTTTTTGGCTGTTCGGCCAGTTTAAAGCCGCATGTTTTTGGTCACTTGCATTTAAGCCACTGCGCCTGACACTGTCGCGGCTTTTTGGGCCAACGTCGCGTATACGTAATGCGCCTTTTTGTTGCCCTTGTTGCTGCTGCTGCTGTTGCTGCTGTTGCTGTTGCTGTTGCTCTTGCTGTTTGTTTGCATTGTGTTGCTGCTGTTGCACACTTTGTCACTTTTGTTTTTACGCTCTCGCTTTATTGAGTTAATCGCTTTATGTGCCCCCTGTTGTACAGCACTTCTGACAGCGAAAAAAAAAAGAGGGGAGCTACTGCTACTGCTGCTACTGGCAAACAGGATTCGATATAGCTACACACACACTCACTCATACACACTCTCCCTCTGTGAAGCATTCGGTATTTGCCATTCGAGCATGTTTGCCTTTCTGCACTTTCTGCCAGCTCAACACTTTTAATTAATCTGCATCAGATAGTTGTTCCCACTCTCTCTCTCTCTCTCTCTTCTCTGCTTCTCCCTCTCACTCTCTCACTATCCACTTCACTGTGCCTTTTGCAGCTCTTAATCGTTGCAACTCGTTTTTCGTTTTTGGCAAACAAAGTTTAATGTGTTTTTATTGATTGCGTCAATATGCGGCCCTTTTGTATATGCACATTTTATTGTGGCTGCTATATAAATATACACATATATATATATATACGCCACGCCCACCGCCCATCACTGCGTGTGTTCAGCGGGAATTTTGATTGAGCGCCCGTTTGTTGATTTATGTGCAGCAGTTCGGGAATTTATGTGCGGTCGTTGAAAAATGCAAAAACGCGGGCACGAAAAACACAAGAAGAAATTCCAATTGAAATAAAATAGGAAAATTCATATGCGATTGCTAAAAAAACACACACACACATACACCCACACAGTTTGCTGTATAATTAAAGGTAAGTGCACATATTTTAATTTTACATTCAAATATGCGTGTAAATAACGACGGCGTGAGCACCATGTAAACATGCTGAAGTGGAAAATCAGTTGATTTTCAAAGTGGTTTTCCATTGAATGCAGCTGCTACATAGATGAATAACAGCTATCGATAATATTAAATATGAATTAAGTTTTCGATAGGTTTGCATATGTGTAAAGAACAAATATGAATGCATCAGAGAAATTGATGGCAACTAAACTCTTGCTGAAGATTCAATTTGATCGTCACACGCTTCGCATGACAGATCAACAGACAGAAATATCATACTCTCTCAATCTAGCTCTGAGCAGACTTCGGTTATTATACTTTGTTCCCAAAGGGAAAAAAGTATATTGGTTTTGTGCAATGTCCGTCTTGCTGTCCGTCCGTCTGTCCGTCTGTCCGTCTGTCCGTCTGTCCGTATGAACGCAATATTTTTCGGCGCTATTAGAGCTAGAGACTTGAAATTTTAAACATATACTCATATATGCTCCCGAATTATAAAGTGTAAAAATTTTCCCGATCCGCCCACTAGGGGCGTGGCAAATCGGAAAACTCTTCCGCCCATAGTTAAGTTATCATACTAGATGATGAGCTAGAGAGTTGCAATTTGAAATGTATACTCGGGGTGACAACCCAAGTTCAAAAAGCTATGGCGGATATATCTACGCCCATTGGGGGCGTGGCAAATCGGGAAATACGTATCTTCTACACCGTTAAAGCTAGAACGCTGAAATTTTGCATGTGAGTTAATGTTATGATTCTAAGAAGATCGATCAAAAAGTTATATGTCTACGCCCATTGGGGGCGTGGTAAATCGGACCTGAATATATAGTGATTTTTCAAATTGTGCTATATCTTGAACACTATTGACACTAGAGACTTGAAATTTTGCATGTATACTCGGGTTGACAGCCCAAGACCAATAAGCTATGGTAGATATATATACGCAAACAGGGGGCGTGGCAAACCGCAAAAGTTTATATCTCCTACAGTTTTAGTGCTAGAAGCTTGAAATTTGGATGGTTGAGTTACTAATGTTCTCCTCTATCGATGCCCCAAAAATAATTTTTCAGCCTCTTTGGGGGCGTGGCATATCGATAAATACCCTGTAATTTTCGCATTTTTGGAATGTAAGCAACCAAATTTTGCAGGCATGTTAGCCTCGGCCTTTTCTAAGAACTGGCAAAAAATTATGCGTCTACGCCCACTGGGGGCGTGGCAAATCGGCAAAGAAGTTTGTTGTGGCCAACTGCATAATTCATGCATATAATAGCTTAGTAGCAATTGCTAAGATGGCAAAAAGCATTTTAACATAAATATAATAATATTAATAAATTTTAAAAAATAAAATTGATAAGTTTTTGATTAATAAATAAAAAGTTTCCACCGGGATTCGAACCTAGGTCTTTTGAAAACAACATGTAATCGTTAGCTAAACCTAAATCAATTCACAGCTGATCAGCTGACCAGCTGATCAGCAGCTTGTGACGAAACAAAACAATACAATCGCAATTCTTGCAATATGTATACACTTTTGGATGTGTATACACTTACACATAAATACATATATGCATGCATAGAAAAACTGCTTGCCCCACACAGCGTGGCAAATCGGAAAAATTGTTTTAGTTTTTGCTTAAATGCAAAATTCATATGCGTATGTTTATAAATTATCATCAATTGGCAGCAAGCATTTTATAATAAATATACAAATATAAAAAAATAAAAAATAAATAATTTTTGAAAAAAAGGTTTCTACGGGATTCGAACCCACGCACCTAAGTATAGCTTGCATAGTGCTTACCACCAGCGCCACTGCCCTGACCTGCACTACATTAACTAAAACCAAATAAGACATTGTAATGCATTGCTAGAGCGCCTTTTGACAAAACTAAAATAACGATCGAAAAATTCCCAATTCAGTCACAATTCGTAGAATATTCTGGCATGCAAACTTTTGTATGTATACTTAGAAAATTGTGTATACTCGTATAGTGTGTACATGTGTAAATCTGTATGTATGTGTAGGAAAAACGTTTGTTGCTTGCCATGTACGTTTTCTAATTGCCGAAATATTTCGTTAATTAAATGTTTATTAAATAAATAAGATGCACCTATGGGAACAAAGTATATCGCAGTTAGTGGCGCCTAACTGCAACGTTCTTACTTGTTTTCGTTTTCATGTTCGGCTGAGCGCCTAATCACGAACTTCGTTTAGAGAGCGCCACGATTGCCATTCGCACAATGAGACTTAGTAAACGAGCAAATACACACATACACATACGAAGACAACGCTCGCATACACACCAATACATACATAAAAGACTTTTCGTCTCATCAAACTCAACCTACGATCGCGAACGAACTCGTTGCAGAGCCGAAGCAGTCGATTGCTCTCTGAGAGTGTTAGTCAATTACATTTATACGTAGACATTGGGTATGGCTTAGCTGCTCTATATTCATCAATATGTATTCAACTCGTAAATGTGTATGCATATTATATGTATATGACGAGGGATTGGCAGACCTAAGAATAATATAATACACATTTAAGCAATTGTCGAGTTGTTGCTTGAGTGTCTTGAGGGAGTGTGAGCACAGGTTGAATAACATTCCCGCGCTGCATACTTTAACTCCTACAAAAATGATTGCTAATCAACATATAATATTGAACAGACTCTGTAATCAAGCTATGCTAGACTCCTCTATCTCTTCCACTTAAATTAACAGCTTTAATTTGAATTCACACAATATCGTTTCCTAACCAACGTATGCCAGCTAAACTTCAATTACTACATTTTCATCAAGTATATTCACAAATATATATGCACTAGAATCTCTAGCAACAAACACATTTTCAAATAGAAAAATTTACAATTCGTGCAGCAATTTATGCATGCAAATTGTGCTATTATTTATGATTCTTATTAACTCATCTCGCTTGCATAGCAAAGTATTTCCTTTGTCTCAAAAGAAAATCCTTGAAGATTTCTATTTGCTTTCATAATTCGCCATGGCATTATTGCACTGCCCACGCGTCCCCCCTCACATACATAATGTTGCATTATCTGCAATACATTTGCATAACACTCATACGCCCCATGAGCATTAAGTCAGTCAGCAGAGACAGTAAGGCAGCCGCAGTTGGCCCAAAGAGATAGAATAGAATAAGATAGATATGAACGAAATATGTAAATAATATTTCAACAATAATTGCTTTTCAAACTCAAGTGCCAGCGTCAAGCATCCTTTCATCTATCTCTATCCCACTCACTCTCTCTCTCTCTCTCTGTCTGTCTCTCTTCCTCAGTCACTTTCTTGCATTTCAACAGCATTTTCTTGGTTGCTGGAAACAAAAGGAAATGTCCAAGTGCTGCTGCTAAAAATAATTAAAATTTAAAACGGAATAAATGCACAAGAATAACATTTACATTTATATCCTTGTCCAAAGACTTTGCTGCTGCTGCTGCTCTGCTGCAGCTCTGCTCGTTGCTTTACAAATAAATTCAAATTCAACAAGTTGAGTTGAGCTGCGTACTGATTCACTCGAGAGAATAGAAAACGTATTTAAAATTAAACTAATGCTTATAGTTATTGCAAAACTATGGCGAACTCAAATGCCAGTGCACATTGAATTGCAATGAGGCAACTTGTCTTCAATTGATGCTGAAATGTCAACTGAAATGTCATGACAGTTGGCAAGCAGTCCAACTCGGAAGTGAATGAGAACGGCAAAGCGGGTGCTTCAAGTGTCCCATTTTAACAACTTGAGGCAGCTGCAAGGATGGACAGCAAGCCTGACTGCCAGACTGCCAGACTGCCTGTCTGATGATTATCTTCTATATGTCCAGGCAACCGCAATTGAAAAGCAACTACGAACTCGCTCACCAGTCCATAATGCAGCCAAGCAGGCTGTTAGGCAAGGAACAGAGATAGGTACCTCTCTCTCTCTCTCTCTCTCTCACTGTTCTCTGTTCTCTGTTGGCCAAGACCAAGCAGCTGCTGGCAATTGTTTTTGTGCAGGCAATTGGATTTGCGTTTTGCTCACATGCTGATACGACAGCAGCTAGCAGCGAGCAACGTGCAACGTGCAGCATCGTAATATTAATATTAGTCTTGGATAATGGCACAGAACTTGACTCCCAAAGTGGATGTCAGTGCGCAATGGGAGTTGCCAGCCAGAAATTGCAGTTGGATAAGCAAAATGTTAGATAAGGGAAATGCCATTAAAGCCGAACATGGCTAGAGTTAACTAGCAAGCGTTCGTTTCGTTCCTTTGGCATTGCCACTTGAAACTAATGCATGTTATTAGCCTTTGATGCAGTCGAGTCAAGCAATTGCAATTGAAGCAGGTGTGAGTGCAGCATTCACATACAATTTTCTATAGAATTTACTGGAAATACGCTCAATCAATTTAATCGCTTGCCACATTTTGACACACTTGAGAGATAACTTTGAAACTGGCAAAAGTTAATATAAGCCAATTATCAAGTGAGCGAGGCAAGTAACATAAGTAAATTATAATTATATTAATAATGCTGTTAACAAAGCTACAGAGCTCGCACAGCAACCAGGACTAGACTAAGTCGAGCAGCTTTTACCTTCAGCAACAAAATGCAATCAACGCGTCCTTGACAAACAAATTTGCGAGGCACTTTTAAGCTTTTTGGGTTGGCAGTCGACGAGCGACGAGCGACGAGAGTCAAGAGCTCTTCAAGCAAAAGAAAAGCCAATTATAATTAAAACAAATTCCATTTCGCCTTATCAGCGTCCGAGTTATCAAGCGCGATAGCGGCCCAGGGGAAAACGCTGCACGAGAAACATTTTCCCCGGTTGTCGAGGGGCGTGAAGTGTGGCCGTAGCGCGTCCTGGCAACGAGGGCTGCACACACACACAAAATACAATATATACCTACACAAATATACATATACATATATACATATACTTTTTTGTGTGTGTGTGTTTCTAGCTGCCGCAGGGCTACATACTAACGACACTCAAATCAAATGCGATAATCTATGACCCGAGGGGGAGACACGACGCAAAAAGGCTGTCAGAAAAAAAAGAACGAAAATCAGAAAAAGAACGTAGAGAGAGAGAGAGGGAGAAAAAAAATGAAACTTAGCAGAGAAAAACAAAAATAAGTAGCCGCACTTAATATTTATGAGTAGCATTCGCATGCAGCTTTAATGGACAAGTGGCTGGCAAATATGCACAACGCTTTTGTGGGTCAGACTAGCAGATATCCTATACTATTATAGCACTATGCTGTTGACTCTTATAAAGTTGTTCTGTTTTAGCTTCTATATGCTGTATTAATTCTCTTTCTACGCTGCTTACCTATAAATTTGTTTTAGCTACTACTTAACTGCTGCAATGACTTCTTGAACTCTTTTTTGATTGATTGATCAAGCAACTACATTTATTTGTAGTCTTATATATATTCGACACACTTTTGGCTAAGCCATCGCTAGGGTATATAAAAAGCGAGCAGCAAGCAACAAAAAATTGTGGTAACGAGTAATAGAAAAATGAGTGACTCGCTAGGCCAAGGCGCTGGGAGACAGGTGGCAGGTGGCAGCAGGTGGGGTGTGGTTGACGCCCACAAAAATTTCCTTGGATTATTTAACTACTGTTGATGGCGGCGGCGGCGGCGTTGCCAAATGGCAGGACATCGAGAAGGACACAGGACAAAAGGACGTGGAAATGTTGTAGCTCAACTAAATGAAAGCGGCAAGTGAATGAAACAGCGAAACGAAACGAAACGAAACCAAACGGATGGCGGGCCATAGCAAATACAAATAAAACGCAAAGAGCGCTCGCGGCTCTACATTCTTGGGGGGGGAGGGAGGTAAGAGGGTATCAGGCAGGTGGGGGCGTGGCATGGCGACAACTCTCAAACCGCAGAGGCCACGAAAACCAATGCAAAGGCATTGGCAATCGGCTAAAAAAATAAAAGCAGCTGAATAAGAAGCAGCAGAAGAAACATTTTCGTTTACCTGGGGGCAGACCAAAATAAAACGAAGAAGAAGAAGAAGATGATGATGACGAAGAATCAGTAGCAGGAGCAGCAGCAGCAGCAAAAGAGGTGACTGCCTGGCACAAGGAATAAGGGTAGGCACGCTTCGGTTATTTATTTGCTCGTTTATTTTCAGCACTTTTCGGCGCATTTATTAGAAGTTGTTGCCCTAAGCATTGAACAAAATAACAGCAACAACAACAATAAGCTGAAGCGATTGCTTTAAGCAAGCGTCGTTGGGGGCGAAGAGGCGTGGGAGTGTGGGGTGGTGGTGTTGGTGGTGTCGGTCGTAACGTAATGGCTGCTTAAGCAACGAAATGCTTAAGAAAAAAAATATGAAAGACAAAAAAATGTATATATAAACGGTTAGACACGCATGCCAAAAATAAAAAAAGAAAAGAAAGAGACTGTCAGAGAGAGAGAGAGAGAGAGAGAGAGAGAGAGAGAGAGAGAGAGAGAGAGAGAGAGAAGGAGAGTGTAAGAGAGTAAGATAGAGGGAGCATATCGACAGCAGCGCCTGGCAATTTGAACTCGCTGACATGTTGTCAGCGTCAGGCGTTTCGTGGCGAATTGAAAATCATTTGTAAATCAAATTTGAAGATGCTGCCTGAAAGAGCAGATAAAAGGATGCATATAACGAGGTGGCATCGGAATAAGAACTTGACGAAGCTGTGAGTAAAAGCTTGTCTCGAGAGACAGAGAGAGAGAGAGACTGGTTGGGTGGGCGGGGGTATTGGAGTGGTTGCGGGTGTGGGTTGAATCTGAATTTGTTGCTATGGCAACGTGAAATTTGTCAAATTCAGCAAACATCATTCGTCATGACTTTGCTTCATGCGCTGATTCCGATTCAATTGGGTTTTCTAAATGGAGATAGAGAGATATCAAACCAATTCCCATTATTCCCAACCCCCCTGGGATTATTGGCAGCGAACTTGCGTGGGGACTGACATTGGAGCTTTGTCAGGATAAGCAGTCACTGCCGCTGCTCCTACAGCGAATGATGATGATGCGGTCCAGCTGGACAGCCAGCAGAGTCAAGAAGGCAGGCAGGCAGACAGAGAGACTGAGAGACAGACAGAGCTTAGCTCTGACTCTCGACTGTCATTCACGAACTTCTTAATTGTTTGTTATTAATGATGGCATTGTTGTTGTTGTTGTTGCTGCTGCTGTTGACTGTCAAATTGAAAATGACAAAAATGAATGGCTAGCGGCAGTCAGTTAAGCTTTCAGCTGACTTTGATGAATGCCGCCTGGCAACAGCCACAACAAAACTAATTGATTGGCCCTTGCCACTCCCCTCGCTGTCAGCCTAGCCCCTTGTCCATTTCCAACAAACACAGCCTACACAAATTGCAATCGCAGCAAATTAATATAAGCACTTTTCACACCAATCACATCACTATCACTGTCCATCGAGCTGTTGAGAATTGCAGAGAGAGGCTCATGGTGCGTGTGCTATAAATAAATTGACACTCGACCAATTTACAATAAATGACAGCACTTGTCTTACACTCACTCTATCGAGACGCCGCCGCTCAACAATCAATAAGCCAAAAGCTCAAGCGTCCCGAACTGTGGGGCTCGTCTATTATCCGAGTTAATAGAGGTAGTTTTTTGAAGTGTAAAACGCTTGAGAGCCATTTGGCTTTTTGATGGGCGCACATAAATTTGCGATTATGCGGTTCATTACATAACGAAGAGCACTCATCGATGTAAATGGGCGCAGCGCACAGATATTTGCCCACGAAACTTGGCTCGCAGCTTGCCTCGCATCATATTTATGCCCTATTCGCAAATATTTGTTTATGTGTGCGACTAAGAAACCAAATTTCTGTGCAGGAAATGTGGGCAGAATATGTCAAATATGAACTTGAATAGCTAAGAGTTTGTAGCTCTTGGAATTATTTATGAAATGTACAAAGTAAATGAAATGCTTGCAATTGGTCTAATTTGTAGAATGCATTAGCAAAGCTCGATTGAGATGATAAAGTTGTGAAACGACGCAATATTAAGAAAATATTTTAGGCAAGGCCAGTTGAATGATTCAAGTTGTTTCAGTCTAAGTTATGCTCATGGAATTAGTCTTTAATGATCCTGATTCTTGTCTTAGTTTAGATCTTGCTTTTGGTTTTGATTCAGATCTTAGTCATGTCTTGCTCTTGATCTAAGTATTAATCTTTAGTCTAAAAAAATATTAATATATATATATACAATATTGTTATTTATACTTGATATCCGTTAATGAAATACCAAAAAAAAAAAACTACTTTTAGATAAATTTCGCATTTGATAACTAAAACTAAGCCCGTAAAGCTTTTTCAGCTCTCTGCAATTTCACACTTTAATAATTTAAAATTCATTCACATTTCCATTGCCATTTCATGTGCTACAACTAATGCGCATTTGCCACGCCCACGCAGCTGTTGATGCGCCCATTGTTAGTTAGTTATGCTCCGTTATACTACTCACCGTGGTTGTGGCCGGTGTGGTGGCCGTATGCGGCGTATAGGCCGCATATGCCGGCTGGGGCAATGGGGCCGTATAGCGATAGGCCTGCTGAGCGACCGCAGCGGCAGCAGCGGCAGCGGCCGGTGCATAGCCCTGGGGTGTCCAGCTGGTGGCACCGCGATATGGTGCGCCCGCTGCTAGAGCGGCGCCAGCAGCAGCAGCAGCTGGGCTGGTCATGGCCGGTGGACGCTGTGGTATGGCGCCTTTAAGTGCGACGGCTGAGGCGGTCAACGGTGCGCCGGGAAAAGCGCTGCGCGGCGTTGGCGGTGCGGCTGCGACGCTAGCGGCACTGGACGAGCCCTGCAAAAAACAAACAAACAAAAAACGAGCAAAGGTGAAAATGGTGCAGCGAAAAGAGAAAAAGGGAATCCGCTTTAGTTGTGTGTGTGTGTGTGTGTGTGTGTTGCATGCATAAATAATGCAGCGCACGGATTTTGGTTAGGTTTTTGTTGTTGTCATAAATGGAAACCGCAGCGCAGCACAGCTGCCTCTAACGGTTCGCGAAGCTTTGCTTACCGCTAACAAAAACCGCCATGACATCCGCCATGACACACACACACCCATACACAGATACAGGCAGCAGGATTTTTGTTTTATTGAGTGCCAGTTCCGTTAGTTCATAAAAAAATATACAAATAAAATAAAGGAAAACAACAACAAATAAGAAGAAGCAGCGAGTAAACAACAAAGCGTCGGTCATAAATAAATTTTTGCGAAACATTCAACGAGTGTGAAGGCAGATGCAACAGTCGCATGACAGTCTTGCCTCTGTGTATGTGTGTGTGTGTGTGTCCTTGTCCTGCCTCGTCGCGCTTCCTGTGCTCCAGTTTTGCATTGCAAATGCATTTGGCTCGCACAGAAGCTTTTGGGCCATTTGTTTTTTGTTGCCAGCCCCGGTTATAAACACAAATAACTCGAGGTATTTCTCTCTATATTTTTTTCCGTATCAACTGATATATTTGAATGCGCTGAACTGTGCATACAGCAGTTGCCTGCCTTTGCTTTTTGTCTTCTTCCTCTTTTCATTTTTTTGCCATGCAGTTTACAAGGTGAATAATTTCGTGTTGTGAATTCGCATTTCTTGTTGTGGCTGCCACCCGCAAGTTTAGCTGTTGTTTTTGCATTTGATTGCAACCACAGCTCACAAAATTTGTTGCTGCCTTCAATAAAAAAAAAAGCGGAAACAACAAAACGCCATTTTGTTTGCTTGATTGGCTCAAACGGATGCGAGTCATTCGCATAGCCGGCGGCGCGCTGCTTGTGCAACGTGCAACGTGCCAGTTGCATTGCGTGTTGTTCCCTTGATTTTTACAACTGGCAAATGTTTGATTTTGGTTTTGCGTTTCCCAGCGCTTCAGCATTTCCAGTTAATTTTCATGTGCATGCAATTTGATTGCGGTGGCGCCGCCGCCCCCCCAAAAGAGAACTTTGCTCTCTAATTTGGCAGCCAAATGACAGAGGTAGAAGAAAAAAAATGAAGTGAAATCAATGCAAGTTGAGCTGCCTGTGTATGTGTGTCAAGTTCTTGCCGCAAGCAAAACATGCAACGGCAAGTTGCATGCAGCAGCTGGAGTAAAGCAATCAAGTCAGCTTTAGTTCTAGCAATTGCAGGCTTGACAAATACAATTTGATAATGGACTATAAATTACACGCACACGCTGTGTTCAATTGGCTAACAAGAAATCTGGCCAAATCCAAATACTTATTATATATATTTCTGCGTTACTTTCCCTCTCCACTTCTCAATTATAGCTTGATTCGCTCATTTCGCTAAGCCTTCAAATTTGATTTCAAAAAATTGATTTTCCACAGATACTCATCGAATTTTCAAGCTATTTCAATAATTTGTAGCACCTTGGCAACAAATGTTGCCTTAAGCTTCACACAGTCTATGCTTGCACGTATGTGTGCGTATTTTCCTATAAAATAGCTGCCTAAGAAGTTTTACGGTTATGCGCATAGACCCAAACTTTGCAAACTCCCATCAATTGCTTCAATTTTGGGCCATAAAAACGAACTGGCAAACATTTTAAGCGCACAAATGCAATAAATTTAAGCCGCTAAATTAGACACGTTTGCCACATTGTGGGCGTCGCCTCACAAGGCACACACATACACACATATAAATGTATTATATATATGTATGTACATACTATATAGTATATACTCTTACAATTGCTATCGCTCGCCTCACCCCCCTTTCCCCGCTTGCTGGCGAAAATAATCATAAAGGTAATTATTTTATCGTTCGTTGAAATTCGCTTAATTTCGACGTCGGCTTGAAAAAAAAAAAAATAAAAACGAGAGCAGCACAAAAAAAAAAGGGAAAGCAGAGCTGTAGAAGTAGCCGACTAATGGAAAATATGAAGCTCAAGCGCCTAGTTTGCTTCGCCCGGGCAGCTGTGGCAGTGCCGCAGATAGCACAAGCCAGCAGCAGCAGCAGCAGCGGGGCCAGAATGAGGACGTGATTAATTATCAAATTGGGAGCCATTATCGCGTGCACTTCGTGGAGGGTGTTATAAAGTTTGTGGCACACGAACACACACACACACACACACAGACGACAAAAAGGGACTCTCTAGCTGCCGTGGCAAGCCTTGTCCCCTGTTGCCTCGTCTCGTCTCGTCTCGTTTCGTTTCGTTTCGTTGATATTATTGGTAATTTCGTCGCGTTTTGAACATTTTTGTTGACGCTTTTGTTCTATTCTATTAGATATTTTCGTTCGCCATTTTTATGCAAAGAGCGTTACGTGCCACGCCCACAAATGTGGCTGCCACGGACACAGCCAACGCTGCCACTGCTGCCGCTGCTGCTGCTTATAGACATCGTTTCACGTCTTGTCTGCTTGTCTGGCAAAGGCAAACAGCGCCCCGGCCAAAATCAAGCGCAAAATATTAATGATAATAATTTATTACGAACTGACAGGTAGACAGAGGGGAGACCCAAAGCACCGCCACAGGGGCACAGCGTGGAGGTGTCGCTGTCACGCCTTACTCATGGGCACTGATAAACGCTTTGTGATTAGCGCTGCCAATGCTCCAATTGTTGTTGTTGTTGTTGCTCGATGCTGCTCGACAGCCATTGTCATTTTTATTGTCATTTTGCAAATTTATGCGCAAATTCGAGTCTGGGTTTCCCCTTCCCTCTGCCACACGCTCTATATGGAATTCTTCTTCTGCTCAGTACGTGCGCCTGGATAATTGCTTGGACAGGGTATGGCGTGTGTTTGCATAAGCCAAAAAGCCATTCAAGCCCGCATGAACAATACAAACACAAAAAAAAAAATGTCAGCTTAAGTTAGTGAGTTTAAAGCGTTGCCAAAATCTACAAATTCTATTTGAATCTCACATATTTGAAATGCCTTTACAGATTACTCTTTGTTGGACTAAAAAGTTTATTAGAAATATTTCGAAAATTGCCAGAGCTAGATAGCTGCAGCAGAGCTCAGCTCAGTTTGCGCTCAGTTGATTCAAATTCCAATATAGAATTTAACTTTTCTACAAAAGTTATATAATTTAAATAGTCTAAGACACTCAGCACTCGTGACACTCTCAACGGCTTGCACACAGCTTCTCTGCTGGCTCAAAATCATTTCGTAATTACTTGAAGTAAAATGTGTTGAAAAGGAAAGCAAAAGCTGCGCTGCAAGCGATTCACTTGGCAATGCAAAGAGCAAAACAAGAGCAGTGCCAAAGTAGAATGCATAATATTTGCATTTTGCCTAAGAAAAGTCTGCACACACACACACACACACACACAGAGAGAGACACAGTCTGTCTCGCTCATACACATTGGCAGGCTGTGTGACTCTTTGCATAATTCATATTTTCCAACCACTTATTGTTTAAACTAAATAAAGCAAAAACTTTTTCCATAATTAAAACCGACGGCAGAGCTGCAGCAAGTCGCCTGGGGAATGGTTGGGCGTGCTAGAGGGGGGTGGCTTGGGCTAGGCTCTGCATATGCCCAGCGGAAAAGGCGCAAAGGCAGAAACAAAAGAATTTTTCTTTTCAGGCGCAAAATTTTCCTCTCTATTTTTTTTTTTTTTTGCGTAGCCCGCAGCAAAACGCGCTGTGCACTGAGCGGGCATATTGAAGTGCGAGCAATTTGTAGTAATAGGCATACAGGGTATCTGGATGTCGGTCAACTGTAGTTGGTTGTATTGTTGTGGCGTTTTAGCCTTGCGTATTTAAATTCTATGCGGTAAATTAAATTTTGTATTGTGCTCGCATTGGGCATGAAAATGCGCCACATAATAATGGCGTATAGGGGCGGAGGAGCGGTGGGGGGCGTGGCATAGTCTAAAAATAGCAGCAACTACCAAATCGGCTAAACAAAAGCGCGACAGGAGGTGCGGCTACAAATGAAAATGAGCGAACGGGCATTAGAAAACGAGAGATTTTTCCTTCACTCTTGCCTTTGTTTAGGCTGTGCAAATGCACATGTGTGTGTGTGTGTGTGTGTGTGTGTATTACATATATGCAACTTTTTCAGCCTATTTTGCATATTTTCTCCAACATTTTCTATAGACCTTTTCTGCCATGCCCAACGGGCAGAAAGGGAAAGCAGCTTGTGTTTCAGTTTTTTTAAATATTTTTTTTTTTTCAATTATTTTATTTCCATTTTCAGTTTGCACTACTTGTTGGTATTTTTCATTTATGGATGAGTGTGTGTGTGTGTGTGTGTATGCATCCACTCAGCTTAAACATGAATATGAATTTGAATACTAGAGCTTTGTTTTTCTGCATTTTTTTGAATCTCTTCTGAGCAGTTGTTTTCATACATTTGCTTAGCAGTTGAATATTTGCCTTTGTATGAATGCCAAGACGAGTTGATAAGAATTTAAAAATGTATATATAAATATTTGTCATAGTTGATACAAGAATTTCTCTTTAGCTCAAAATTTATTGTCACCTATAAATAATCACCTAAGTCAGCTAGATTCGAGCGCCTGGCCCAATTGGCTTATGGCTTCATTAACATAATTTGAGCTATTTGTTTTTCACGTAAAATAAACTCTCAGCGCATTATGCTTATAGCACATAATTCATTTCACAAAACTCTTCAAAATGAGGCAATAAAATTGTGTTTTATGTGGAGCATTTGATATCTTAAATTTCCAACCGAACTAAAATGTCTATAAAAAGGGCTCAAATGTCTACGAATTTCCATTATGCAAAGATAAAAGGACGGCACGGCGGTTGCCTCAGCATCACAATCAAATTCAGCTTCAGTGCGTACCTCTCAGGCATCACTCTCTCTCTCTCTCTCTCTCTCTCTCTCTCATTCTCTCTCTCCCTCACTCTCTCCCTCTACGCTGGGCAATTCATCTCAGTGCGTTTATTTTATGACCACGTCTTAGCCCGAGTGCCAAGTGAGGCATAAAAGTGGATGCTCACCCAAACCAGAAACAGAAACAGAAACAGAACCAGACCCAGGAATCAGAATCAGCAGCAGAATCCCTATCACTATAGTCCCTAAAACGTAACGTAACGTAGGCAGTCATTGGCCACGCACACCTTAAAGGCAAACGGCAAAGGCAACAGGGACAATCTGCGTGCGTCAACGACGCGTGCAAGTTTTATGTTTCCATCATAAACGATAATATATAACAGTACCGAGCACATTAAACAGAGCCGGAGCCACTGGAGAGAGCGGCTGACAAAACTCATGCTGAGCTACGCTACTGGATACCTCAAAGAAGCTTGCTCGCATCGGCTAACGCTCTTTTTTTTTTTTGTTTGAGCTGCATGCAAAGAACGGGACGCCCACGTCTCTGCAATAATCAATTTAAAATTTTGCACGCCTTTGGCTTTGGCTTGGCCTGCTACGTCTGACAGGAGGACATTCAACAAATTTTCATTAAATGTAACAGCTAAAAGCAACAACAACAGCAAAATGCTGCTGCACGAGCGAAATCCAATAAAATGAACGAGTTGAAATGTCGCCAAGGCAGACTGGGGCGTGGCTAAGCTTCAGTCGTTGTCGCTGTGATTTGAAGATATTTTTCTTTTTGCCAACAGCAGCGGCAATAACAATTGCACACGGTGTTGCCAAAGAAACATACACAAAAACAAACACAAACACAAACAAACATAAAAAATGACATTTACGACAAAATTACATTTCTGTGCGAATCCTTGTTTCGGGCTTAACGTAGAAATTGAACTTTTGGGTAAACGGGTTGCGCTCTAAGCTCTTAACACCCCAGCAGTCGTCGTCCGGGCCGCAGCAGCAGCAGTCAAAACTTTGCTGCTAAAATCATTTTCCATTTGCCATATTTGTGAGAGCATGAGAAAAAGTAGCGGAAACAGCTGCTTGTTATTTATGTTCTGGACAGTGCGCGAAGGCGTGAAAATAAGAAATTCAGCAAAGAAAAACGACGAAATTGTAAAATGGATTAGACGAATTGCTAATACGCTGTGAAAAGAATTCTGGGAATTCAGAGGGGAAACAGAAGGGAAACGGAAGGGAAAACTTATATTGTTAGCTAAGAGAATCATATATCATAAGATATCGCTCACAATCACAAAAATTGCTGCATATTAAGCCCGTTCTCTTCTTAAACACATTACAACATTTCGCTTTCGCAGCAAGCTTACTCTAGCTACGCTACCCTTGCATACTCTATGCAATTTTGCATCTCCTTGAAATTTGTATATATTTATATAAAGTGAATTGAAATAATTTTGCAACTTTCGGCGCCTTTGCTAGGCCGAGCTACTGTTATTTATGCCACGTATTTATTTTAGGCACAACATAAAATTTCATTTCGCCGCTGTTGCAATTGCATTTCAGCTGGTTTCATTTCATTTTTTTTTTTTTGCCCATTGTGTTGCGGGCCAACTTTTTCGGTTGTAGTTGGAAATTATTTTGTTAATAAATTCAAATGCAGCTGCTAAGTGCAGTTTTGGGAACGACGGGTCGGCAGCTGGCCAAAAGCGCACGACTCATTTAAGCCATCATTTAAGCTCGTTTCCTGTGCCAGTCACGTGCGCATCATAAATTCAACGCTCGACAAAAATTACAATTTTAGTTTTAATGAAAATTCTGCACAGTAATTGTAAATTTTACAACCCTTGACCGCCCACCCTGCCACGCTGCCGGCGCATTTATATTAACTGCACATTTTTATTGAATTTTTAATGCGCTCGTTGTATCTGTCTCTGTCGCTGTCTCTGTCTCTTTCTATCTACAGTCACATTTAGTTGACATTTAGTTTGCCCCAAAAAGTAGGCTATGAATTTTTATGTTCACAATTAAATACGCAAATTACAAAAAACATTATTGAGCATTATTTAATTATGTTAGCCGTTTCGAAATCTAATTAAAAAAGTCATTTAAGCTCGAGTTCCGAGATGTGTTTAGTTTTCCAGACACTTCAAGCATTTGTCTACTATTTGTATAGCTATTTTGCTCTTGATTAGGTGATCACAGCTCAAGAACTTGTAACAGATTAGTTTTATAGTAGAGATATGAAATGCTTAGAGTCTTTTGTTGATCATTCGAAGTATAAGCCGAACATTTTGATACTGCTGTAACTAGAGACTTGAAATTGCAAAACTTAACATTGAAAAGTTCGCAAATTTAGTTGAATTACATATAATAAAGTTCAAGCTTCAAAATCACATTGCTTCCTAATTCTTATTAGTCTATTGATTACACAGTCAAACTCATTATAATTGCGCTGCCTTTTCTATAGAATATACCAAAAAATACTAGTAAAATACCAACTCTCTTATAATTAATTACCTGCACAACAACTAGCATAAGCCTATTTCTGTGTCACACTCAAAGAGCGGCCAAAGCGACAGATGTAATATAAATTCACATTCAACTGTGTCTGCAGAGTAAACACTGTAATCTTTGTTAATTCTTTTTGGTATTTACAAAAGAGAGCAAAAAAAAAAAAAAAGTAGGAGACAAGCTACAGCCTAGCGCTCACATAATGGCTCGTTTTTACACTTGCGGTTACAGGGTATGGCCAAGTGGAAGAAAAACCCAATTATACGTCAAGACACTGCAACACCTCTCTCTCTCTCTCTCTCTCTCTCTCTCTCACACGCTCACTCGTTCTGTGTTTATTTGATTGTGCGTGTGTGCGTGTGTCTGTGGTCTCGTTGTGCGTGCTCATTCGTCAGCGCGAGCGACGCTTAAATTAAAATCTTTAAGCGGCTTTATGGTAACAAGGCGCCCATTTTGTTGGCCATGTAATCCATGCAAGGCAATAAATCTTTGTGCCCAAGCAAAACGGAAACCAGCTGCAACTTTTCTTTAGCCATTCTCATTCGGGTATGTTTTTACTACGCTTCTCTCAACTCATTCTTTATATTCTTTTCGTTTCTCTCTTTTTTTTTGTGTTTTGTTTCGCTGGTTTCTTTGTTCAACTGACTCAACGCTCAAGCCGCAAACGCTACAGCGGCTACAGCAACTCGACTCGACTCGCATCTCCTACTCTCGAGGCCGATACCAAAATACAAAATTTAATTATAATTTCTTTGGTTTAGCTCGCTGCACGCTTTACAACTGCGCTCCCATTTGGGGAATGTACAATTTACGGCATAGACCGTCGCCTGTCTCTCTATTGTTCTTCAGTTATTATGGCAACTGTTGCTAGAGACTCTTTCACTATGTAGGTGTCTACATGAAGGCATGCATGCATGTATTTATGCATTCCAAATTTATTAAATTTGTACTCTAATTAAAAATTGTTGTAGTATGGCCTGGCATTCAATTCTAACATTCCAGCAGCTCTCTATCAAATGCTAAACATACTCTATATGACACGCTTCAATTATTCTACCCAACTCAAGGACTGTGAACAATTTGTAAAGGGTCGCGTTCTTTTTTTTCGTTTTGTCTGAAATTCGATAGGAGTTGAACACGTTTTATTT
This sequence comes from Drosophila koepferae, assembly GCA_030914345.1. Classification (NCBI taxonomy): domain Eukaryota; kingdom Metazoa; phylum Arthropoda; class Insecta; order Diptera; family Drosophilidae; genus Drosophila; species Drosophila koepferae. The sequence continues at coordinate 14,119,354 of JAUESR010000202.1, forward strand.
GTATTTTTTTTTTTTTTTTGTTGAAATGCGAAACACGTTTAACGGCTGTTGAAGCCGAGGACACGCAGTCTAAAAGCAAATGTTTGTCGTTAAATGTCAACAAATTCGTATGCAGGAAATTGCTCGAGTCAACAATAACTTGAAGAGAAAGCATATCGGAATACGAATACGATACTGTTGCGATTACTGTTTAGATTATGATATGGCGGCATTCCCGTTCGAGTCATATTTCACAGCTGGCAAACGGAATTGGGCATAGCAATCATTGTCCTGGCATATTTGCACCTTTGCCAAGCCAACTCAGTGCTTACGGTCTGGTTAAGCCGCAAAAAGTAGAAACGACGCTGAAGAAATTGTATTTCAATTGCGGACTTGAGGCTTACAAAAAAGAAAAAAAAAAAAGCCTTGTTGACGGCATCGTTAGCGTATAATTAAAAGCATGGACCCAGATTGAGAAGTGTGCATAGCTGGTTTTTATTTGTGCTGCTTCTTTTGCCTCTGCTTCTTCTTTCAATTCGACTTGGCCATGAGGCTGGCATTCGCTTCGTTTCATTTATTCACAGTGTGGAGCCAGGCAAATGTTGTTTTAATTAAAAATAATCGAGTTTTGTGCGCAAATTGCAACAAAATGAGTTGACAAAAACTTTTTTGGCGCGTTGCATGCAAGGCTAACACACACACACACACACACACACACGCAAACGCACACGCACATCCACATGTGAGATAAGCTCAGCCGCCATTTTGTTCATTTTGTAAGACATGCGGCTGCTACGTGAGAATATCTATGTATGTGCATGTGTGCATGTGTGTGTGTGTGTGTGCGTGTGTGTGTGTGTTTGTGTAGAGTCAAACAAAATGAAAATGTCACTGCATATAAAGGCAGGAAAAGCGTACGTGACTCGCATTGCCGGAAATTAAGCGGTGTCCCAACACGTCCAATGCAGGGCGTGGCAGTTAAAACTGGGCACGGGCGGGCGCACGGGTGCTGGGTGCTCATTGCCTGGCTGCTGCCCGAGGCGGCAGCAAGCAAGCAAGCAGACGACAATTGCAACCGCAAAAATGTCGCTTGTTTGTCAATAACAATGAAAATTCGTTGCAAATGGTAAAGATGCTGACGAAAAATAAAATGTAGCATACTTTCGAGCGCTATAAATTTAATATCCAATTCAATAATGAAATTGAGTTAAAACCATGCACAAATAATTCCATTGCAAAGTGATTTAAGTTCTGTTTTATATTGGTTTTAGTTAAAGTTTGGTTGTCATGCTGCCAGCTCGTGTCAGCAGCAGCAAAGGCAACTTTTTGGTCAGTTGTTGCTGTTGCTGTTGGCAATTAACCAACTGAACATGGCAAATGCACACACACACACACACACACACACACACACACACATGTACACCGACAGCAAATTGTCTCTGTCCACTCACGTATTGTCGCAAATCGTAGTCCTGACTGTGCCAAAATTGATTGTAATTGCGTTGCTCAGCAAACGGACGATGCAAATTGAAACGCAATCGCAGCAATGAGATGCGCTCTCGTAAATAGTTCAAGCTGCTGCTGCTGCTGCTGTTGCTGCTGCTGCTGCAATTGCTGTTTGCTCTGTTGCTGCCTTTGTTCATCATAATTTTGGAACTTTTTGTAAACACACACGCGTGGCAATGTGTTGGCTGGAGCGTTGAACGGATACTGACAAATGGCATAAGTGCCACAAAGTTCCAGCCGAAACTGCACTCAGGTAAACCGAGACCAAGCGCAACAGACTAAACAAATGTTGCACGTAAACAAGACACCGTCCAGGCAGCTGGGGCGGCATATGAAATGGGATACGGAATGACTCCATCAATTATGCATCAATTGAAGCAAGTTAAGTACAACACTTGGCGCCGCCACTTAATTCTCGCGAACTTCAATACGATACGACGTTAACAACAACAACAACAACAATGGGGCAAATTGACGATGGTTTAAGTAGAATTTTCAATTGAGCCAGACAGCCCAGCTAACTAGCAAAGCAATTCGCAGAATTTCAATTAATATAAGAAAATAATCAACCTAAGTAAAAAAAATTTACCTAAATGATATTTGAAGTTCGACTGCTGCTAAATTATTTATTTTTTTACTCTTCCAACTAAAATAATGAAAAATTGATTTAAAAAATAATTATTATTGCGTTTATCATTCAATTTTGCTGAATAAATCTATATATTACTGAATACATCTATATATTTGCATCTTTTATTCACATCTTTATATATATCACACAATTAACGTTCAGACAGCTTAAATTAAATAATGTCCACACAGTTTTCTACTTACATTTATATTTATAATTCTAATTATGCCATTATATGAAAGTTCTCTACTAGCATTTATATTATATTTCACACACCAGTAAACATTTAAGTAACTTAAATTATGCATGTGAAGGCTAAAGGCAGTGGAACAGTCAAACTTATAAGCCACTTAACAAACCATAATTCAGGCGTGCTGTCCCTTTGTTAATTTCTACATATTTACATATATTACACACACACAGAGTTACAATGGGCAGTCGTAAGTCCAAGTGAAATGCTCCAGGGATAAGCTGCTAAACTATTTGCTTGACTAGAATTGAAAAAGGTTTCAACTGAGTTAATAGAAGATGGCTAAAAAGAAAGCAGATAAGTTGAGAACGGTTTTCGCTTTGCATATTATGTATATACATTATAAAGAAAAAAAAAAACGAGAAAAGTATTTTTGAATAGAAAACGCATTTTATTCTTTGGCATAGACTGTAATAAAATGTGGGCAATTATTTAGGCTTTTAACATGTCAGCCACGTGGCGCAGGCAACACAAATCGGAAACGGAAACAGATACGCACACACACACACTAATGCACATATGGTCCATGTGTGTGTGTGTATTTGGGGTGTTCTGCGAATTGAATTTTGATTTGGGTTGCCATTAAAGCGAATTGCCCAACCAAAATGAAAGACATATTTTTGCTTGAATGCCTCAAAAAGTTGACCGTGCCACATTCCAGCAACGTTTAACGCAACATGCTGAAGTCGTGCAGAGGGGCAGCAGCGGGGGCAGCAGGCAGGGTTTGATTTTTTACCAAATGTCAAATTGCAATGGAGGTTAACATTTGTCTGATTGGAAACTCAAGACTTTTAATGAGTTTTGTGAGTGGGCAGATGGACAAACAGAGCTAAAGCAAATAAAAGGTTTGAGGCTAGGGTTACAAAACTTTTGGATTTTTTTCACTGAAATTGTGACTGTGACTGTGATTGAAACTGTGCTTATATTGGCACAAAGCTCACACAAATATTTGAGCTAATAAATTACATTTTGCTTATACTTTTCAATCAAATATCAAATTGACAACTTGATACACTGCAGCTGGCAAAAAGCTAAAGCTGAAGGAACTTAGAATTTAGACTAAATTTAATATTTTAAAAAGAAAATCCCATTCAAATCAAACTTACTAAACATATACATATTTCTTATAACAGATTATTATTTTAAAATTTGAACAGCGCATTAGCTAGTCGACTTAGCTGGCTTTTATTTCTATTTGGGTCTAGCTAGACATCAATTATGCCAGCAGGCTCGTAGACCCATTGCCAGTTGCTGTTTGATCAAGTCAATCAACGGTCTGATTGCTGAACTCGAACTAATTTGCTAAATTTAACAAAGCGCTGCCAACGTCGCACACAACCAGCAGCTAGTATGTGTGTGTGTGTGTGTGTGTGTGTGTGTGTGTGTGTGTGTGTTGCCAATGGGGACTGGGCCAAGTTAATTACAATAATGAAGCTAATTTCGTTGTGCGTTAAAAGGCAAAAAGGAAAACCACAAATTAGTGCAAAAATAACGAAAGACATTACACAGGCCCAATGCGTTATAGAATGCTGAAGTGGGCGTGGCAGGTGAATGGTTGAGTGGTTGGGTGGTTTGGGTGGTTTGGGTCTGGCCAACTTATCTCAATCCAAGACGCCGCATTCTCTGCTTTTTGTCACAGCAATAAAGAGGAGGGAGAAAGACTCGGATGCTGCGGTTGTCGCAGCTCTTGCGGTTTTCCAGGTCAACTAAAAATACTTTTCGGTTTCTTGTTTTTCACCCTGTATAATTTATAGTCAAAGCTCGACCTTTTTTATTTTATTTTTTTTTTTCACATTTTTAATTTCTTGTATTTCTTGGTCTCTTATGCTTTTGCCGCGGTATGCCACAACCGCCTTTGCGTCATTTTCACTTTTGTATTTAATTAAGAGTGCGTGCCGGCGTCTGCAGTTTGAGTTTTGAGTTAATGCCACAGCCACGCCTACAGCAAGCACCCACTGTAAAGCAACCAAGGCGGACAGCCTGGCACTTAAGTATCTGCCAGCAGCAGACGGGTGGTGCGGTGGTGCCACGGTGCCACAATGCTCCTTGCTGCGTGAGAGTTTGCGAAAGTTATTAACTGCCACTAATTACACATTTCGCCTCGGCTACGCATTTATATTCCAACATGGCAGTCACTTTTTCATTTCTGTATATATCGCTAGATCCAAATGTAAAACCAGAACATGAATCCTTCATAATGCTACGTATTGCCGTTGCCATTGTTGTAGTTGTTGCTCTTGGCTGTGGCCATAAAAATTCTGGTAATTATTGCTACGGTTTTTATACATTTTTTTTTTACTTTTATTTTTTTGCTCAGTTGCTTGCGACGCTTGTGGTGCTTGGCTCTTGTCTTAATTACAGTGGATTATAAATATTAAAAAACGGAAGTCGTTGCCAGTAATCAGACATTGGCGCGGCACTGCCAGACATTTTCTTCCTTGTGGCGCAAAGAAATTGAGAAATGGCTGCTTAATTAACTAAGGCGGAACATTGAGGCATATGGAATTTGTAAGTAATGTATGTGGTATTGATGCATGTAGCTAAAGATACAGGTAGACATGGAGAGATAGCAAGGTGGAGAGCGGAAGAGAGAGGGAGAGTTAGAGAGAGGCCATAAATGTCATATATGTAAATTGCAGAGATGTAAAGCTGCTTGATAAATGTGAGGAAGGGGAAAGAAAGCTAAGGAAAAGACGAGAGAAATGCATTGGCATATACAAGCAGAGAGAGAGAGAGAGAGAGAGAGAGAGAGAGAGAGAGAGAGAGAGAGAGAGAGAGAGAGAGAGAAGAGAGTGAGAGCGGCGTTGACGTGTTTGACGCCCCGATTTAATCTTTTGTGCGATCGGCCGAATCGCCTTTTTTTCCCCCGTTTTTTCTGACCCCCACCCCGCTGTATTCCCGGGATGCTTTTTCGCGGTTTCTAAGACCGATTTTGCTTTGCCGAGCTTAGGACCGCCGCCACCCGCAGGCACGAGAGCCCGGGGCTATCAGCTGGAGAGCCTCCCATTGAGCCCCTGTGCCCTTCGGCACGCACGGAGACCCACACGGGAGTTTCGGGGGAGACGACGGAGACGCGACGGGAGGGACGGCAGAGGAGGACGAGCCGCGGCGCCTCGAAGCGGAGCGAGCAGAGAGTGGTGAACAGACTGTCCTCATATCTTTCGATGTATAATTAGATGTTTATCACTTTCAAACCGTAAAATATCCGCAAAATAATGCTCATATGTTGTTCTCTAATATTTTTTGTTGACATTGCTCTATTTTTCAAATGATTGCTTTCATCTGGAATTTCATAAATTTGTTTTCCAAAAATGCATTTTGTTAGATTTCACTAAACAGAAAACAAAGCCTCAATTCAATTTTCTTTATATAAACATGTTCAAAATTTAATAAGAGAGAAATGTGAATTTTTGATTGGGACAGCAGCTGGCGTCAAGTGACTTTCAAAAGGCGAGTCACGTCAAGCGAAGCTACTTCACAATTTAGCAATATTTTTTAGTTATAGTCATGGATATATGTTTGTATGTGCAAAATGTGCTGTAATTTATATATATTAAAAAATATAACACATCAGCCTTGGAGCTCCAAGCACCCGAGTAACGCCTACGTTGTGCGTATATATTTGAAACACTTACAACATTTTGCACATATGGCAGAGTCACGCTTACATCAAAATCTCATGTTGCCAAACACAATGCCGCCTCGGAGTCCCCGCCACTCAACAGCAGCCGGTTCGCAATTGAGTGCTAGAAATTGTAAACCCTCACAGCAGTCACTATAAAAAAGTAACAAGAACCAGGCGCACAATCACGAGAACTATAAAGCTAAAGTACACACACAAAAAAAGTATACTTTTATTTATAATAATAAACCGGTCTAAGAACAACAATATATTAGGGCAGCAAATAAATAAAAAATAATAATAATAAGTGAAAGCAAAGCTGGACGTATACGTAATTTGAGTTGGCAATAGACAGACTATTCTCTGGAGAAACTCAAGCAGCTGTCCGATTGAAAATAGAAATAAGTTCATAATAATGCAAACTGAAGCGCGCTTTAGCTAAGGGCAGCTGGCAAAAAGCGCAGCAGCAGCAACAGCAGCAGCAAATGCCACTTCAGGTATAGCTGCAAGCACTGCGCTGACTTATGTCCTGCAACGCGCAGCCAGAACATGACAGACTGCGGCCAACGACAACAACAACAACAACAAAGAATTGTGAGCTCAACTTTGACATTTCTGCATGTAACTCAAACAGTCGCTGTCCCACTTCAAATGCCTAACAAAAGAGTGACTGTGTGTGTGTGTGTGTGTGTGTGGGCGGGGGAAAAGGCGTGTCCAAGTTCCATACAACTTGTTTGCCGCAAAATGATTTATGACAATGCGTTGAAAGTTTTCAAAGTGTGTTGCTGCCAGTGCTGTGAGTTAGCTGTCAATGCCAGCCACACCCATCACACACACACACACACACACACAGAGAGACGCACACTCAAGCCTCGACAGCGTCTATTAAAGACAGCGACAGCTGCTCACATATTTATCTGATTTTCAATTTTCGAGCGCTGCTTAAAGTGCGCCAAGTACAAGCGCCTGGGCAAATAAATTGACAGGCAAAAAACGACGTCGCACATGTCCTGCCAAAACAGGACAACAGCTGCCGCAGCAGCAGCGGCAGCGTATGCAACATCCTTAGGCCACTTACACGTACTCAAGAATTGGCAATCTTCAGCTGTGGCTGCGGCTGTGGCTGCGGCTGCCTCACACTTTACACATTATTCAAGATGCAAGCGGCGTCTGCTTCACAGGAGATGCGCTTGAGTGGCTGTGCGTGTGGGTGTGCGTGTGTGTGTGTGTGCACGTCTCTCATATATGGCATGCCGCCGCACGTTGAAGTTAATGTCCGCAAATGTTACCTGGCTGTCACAGGGCTCTTCCCCCACCTGCTGCTGCTGCTGCTGCGTGAGTGCAGTGCATGAGTGTGTGTGTGAGTGTGGCACTCACACCACACCACAAGCCATTGTCGTATTTGTCTTATGAACTGTCAAACTGACATTCATTGACGCTTGACATGTAATAAACGAAATGAAACGCAATGCAACGAAAACAAAATGAAACGCAATGAGACGAAATAAAATGGAAATGCAACAGCCAATGCTGAGCTGCAGAGCAAGACAGACAGACAGACAGATAGAGAGATAGAGAGAGAGAGAGAGAGAGAGAGTGAAGAGGGTACGAAAGCGTGAGCGTTCGACCTGCCTGCTGTTAATATGATATTTCCCACAATTTTATGTAAATATGCATAAATAATTGTGTTTATTTTATGAGCAAAGTTGGGAAAGGGAAATGTTAATAGCATTTCGTCTGCAGCATAAAACCAAATAATCCTGGAATTATTTATGCCATAAGCAAAAAGTGTAGCAAAACGAACCGAAAGTGAAATACTCTAGTGAATGTAGAATATTTATAATTAAACAGAAGAAATTCAAGGAAATAGCAGTAGATTCAATGAAGATTATATATTGAACGTAATAGATGAATGATTGCATAGCCATAAAGGTAAGATCTACTTTACTCTTATTATTATCAAAAATATATATTTAATATAAAATCAATACAATACTAAACAAAAATGTATTTTGAGCTGTTCAGAGAGAGAGAGAGAGTGCAAAGAGCAAGCACAGGTGTGGCAGTTGTAGCCAGCCAGCACAGGGCACAATCAGAGTTGAAGTCAAAGCGAGAATCGAGAGTCGTAGCAGAATTTTACACAATGCAAACATAATGAGTTTGGGGAAATGCAAATAATTCGCAATGGAAATCATTATTGAGCACTGAACCAAACAGGCAGGCAGGCAGGCAGACAGGCAGGCAGGTGAAGAGGGGGCTGAGCAGTGCAGCCAGTCAGGTTGGGTCTTAGAGCTTGGTTTGGCAGGCAACATTCGTGAAAATTCATGGGCAAAGCCCTAAATGGAAGTGCACTCTTGTTGCAGTCAACGAAAAATAATACCCAAAAAAAAAAAAAAAATTACAGCAAAAAAAGAAGAAAAGCTCTACCGCTTGGGAATTGCCCAGCGAGAAATGTAAAGAAAATGGGGAAAACTCTGATGGCAGTGGCCAGTAGCAATACTTGAAGCACTTGGTGGTTACACACTAAGAAAATCACACACACACACACACACACACACATACACACACACACACACACACACATACAGAGACAGACAGACAGCGCCTTGTCGTGGGCGATAATCGTTAAGCGATTTCATTTCATTTCATTTCGCTTCATGTTGCTGCCGCTGTTAAATGAAGTGTTTAAAATTTACGATTTTGTGTAAATTTATTGCACAATGCCAAGGAAGGAAACGACTGGTCGAGTGGCCTAAGCAAATGGCCAGAAAAACAGCTAGACCAGCAGCAAATAAATTGAAATGAAACGAATACAAGAAAAGAAAAAAAACAATAGAAAAAATGTCTAGAAAAAAAAATACCAAAGCTAAACAAAAATAAAGTCGAAAACGGCTTTGATGGCAGCTCGGGGAATCAATCTGCACATGTGACTGAAGTATCTCGTATCGCGGCTGATTGGATGACACGAAATAAAAACCTCGCACACACACACACACATGCGCGCAGCTACACCCACACACACACACACACACTCACAGGAAATTGTTAATAGCAATGGCTGACTGCACGCTGCACAACCCAGCCCCACTTCACCTGACTCACTGACTAAGCCAATTACGTGGCTGCCAGCCAAAAACAAAAGGACAATAAAGTGCCAGCTCGTAAATGAAGGGAAGGCAGCTCAGTAGCTCAGCAGCTCAGCAGCTCAGTTGCGCTGCTGCTGCTGCTGCTGTTGACTGCAAAGCAGCTTAGCTAAGCACTGTTGCTAGCCATTGACAGCACGTTACGTATACGCAGCATGCTCGCTTCGTTTTCAATAAACCGCAAAAATAAGCAAAATACAAACAAAATCTTTTGCATACTTCTCTGCGCGCAGCTGAAGTGGCAACAGCAGCAGCAACAACAACAACAACAAGGAGCAACCACAACGGCACTTGATGAGCTTTCCAATTACATTTAACTGTTGTCTCGTGTTATCTGGCCTGGCTCTTAACTGTTAGTTGCCACTGTGCGCCACTGTTGCGCTAAGAAATTAACTTTGCTCTGTCGTAAAACTCTGCAAGCACACACAATTCTTCTCACCAGACACACGCTCGCTCACTCACTCACTCACTCACTCACTCACTCACTCACTCACTCACTCACTGACTCACTCTCCCAGTCTTTCACGCTCTCTCTCTCTCTGACTCACTTGCTGAGAAATTATCATAAGTTCGCTATACGTATGCGGTAAATGAAATTTTTGTTGTGATTCAGCGCAATTTGTGTAATGAAAACAAGTGCCAGCAGTTGAGGGCGAGGGCGAGGGCGATGGCGAGTGCGAGGGTGAGTTTAGTATAAAGTGTCTAACGCACAGCTCACAGGCATTCAAATGGGTATGCACAGGTGTTTATTTTTGAAGGTACAGTTGCAGGTGGCTGACGAATCATTTCAAAGGGAACGCAATTTTGTCAGACGTTTCAGGCGCATGTTTAACTGTTGTTTATCTAATAACATGTTTTTTTTTTTTGCACAAAGAACAAGAAATGAGACTAACATTCTACAAATTACAAATTTCTAATTATATTTGTTATGTAATTAAAAGATATGCATGTGCATGCAAAAAAAAAAAAAAAGTATTACAAGATTTTGATTAAAGAATAATTTTGCTTTAACTTTAGAATTTTAATTTTCTCTTCATCAGCTGGGCATTTGCTTTACACTCACTTTGAATTATTCCACATTTATCAGTATCATATACATTCATTTAGTTTTCATACAAACTGATAGTGCTAGAAATTTGTTGATGTTTTTTAATTCACGCAAAGCTTAAAATTTTCAAAGTTAATTCCACGAAATGAGCAGTAAGAAACGCATGAAAGGAGGCGACTGCTGCTGCCCCCCACCAAAGCCCATAAGCTGTGAGCCGACGTAAGCAAAGATTGAAACTTCTGTTTTTATAAGGTTTCTCACATTATATTGTTCTCTGCTTGCAGCTTCTCGAGATCAGTTAGGTACTATGAACGGGATCCGTGCTGTCATGAACATTGTCGCATTTATGGCATACACGATGAGCCCTATGTGCGACCCTTCGATACCAGGGAGTGTAAGGGACTGAATCGTGAGTTTCATGACAAATCGTTGGGCTCTCCATTGGGTCTCACATACGGCATGGTGCCCACAAAGTTGGGCGTACCGAATGCAGAGTCAATACGCTATGCTGGCATTTTGAAGGCATTTGCTGCCACATATTTTACCAGACGCAATGAGTGGACACCCGAGCTGATCGATCAGGTCGTTGCCGAGGGTCAGGTGCTGTTCAGCGATTCGGAGGGCTTGGAAGAGCCCAACGCAAATCGTTATCCAGAGGTCTATGATGCCAACGAGCAGATGGTCACAAGGCATTTTAAAATAAATGAAATTGAGTTCGCTATCGAGCTGGATGCACCCTTCGAAGTGTACGGCGTCAAGTGTAAAGTGAAGAATATCAGACGCATTCTATCCAGCTTCTTTAAGAAGCTCAAAATCGGCGTCTTCTGGTGCAGTAATCTATATCTGCTGATATGGAAGGATATGGGCGTTTGGTTGGTGCTCGATATAAGCGGACGTGATAAGGATACACTGAAATTAAATCCAGACGGAGGCCTGCCAATGCTACTGGCCATGCGTTCCATTGACAATGTCGTGCATCTAATTCGCGAGGAGTGCAATCTGGACAGATCGGCCAAGTTTACGCTGCGCGATATATTGGTTGTGCGCCTGGTGACGCCCGGACCGCAGGGCCGTAGCCAGGAGCGTGAATTTGGACCACGCATGAGCGAATTCGATGTAATTGCCTCCGACTATGGTTATCTGAAGTCGAATCTACATTTGACTCTAAATCCAAAGGATGCGTTGCGCAACCGCAGCGCCCTGCCGGTTTCTGTGGCCACGGCGCTGGCCTCCAAAATCGATCATCCGGCCACATGGGATATGAAGACGTACGATAAAGTCCTTTGCTATGGCGTTAACATGTGCAAGAACTGCTGGGAGCCATGCACCGATATCAATCAGCCCATGGACCTGGACACGTTTCCGCGCCAGGTGCGCATGGGACAATTTGTGGCCGAGGTGCTGCTCACACCGAACGTCTACGAGGGCTGGTGGAAGTGCGTGCCGATGTACAAGTATAACGACTTCCATTTGATGCTGGAGCGGGCGGTCGAAGAGAACGATTACATTATCTTCCAGATCAACAATCAGATGTATTCGCTGTGGAAAAAGGGCGATTTCATCTATCTAATGGATCCCTATCGCCATCACATTGTGGGCCGCATTCTCGAGGAGGGCGACGATCCGAAAAGTGCCTCGGTGCGCATGTTTGGCAACATTGATCGCCTGCTGAGCGTCTTCCATCAGATACTGCTCGAATCGAATCGTTCGGCCATCTTTCACATACACACGCTGCGGATACGCAATATCACCGAATGCCCACCGGGCACGGCGCCAATGCTGTTGCCACCTGATCAGGATGTGGAGGTCGTGTCGCTCAATGAGACGATACGCTTCGATGAGAACTATGACAAGTGTATGGAGGATCTGGCTGCAATCAGTGATTACGAAGAGGACTTGGCTTCCGAAATCGAACCAATCGAGGAGGTCAGCTCATCCGAGGAGATGGTCGAGGAGGAAGAGGGCGGCGAGGCTGGCCCTGCCGAGGGCGGCGAAGACGATGACGAGCCCGATGAGTAAATGTCTGTTGCGTCTCCAGTCTTTTTGTATAATTTCACATTTGAATAAATAAATTTTAAGTTTATTAATTAATTTGATTAATTGAGTTAACTATTTATTTACTTTTGCTTTTCCCCATTAATAATTCACATGCGTCTAATGCAGCTGCTGCATTGCATAATGAATCTATCAAATTGAAAGTTCGATTACGTATTTCATTAGATGGTAATTTGTTCGGTTGCGTTGTCCGTTTATATGCCAAAGGCCACAGTATTCATGTCTCATGCGATTTTTTTCCCTCTGTTTTTAAGCGGAAAGTTATCACAGTTGTTCACATGAAGTTCCCCTTCACCCCAGCCACTCAACCAGTTTGTTTTTTTTTTTTTTTGTCTCTTTCGCTGTTAACAAGCAGCGAAGGCAAAAATGAAAAGAGAGAGAAAAAAAAAGAAGAAATACAAAACCCATTTTGAATTAAATGTCACGTTGTCGTGTAAGTTCGCTTGTTCAGCATCAAGTGAAGGCGACTAAAATAGTACTACGCTCCTTGACGGAAGACCCTATCATATGGCCACCTAACAGCGGTACCAAATGGCCGTGTCAGGAAGGGAGTGATGGGAGGGGGGCAAGGGGGACTCGCTGCTGAGGGTGTGCATAAGTGTGCTCACAGACTCAAGTCCACGCCTTGTTCATGTATGTCATTAAAAAGGAACACAAAAAAAAACAAAAAAAACGAATAGGAAAAGAAAGAATCGTTTGTTAGTTGCTGTTGCCGGTTGCTGCTTGCCGCCTGCAGGCTGACTGTCTGGCTAGGGCTTGGCAAGTGCAGTTGCAGGTGCCACAGCAGCCACTCCACACACACGCACACACACACACTTACAGAGATACACACATCAGTCAGTCAGTCAGTCAGTCACTTAGATGGGACATCTTCTACAGCCTTCCACCTGGGCAAGTTATACGCCTCGTTGCAGGCATTGTTGTTGCTGCCATTGCTGCTGGTCTCGCTTGCATTTTCCACAACCTGCACAACAATAACAAGCATGCTCTGCCACGCCCATACGCTGTGCGAGTGCCTTCAATGGCAACGTTTTGAATTCACAAGTGACATTTTACAAAAGTCGACAGCGCGAAATTAATGGAAATTTAAAAATTGCATTTTTCGACATCAGCAAATGCGATTCTGTGTGTCTGTGTGTATGTGTGTGTGTGGCTCTGACAAGTGTAAGCTCTGACAATGTGGTCTTGTCGGCGGAGCGCTGGCTTCACCTGCCACATGGCCTGCATAAGATAATAGAGACGACAACTTGGAAGCTGCTAAAGACATGACACCAAACATGTCAGACGCGACACGATTTAAAAACGTTTTTCCTCTTTTCTTTTCCTTTTTCTATTTTTTGATTGTTTTTCCATTTGATGCTTGTTGAAAGTTAAATATGAAAACTTTTTAAAATCTCAATTTGTTCTATGACTTATTTAAAGTTGAATTGGAATAATGAATTTAGATTGTGTTTTAGAATTGATTTAGGCTTTAATTATATATATTAGATTTTATTTTTGTATTTTCTTATTTAATTTAGAATGCAGCTGCATTTGCATTATAAGTAATTCTCTTCAGCTGTCTTTTCATTTATTGAACTTGTTTTAACAATAATGCCATCATTAGGAATTTGTTTATTATTTTAGCTATCATTGTTATCATTATCATTAACAGCTTCAAACTCATTCAGCAGCTGATACATAATCATTATTTAAATCATTAATTAGTTAGCATTTTTGATCATTATTATCATCACATAGACTTTTCATATATAGTTATCAAAAACTCACTCGACTCCATTGTCATCATATTTATGATTATTACATAAGAATATAAATTGTATTTATATAATTTTATTAAATATATTTTTAGCATTTTTAATATTAAATATATATTTAATTATGTAATATTTATTATTATTAATATTATTATTATTTTGTTTAATTTATTTTTATGTTATTAATATTAAATATATTTAATTATATTTTTTTTTAAAGAATATTATTATTGTTTTTTTTTTTAAATTGATTAAAATTATTAATATTAAATACATTTAATTATGTAATATTTATTATAATTTATATTAATATATATTTTTTTAAATTATTATTAAAATTAATGAATTAATATAAATTTACTTGTATATTTACCCATGAGGAAAGATCATTACCCAGACCAGATCAGTTTTGCACTGCAGACGATTAGCTGAAGGTCGCTATTTATAGCTGAACGAAATGCCACTCAAAGAGAGTATGCGCTGTGAGTTCTATGCTGAGTGGCTATAAATGCTCGATCGGACAGTAAATGCATGTATTGGGGTAAACTATTAGCGAGTATAGCTCAGCCTCAGCTAAAGAAAGAGAAACTCAGACGCACAATAATACAAGACTTAAGGGTTGCAGCTCAGCATGCTCATGTATATATATTTATATATTTATAGCATTTTCATAAATATTCAACAACATTTCCTTGCATACAATTACCCAAATGACCTTCTGCTATTCAGTCAACATGCAGTTTGCTTTTCGTTAAAGCTTTTAAACCTGGTTAATTGTCGTATCGCTTACCCAGCATAAAACGTCGTTTGAACTTACCTGTAATGAAACCAAATAAAACGGGAAAAAAGAGTTGTAGTTAATAGCGTTAAAAGTCAAAAGAAAATAAATAAACAAACAAAAATAAAAATGCATATATGAAGAGAAAATCAAAGAACTTTTGCATAAACGCTTAAACCGAACAATTCAAATTCCATTATGCAGTTTTAAATATGCACACACATACATATATGTATATATATGTGTTTGTGCACTGCAAAGTACACAATTAAAATTTAATCAAAAAGCACATTTAAAAATAAAGCGAAATGAAAGGAATTCCGAGCGTGTTGCTGCGCGCTAGCCACGCCACGTTCAGCGTTATTAATTTTTAATTTTTGTGTAAATATCGTCATGATGGCAAAGTGTTGGAGCAATTAATTTGTAGTTTTTAAGTATTAAATGCATATTTCTGGCACGCCCACGCGCTGTCTGGCGCAGGGCGGCTGACCACTGTGCGGTAATTACAGTGGGACAGAGGACTGAGAATGTCAATTTGATTGGTTTGGTTTGGTTTGGTTTGGTTTGGTTGCTGTTATGGATTGCATGACCAGGCCAGGGCTAGTCAGGCTAGTCGGCCGGCCGGCCGGCCGGCGTCACATGTCAACAGCAACATCGAGAATGAAACGTAGTAGAAAAAGCAGCAGACCGAACCACGGTTGAGCCAAACAAAAGGACATGGCATACTGGTCACTGCACCTGCTACACAAACAAACAAACAAACACACACACACACACACACACACATGAATGCATATGCAGATAGGCAGACAATGATAGCGAGGTGGTATATATGTAGAGGGCGTTGTTTCTGAATTTGTAGTTGGCGCAATTTTCGTGCTAAGTGCACATGATAAATTAATGATTGACGGGGTGAGCAGAGACAAGGACTGGGGACGCACGGACGAGGGGGCGTGGGCGTATGACAAAGTGATTAATTGTCAGCCAACGTTACGCTGCTACCCGCTGCTACATTTCTGCATTGGAGCCGATATCGGCCTGCCCAACTCTGCCTGCCTGCCACATATGAGTAATGGCCAGTTTTGAGTGGCTAACTAGCTCGACTCTGGCCGATTGCACAGGCCCCATGGAAGCAGCGCCATGGAACTTGAGTTGCCATGTTAATAAAACAAACGACAAGCGAAGCGATGCCAGGCAAAGCCAGCTACCCCAACACACACACACACACACACACCTCTTCTCTCTCTCTGTCATTCTCTCACTCTCTTGCTCTCACTCTACCTGCCCGCACAACTGCCAAAGCAGCTCAAAGTCAAATTAGTGCACTTGGGCGTAAAATATGAACTTTTGACTAATTGATTGAGCGGCTTACGCCCCACACACACACACACACACACACACATGCATATTGGGCGTGGGCGTGGGCGTGGGCGTGGCATGGCTTATGTGTGCCTTTGTTGCATGTGAAATGCAATCCAAGAGCTAAATATGCAAATCGATAGCAAACTGCAATTTCATTTCCAGCTGAGCCAACAGCAAACAGCAAAATGCGAGTTGATTTCAACAAAAATATTACGCAGACGCAGCGTGCGCTGCCAGAGGATTGCCGGGCGCTTTAACTGGTAAAGAATTTTGCAAAGCTCAGCCAGTTGTGTTGTGCAATTTATGATTTGTGCGCGCACAGAAAAAAAACCGTTTCAAGTCAACGTTTAAGCTTGAATTAATTAGCAGAATTGAAAAACTCGTAAGCCAAAAGAGCTTAGGAAATCTGTAAATCTTTAAATAAAGTTAAAGCAAATTTAAATAAGTTTAAGCTCTTGAATGCGGACTACATCTATGCTTGCTTAAATCTGAATAAATTATTTGGCAAATCAATGAAATACCACAATTATATTGTCTATAAATAAATATAGATAGATGTATATATATAGAGAAAGACAGAGAGAGAGAGAGAGAGAGAGAGCTCATTTATATGCGCTCAACACTCGAGTTATTTTGCTTTGTTTGCCATTGCAACTTCAAATGGCAATCCAATTTGCAGCAGTTGCTGCCAACATGATGAAGGCCAAAAACTAAATGACAACAATGTGAAAACAGTTGCAAATGCAAATCCCCATCCACATTGAGACAATGCAGGACAGGCAAGAGCAACAACGGACATCTCGTGGCTGGCAAATAAACAACTTTGTGATTTTGGGGGGGTGGCTAAATCAAAGTTTATACAAAACTTGCCCGTTGTCGTGCCGGCCCCTCCCCTTCACATTTTTTCTCCCGGGGGGAATGGAGCGTGCACAGACGGCTAACGAACTGGCTGCAACAGCAACAACAATTTGTGGCACATTGCTTGCGAATTCGCCGTCTTGCCGATGCAGAAAAATTAACAACAATTAGTTTTTTTTTTTTAAGCACATAAAGCCTTTAAAGAGCATCGCTTTAAATGCATATTTTTATATGCACAAATATTTGCGCAATTGCGGGAGTAGCTAAAAAAACAACAACAAACAAATAAACCTTTTTTCATACCAGCAACAGCAACTGCAGTTAAACAAAACAAGCGACTGTGCCATGCCAAGTCGACTAAGCAGAGAAACAACAATAACAGAACAGTTGAGTATTGTCCTGCACAGGACACCAGGGAGTCTACCACCCATACACACACACACACACAGACAGTTAACGGTATTTGCATGTAATTAAATTTTCCACTTGGCAACTGCAGCTGCTTTTCCCTATTTGCACAGCGCAACTTCACATTCGCCCGCTTTTGGTCATTCAGCTGAACAGAACTGAACAGAGACTTGTAGTTGGGGCAAACGAGACGAAGGCGTGGCGGCGTGGATGTGCCAACAATTACATATGCAAGCAGCATATGCAGGACTACTCCACACAAATATATATATACATATATATATACACATATGTATTTGCGAGAAGAACATGCCATTGTCCAGTTCAGTGTTCACTGTATTGTTCTGTTCATCAAACAGTCATCGTCACCGTTGTCCTCAATGCTGTAGTAGTTGTTGCTGCTGCTGTTGCTGCTGCTGCTGCTGCTGCTATTGGGAGTGTCCTCATTGCCTGCATCGGTTTTGGTCAATCATTCGCTGTGCTGCACTCGAAAGCGGAGACGTTGGACAAGTTTTGTCATTAACTTTGTAATGCCCGCAAAATGATGCAAATGAGCAGATGGACATAGAGCAGAACAGAACAGAGCAGAGCAGAGCAAAGAGAATAGAAAACTCCACGACTGACAGCATCTGATTGCGGATTGCATTTGAGTGTCATTGTGAATGTTTAACGTTCTCTAGATGGTCAATTGCATATATGAGAGAAATTGTAAGCGGAAGTTATAGAAAGAATTGAATGGTCATCAAGATTTAAACAATTACTTAAAGAAGCAAGATTGCTTGAAAATAATGTAAATGGAAATGGAAATAAAGATAGGCGGAGAGAATTAGAGAGATTAGCAGGGGGAATGCAGAGAGAAAGAAAGTAAGGTTTCTGAGAATAAAGTATTGGAAGGGATAGAGAGAGAGAGAGAGAGAGAGAGAGAGAGAGAGAGAGAGAGAGAGAGAGAGAGAGAGAGAAAGAGAAAGAGAGAGAGAGAGAGAGAGACTGAAAGCTAGATATGCTATATCTAAAGGCTGAGCGAAGATAAGGAGGAATGAAGAAAATTCGTTGGGCACAAAAAGCAGAAATATATAGGAAAAGAGAGAGAGAGAGACAGATAGCAATTGAGAGAAAGATCAGTTGAAAAAAAATCTATGCTGAGAGGATCTCAATTAGTTTCTTAATCACTCAGTGATACATAAGTGAAAGACCGAAATAAATAAATATTCCAATAATCGCATAGAATCCATTACGAATAATCCCTGATCAAAGCATCACAGCAAGACTTTCAATATTAAATCGTTTTACACTGTGCTCAAATTCTAATATAATTTTATTTTTCTCCGCTTTCTTTTTAAATCAGAAACTAGTTTATGAAGCTGCAACTGCTGCTGCACTGGCTTTTGTGACTGCTTTGATATGTGCTCCCTCCAACTGAGTGAGCTGCGAGAGCTGCGACTTCATTTGGTAAGCATAGTTCAGCTGCTAGCAAACAAATACAATTTTCAATTATCGAAAGATCTGCTATTTTTGTTGTACAATACACAGACAGAGCCAGCAGCAGCAACAACAACAAATGCAAATCAATTTAACCAGGGCAGGCAATCAAAGAAAACAGCTAAAGCTAAACAATGCCAAAGGCAACAACAACAACAACAACAACAACTGAAGGAGCCACAGCAAAGAGCAGCCAATAAAAATAAGCCAAAATATAAACAAAATTGAAGCGGCAACCGCAAAACTCATACACACAAACACACTCACACACACACACACACATGATTCGAGTGAGCCGAGTGGGTGGTGTTGGTGGTGGTGGGGGGCAGGCAGTGTGAATGGTTCGCTAGGTCAGCAAGCAACCACATTTGCCATTTAGCGAATGAACTTTTTATGATGCCAAGCCAAAAACCAGTGAAGGAAGCTAATATAAGCTAAACAATTTCAGCCAACTGCCAATTGTAGTGGGCGTGGCCGTGAGTGGGCTGTGCTGACCCCAAACAGAAAAAAAAAATACAGAAAAAAAATCGAATTCAATTCGAAGCGAAATCATTTACCAAAACTCATTGAAATACAAGCAAAAATTTCTATTAAGCCAAATTGTTGCAAGCGCAACATAAAAACCAAGCAAGAGCAGAGAGTTTATCGAAGCAGTAATGTATGCAGATAAGTTATCGATAGCTGTATATTATCGACAAACAAAGTTAATCAAAATTGAAATTAAAATGTAAAGAATATATAGATTTCAATAGCATATATATATAAAACTTTTCAACTGATTTATATTGCATAAGTTAAGCATTGACATTTATTTCATATTCAGCTTTTGATGCCTATAATATTCTATTATATTTGCCATTCGTCTATGTAGGACAGCTCTTAAAGCTGTCATAGAAAATGCTATTAAACTATTTACGACCAAAGAGTATACAGAGTGAAGGATGTTTGTCGACATTTGTGGCTGACTCGATGAGTGGCAGCTGTGGGCACTACGCACTGATGCCACTGACACACACACACAGACAGACACAGACAGACACTCGCCCACCCACATAGATACAACGCACTTAATGAATGAGGTGTAGAAAGAAATGTAAACAGATACTTAACCTCCAACGAAGAAAGGCTGCAAATGAAATAAAAATCAACACGAGTGGCAAAGAGTCGACTAGGTGGGGCTGGCCAAGCGCTGAATATGTATGAGAAATGTGCAAACACACAGACACATACACATAGATAGAAGGAACATAAAGTAAGCCAAATAAAAAGGAAAAACGTAAGCAAATAATAAAAAGAAAAACAGCTAAGCGGGTTTTTTCGCCTGCCTTCCCTTCAGCAAGGTGTGTGCACACTCTGCGTGTGTGTGTGCGACTGTGTGTGCGTGTGTGTGTGTGCGTGGAATATATATAATTAAGTGCCTGGCAAGCGCAACAAAGTCACGTAATTCTATTTAAGATTATTTAATAAAGGCACATGAGGAGTACGGTTAATTAACATTCTTTTTATATTATTTGGCGTACAACGCGGCGTATGCGCAATGCACAATCCCACAGTCCGCGCGTTGGTCTGTCAATCTCTTTGTCTTTGCGTGTGTGTGTGTGTATATTTGTGTAAATTTGGTTTATTTATTTGTGCAGGCAAGCGCGAATTCACCTGAGCTCATTTCAGTCCAGAATGTTTGCACAAAAGTATAAATTAATTAAGTTGCCATTTAAACAGCAACAAAACTCTTTTAATTGGAAAAAAGGCAGAAATAAAAACAAATTACAGAAAAAAAAAGCCACACAAAAAATTAGCAAACGTTTAACAAGTGATTAACGCGAAATAAATTTGAATCAATTGATTAAAGATATAATTTCAATTGTTTTAATAGCATTTGAATTGAAAAATAATTGCCTGAATGTTCGACAGAGTGTGAAAGCTGAAGAGAAGCAATTGAAGTGGAAATTGAAGTGGCAATTGATTATAAATATATGTATATATATAGAATTAAATATGTATATATATACTATATATAATATTTGTGACAATACTTGGCCAAAGTTGTATTGCCTTAATACTATTCATTTGCCTAACTGATTTGTATATTTTTGTATACATTTAAATATTTCTAGATTCAAAATTTACAGCACATAAACCTAGCTCACAAATAACTATTGAACGTTTTCTCTTAATCTGTGCAAATAAGTGTCTTTCACTTACACATTTAGAAATACTTCAGAGAGCAGCCAATTGCATTGGCTCTTCAGCGAGTTCATTGGAGATCGTAGAGGAATCTTTGCTTGCTTGCATTTCGCTCTGCTTCTTACCCGAACGTTTGCTTGAACGAAGTATTTTGTGAAGGTAGTGGTGTGCATGCGAGGGCTAAACACATCAACAGCATACGTGAGTGTGAATGTGTGTGTGTGAATGTGAAGACTGTTTGCCTAGACTCTCTGAAGCTCACTCACTCACTCACTCACTCTGCTCACATACTCAGCCTCATTATGCGTTCGTCAATCGTATCGCTGCTCTCTAAACGATGTTCGGCACACGAGTTCAAACGCTCAACCGAAACCAGAAACGAAACGAACCGAAGGTACTTGCTGAGAGCGAGAGCTAGTGCGAATGATATTTTCTGTGGAACTCGCAAGCTATATCTATGTATAAGTGTGCAGATTAAAGTCAGCTTTATTTCATTAAAATGATTATGTTTTTGTAAATCATTTGAACTAATTATGCTTTTGTAACTTTAATAGCAAGAATAAGACATTGCCGACCCAATGACTGTTTAAATTCTTGATCAATATTTAATTAAAAGAAAATGTATCTGCCTCTCTCTCTCTCTTTGCTTGATTGTCCGTCTGAATATAGGTGAGCGACTGAAGACTGTCTGTTTATCTGCATGTAATATATTAAACTTCTTCTCTTATGCAGCTAATCGAGGCTTTATCACAGATCAACAGATTCAAGTACAAGCTCTTTAGACACATATGCAATTTGCTAAGAGTCAAAGTAGATTAAGTTAACAAATCTCAAATTTTTTGCATGCCTCAGCCAAATCAATTCCAACTCAGTCACTCTCTCTCACTCTCAATGTTACTTGTTTACAACTTCATTTAAATGTTTGCCATTTCCATAAAAAAGAAAAAAATGTTGCTTTATCAAGCTGCCGTCTAATGCAAAACGGAACTGCAAAGTCGCATTTCCCGTCTAGGCGATTGTATTTTTTTTCTCTTTTAGCTACGCATATCAGAATGAAATCTTTATGCATGCATATAATAATTTATGCTCATATGAATGAATGACCAAAAACTTTGCGCCATTTCCTGCTGGCCAATTACAAAAATTAAATGAAAAATATGCAAATGTAAAAAAAACGTTTTCCCCAAAAAAAAATGGGAGATGAAAATAAAAATCAAAATGGTTGAGAGAAATAAAAATTTACATGTATATTTTGTATATTTTTATATGTGAAACCAACAATAAAGCGAAATAAAATTGTTTCGCATTGCGACCGCAAAACGTCAAATGGCAATTTATATGCATAAAATATGTTGCAAATTTTTAATGATGTCTCGCAAATATTTAATGGCCGCTTTCAAAAGTCAAACAAATAAAAGCGTCACGCCCACACGAACGCCCCAGCGTAATAAATGAAATGCGAATTAAGCGCTGCGAAACATTAATCAAATAATAGTTAAAAATTAATGCCGCAAACAATTTATGTGCGTTACTTGGCAAGGCGACACGTAAGCTGCGGGGGGCGTGGCTGACTTGGTATTTAAAGAATGCGAATGCCAATGGAAGCCAAAACAATGCGTGTGTGGCACAGACTAAGCCAAATCAACAAAAAAAAAAAAAAAAAAAAAAACAAAAAAGAAAAACTTGGCCAAGTTAAGATCGGGCAGTGGGCTTGTGGTGTTGCCTGCCGCAAATGAATTGTCAAAGCAAAAGTAATGTTGGAAAAGGCAATAGAACTCTGTATGTTTGATTGGCAATTTGCTAAAAATAAAACAAATATTGTTGCAATGCAACTAATGTAGCTACAAATATATATATACAGAGAGAAATATATATAAATACAGGCATATGATATATATATATATGTGTGTGTTTAGCTAGGTGTGCCTGCGCCTCTGTCTGTCTGTCTGCCTGCCTGTTTCTATTTGTGTGTACATTGGTTTGTTTGCCACTTGATTGCGGCTTTAGACTTTTCCACTTGTTAAGTTTCATTTTTGCAGACGAGTTTTCTGGCCAGTCAAGTCGCGTCGCCTCTTCAGGCTTTAATTTAGAACGATGAACGTTGCGAACTTCAAGTAGCAACAAACATGCAACATCGCAAAAGTAACAACTCAGAATATTTGCTAGAGAGCAAGCTAAAGAGATACCCTATCAAAGACTAAGCATAATTGATTTATTGGCAAGTTTCTCTGAGAAGACAGATCTACAGATCAGCAATCATTGCTATCATATATATGTTAGATATACTCAAATCAATTATCAGCAAACATACACATAATAGACTCCACTTTAAAATATTATTAATGGGTACAAGGCATATGAGAATATGTACAAAGCAAAGATAGATAGTTAGAAGGCGCTCGATAGGCCAGCCAGCCAGACAGCCAGATAGCAACAGACAGATAGACGTCGGGGCGAGCGGTGCACTGTGGCAGGCAATGAGCGTATAAAACAAATTGCATATCGCTGCAGAGAACTCGACAACAACAACAACAACAACAACAGCGGCAGTCAGCAATAAAATAAATGAAAATGCGCCTGGAAAAAAGCATTTCAAGTGCATTTGTTGCTGTGGCTGTGGCTGCTTTTGCCGTTTTGCTAGCTGCAACACATTGAGGCATGGCCCAGACCCAGACAACTGTCTATTTAAACAGAGCGAAAGAGAGAGAGACAGACAGAGAGAGAGAGAGAGGTGAGGCACTCGGCATATTTGGCCCAAAAGCCAGCGAGCCATGCAATTGTTTTTTAGGCCTTAAATAACTGTATTCACTGTTGCAACTCCGTTTGCTGAGGCGCTAAGTGTGGGGAGTTGCCTGCCATTAGCATGCATGCATTACGCTGCTATAGGGTTCTGAATGCAACTGCATGCAAAATTGTGCATGCAAAATGTTATGGCATGTAATTGTTGTCAATGCGACGGACACGCATTCGCATTGATCACGCGCGCTGCGATTTATGGTTGGCCGGACTCGAAAAGGGCTCAGCGCGAGGGGGGGCAAGTGGGCAAATGGGCAAATGGGCAGCTCAACCATTTACTTATAGAGCGAACAAAGTGACAATGGCATAAGTGGCTGGCATTTTCAATTGTAACGGAAATTGATGTACGTTATTATGGTCATAATTGTGCACACACACTGATTGAGGGTTTCGCCCAAGTAACCGAATGTGTCAAGAATTGTGTTAAATGCGGTCGACTTGCCTAGTTCAATGGGCTGTGGGCGTGTGCCACTAAAAAGCACTCAAACTCAAGTATTGCGATGCAGAGCAGTCAAACGGATATGCATATGTGCTCCAAAATCACTGAGCTGATTCACATTCACATTTAATGAGATTATTAATTTGTAAATTAATTTTTTTCTTTTTTACATCAATTAATATAATTATTGATTTTAAATATTATTTATTATTTTAAATATTAATTTGTAAATTAATTTTTTTTCTTTTTACATAAATTAATATTACCGTTATTTTTATTTTATTTTACGAATTAATTAAATGTATTTATTTATTTAAATTATGTTTCTTGTAATAATAAAATGTCATACATCAATACAGTTAAAACTCTGTTCAGTTTCCAATTATAATTATAATGACTTTGAAATCCGCACACATTTTGATAGCAATATAATATAGAGAAATATTAAACTTCCACATTGGAAAGAAATCCCTTGATTGTGCGCCCACATATCCTCCATCTACGACATTATTTTCCGATGCCCAAAATTGGCTTTGCCAATGAGCACGCCATAAAGAGCGCACGAAATTACTGCAATATCCCAGTAAGCAATGAGCAACTTCCTTCAAAAGCAGCGAAAAGAAAAAAAAAAAAAAAAACAACTCCCCCACATTTATGTCAATTTGCGGAGCTAAAAAGCTAAGCAACCAAATGAATCACTCGCTTGGAATGTGAAATCAATTAAATGGAAATCAGCTGCAAAGAGAGCAAAACGGAACAAAAAGGCAAAATAATGGAAACAGAAACGATTACGAGTCTGGCGAGCAATAAACAGAATAACCTCAAGAACAAAGCTCTTAGTGCCATAAAATGCCAGACAAGAGCGAGTAGGAGGCAGAGTCTGGAGCGGCAAGGGAATTGCTGAAGAGAAGTGCCACAAGTCGCGTCCATTTCTGCAGGTGCATTGACTGACTGTCCGACTGTCTGACCAACTGGCCAAAAGTGGCACAAAGGCCAGACTAAAATGCATACCAAATGGGAATCTCGACTGCGTTAACTGGCTAACCCAGCACTGAGAGCCCCCAGCGGCTAAGCGGATGCATTTGACGATGCCAAACGGAACTGAATGAAAAAAAAAAGAAGCTAAATATATATATATATATATATATATATATATATATGCACGTATCTAAAAAAAAAAATGGCAAAGAAGTCGCGCTGGTGTTGGAAAAGTGCGCGCTAAGAAATGCAGAAAAGTGAAAATGTGGCAAACTGCAAAGCTGCAGAGCTAGCGTTAGAGCGAGACAGAGTGGAAGTGAGCGTGAAGGTAGCGAGAGAGCTAGAGTAGTGAAGGAGCTGTTGGCGAGGCAAAAGCCAATGGAGCGAGCCAAAGTCGTTTGTGGCTAACGGTGCAGCTGTGTGTGTGTGTGAGTATCATCATCTGACCAAACTGCGGGCTGGTTTAGCAGAGACCACAAAACAAGATTCCCTAACAATTGCCATTAGCCATGTTCGACTCTTGCTCTTGGATATGGCAACAGCGGCAGTTACAACAATAATAGCAGCAACAGCAATAACAACAACAACAGCAAAGATCAAGCGACAACAAAATGTAAAAAAAAAAAGTTGTCGAGACGTTTGTAATGTTTGCCTGCAATGTCTGCGCCAGACTCAGCCAAACGTTGTCTGCCTTGTCGCACCACGGGGCGTATGAGTGTGTGCCATTAGCCTTGTCTGTCCGCCCGACTGTTCCCGTCTGTCTGTCTGTCTGTCTGTCTCAGCGGGGCAGGAGGTGGCGCAGTGGCGCGGGGCACACGCAACGCCCGCTCGCTCCATGTGCCGCCGCCAATCGCTTCCTGGGCGCGGCCTGGCAATTTCATTTGATTTGATGCGTAAGCGAATGTTCAAGTTTTTCCCAGAAATATTTTTCTTTTCATTTTGTTGTTGTTGTTATATTTTTAAAACATTTTTTTTTTACAATTTTCTGTTTAAAGCTGTGCAGGGCATTTGTGGGTGGCAATCGAGGTTGTTGGGTCAGCTTTAAACAGTGAAATTGTGAAAAGTCGTTACACGAAGAACTGGGTAAAGTGATTATGGCAAGAATTATGGTTACTCAAAACTAAGACAGTTGCCATAAAAGTTTAGGAAACGGAATTTTGGGCTATACTAGCATAGATGCGGAGTAGGTAAGAGATAAGAGGTTTTAAAGACAGATAAGAATGGGATAAAGAGTAGCTTTAGTTGGGGTATTGGATCGGTTAATTTTAAAGGTATTTATAAAATGAATTTAGAATATTAGAGAAAGAATTGTATATGTATATATATAATATATGGATTGAATAGATTAGAGCTTGATCATTTCTATATACCAAAGACACAATGTCAATACATTTGAAGAAGTCCAACAAAGTAGAGCAAATGATATGCCTAACCTACATAACTTTCTAATTAGCATGTTTCCACTGTACTTTAGTTACCTGAAGTACACCTGCTGTTTGTCTCTTGTTGTTGTGTTTTTTGTGCCACATTTTCAATTAACCTGAACTTTTATGTTTTGTAACTTTTTAAGCTTGGCAACGCGCAACTTTGTATCTTATCTTTTGATGTGCAGTCGCCCAGCCAGTAAGGCATGTTATAAATAAATACAAAAAAAAGAAATAAAATAAAAAATAAAATTTAGAATTTGTAATGAAACATTAAAACTCTGTTAGTTGGCATACATGATTTATTTATGTGTATATATATTTGTTAGTCGCAGAACTTTTTGGAAAATACGACAACTTTATTCAACATGTAATTTATTTTAATTAACAAACCTGGCAAAGACAATCGGTGCAAAGCAAGGCTTTGGGCTAATCAGTGAAGCGACTTGAGGCTGACGTTATCAGAAATTCATTTGATAGACGTCAAACGTTAAATAATAATTCAATTAAGAATTTAACAAACATTAAATGAACAGCATAATTAGCGCAACTCACGAAATATTTAATGGGATTATGAAAGCGAAATTTAATTTTAGACAACAGGCAGGCTCAGTTGTGCTCTAGGCTTCCCCACAGAGGCGCCAATGGCAGGACGTGGTATAATGCCAGCTGTGAAATCGTGGTAAATACGAAGTGCAGCAGAGTCAGGACTCTGATATACCCTAACTAAAGATTTGAACATTTAAGAGTACTTTATATTTGTATGTATCTTAAGATAAGATATAGAGGGGCAAGCATAGTTCTGGTGAAATAGCATGCCTTAGTTATAACGCAAAGAGCACAACTCTTTACATCTGTCATACATATTCCCAGTATATATCTCATGCATCTGTATGTAAGCACTATGCTTACAGAGTATGACGAGAAGTAGTAAATGTAAGACTAATACAGAAGTCAAGCAGACATTTCATTTGCATATACCCCATATAATATTAATGATGCCCCTTCAATTCTTTTCCGGCTACATACACGTATACCCCCTGCAGTTGCGATGCCAACGAACAGGGTATGTTGAGGGCGGGCTGCAGCTAACGCGACAGACAAATTATGAAGCTGGCAATAAACTTCCGCACAAAATTAGCGCAACTTCCTGGCAAGCCCAAGAGTTGCCCACGATGTCGTTGACAAGCCAAAGAGTGAAAGAGTGCGAAAGTGACAGCCATAGCGGGAAGGGCGGGGAGAGAGCGAGTGAGAGATAGTACGCGAGAGAGTAGGCGATGCTTCGCTGGGGAGATGGAATCTCCAACGCCTGGTGCTTGGCGTTGCCAGCTGGTTTACTTTTTTTGTTTTTTTTTTGCATTTTATTTAACATAAAATTTGTTGTTTTATTTTTGTTTTTTGTCTGCTGATAATGCAGCTTAATATTTACCTTAAATATGTGCTTGACGTCTTTTCCGGTTTGTTACTTGCTGCAAATAGTGGCGCGGGTGTCGCTGGGAGTGGCACACAAATATATGTATAAATATAAATAGGTGGCAAGGCTGGCTGGCAGACGACCTCAAACACGACACAGACACAGACGCACACACAAACACATACACAGAGACAACAGGCACAGCAAACAAACAATCTCTTAAGCTTTATGCAAAGGCAAAACTTTTTAATTTTTGTTTTTGTTTTTGTTTTTGCAATATTTCTTCGCTTCTTCTTATGGGTTTGTTGATTTTTAATGCAAGAGCGTGTCTATTTATAGATTTCGAATGGCTCGCATAGAAAAAAAGTAATAAAATGGGAAAAAAAATTGCAATATAACAACATCCACAAAAACAACAACAACGACGACGAAAACAGCTACAAAACCAGCAGCCGCAGTCGCAGCAGCAGCAGCAGCGACGTCAACAGCAACAACAACAACAGTAAATCTGAACGAACGGCTGAAAAAATCGATAAATTTGTCGACGCTGACAGCGCCGCCGGTAGGCAGAGTGCACGCGGGGCGCTTTGTGCTGCCAGACATTGCCGGTTGTTTAACTGTTGTTGTTGCTGATATTGTTGTATCTGCTTCTGCTTGTTTTGTTGTTGTTATTGTTATTATTGCTGTTGTTGTTCATGCAGTTTGAATTAAATCAAAGTTCAACGCTGGGAAAGTTCAATTCACATTGCACTGCAAACAATTTTAATAAATTGATTTTATAATATTATCGGTAAATATTTCTTTAAATTTTTGGTATTTTTGATTTAGTTTTTTTTTTGTTTGTGTTTTTTTTGCTTGTAATTTACGCGCCAGCCGCAACAGCGCTCTCGCTCTCGCTCACGTGTTTCTGTTGTTGCCGAAAGCGGGCGCTGGGAGTTGCAAAGCGAGATAAAAAAAAGCACCGAAAAATGTTGCGCGCCCGTAAAGTTTGTTGTTTGGCTTACGTCTCGTTGGGTTCGTCTCGTCGGCACGAGCAACGAAGTTCAACTAATTGCCGAACGTGGTATGCCGGCTGGAACTGAACGAAGCTGCTGAAGTTGGTCGAGTCTGCCGCTGTCTGGCGTCGCAGTCGCAGTCGATGGCACTGCCGCTGCCGCTGCCGCTTCGTTCTCAATGCCCTGCGGGCAATGCATGTGCGACTGAGGAGGCCCTGCTAGCTAGCTTTTTACTGTTATTGTTGGAGCGACGCTGCGACGTTACAATGCTCTCTGGCACTATTGCAACTTCAACGGCAGCAGGTTTGCCTACAACTATATGCATGTGTGTGTGTGTGTGTGCGTCTGGCCAGACTACAAAGCAGACGTCGCTGTTGGCGTCGAAGTTGCCATGCAAGTTGCGACGCTCTTGTGCGAATTTATTTTGCCGGTTGCAGTCGCAGTCGCAGTCGCAGTAGCCGCTAACGTCGCTGTCGACTCTATGAAGCGTGTATGTTGTTATTGTTGTTGCTGTTGGCGTTCTTGTTAGTCATATTGCTCCACACGTATTGTAAAATGCAAGTTATCTGTTCTGTCTGCTTCTTCCCAGTAGTCTGTGCAAGTTGCCAGAGCGCAAAACTTTGAGATAGGCCCAGGAACAGACAGCAAACGGAGTTGCATGCATTACGAGAAGCTCTCTAAAAAGTTCTGCGGTTAACATATCGCAGCATGTGAGTGTGAGTGTGAGTGTGAGTGCATGTGTATGAACTGTGGTTGCATCATGCAGCGTTTCTCCATTTGGAACAGCCTGCACACTGGAACTTAACATTATCAATCTCCAAAAGGTTTTCTTATTTGAAGTGCAAAAAATGGTAAATGCGGTTGTTACCATGCTCTATATGGCTAGAAAATACTTGATTCGAGTATTTGGGGTGGTCATAAGCTTGGAACAGCGACTGTGTTTGGTAACTGAATACAGGAAATATGTAGCATAGCCACAAATTCATGTTATAAGACTTAAAAATATGTAGCCAGGGGGTAACCATCTCAGCTCCAAATACAGTGAACCTATCCTATATGCAAGAAAACATAATTAAATTACTGGCATTTAAGTTTCCAAGATACAAGATCGAAATGAGTAACAGAAATTCGCATTGAGATACAGCAATGAGTATGAGGATAATGATCAATAGAATGACGCACAATAAATAGATAAATCCATAGTTTATTAACTACTCAAAAATACATTTCTTTTATGTATCTCTTCAATAGTCTTCAAATTAACTAAGAGTCCAAAAGAGCTCGTAAATACTTTTGCAATGTTTTGCCAATTCCACTGAGAAACAACAAAAGGTGACAAGTTTATGATACCTCTTAACTGGAAAACAAGTCCCACAGGCCAACTTATGGGCGAAACAAGTAGAAGAATTAAGTGACAAGCCAAAGAGAAGAAGAAGCTGAGCAGGAGGAAGAAGAAGATATTGAAGACGCTTTTACAACAGTTTTATTGTGGCACTCAAGTGCCTCGAAGACAAAACGAAAACTTTTGTTTTTGTTTTTTTTTTGTGCTTTTTTTTTTTTGTTTTTGTTTTGGCTTGATCACAGTCGCTTGGCCATTAGTTATTAACAACTGCTAAGAAGAATAAGTGTTGTAAAGTACCACGAAAATCAGTTGTAAGCAGTTGATTACATTTCGATTCTTGTTGTTGCGTTTACAATAAAAATGTTCAGCATTTAAGACAAGAGCTCAGAAACTTGTTGACAGGCCCGAAACTGAACAAAGTTTCGTGAGGGGGGAGGCAGGAGGCAGGCAGCTAGACAGGCAGGAGGAGGTGTGGGTAATACTGCATTGCTGTTGGCATTTCAAGAGTTTGCGGTTTAATTGTAGAAAACTTTGTTTGTTTGCCTGTTCGTTGGCAATATTTTCGTGAGTGCAGCGCTTAGTGCATTATTAATTAAGCATGAAAATGGCGGAAAAAACGAAGTAAAATGTGAGGTTGCTTTCCATGCTCGCTCGCTTTGCCTCTCTTGTCTTAGCAAAGGTCGCACATGTCAACAGCAGTTGGCAAACAAGTTGACGGAATTATAAGGAAAACAACTACAGCAACAACAACAACAACAATTTGGGAGTAGCTGTAAGATAAGAGCAGGAGAAAAGCCGCAAACTTACAAAAGTCCTATTCTGACTTCATTTTCATACGTTCAAAAGGAAATCAAGGCAAAAATTAATGTGTGTGTAAACGAAGGCACACAAATAAAAACAACAACAACAACAAAGGCACGAAAAGCCAAGATGAAACAAACTTGCTGAAGGAAAAACTAATTCCCAAAAAAATAAACCCATGGAAACCCCAAAACAAAGGACAAAGGCAGCCAAACAGAAAACCAAACCAAAAGCAGCTCACAAAAAAAAAAATAAAAAAAAAAAGAGAAGCTGAAAAATGAATAAGAAAACCCAAATGGAAGGAAAATGTAGCTAACGAGTAGATAAAATAAATAAAACACAACAAAGAAAACTTAGAGACGAGCGAACCGGGCCGAGGAGGGTCGTGTATTGCAAAGGCAAACAACTTTTTAGCCAAATGCCAGCGAAGGCCGTTTCCCAAGCTGGCAGCTAACAAAAGTACCGTAAAGGCGCTGCGAAATGGCCAGAGCGCATAGTTTCAAGTGCGTCCCACACCGCTCAACTTCCGTCTTCCCCCCCTTCCTCTACCGCAGCCAGATGGCTTACTCTTCACTCTTCGCACGGCTGCCCTATGTCTAGCTATCATTCTCTTTGCACCGCGCCTCGGAGATACATTTGTATCTTCTAGCTGCAAAAAAAAAAAAAAAAAAAAAAACCTGACTGCGACAACGGCAGCAGCAGCAACAACAACAACAACAGCAAGCAATCGGAATGCTGCTTGACAAGTGGCAGCGTCACAGCAGCGCCAAGTGGCAAGGGAGGCAGGCAGCGAGGCGAACAGGCGAGCAGGGTCTATGCAGCTTGCAGCATCACTGGCGAAGCGTGGCGAAAGCTCTCCCAACCAAGAATCTGAATTGGAATCTGGATTTGTCTGTTGGCAGTTTTACCAGTGTATCTCCCTCTCTGTGTGTGTGTGTGTGTGTGTGTCACGCTATGCGCTATGATTTCTAAACTTTTAACGCTGCACAGATACACACTTACACATGGATACATTTTATGCACTTTGCAGATACTTTTTGGAAATGTTTATGGGCAGTTAGGTCAGCTGCTTTAACATGCCACATGCCACACATGCGGGCAGCTCTCATGTAAATCAGCTAGATCCAAAAAGCTGCCCTCGCAAATTCTCAGCCCCAAAAGCAACGCCAAAGAGCCCTCATTTCATACACACACACACACGCACACACAGCCACAGAGACAACTAAAAGGCGGTCTCAAAGCAATTGCTGACGTTTTGCCAGCGGCAACGGTATTGCTTCTCCCTCTCTCTCTCTCGCGCGCTCTCTCTCTCGCGCTCTCTCTCTCTCTTCCGTTTGCCCGCCCCCACCATGTCACGCCCACACCTAAAGTTGGCGGCCTAATCCACATGGGCCGTTGGCTGGCAAGCGCCTCCAGCGCTGCGAAGCATCAAGCAACGCGTTTTATGAGCCTACCTAACATCAAGGTTAGCACACTTACACACACACACAGACACACATACACTAACGCACACACACGTGCGTTGTTATTACGTCCGGAGGTGGCACTTGCCTCTTGAGCGTAAGCCAGTGGCTTAGTTTAGCTGGGGGCTTGCGCTTCGCAACGCCTTCGAATCACAAAGTTTTGCCAAAACTCTCTCTCTTGCTTTATTTTGCTTGACTTTTCAAATCTTGTGTGATAAATGATTAAATAATCTTTGAGCCATTGAAGATTTGATAAATGAAAAAAAAAAAGAACACAACAAAAATAAAAGAAAGCGAATATGAGCCGCAATGAAACATTAAACCAAATTCTTGCTTTTAGCCAAATCTCTTTGAGATTGTTAAAAGTTAAGAACAAAAGCCAAAAAGTTGAGTGGAATAAAACTGAGGTAAGCGAGAGTAAGAATATATAATTAAAATATCAATATACATATATAATAAAAAAATAAATAAATAAATATAAATTGTTATATAAACCTAAAAATAATTTGTATATATGTCTAAAAATATTTTATAAAAAAATAAAAATAACATATTATTTATAAATATATATTCCAAAAATTAATTTTAAAATGTAACTAAATAAAAAAAAAAATATATATATATATAAATTAAATATAATGTAATATGTGTTCTATAAAAATATATGATATTTAAAAATAAATTATATTTTAATGAATTAAATATATTACAATTTTTTTAATGTTTTTTTTTTTTTTTTTTTAACAAATTTAATATTTAAATGTAAATTTCTCATATAAATGAATATAATACTTATTATTATTATTTTTTTTTTAAATCATATTTTATTCCTTTAAATAAATATTGAATAAATTCCATTAAAAACTAAATTTATATCAAGAAAATATATACAAATAAATATATTTAATTTCGCAATAATTCAATTATATGATTTGTGAAATTTTAGAATTTTAAGCTAAGCTGCTTGCTAAATTGAATATTTACAAAATAGTAAATAGTTACATATCTAGCACATACATATATACATATAAAGATTTTAATCAGAAAGTCAAGCTGCCCACCGACCATAAACAAGCAGCAGCCGCTGCTGTGTTTAGCAAATGTGGCTCAAGCCTCGAGCGTTCTGTATAAAGCCTAAGGGTCATGTAAATAGGCTTTGCTACGCACATAAACTCATTTCGTGCAATTTCACCTTTTCTAATTTTCATGTTTAGTGGTTTTTGCTTACCAGCTGCAGATAGTAGCGAGCAGCGGGCAGCGGCAAGGCGCAGCCATGTTGCTGCAACACCAAAAATGGCGACATTGTTGAATGCTGACAGCAAAGTCGAGACAGCATTAGAGAGATTGAGAGAGAGGGAGAGAGAGAGGGATGTGGCATGCCTGGCACGCTCAATCATGCTCAGCCATGTGGCAGACACACTTGCAACAAAATGCCTCCGTTGCAGCATCCAATGTCATCATCAACATCAACGTTGTTGGCCAAAAACAAAAGCCTGCAGGCCACAAGGCAACGGGCTTCAAGTGGCCAATGAAAAATATCAACAAGCAAAGCCCAAATATGCAGGACTCAAAAGGATTTAACATGCACACATACACGAAACTATTATAGTGTGTGTGTGTGTGTGTGTGTGTGTGTATATACATAATGCTGCCTCAAGGTGTGCAGGCAGCGCACTAATGTATGTATTTTGGCTACCCTAAACATGCAGGTGTGTGTGTGTGTGTGTGTGTGTGTTTGTTGTTGTTGCTAAGCAAGGCGAAACTTTAAACATGATTAATGCCATCAGCGTGTAGAAAAAGTTTGCTTGATATATTTTCATGGCTTGCATTAAAAATGCATGAAATTACATGCAGGCACAGACAGACAGCCGGACAAAGAGCAAGGCAGATAGAAAGAGATAGGGAGAGAGAGAGAGAGAGAGAGATAGCTAGTATGCGCAGCAGTTGTAGCTCAGCATCGATTTTTGTCAAGTTATGAGCACAATTTCAATACAAAAGCAAAAATGTGCTTGTGTGCGCCCAAAAATACTTGATCCAATTGGCTTGGGAAGGACGCACAGCCATGCCCATTAAAAATCCAAGCATGCCATTTTTTTTTCTTTTCTGAAGTGCATCTGTCTCTGAGTGCGTACCCTGCTGTGCATGTGTGTGTGTGTTTCTGCTTGACTGCTTGTTGTTGTTGCTGTTGTTGTCGGTGTAGGGCAGCGTGTCGGCCCCGAAGGGTGCCTGGCAATTAGCTTTGACAAATGTGCGGTTGGCATTCGGTTTAATGGATAATGGACCTGGACATGGATATTCAAGAGCATTTGTTTTACATGCTCAACCCACACACACACACACACACACATACACACACACACATACAGATTATTGTTTGCCAGCTGAGTTTAAGTTTTATGCTTTAAATATTGCATCGGACAGAGCTATTTCTGTTCAAGCTATTTCCAAAATATTTATATGCCAAATGAAAAAGGTGAATGGCAATTGACGTACTTCGCTCCGTCTCTATCTCTCTTTCTCTTTCTCTTGAGAACTGTCTAAGCTGGACTATGGCATTTCAGAGCTATTAGCTTGATTGCTGCCAAGGCAACTTAAGCCAAGACTAACGCAAGGCATATGAATATTAGATAATGAAAAGGGTGTTTCTTAACAATTAGAAAGGAATCATACAAGCAATATATTGTGATTATTGATGTCTCCGTCTCTCCTCCTCTCTCTCTTCTCCTTAGCATATGTCCTTGCTTTCTCTCTTTATTTTGATCTCTAATTTTTTTTTACGTTCGAATATGAAAATCTTCTATCACTCTCGTTCTCTCTCGTCTTTCTTTCTCACTCTCTCTCTCTCTCACTCTCCTGTCCTCATCTCTCTCTCTCTCCTCTTCTCTCCCTCACATCTCCCTCTCTCTCCTCTCTCTCAAATTCTCTCTCTCTTCTCTTCTCTCTACTCTTCTCTCTTCTCTACTTCTCTACTCTCCCTCTCTCTTTATCCTCTCTTCTACTCTCACGTTCTCTTCTTCTATCTCTCCTCTCTCTCTACTCTCTCTATCTCTCTCTGTCTCCTCCTCTCTCTTCTGTTCGTCATTCTCCTTCTCGATCTTCTGGTCTTCTCTCTTATCTCTCTCTCTCTCTCTCTCACTCACTCTCACTCACTCTTTAGAATTGCTTTTAATCTCAACCCCTTTCAATCAATCTCTCTCTCTCTCTCTCTCTCTCTTTCATTCCCTCCTTTATCAAACATTCTCCCACTCATCCTTATACACTTCTTAACTCACTCGCCGTCTTGCTCGCATTTTCTTCTACATTCATCTCAAATTGAATTCGGAATTTCTTATTATACTCTACCTTTTCCACGAACTTGTGTAATGTATCAGCTTCAAAACTTACCTGAAACGAAAGAGAGAAAAAGTTATATGCATAAGTTAGCTGGTTCAGAAATTTAAGAACACATCAAATGTTGGATTGTGCAGAGTTTGCTTTAATATTTAACGCTGTCCGCTTGAAACGAAAATCTCGTTGCCATGAATTCGAAAACTCAAAAGGGGGGATGTGAACTTCAAGAAGAAAGAAGACATCACGCATAAAAAACGAAACGAATCAGCAACAATTTTGTGTCATAAGCGATGACATTAAAAGAGCAAGGAGAAGTAAACACTCAGTGTGCGATAACATTATGCATGTGGGAGACCACAAAGTGTCCAAGAGTCTGTCGCTGAAAAACAAGAGCAGTAACAGTAGCAGCAGTAGCAGCAGCAGCAGCAGCAGCAGCAACAGCACTTGGACTCATTAAACTTTCATGGCCAAGAGCTCATCTGGTTTTACAAGCAGCCATATGAGATGTGAGAATGTAGAAAAAGTGTAAGATGTATACAAATGTATGTGTGTGTGTGTGTGTGTGTTTGCGTGTGTGCGTCTCATATATGAAAGTTTATGTAGCAATGCGGCAGGCAAATGGAAAGCAATTGCCAATTGCTGTATAACTCAGCAAAGCAGCTTGAGACTAGCGCTAGGGTTGACACAAGACATAATGGAAAAGGGAATCGCAATGGGCTGACGGGCTGATGGGCTGGCTTAAGGTCTGCTCATGTAAAAATGCCAATCGAAGTATAACAAAGTGGCCCACAGCCGCTGCCACAGACAGAGCATGAGTCCAAGAGCCAGAGATATGGCCAAGAGATATGGCCAAGAGATACGGATACAGGCAACAGATACAGCTACAGCTACAGCTACAGCTACAAATGTGAATCGAGTTGACGACGCATTTGAAAAAGGCGCACATTTTTACGACTCGACTGGCGCCCAGTGTCTTACAGCATTTGCGGATTTTACGAGCACACACACACACACACACACACAGTCAAACATGAAATGTGGGTGTGTCTCTCTAACTGTCAGCACGTGTCTGGTCTGTGTGCGGCTGTCCTTCGACAGCAGCTCGTTAGAAACTTTTGCCAGCCACTGACTTTAAAGGCAAACTTTGTCTATGCAATTTATGCCGCACGCTTGCGACAGCAACAAATTGCTAGGCGAACACAAAAAAATCCATTTTTAATTGATTTTGCACCAAAAACTTTTGCGCCACGCCCTAAAAGTATGCAACGCATTTAACACTCAGCACACAGAGCCACAGACACGAAGACTAACACAAACACAAACACAATCAGCCTCACACTCCAGCAACAGGCTGTCCAAAGTTTAGCAAACTGCATTTTTAATGGCTTCTCAGCACTTTGTTGACCATGGCCAAGTGCATGAACATATGACAAAGCCCACATCGATAAGCGCATCAGACTCATCAGTGGCCCATAAAAAGTTCTGCGCCTTTGTGCGTCAATTTGATTAACCACAATTGTCAATCGAAGACTTAATGCATGGAAATGTAATGAATTGCATTGCAGCTGCTCGCAGTAAATGCAATTTTATTTCAATGAATGCAACGCACGCAGTTACGAAGCGAATGAAGCAGACATTCCATTGCATTAATGAGACAAAAACAGTTCAAGCTGAAATTTCAGCCTTAAACATGCTCAAGCTGCGATTTTCTATTAAAATTTTAAAGGAAACTTTAAGAAATTCTCCTACTTTAATGCTCTAGAATTTGTCATAATTTTCTTGTATTTTAAAACTAGTTTAATTTTTAAAATATTTAACATTAACGACAAGCTAAATTCTGCCTATTTCTATTTTTCTATTCTCTCTTAAAATTATATATGCATAAAAGAAATGCCACATGATTTGGCTAAATAAAACTGTCTATATATAACAGTTCTTGCTCAACTTTTAGCTAAATTCAATTCGTAGAGCAACGTTTAATATAAATATTTGAAATGCTTTGAAGTCGCAAAACCAAATACAATTTCAATTTCAATTCCATTAGCTGTTCGCAAAAATACAATTGATAATGCAGCGGGCTGCCAAACAAGTGAAGCTGCGAAGCGTAGCTCTAAACGCAACACAGTGAAAGAGAGAGAGAGATAGAGCGAGAGATGGAAGGGGCTGTGAGAGAGGGAGATGTAGAGTCTGGGGGGTTTGAATACTGTGCCAGCTGGCACACGAAAAATCAACAAACCAAGTCGCTGGACTGCAGCGGCAATCGCACCAAATGACGGAAGTGTTGATAAAAGAGTCACAAAGGCAGCCAAAAACGTGGCGAGAGACAGAGAGGGAGAGAGAGAGGGAGAGAGAGGGAGTGCTAGAGCGACGACAAATGCAGAAAAAAGTGTGTGCAATAGAAAAAAGTCGCAAAAAATGAGTAGAAAATGGAATTGAGCGAAAGACCATATATGACATGACACGAGCAAATGTATCCGGCACAAAATGGTCGACAGGATGACAGGATAAACAGCGACGGCAACCAAGCTGATCGAATGACCAGGACAAAGGTGTTTCACACACACACACACACACTCAGAGCCGCATTTATAGTGTGACACTTCATAATCAGCTTTTGACTGAGCCCCCAAAAAGAAACTCATCAAGTTTTAATGTTATTATACAATTACCGTTAGCAGCCAGGTTTTTGCTACACATACATAGATCTAACATCCGTTGGCTATATGGTACCCAATATAGTTGTATGCCTTCTTATCGACAAATGGCATGTGACTCACAAAGAGCTGTAAACTTTATGCACCTCTTGCACTTTATGCCTGCCTGATTATAATGATGATGATGATGATGATGATGATGATGACACTGAGGATGTCAGCGCTGATTGTTAGCTTTGTGCACAGCTCTTACAGCCCACACTCAACAACAACAAAAAAAGGTTGAAATTATTCAATTGAAATAGTGTTTGTTCTGTGTGTGTTTTCAGCTTTGGCTTCTAAAATTTCTAGCTACGCCTTCGTATGACTTTGCTTTTGTGCCCAGGCGTCAGCTGGCTGGCCACATTACAAACAGAATCGTTCCATATCCAACTGCAGCTCGGCTGGTAACCAGCTGGAAACCTGTTCTCCTGTATAAACATTGTCAAAGTACAAAAGTACAGTAAAAAAAGCGTATAGTAAAGCAAAAATAGGTGAACTCAAAAAAAAAAAAAATAATAACAAACACGCTCAAATTACACACACACACACACAGACAGGGTAAAGGGAGCCTTGGCTCTGTTTGTTTTTCGTGTTGTAACTTGGCAAATGCATTGGCTCGGAATTGACAACTCGGTTAAACTAACAATATTTGAATAGCAGAGAGACCAGGATAATGCATGGCTGGCCAGACGCTGGTTACCTCTGCAAATCTGGCTAATGGCAAGCCCAAAGACAGATTGACTAAAGAGAAAGGAGAGAGGGAGAGGGAGAGTGGGAGGGAACGAGCGTTAGCTGCAGCTGTGCAATTATTTTTTGACATGCCCTGAAGGTCTGATTGTTTGCACAGGTGTGCAATGAAAATGTAAAAGCAAATGCTTGAATTTCATAAAATCTTCACAAACAAATAATTGCAATCAAAAAGTAAGCAAACTTTACTTTCTGATCAATATTTAACAGTTATCGATAATAACTAGCAATGGCAAGTGAAGGGAATTCCCTTACCTATTCTTGCTCTCTCGAGTACGTAGTAAAATGTTCATAAATTTCTGCATTTCTTTTTTTTTTAAGTTCATCTTTAGTTCGAGTTTGAATTGTTTGAAACTCTGTAGAAAATGACAAAATTTCACTTCTCGGAAATGAAAAGCTGCAAATATTTACCACAATTTACGTGTTGTTTATTGTCTGGCATTTTGTAAAACACAGCTGCACAGATTCTGTTTTCAATTCGGGAAATCAATGTGAATTCCATGAATTTTTCAACAAACTTTCAAGGATTGTTGAACATAAAACTTATGGAAATAGCAACATATTATCTACTTACTTGGAACCCACACATTTTCCACGCACCTCAAAGAGTCCTTCACAAAATTATATAATCTGAGTGACGAACAAATTTCCACAAATTTCCCACGAATTTTTCGCAGTGTTACAATAGAGCTACCAGCCAAATACACAGATAAATCTGACACCTGCAACAAACTGCTCCAAGATGCGAGGAAGATGAGAGGAACGATTCAGAAGTTAAACAGAAATGCGGTGGAAAATGATTTCCACGTAGAGCAAATAATTTCCAGTGCTGCGAGTGCAAATCACAAAGCCATAAAAATGCCAACTTCAAGCTGATTAAATAATTCCGAATTTTTATGAATTGCTTAGCGACAGCGACAGCGAAAACAAAATCAAATAAGAAATAAAAGTAAAAAATAAAATATCGAAAAGAAGAAAAAAAAAATATATATATATCAAGCTGTCACAAGCCAAACAGCGACAGCAGCTGCGTTTGATGAGCCACAAGGCAGTAAAAATACCAATAAAAAAAAAGGAGCCAAGAGTGAAATATGTCATATTAAAATCGGGTTTTGGCTTTGCTCTGGCCAAAAGCGAACAATTCACCGGACGTTCAATATTAAAACGGCATTGTCATTAAAAATTAACGTTTATTTAAAAAGGCAAAAAGCTGTGCCCACAATCGGCTTTAAAACAACCAGGAAAACAAAAACAAAAACCAAAAAAAAAAAAAAAAGAAGGAAAAACTTGTCAACGAGCTGGCAAATAAGTAAAAAAAAAAAAGTACAAAAACAAAAAGCCCAATGCGATTCTTAAGTTCAGCGAAACAAAATAAAAAGGGTAAAAGCAAAGCAGCTTTTGACAAATGAGCGGTCGACCAGGTTTAAAAGGCGGCCCGACTTAAAAGGTCTTTGGGTCAAGGGTCAATGCGTAATTTGTGTGACTTTTCGCAGCCTGAATGACCTGAACTTCACAACAACAACAGCGATTGATTGAATCAATTAGAGCCTTTGATGAACAATAAAAGAAATATAAATAGGGTCTAAGCGACT
This sequence comes from Drosophila koepferae, assembly GCA_030914345.1. Lineage (NCBI taxonomy): Eukaryota > Metazoa > Arthropoda > Insecta > Diptera > Drosophilidae > Drosophila > Drosophila koepferae. The sequence continues at coordinate 14,160,431 of JAUESR010000202.1, forward strand.
TAATGATACACGCTCAGTTATAGCTATAGAGCTAGCCAGACGCTATGGGAATTGCAAACAAAGATCCCAATACATATTTTATGCCTCTTTGCAAAGAGTATTTTGATAGAAGACAGAGAGCTGATGATAGATGTGAGCGCTGACTTATTATGCTCTCCTTGTATATTGCTATAAAATCAGAGCTCACAAATATCTATTGACCGTCTCTGGATGCCTCAGAGATCGACCGGTCGGTTCTTCAACGATGTCGTTCACGATCGTAGACATATATGCATGTGTGAATATATGAAGATCGATTGCATAGACTTTTCAGTTATTTCTCTGAGCTTCATTGTGCGAGAGTTAATCGTAACGCACCCGAAACGATGTTCATTTGAAGAGCGTCACACGAACAGTTTAACGCGAAGCGTTCAACGGAAAACTAAAACGAAAAGAAACGAAGTCTGTTGCTGAGAGGGAGAGAGAGAGAGCGAGTGTTTCATACCAATTTGCTTCAACTCGTTTGAGGAGCGTCACACGAACAGTTTAACGCTCAACGGAAAACTAAAACGAAAAGAAACGAAGTCTGTTGCTGAGAGAGAGAGCGAGCGAGCGAGTGTTTCATACCAATTTATTTCAACTCACTAAGGCAACTTATTTCATTCTTATATTCCTCGTATTTATTACATTTCTATATCCCATTCCCATTTCATTTCACTCGCGCTCACAACATTCTCTCGCTATATCCAGCTTTTTCTCTCTCTGAGCGAGTATCAGCATGCAGAATTGCTAGTTAAAGCAAAAACCTTTAGCTACAAAGGGCTGCAGCGCGAGTGCATGTTGCTCTCTGTCAACTTTAGCATTTTTTTAATTCAATCAGTTGTTGATTCGATTAATTAAACATATTAAGGTACATTGTACCAGCTACCTCATTATTATTTTTCGCTTTTGCAGATTTTTCGTTGACATTTTATTGTCAATTTATTAAGTGGAAGTTGCTCATACTATGGCTGCTCTATGCTTTGTAGCATACTTTTGAGCTTGAGGGTCGCGAATTCTTTGGATTTGCCTCATTTTGTTTTCTTTTGTTTCTTTTACACAAATTTGCATTTCATTAACAACTACAAAGAGATATATACTGTTTACAAACTGCTGCTGCTGCTGCGCTCGCGAGCTTCGCATCAGACAACTGATACGCATCAAGTTGTAGTTGAATGAAAAGTAAATTTACAAAATTTGCTGCCGTCGCTGCGACACATTTGCCCCTCGCGGGCTAAAAAACTTTGCCAGATAAGCAGAAAAAAAAAAAACACAAGAGAAAAAAAAAACAACAGCGCCAAATGAAAAGCGGTGCAAAGTCGAGTAGCAAAGATGACAACATGTGGCAGCAGCAACACCAACAACAACAATAACAACAATATCTAAATGCACACAAAAAGTCGTGAAGCTGAGACTGTGAATTGGAGCAGCTGCCAGGATTGGCAGGCTTTGCCGTGTGCGCGCACAAAAGCCCGCTTCATTATTTTTTTTCTTTCCGTTGCCTTTTGTGACACGCACACACACAAACACACACACACACACATACGCATATTCATATATAGTGAAAGCCCTGAGCTTTGCCTTGTGCGTATGTAATTTAGTGTAAATTACTTTGAGAGACCCTCGCAATTTTAGTTTTTGACAGTAATTGACAAACACAGCCACACACACACATACACTCTCTCATACACACACACACACACACACCCGCACAGTGCCCTTTCTGCGTCTGGCAGCATAATTTTTAATTGTATTTGTGCGCCGTGTTATAAACGACGCGCTTCCATTTTACATGCTGAAAGTAAAAAGGTTTCTTTGTCGCTCTGCTGCCGCCTCAGTCTCGCAGTTTCGCTGTCACAGCCTCTTCATCTTCATCTTCATTTTCTGCTTCTGGTGCTTTTTAAGGATATTTTGTGAACCGGAAATGGCAAGCACTGCCTTTTTCTGCTTCTGCTACTCCTGCTGCTGCTTTTGCTGCTGCTTCAGCTTTTGTTGCTGCCTTTCATATTTTTATTCTTTTTGGGCAGCGCCTAACAAGAATTCATTACATTTTCGGTTGATATTTGCTCTAGTGAGCACGAATTGTGGCCGGGGTGAAACGGCGGGGGAACGAAATGGAAATGGAACATGACAAGCATTATTCATTGGATTGAAGTATGAGGTAATTTGTAAAAGAAATGAACAATTTTCAAGACGAGCGCACGGCATTTCCTCAACCCAACCCAACCCAACAAAAAAAAAAAAAAAACCTAATGAATAAAATAAGTGCAAATTATATAAAGAAAGCTGCTTTTGCTTTTATTATTATGGCGATAAGAGAACAGCGAGTAAAAAAATAAAAACAAAAAGAAATGCCAAAGTTCAACAAGCAGCTCAGAACAGACCATAAAGTCACTTGAGATATTATCAAATAATATAGTCTAGATAGTTCTGGTATTTCGCTGGAATTGAACGCTAAAAACATTTCAGCAAATTAAACTTCAAGTAAAAAGTTGTTAACTATTTTGCTGCTATTTAAATAACAATTGCATGTGGCATGGCATGCAATTTGCAGTTATTTGCCTTAATTTCAAGTACGCAAACAACTTTCATTACTCGCATAATCAACTGCAAAACGTTGCCGCTGCTGTCGAGTCGTGTGCATAATTTAAGTCAAGTTAAAAACACCCAGCAGCAGCAGAAGCAGCATTGAAACACATATAAAAATACAAATAAAAATAAAAATACAAATAAAAACAAAACAAAGCGCACAGCTGCGAACAAGCAGTCAGTACAAACAACAGCAACACACCAAATAATCCATTAATGCGTCTAATCCAGGCAATTCAGCTGCGTATTTTCATTTTTAAGCCATTTTTTTTCGTGGCTGCTGCTGCCACTTTTAATACCTTTTTTAGTTAAGCCCTTAACTCATGGGTGACTGTGTGAAAAGGGTTATGATGTGTTTTGGAGCATGGTTTGTTACAGGCTGTAGTCCATGTTTTAGCACAATAGTTGTACAGCTAGAAAGCACTGGAAAATCGAGCCAGGTGTGAGTGTTTTCATCAGCGATTTTCAGCTGAATTATTTTATTTAACAAACAAAACTCAGAGAGCAAACGATTGCGTCGGTTCTTTAACGAATTTGTTTTGCGATCGGAGTTTTATAGAGCAAAAAGTCTTTTGCGTATGATTGCCGATTGACTCTTTGACTCTGCTCACTTACTGAGTATCATTGTGCAAACGTCAACCGTATCGCTCCCTAAACGATGTTTATTAAAATAGTATCAGACGATAACGATTAACGCAAAGCGCTCAACGTAAAAGAGGAATCATCCGAAATGAGGAATCTAAACGAACTCAATTATTTTCCAGTATTCATAATTCTTGACAATGTAATCATTCAGATTCAACTTAAAGTAATGAAATAATCTTCGTACAAATCTTGAGAGCTTTCCTTACTTCACGTTCCTTCTCTCCCAGCCAGAGCATCTCTATAACCTTTACCTCTCTCTTCCACTATGCCAATCTTTCGACTAGAAATTGAAAACTCTAAAACTAAAACTAAGGTTACTTAGCTTAGGGTATCTGTTAGTTGATCACTACTACGCAACTAGAGCAGCATCTACTTATTTTAATTTCAGTTGTGACTGAGCTTCATAGCCGTGTGGCAGCATAGCAAGCCGCCGACGTTGCTGCTGCTGCCTCGTTTGCAGTTAGAAGCGCAATAAAAAATTAAGCACATGTATTCCAGTTATGGGTTAATAACCCGACGGACTGCAGCAGCAGCAGCAGCGTATGGAGTAGGAGAAGGTGTGATACGAGGATGCGGAATGAGACGAGGCTGCAGCCTAAAGTCGGCACTTAATATTACTAGCAGCACTCGATGCAGCTGCTGCCGTTGCCATTTAGACAGCGAGTGAGCGGGAGAGAGAATGTGAGTGAGTGAGACACAAAGCGAGACATAGAGGGCAACTGCAATGGCGGCAAATGCAAAATGGCGGCTGCCACATGATGCACGAAGGCAGAACGATGGCAGCAGCAGCAGCAGCAAGTTGAGCATTGAGCATATGCATTGCATGCATATTAATAACACTAAAAACTACAGCAGCAGCAGCGCCCACTCAGACAGTGGGACAGAGCGTTGAGCCGGTCAGATGGGACAGTGGAAACGTTTGAGCGGGCACTGTGGAACGGACGCGCCACGGGCCGTACACTTTTATGCAGGGCCGTTGAGTGTGTGTGAGAATTGAATTGCTTCAAGTGCCCTTAAATTGCCCTCATTACATAGACAAACACACACACACACACACACACACACACACACACACACACACACACACACAGAGAGGAGAGTTGGCGTTGTCGCGGAGTACGGTCGGTGTTTTCGCGGTCCAGTATTCTATATTTTGTTTTCGCTGTAAGAGTGGAAATCATTAAAGACAACGTGTATGCTGCGGATTATACTTACCCAGCTGTTCCAAAGACTACGAGAAAAACACTTAAAACGTGTCGAACGCTTTGTGGCGGCGTCGCGAAGTATCCGCTTCGCCGAGTGTGGTGCAAGAGAGGGGGGCGGTAGCGTCTTTTTGGCCTTCCATCTCTTTTTTCCTCGACACAGGGCGGGAAAGCGTTTTTACTTGTGCTTGTGTGTCACAATTGTCACACTTGCACAAATAATAACAATCAGGTGCACAGCTGTTGTAGTGCTGGAAATCGCAGCGGACACTCTAACCTTTTTGAGTAACCTAACCATTTTGAGTAGTTTGGTCTTAGCAAAGACAACAACCTAACTTCTGAGGCGAAGTTACAGTAGCTAAAGTACTGCATACTTTTAGACGCAGTCTAAAGTAGTGCATACTTCCGGGCTCCTAGTGTCTCGAAGCTAAGCTGAGTTTTAAATTAGTGGGGTCACCTAATTCAAATTTTAGTAGCCATTGCCCACTACAGGCTACACGCCACGGTAGTCGGAGCAGGTATGGAGGCCATGATGGAGGATGAGCTGCAAGCTTTCCGCGCGCCGCTCTTCGCTGCAGCGGTCACCGCAGCAACAATTGAGGGCGTTGCCGCAGCCGGTAGCACTGAGTCAGTCCCCAGTGGCTGTTTGCCAGGCACCGAAGTCCTTAAAGGAAGCGTTAGCTCAAATAGGAGTTACCTTAGAGGGCTTGTCTGCTTTATTTGGTGGTCAGCGGCATATAAATGCCCTAATGAGAGAGGAGTTGACCAAACTGGTCAATCTTCACAAGGCGGCCGAAAAGTTCTGTGACCGCACAGTTAAAAACTGCGAGGTGCAGACCACGCCGCCCAAGAAAGCAGTGGAGAAAGTCCACAAAGCGAGCATTAGTGCTCAAAAGAGCAATACGCCCAAACGGCCAAGGGAAGTAGCCGCCGAAGCGAGGAAAACTCCTTCGAAAAAGTCGAGGCCCAACAGAAGCGTAACGGTAGAACAAATAGCAATAGGTTCGGCAGTTAGGAATGCAAATCAAGCAGATCCACAGACTAGCAAGAGTAGCTGGACGGTCGTCAAGGGTCGCAAGCCCATACAAAAGCGGCCCAGAACTGACGCAATTGCGATCTCTGGCGTAGGCGGGTGCAGCTATGCGGACATGCTTCGTGTAGTTAAGAGCGACCCAAATTTAAAACATCTGAGTGGCGATGTTCAAGGGATCAGAAAGACAGCTAAGGGGGACCTCCTGTTGCAACTAAGCAGGAAGCCGGAGCATAGTGCAGATGCTCTTCACGAGGCTGTAGGCAAGGCATTGGGCGACAGAGCGGTAGTTAAAACACTTACCGAAACGGCACACATTGAGATTCGTGATCTTGATGAACTAGCGAGCAAAGAGGAGATAATAGAGGTAATTAGGGTGGAGTTGAAAGATAGCTCACTCCCCATTACGGTCATTAAATCGCTTCGGTCAGCTTACGGGGGACAGCAAAGAGCTACAGTTGCTCTCCCAGTTGGGAAAGCCAAAACTCTGCTCGAGTTGTCCAAAATTAGGATAGGATGGGTTGTATGCCGTATCCGAGCCGTGGACCAGCCTAAACGCTGCTTCAAGTGCCTCGACTACGGTCATATAGCCGCTAACTGCGCTAGCGACTGTGATCTGAAGGGTGCCTGTTTCAGGTGTGGCGAGATGGGTCATAGTGCAAAAGCATGCACCAAGCCACCCAAATGTAGCCTCTGCGTCCGTAAAGGCGAAAAGCAGACGGATCATTCAGCAGGCAGCTTCAAGTGCCCATCCTACCGTGAAGCTGCGCGTAAAATGAAATGTTAAGGTTTCTTCAACTTAACTTAAATCATTGTATAGCTGCGCAAGATATACTAGAGCAGACTGTAAGGGAAAAATTTATAGATGTAGCCTTTCTCAGTGAACCTCATCACTGTAAGACCAGCTGTCCCAGAACGTGGGCAACAGACAGTACTGGCAAAGCAGCGCTATGGGTATGTGGCGGTTCAACGAATGTGCTTTCAGATGTTAAGCCATTCAATGGATTCGTACGCGGCCGATACGGTAACTTATGGCTATACAGTTGCTACCTGGCCCCCAGCATGCAGCTCAGCGATTTCTCAGCGACGCTCGACGAGCTTGCCGTGGATGCTAGGGGTCGGAAGGCCATTATAGCAGGCGACTTCAATTCATGGGCGTTAGAATGGGGTAGCCACACAACTAATACTAGAGGCCGTATCCTTCTGGAGATCTTCGCGACATTAGATGTTGCACTGCTCAATACTGGCCAAGAGTACACCTTCAGTAGGGCTGGATACGGATCAGTAATTGACATTACTTTTGTCACTTCATCCCTTTTTCGGGAAGCATCATGGAGTCATTGCGATAGTTATACGGGCAGCGATCATACGGCACTTCTGTTCACAATAGGGGAGCCACTTGCCAGGGCGCCAAACTTGTGGAGAGAATCGTATCAGCTGGATACTTTCAATCCCTTGGCCTTTTCAGTGGCCATTCAGTCGCTGGGCACATCTGGCAATGCTGAGGCCAGAGCATGCCAAATGGTAGCCCAAATTCAGAGTGCCTGCAGTAGTAGCATGCTACGCCGCAAGCGGTTCATGCGACAACAAACGCCTATGTATTGGTGGAATGCACAAATAGGTGACATTCGACGCAAATGCATCCAGGCGAGAAGAAGCTACCAACGCGCCCGTGGTAGGACCACATATGTAGAAATGCAAATAGCATACCAGGCGGCTAGAAGACAGTTGAAGAAGGCCATTCGGGCAAGCAAAAGAGAGTGCTTCTTAGAATTGTGCGACTCAGCCGAATATGACCCTTGGGGCAGGGCATATAAGATAGTGGTTAAAAGACTAAACGCAGGTAGGCAGGTGCAGCCTACGGATCGTTTGGAGCTTAAATCGATTGTGGAAACACTCTTTCCAGAAAGACTAAGCTCCATTCATGCCCCTGAGACCATGTCTGCCGAGCAGGGCTCAACGAGCACTCAGATGGACTTAGTTACGGACGAGGAGATATTAGTAGCTCTGAGAGGTCTTAGACTGAACTCAGCCCCAGGGCCAGACGGGATCCCAAATCGTGCGCTAAAGCTAGCCCTCGCCTTGCACCCAAGCGCGTTCGCGGAATTATACAACGAATGTATAATTCATGAGACGTTCCCCGCAATATGGAAAATTCAGAACTTGGTATTGCTACCGAAGGCTGGCAAACCACCGGATGAGCCATCTTCGTATAGACCAATCTGTCTCTTAGACACCATGGGAAAGGTGTTTGAGAAACTGATTTGCTCTAGGCTGGAGAGGGCCATTGATAGCGCCGGAGGCCTTTCACCTAACCAATTTGGTTTCCGGAAGGCCCGTTCAACAGCAGATGCGCTTGACAAAGTTGTCGGCCTGGCAGCTTCCGCCATCCAAGGCACCAGATGGAAGCACGGGACGAAGCGCTACTGCATCATTGCGACTCTAGATGTGAAGAATGCCTTCAACACAGCTAGTTGGGATATGATACTGGATGCGATGTCACAATATAATATCCCTAAATATCTAAAAGAGATAGTGAGGAGCTACTTCAGAGGAAGAACACTAACATACAATACGAGTGAGGGTCCCCAAACTCATATAGTGTCTGCTGGAGTCCCCCAAGGTTCAGTGCTGGGGCCTCTCCTATGGAATATGATGTACGACGGCGTACTGCGCTTGGAACTACCAGCAGGCGCGCACACCATTGGCTTTGCCGATGATGTAGCAGTCGTCACCATAGGAAAGGAGCTTAAAGATACTGAGGATATGTGCAGCGCAAGTATCAATCGCATACGAAGCTGGTTGTCTGGAGCTGGACTAGAGCTAGCGGCGCACAAAACGGAAGTCGTCCTAGTCAGCAGTCGCAAGAGAGTGGAAACTGCCAATATAAAGATCGGCAGCGTTACCATCGCATCTAAGAGGGCGATAAAGTATCTTGGCGTCATGATAGACACGAGATTAACTTTCCGCGAGCACTTAGAATATGTGCATAAAAAAGCAGCTGATTCTTGTAGAGCTCTCTCAAGAATTATGCTCAACACGCGGGGACCAAAGCAACAACGACGCCTCCTCCTAACGAGCGTCATTAGGTCCGTCATCCTTTATGCTGCACCAATATGGTCAAGTGCGATGGCAACGCCGAGCTATAGCCGAGGCATTTGTGCCACTTACAGACTGAGCGCAATCAGAGTCAGCTGCGCCTTTAGGACAGTCTCCGATGACGCGGCACTTGTTATTGCCGGCATGGTGCCACTGGAGGAATTGGTCGCCGAAGCCGTGGAGCGGAACACGCAGGAGCCTATACAGCGCGACGTTATCAGGGCGGACAGCATTGCACGATGGCAAAGACGATGGAATACCTCAACAAAAGGGCGCTGGACGCACACGCTCATCCCTGAGCTTGCACCATGGATAAACCGCAAGCACGGTGAGGTTAATTTCTATCTTACGCAGATTCTCTCGGGACATGGATGCTTCCGGAGCTACTTGAAGCGCTTTGGCCACGAGGACACGGACGAATGCTCCTGGTGTGGACGAGGACTGGTGGAAGATGCCAAACACGTCTTATTTGAGTGCGGACGCTTCCAAGAGGAGAGGCGTTGTCTGGAAGAGGCTGTGGGCCGCTCTATTAGGGCGGACAATATAGTCAATGCCATGCTGGAATCGGAGGCAGCTTGGAATCTTACAAGCACCTTCGCGGCCACAATTATGACGGAGCTCCGCCGAGTTGAGCGGATAAGAAGTCGAGGCGTCCCAGCCTAAGATAGTGCAAAGCGCTTGCGAAGCAATGCTTTACGGCCGTACCGCAAGCATCTTGCTCTATCTTTAGTCGCTATCCTTAGTCGCCTCATCTAAACTATCTAGGATTATATAGTTTTTGTTAATAAACGAATATAAAAAAAAAAAAAAAAAAAAAAAAAAAAAAAAAAAAAAAACACACACACACACACACACACACACACACACACACACACACACACACTCACACACATTCGCTCGCACACACACACATGCATTTGCCTGACGGAACACTTGAAAAGTGTTGCCACAGCTGCGCTTTTACAAATAGCCACGCCCACATGTCCATAGCCTCCTCTCTAATGCTGCACTCTTACACATGCCACTTTTCATTTCCGGCTTGGTCGGCTGCAGTCGCCGCACACACACACCCCGCCCAGCAGCTCCCCGCAGCACCCCTCACCCACCCCGTTTAGCTAAACAGAGCCACTCATCTATCTACTTATGTTTTATATTTTATCTTCTCGCTCTGCTTGCTTCGAGCTCTGCTTTATGTGCCGCTTTTCATACGCGTTCGTTGAGCAAAAAAAGAGAGAGAGAGAGCGAGTATATTGGATTTGTGAAATGTTTCTGCTAAAGCTATAAATTGCAAATTGAAAATATATATATATATATATATCTTTATTTAATCTGGTGATAATGCTCAGATTTTATTAGCTTCGCCCCCTAGGTCTCAATTTTTGCAGTTAAATCTCTATTAAATTCTCTAAACATAATCCAAGTAAAATCTAGTTATTTGACGAAAGAGTATTCTGTAGTTGGTTATGCTCAATCGCCCTCTTACTTTTCTTCTCATTTTTCAGCTCAGGCTTTTATTCGGCATATATTTAGCATACGCCTCCTCTGCCACGGCTGCCCCTCAAAAAAAAAAAAAGAAGGAGCATAATAAGGAAAATGAATCTCGAGCGTTTTGCCACCTAGCTGGAATTCTTAACTTTTAGCGCTTAAAGAAAAAAGCTCTTGAATTTGTATGGCAATTTGCTAAGAAGCATAAACAAAATTATGCATAATGCTTAGTTGTTTATTAAAAGTAGATTATGAAATATTAAATTATTATTAATAAATATATTTATTATATATATTATATTTTTTTTTTTGTAAACATAACAAAACAAAAGTTGACTTTATATTCCTCAAAACTTTTCCGCAACTTGAACAAAATCTTTAGCAGAAATCTCAAAGTTCAACTTTTTTATTAGCTTAAACTCTTATTTAATGCAATTGCAATTCGTATCAAGTTTTGCTCTTTACTTGTCAAGCTTTAACAGAATTTATATTATCTATTTTTTTTTTTTTTTTCGCTGAGCACTCTTGCTTCTGCGTTCGTCGTTTTCGCAACATTAACCTCGCTCTGAGCTGCTGTTGGGCCGCTGCTGCTGCTGCACATTTATGTTGATTTAATTTTGGTTCCATTTTCTAAGCATTTGCCAAATTAAAAGCAACACTGACGACAGCAGGACCTGTGTCAGAGTGCAAAGTGAAGCTATGCGAGCTGTGTAGCCTTTGCTTTTGGCCTGGCTTTTAATTTGCTCAGGAATGTGGTCAGAGGCCAAAACTGAGCAGCAATTTAACCCGTTCTTCTTCTCGTTGTTGTTGAATTTTTCGGGTGAAATGCACATTTATAATTTTATTATTCGGATTTTAATTATTTTGCAGCAGCAGCAAGCATAGAGTACGTGGAGCTGGAAGCGTTCACGACTCTTGGAATTCTAATAAAAATAGCTCGACATGGCTGAAATGTCGACACTCGACATTAGAGTAAACGAAAATCAGAGAATTGCAGCTAGATGACGTCACGAATGCTGCACAGCACAAGAGAGTTCAATTTAACCGTAAATACTTTTCGATGTCTCGAGATTGCGAAGAGTTTCAAAATGTTGCTGTGGCTATGCGAATCCAGTGGGTTAAGCTCGGTGGTTGGCAGACAGCTGCCAACAAGCAACTAGCTGCAGGCAGGCTGGCAGGATGGCAGGCTGGCAGGCAGCAAGCAAACTCCTCCTTAAGAGCAAATACCACGATGCTCCATGATAGTAAAATGCCACTGGGCTAAAACTACTTAAGGGCATGCCGCGACAGAAGTTGGCATATGCAAAGGGACATGACACGCGACAGCAGAGGGCGGGCCAAAAGGAAACGAGCAGCTGACAACAAGAGTGCCAGGAATGTCGAATATGAAATGTGGCCAGATGATGCGCCAAAGTCGGAAACAGCCAAAGGAGCAGCTGCCGGCGCCGACGACGACGACGATGTGGAGGACGACGCTTTCAAGTGCACTCGAGTGCACTGGCTGAGCGAGGAGTGAGGCGAGCAGGAAATATCGAAACATGGCTAAAGATGAGGAAGTCTGGGAAATAAAGAAAATTATTCAAGTAGCATTCGACTGCCACGCCCACAGTCAGCTAAAATAAGAGTTATGATTGTGTTGCTGCCCAAATGCGTTTGTTTAGAGAAGCGAGCTGGCCATAAAGCAATAAAAACAGCTGCAACAACTCACTCTATCTGGCGCCCTCTCTCCCTCCCTCTCTCTCTATCTTTGTCTCTGTCAGCAATTTATTAGCACTATTTTGCTAAAGTAAAGCTAAAAGGCAAAGAGTTTTGGCCATAAACAAAACATTGAAATACCACAAAATCCAAAATGACAAAAGACTATGATTTGAATAGAGAAAGAGAGAAAGAGAGAGTCGGCATTAAATATATACAGAGCTATTTAAGAGTTTTCTTTGCAAGTAAATCAAGTTCTTAAGCAGCTAACAGCAGTCGTCTTTGGCAGCTCTTTAGACGATCATCCAGCTGCAAGTTACTTATCACAGTCACAACTTCAAAGCCATTCAGCTAACAAAGCGCAACGTTAGCGACAGCGAATAATGTCTGACCCTATCAACTGGAACAGAGACAGAGCAAGTGATAAAGTCAAAGGGAGAGAGAAAGAGAGTGCGAGGGAGCGACAAAGACTAAGCATATTTCCGTCAAACACAATAAGTCGATAAAAGAAGCAAACGGAAAAACTATTTTCCAATTTTGGCTAAAAAAAGAGGATAGAGAATGTAGCCAAAGCACAGTTGCACATGAGGTAAAAGAAGTTGCAAGCTGCACAAACACAGATACGAGACAACCAAAGAAAGACGGGAAAAAAAACGATGAAAAAAATATTGAAAATTTGTAATGGCAGCTGAGCCAGCAAAAGTTGCGCCAAAATGCAGTCAAAGGGGGGGAGAAGCAGGCAGCAGCAAGGCTGTAGCAAAGCAAAGCAAAGTGAAAGAGTAGAAGATGAATTATTAGAAACGTATGCAAAATGGCGCATATGCATTAGGAAAAGTGCAGCAGTATGTGAACTTCTCTCTCTGTGTGTGTGTGTGTTTGCGAGAGGCGAATAAATCAAATGTTGCAAATGTGGAAAATGCGCTCGTCCATTTTCTGACCAAGAAAGAAACACAGCGCCAAAGATAACATGCATAGCGAAGGAGCAGGAGGAGCAGCAGCAGCAGAGAGATACGCGAACAGGCTCGCAGATACAAAAAAAAAAAAGCTAGTGCAACTCTGTGTGTGTGTGTGAGTATCTTGGCTGTGGCACGTACGTACGTATGTCTTGCGTAAAAGTCACAGCTGCACTTGGCTATGTTTTTAATATGCTAAGCACTGCTTTTTGTATACATTTTACAACACTATCAATGTGAAGGAGCTGCGAGTGCTCGATGCAGCGACAAGTCACAAATGTGCATATCAATGGATGTGTCAAAAACTTTGCCGAGAGTTAATAATATACTACAAATACACACACATACACGTATATATATATATATATATTTATATATATATTTCTATATACTATGTATAAATCGATGGAGCAGGGGGCGTGACAGTTAGCTTGTGAAATCCACTAGCTAGCTAGCTGGCAGGCAAAACTTCCCATGAAACGGCTGCTGCAGTTTTTGTTTTGCACAAAAATCAAATGCAACTGAGTAGCTGTCTCTATCTCTGCCTCTCTCCCTCTCTCTATCTATCTCTGTCGCTGGCCCATCTCTTGAATACTGATTATGACGTAGACTCACACTGTTTGGTTGTCTGTGCTCGCTCGCTTGCTCGCTGGGTAGCTTTAGTTGATGCATTGCCAAATAGAAAATTCCAATACAAAATCAAAAGCAGAAAAATGGCAGCTGCTGGGCTCTCAACTACGTGAGCGTATGCTAGGAATTTTTAATGTAACTGCCGAAGCAAAATGCTAAAACCAAATTCCAGCTCAAATAGTTGTAATAGAAAATACTTAAAGTCTGGCAGAGAGCACCAAAGGATGAACAATGAAATAAAGCTAGAGAGTGCCAAAGTGCCAGAGTGCCAGAGCGCTGAATGCATGCATATCGTAGAACAAAAGGATTAAAATTCCTCAATAATGCAGGCTAAGGCGACAGTGTTGAACAACGAGTTGATAGTCAACGGAATGCATGGGACAATAAATATTTGTTAAAGTTGAGTGATTCAGTGGAAAGGGCAATTTCTTAATATATAGAATAATAAGAGCGCAATATATTAAACAACATTGTAAGAGAATAAATCAGTGAGCATGTGCATATATCTCTATCTATCTTATATCCTTATACACATATAATTATAATCAATTAAGTCAGCTTTCAATACTGTCACGAATTACATTCCCAACAATCTCCACTCGCAGAAATTTTACTTACATTTAACTTCAACATTATTGAAGCAGCTAGATATTTTACCGCGAATGTATATGATAAAAATACATTCAAAGCTTTACTCCTTTTTACGAAATCCTCAAGCGTAATGCTGTGACAATACACAAAATACTTTTAGAGCCATATACAATAACCATCTAATGCGACCAAAACATGAGGCAATAACAAACTGTGAAATCTTCTAAATTGCGTGGGTGTGTTGGGTTCTCCTGCTCCCTCTCTCTCTCTCTCTGTATAAGAATTGTGCGTTAGATGGAGGTCAATATATATATTTATACATATATCTGTTGTATGTACAAGAGGTTGCTGTTGTGTGCCCTGTTTTGGAAGATTTATGCGGAGCACGTTTCATGTGAAAGTCGTCAGCACGTTACACTCAAGAAAATCAGCTCGAGTCTAACAACACCGACAACAGTGTTGTTAAACGCCAAATGCAATAATAGCAAACTTCCGTTTGCCAGCGACCAGCGAACTGGGGAATGCAACAAAGGCAAAGCACTTAGCGGTTTACGTTTGGCGGTTTGCACGGCCAACAGTGAAGAGCTCGTCGAAAAACCACTATGCCAGGTTATGGGCACGACTGAGCCAAATGGATCCGAATGTTTGTCTGTCGGTATGTTAGTCGGTCTGTCTGTCTGTCTACGCAATGGTATGCTTTTCGGTTGTCGGCATTCGCTCGCTTGAACTCAACCCGTGTCCATGCTGGGATTATGCAGCATTACTTCCACACACACGCACACATACAGACTCACACACACGTGTAGCGAACGTGACAATTTTCGGACAAAGCTAATGATGTGTACATGCACACAGACAGGCTAGTCAGAGTTGGGTTTAAGCTGCAATCTAAATACCCTGGACTCTGAACTCTGACACAGCTGCTTGCTATCAAGCAAATCTGAATTGTTAATGTGAGACAGATTGCTAAAATAGAAGCTCAAGTAAGCAAGCCCAAAAGTATGCAATGGAATATAAATGTACTGCGGTTAATGACATGCCCACCAACAAGAGAGGGACAGAGATTGAGAGAGAGAGAGAGAGAGAGAGAGAGAGAGAGAGAGAGCAGGCAGGCATAGCACGAGCTTGACACAAAAATATTTGTCAAAATGTCAAAGTTCATCGAGCAAAGGAAACTTTTTAATAAACATTGATTGGAGCAAGCGACAAAAAGGGCAACAGCCAGGCAGAAAAGAAAAGAAAAAACAGAAGAAAGGCAAATCGAAAATGAAAATGAGGAATCTGAGCGACAAAGAGCAAAGCATAACAAAAAAAAAATAGAACTATGATTATCAGCAGCAGCAGCCGAGCAGAACAATGTGACAAGCCAGAGGAGGTGAGTAATGTAGGCGTGTCCAATGTGGGGGACACGGGCTGCACGTGGGCGGTACGTGAGTGAGCGTGTAATAAATTAATGAAAAGTTGATGGCACTGTCAAAGGCGTTGCCGGCATAACAAAATCAGAAAAAAATTGGAAGCAATTCACAGTGAACACAAAAACTTTTTTCATTAACAAAACAAAATTGAGCAAAAGTTGACGGCAGGACATATATACGACTTATAAGGAATATTGCTGGGCTGTAGCCCAATGATTTGTCACACACACACGCACACAGAGTGTGCACGAAATGTCAACAAATGGCGGCTAGCAAAGTGTTGAAACTTGTTTTAATGTTAATGACTTTTCATTACAAACGCACAAATGTCGAGTGCCGAGCCTTGGCTGGCTGGCAGTTGGGTGTGGGCGTGGCAGATTTGTAACTTTGTATGCGGCTTGTTGACAAATTGCTGAACATATATTATATGTATGCCCCACACACACACACACACACAGGCCAACTCCATGGACCGTCGGCGCACGGACAACAGTTGACGATGGCCAAATTGAATAAATAAATAACGCATTACACATTACGCATACGCAGCGTACGGCTGAGCACTGAATGTTACTTTAAGGCTACGGGAATTCAATTCTGTTTGCAGAAATACTATGTGCAGCAGCGTGTGCAAAATGTTCATGTCCTGATGCGCTGTCAGAACACACACACACACACACACACTGGCACACACATTTCTCTGGGGCATACACTTCAGTTTGAAGTCTCGTCAACGGCATGGCAGGCATTTCTCGACGCTGCGCTATTTTTACAATTTTAGGTTAAAATACTTAAGCCAAGAGCCAAGAGGCAAGCAGACTGGCAGGCTGGCAGGCAGGCAGCCAACGCGTCATCTGAACCATGACAGCAACAATAAACACACACAAACACACACACACACAAATAATCACGCATAGAGGTTGCCGCACAGCAGGAGCCAAACGCTTCAGCTAGCTAAGGTAAACAAGCTGAAGCTGACGCTGAGGCTGACGCTGAGGCTGAGGCTGAGGCGTCACAGCGTAGCGAATCTCAAAAGGCTGCTTGATGCCAAAAATAATGCGAATAAAGCCCCAACGTTATATGCAATTGGAACACAACGAAACGAGCATACACTGCACAAAATGAGGATATGCTGCTTTAAGGAATTTACGGAGCAAGCTCAGTTCAAACAAAATTGTTGCAAATTAACTGGGAAAGCAAATGAAAAGGAAATGAGACGGAAATAATAAGTTAGTTTTTTTTTTTAAAGCTTTTGTTGTTTATGTTGTACTTAAATTAGTATATCATTTTATTTTTTAATATAAATATGCTTATTCTGTTACATTAAGCTTCAAAGCTTTATGCAATTCCTTTGCAAGTCACTCAAAAAAACACTCAAGCACAGACAAATAATTATTCACACACTAATTAACATGATGCTGACTTACACTATGCTGCAAATTCTGAAAATAAAATACATGCAACTGTCGTAATTAAATGTGTTTTAAGCAATCATTTCCAATTACATTGAAATTGATAATAAATTAAAGAAGCAGAGATTGTAATAATATAATTATTTAATGATTTTATATGATATATTTTGATAGATTTATTCAAGCCAACTAAATTGACTAAGCATCTAATGTGCTGTTCGAATGTTTTGATAAATTAATTAATATTTAATTGAAACGAACTGCTTAAGGCAAATGGAATTCTATAAATGCAATTAGACAATCATATAATCAACTAAAATTAATTAATGAACGCTTGAATCACAGAAATTTCTGTTCTTAACAGACTTGAGTTTATCTCTATTATAGAGAAGACAACATTGCTTGCATATCTAGCTAAACTTTTGTTGCTCCCTTTTTGGTTCGTATCTTGATTAGTGAATTGAGCATTTGTTCAGCCACAATTCGCATAAAATAATTACAGAGCATGAAATTGAATTGAATGAAATGCCGTTTCATGCAATTGCTCGCACAACTTTTTACACAATTTTGGTCTGGCGCCACACAAAAAAAAAAAAAATGCTGAGAAAAACGAGCAAGAATATTCTTGTAAATGGAGTATAACTGATTGCATGCTGCGCGCTCAGAGCAATATGAATTTGAATTATAGATAGATGCAGCAGATTATTCGCATATATCAATATATAAATATAGGAATATATAGATTTATATAATTTATACAATTTGTACATTTATAACTAAGTTATATTTAACATATCGAAAATAGTTTGATTTTTCCACTATATAAATGTATATAAAATATTAGATACATTCTTATAACAACTTTGAACTGGCCAAGCCTATATACTCGTCTTTCTACTTTTTTGTTCAGGCACAAAATAAAAATGGAAACTTTGTCGCCCTCGTAAGTGGGTGGCTTTACGTGTGTGTGTGTGTGTGTCCAGCAGTTGCAACTTTTTTTGTCTTGTTGAAAAATTAATTAAATGTTCGCTGGCATTAAATTGCAGGGCTGTGAACATGCATGGAATTAGTTATCAGCTAGCAAATTCAGGGCACAATACAGCTTTTTATATGGATGGATGGCTGGCTGGCACAACAAGGTTCAGCTCTCCCTAAATCCAGATGACGCACGGCCAACGCAAATCATAGCAAATGTTACATTACATTATTTAATATAAAAGATTTACTAAATACATATATATGTATATCTGTGTATATATATGCACAAAATGTTAGCAAAGCCGAAAAACATTTGTGAAAACACTTTGCACTTTGTTTTACAGCAGAGATATGGAAAGGCGCCTAGGATTCAAGAGTTTTTCTGCTGTTAAATTTGCTGGAAACTGGACAGACAGCAAAAGAGTGAGAGGACAAGAGAGAGAGAGGACAAGATAGAGAGAGAGAGGAAGAGGGAGAGCGAGACATACTTGGGGTCACACAGTAAATTGCAAATGATGAAACTTTGCCCATCATAAACGTCATTTTATGTTAGCCAATATGGCGTCGTACACGTTTCCGCCTGCTCGGCCCGTGCCGGCCAGGCCGGACCACTCGTACAAATGTGCCAGGCGTAAATTTTCACTTTTTAGTTGGACCAAAACTTTTGCCAGGACATGGCAGAGGTGGGCGTTTGGGCCGCTGGGCACAAAGCGAAACGGTTTTATAGATGCTACAGCCTACACTAATCGCCATATTTCTGCATCAATAACAATTACCAGCGCAGCTCTCTCATCTCATTTGTTACGCAAAATTGTGTGAAGAAAACACAGCGCGAGGCACATGAAAACTTTCAACAGAATTTTTCCACACAATTTGCTGCTGAACTTTGAACTTAACGTTCACTCAAGTGGCTTTAAATGCAGCACTTGGCTATCAGCTGGCTGTTGGATTGGGCCACTTAACCTCGTCAACAGCCACGGCAACAGCAGCAGCAGCAGCCATTGAGGTGCCCAAATGTATGTCAGCTGTTAATTAGCCGCACTTCAGCAGGCCACAGCAGCAGCAGCAGCAGCAGTAGCAGGAGCTAAAAAAAATAAATAATAATGCATATTCATGGCTCAGCCAGAGGTGTGCGTGCAGCTGTGTGTGTGTGAGTGTATACGACACGTGATGGCTGCAAAATTATATACATAAAAGGCAAAAAGAAAAAAAAAAGAGTGAAGAGTGAACGCTATGCGACCATGTCACGCATACGCCACGTGAGCCGCGACACGCTCTTTCACTTGAAAAAGTCCTTGAAACATTGCCAGAGAGTGGATTGCCCACTCTGTGTGCAGAGTGAGTGCGTAGCTTAGCTACACCTGGCCAAAACCCAAAAAGCTAATGCTAACCCTCGCGTTTCATGTCACAATAAACAACTTTATTAATGCATGTTCTGTGCACAAGATCAAGCGACGGCGATTGTGAACCGATCGCATAGTGAAAGCTGCTCTTTACTCTTATTTTATGCATAATACTAAATTAAAAAAAGTGTTTTATTATTAGTTAGATGGGCTGTGGTAAAATAATTACTAGAGATTTGTGCATGATATAACTATTAAAATAAGTGTGGATAGTTATATATAACTTATAGATTAGATGGGAATTTATTTGAGAGAGGGGAAAAGGAAGGAAAAAAGGAAAAGGAATTGAAATAAATTTGTGATTGCGCTGAATGCATGAGCAGAGTCAGATGCTTGAATTTGTGGTTCATGTATTAATTAATTAATTAATTAAAGCTGCATTTAATTTATAATATATATATATTTTTTTTTTTTAAATATATTTTGTATATATATTTTGTATATATATTTTTACATATATTTTTATATTTTTAAAATATTTTTTAATACATTTTTTTCAAATAAATTGAAGTTGAATTAGATTTTATTCTATACAAAAGTAATTTAGAATTTTTTTTTTTTTCTTTTTTTTACATACATAATTTTGTTTTAATTTTAATATACAACTAAGTCAACTTTTTTATATCAATTTTTATAGATTAAAATATACAACAATATAAAATATTAGCCGCTTATATTTTGTTAAATTGCAATTATAAATTTCTAGGCAAAAAATATACAAATTTCACGTTTTAAATAAATTATAATTCTAGAATTTAAAGGCAAGTTAAACAAAGTAATACATATTGAAAAATATATGATTATGTAATATACGATCACAACCAAAGTCGAGAATATGTCAAAAAGAGAGAAATGAACAACTTATCTACATGGGAATAGGCATAGAATATATTTAAGGGAAAATCGAGGTTTTTTTTACAATACAAATGTTCCGCTTAAACAAGATTTTCAATGAAAAGGCGTCGCTCTTCGAAACGACGATGTATAGATAGATCGTACCTCATCGGGTCTTCAGAGCAGCACTGTCTATAGCCGAACAGTGATACTCAGAGAGTTATCTAAGTTACTCAGAGTGCAGTGCAGCATAGATAGAGCTCGTTTAGCCGATGATAAGTAAACACAAATACTTACACTTTATATATTTTATTTTCATGCTGAGCACATTAAGAGTATACAAAATATATATTAACTACTATCATATATATTTACTTACATCTAGGTAATTCCTTACCCAAGCAGACACATTAAACAATCTTTCTACTCGCAATCAGGCAACATTTTTACTATCTTAATACATTCGCTGAAATCCTCAATCTTCAATTTTCATTTATTAAGCCCTCCTGCTTAGATCGCCCAACCATAACTATCAATAACTTTTTGGCATTTATTTGAAATTGTTTTTTTTTTCTCTCTGTAGTTTTTAATTATCCTAAGAGTACAAATAACAATCAGCATGAACAACTGCAGCTGGGCTTTAAATATGTGAAAAATTAACAAAAGAAAGAGAGAAGAAAAAAGAAGAGGAGAGAAATGTTTATATGAGTCGTTCAGTAGTTGCTTTTTTTTGGGGTTTCTTTTTTTTTTTTTTTTTTTTTCTTCTTACTTGCTTTCTTGTTGTTGTTCTTTTTGGATCTTGGTGCTCGAGCTGTTTATTTGTATTGGGGCATTTTGCCAATTCATTTTCGCTTCGAGTAAAATTAATTAGAAATCAACAAAATGAGCATTGGGCGAAAAGGAAAACATACAGCAGCGAGTGGGAATGAGAGGATGAGTGTGGGGTAGAGTGAGAGAAGAGAGAGAGAGACAGACAGAGCCAAAAGGGCGAACGCTTACATACATAAATCTCAGTGTGCCTGAAATGGCAAAATTAAGCGCATACACAGCGAGAAATAAAAGTGGAAAACTAAAAATTAAATAAACAAGAATATTGCAGTTGAGCACAACTGACTGCATAATACGTGCTCATGGCTAAAGTTCATTATAAATTGATGTATTCCTGAGCTCTAAATGAGGATTATCTATAGAATACTTTATTTGTGTAATGGGCAGAGAAATTTATAATATTTACTATATATATTAAATCCAAGTCATTTAAATTTTTAATTCTTTGGCAACACGATGTCAGATCCCAGCATACGAAACCCGAAGAACAATGCAAAAAAACTAATATACACTCTTCTCAATTCACTAATGGGTATAGCAAATACAATTTTTCACTACGCAAAGAGCTAAGAAAATGCTGGATAAATATAAAAACCAAGTACTAAAAAAAAAAAAAAAAAAATGCAGGCAGAAAAAAAGCAATGAAAATGAATGAATAATTTGTTAAATTGTTCAGCTGCTCATTTGTTTATATTGCTGATGCTGCTGCTGCATCTACTTCAGACCCAAATAATCATTATATTCATTGTGCTTTGCTATCATAGCAAAAATATCTATGTAATTACTCAAACTGAGACTCAAACTAAGACTGAGAGAGATAGAAAGATATAAAGCTGAGAATAAAGCTGAGCTAAGGTGCTGCGAATCAGTTCAGTTCCTGTTGTTGTGTTTATAATGAATAAATATATATATGTATATATATATATATATATATATATATATATATATATATATATATATATTCTCTACATAGCCTACACTGGCTTGACGGCGTGTCATTATCAACGTCTGCCCCAATATTTGTATATAATTTGTCTTTATTGTCATTGACATTAGGCACATTTGTTGCGGCGATTATCTGGACAATCTTTAAGTGGGCAAACAGCTGACGCTGCTAATGACAGCTGAGGGATTGCACGAGGGTTGCACGAGCGAAGGAGCAGGACTATTGCCGTCCAGGATATTAGATTGCGGCTGACATTGCTCGACTTGACTTGCCTTGGTTTTGCTTTGTGTCGCGTGCTGTGTAATTTGTTTGGCTTGACGGCAAATGAATGCAAATTGTTTCTTGTGCGGCATTTTTAATGAGCAAGCGAATGGGGGAGCAATA
This sequence comes from Drosophila koepferae, assembly GCA_030914345.1. Taxonomy (NCBI): domain Eukaryota; kingdom Metazoa; phylum Arthropoda; class Insecta; order Diptera; family Drosophilidae; genus Drosophila; species Drosophila koepferae. The sequence goes on from JAUESR010000202.1 coordinate 14,182,568, forward strand.
CAAATTTTGGATTATGAGCACTGGGGCTGGGGAGTTGGGAGCATGGGGCTCTTAATATGCTAGCATGCAACACCTCAGAAACATGAAACAAGTGAAAATGCCAGTACGTGGTTGGGTAGATCGAAATTAATATGCAGAACTAGAAATTGTTTTCGCAATGGTTTCTTTAAAAACTTTGCATAGCTGAAGTATATGAGAGACATTACTGTACAGCGTTTGTATTGGATTCTTAGAAAAACTAAAATTGCTGAACAAAATTTTAAGGTAATAAAACTGAAAATTCTGTTGAGCGATTCTTAATATTTATTTATTTATTAAGAAGTTACAGTTAATATAAAATTAACTCTAACTTAAGGCTAAGCACTGGCAGCAGGGGCCTTCGGCTGCGATTCTTAATATCTACAATTAAATGCCTTTCACTCACACCATGAAAATAAATCTCAGAGAGCAACCAATTGCGTCGGCTTTACAACGATTTCGACGCGACGGTTTGGCTGAGTTTTATGAAGCAAAAAGTCTTTTGTGTATGTATTCAAATATAAGCGAGGGTTCTGGCATGTGTATGGGAATGCAAAGACAGATTAGACTCTCTCTTTGACTCTGCTCATTTAATGAATCTCATTTTGTGAACGTCAAACGTATCGCTCCGTCAACGATGTTCGGCAAAAGAGCGTAAGACGAACAGTTAAACTTATGGCGCACAGCCGAACAGCAAAACGAAAAGAACCGAAGGCTCTTGCTTAGAGCGAGAGAGAATAATAATGAATTTTTCTGCTGATCTCGCGAACAATTAACGACAATCGATAAATTTTAAGCAACAATATTAAAAAAGCTTTATATACCATAAATTACAAAAGCTATTTGAATTTATAATTCCTTTGACTTTTCTGCATCGTCAAATTTCCATTAGAACCCAATCGAAAACCCGAAATATCCCACAGCTCATACCAAATTCTGAAAAAGATTATTTCTAATTCCACTTATTTTCCACCCCGTGCGACGACAATCAAAAATCCAAATAAAATCCAACACCTTAACAATGGATAATAAATGATAATGAGTCTAGCAGCGACCCAGCGATGGAAGAATATTTATATAAATTTTACAGGAAACGCCAAGGAGCGGGTGCAGGGGCCACGACAATGCGCCAGGATACGCGTAATTATTTTAATATTTAATGACTGTGAAAAATCAAAAGTAATAGAAAAGGCAAATCAGTTCGAGAGATGCACGTAGCTGGATGAGTGCTTATGGAAATGAGTGGACAAGGAAGACAGGATGATTGCAGGTGGAGGGTTGGAGAGATTGTGGAGCTGACTTACCACTGGCACGGGTATCACACAGTAGACACAGGGATGGCCAACAGCAGCGGCGGCAGCGACAGTTGGCAGACCGTAGGCGGCGGCGTTTACGCACAGATGATCCGTTTTAAATATCTTTGTTGGCGGCGGCTGGGCAATCAGCGAGGATGAGGCGCTCGAGCACGTGTACAGCGTCGATGTGGACGACGTCGTGGCGGCGTTAGCACTTGCTCCTCTTAAGCTCGTTGTTGTTGTTGTTGCTGCTGTTGTTGTTGTTTGCTTTGGCTTGGCAACTTGGCTTGCTGCTGTTGCTGTTGCTGTGGCTTCGCTTGTGGGTGGCGGTGGCGGTGGCGGCAAAGCTGCTAGGGTCAAGGAGGTGGTGCTGCTGCTGCTACTACTGCTGCTGTTCTGGTTGTCTACGCTGACCGAGGCGTTAGCCTTAGAATTTGTTAACAAACTTTCTGTTGCTGTTGCTGCTGTTGTTGTTGCTGTTGCTGCTGCTGCTGTTGTTGTTGTTGTTGCTGGTGCTGTTGTTGCTGCCGCTGTTGTTGCTGCTGCTGCTGCTGCTGCTGTTGTGGCTTCTTGCTGCCGCTCTGTTTGCACAACTGTTGCCAACTGTTGACTTGCAGCTGTTGCCTCGCTCTGCTGCTGCTGCTGCTGTTGCTGTTGCTGCTGTTCCTGTAGCTGCTCTGGCTGATTGAAATTAGTTAGCGTCAATGTTGTTGTGGGCAGCGGTGAGGTTTTTCTCTTGATTGACGCAATTTTAATGGCTATTGATGAGCACGTTGATTGTGAATTAATTTCCACGTTTCTCTGCCTTCCCTCTCTCGCTCACTTGCTCTCTCTCGCTCTATCTTTTGCTCGCTGCCAACGCTTCTCGGTTAGTTGTTTATTTGGCGCCTGTTGTTGCTATAGCCTTTAGCCGCAAGTATTTAATTTGCTTGAATTTTGTTTCCTTTTGCTGTTTATTTGTTTTAATTACAACAAACAAATTCGAATTCAATTTGCGCTAAGATCTTTCTTGGAACGTTTTAACTTTTAATTTTTTGTTTTAAAAACATTTACTAATTATTATTTTTTTTTTCTTTTATTTTTCTAACACTGAACACTGAAGAGTTTTTTATTTTTAATTTTTAAGTTGAAATGTTTAACAATTATAGTTACTAAAGCACACAGAGACTAAAATTTGCAAATATTTAATTAAATATATTTTGTAAGCTAAGCTTTGAGTTTTGCGCTAATTTATTTATTATTATTTAATTTTTTTTAGTAATTCACTATTTGCTTTTTTTTTTTAATTTTATTAAAGTTTTTATTTTTAGTTTTTGTTTATTTTACTTATAATTTTTCACTCACAATTTACGCTAGTTTTTTTTTTAATTTTTTCTTTTTAGTTAATTTTTTTTTATTGTCTTTTGTTTATGCACAAAATATTTAAAACACTTAAGTCTTGTATAAATTTTGATTTACTTTAGGAAATGTTTGTTTTTAATTTAAAACTTTTTAAATTTAATTGAAATATTTTTATTAAAATAATACTGCAGTTTTTTTTTTTTATTTTAAATAATTATTTTTATAGCTTGGGAGTTTTTAAGGAAATATTTGCTTGAATTTTTGCTTTAGAGTTTAAAACTCGATTCGCTTTATTTTATTTTTTTAATATTTGCGCTTTTTTTTTAACTTGCACGATTTTGTATTTGAAATACAATTTTAGGGACTTTAGACCTTTAGCCAATATTTCGTGTTGCTAGCGTTGAGCAATTGTTGTTGTTGTTGTTGTAAATAATACTGTTGTTTTGTTGATTTACGAATTTCTGGATTGCCCGGACAACGTTCAAACACTCAGTTCACAGTGCATTCACTTTTCGCATTGACTTTGGACAGAATGTACTCACAATATGAATATTACGTATACGCCAAGAAATTAATTAATAATTTTTTGAATTATAAATAATAATTTATTTTTTATTTGATTTTTTTAAATTTTTTGGGAGGCGTAAACACAAAATGGCGACTACTTGTCGGAACTTGACTGCTGGATCAACTGGCTCTGCTTGGCTTGGCTTTACTTGACTGGCTTTTGGCTTTGGCTAGGCTTTGGCTTTAGCTTTGGCTTGGCTTCAGCTTCGGCTCGGCTTTGCTTGGCTTTGGCGGCTGGCTTGCTGGCTGGCTGGCTTGCTGGCTGGCTTGCTGGCTGGCTGGCTTGCTGTTCGCTTTCCGTTTTGCGAAAATGAGGAAAAGGCGTTTAACTTAACTTGACAATCGTCGAATGGATTCTGAATTTCTCATTGAGTAAGGTTGCATGTTCAACTTGTGCCCAGCCGTTTCGCAGCCAGTCGGCGCCAGCATTCGGCTCCACACGATGGCACGTTCGTGAAAGCCGGCAAAAGACGTTTCGCAGGACTTTGCAGAATCCACAAGCCGGCGCATGCGTTGCACGCAATAGGCGTGTGTGTTGCACGTTACCCCGCTAACAAACATTCAGCGGGCTGCACAGGCAACGGCGTCCTTAGCGACGCATGCAACGCGAGCTCGAGTGCTTGTGTGTGGGCGCCAACGAGATGGAGAGAAAGAGAAAGATAGAGAGAGAGCGTCACGAAGAGAAAGAGATGGAGCAAGCGAGCGAGAGAGAGAGAGAGAGAGAGAGTGAGTTAGGGAATAGTAGTCGAGTTGAGGCAACACGTTTTTGGTTTCCTTTACGTTCGCGTCCAGCCCAATGCGAGGCGTAACCAATTGAAATGCATCTCGGCCTACGCGAGCCGCAATTACCTTAACAACTTTGCGTTTGGTAATTGTCAACATTGAATTTAATCAGAAATTACGACGTGCTCTCTCTCCTACTCTCACTTCCAACTACTGCCCAGTTAGTTGTTGGTTCAGCTGCCCAATCAAATACAAATATATGGTATATATGTGTATATATTTATTCTTGAACAACTTGCAAACTCAAATATCCTTCACTCACTCACTATGAAGTTTGAGTAGCAAACTCAAATTTTTGGTGGCAAAACTTAAACAAGAGCTGCGCATCGAAAATGAGGCAAGTGGGCGAAAAACAAAAAATGCATGCAACAAGGTGAAGAGAGTTACCAAGAATAGCAACAACAAAGCGCTGTAAAGAGTTCTTTGGATTCTTTGGTTTTTGTTTGAAATAGATTTGAGATAAGAGACTGTGTGCAGAGTAATCGAATGTTAATAGTTTATTATGCTAAATGTATATTATGATTATTCAAGATTTTATGGATTTAAAAGATAGATCGAGAAATAGCTGCAAAGTTAGTTCAAAATAACTCTTTTCCATAAGTAAAACGATCATGAATTACAACTTATATTGAAACCATAAACTCTTTGAACTAGCTGCTATTTATAGATTCTCATTGTGCGATCGTCAATCGTTTCGCTCTCTAAACGAGCTTCACACGAATAGTTTGACCCGAGGCGCTCGACAGCAAACAAAAACGAAAAGAAACGAAGCATCTTGCTCAGAGCGAGCTCCCTCTCGATGTGTATGATGATCAGATGAGCAGAAGTTTAAATGGTTGACAGTTATTTGAGAGCTATTTTAAAGAGCTAGTTCCATAAAGAACTAACTTAAGAGCAGAGACTGCAAACACTGAATCGGAATTACAGTTATTCTCAATTTTGCAACTAACATATTTGTTGTATAATAAATATATGTGAAATAAATAATGAAAAACCAATTGACATTCAATTTTATGATTTTATAATGTATTATGTGATATATTATTAATATTGTCCAAGGCAGCTTGCTGTATTCGGTTGCCAAGGGATTGAGAGGGAGAATGCATAGAAGCAAACATAAATAGTTTTATAAAGAATTTCTTACACATCTCTTATCTTATGTCTAGGCATTACCAAAACTTCACAAATGCATATTCTAGAATACATAATTTATATGTAGTATAACCTTTAACTATATGTTTTAATTTGAAAACATTACTATGTTTCTAAGCTAGATTTCAATTACTATAAACCATAGATAACTCAAAGTCCAATGCTTAAAGCAATCTCTCAATCTCTCAATCTCTCATATATAGAGACTGTTTTGGCCAGGCGAAAACTTCAGCGCTGACTAAGCGGGAATGTTTACAATTTTGTATTTTATATTCCGTTCTTTATTTTGCTTATTTATTATTTTATTTTATTTTATTTTATTTTATTTTACTTTATTTTTTTTTTTCAGTTTTACATTTTTATTTTGATGTGGTCGGCATTGTGGTGGCTGTTGTTGTTGTTGCTGAAAGCTATTTAAATGGAACGCTCATGAAAGGCAAAAGCAACGCCATGCGGCCATTAGAGGATGCCAAATAGACGTCGCCACAAAGCAAAGCAAGCAGCCAGTGCCTCAGTTGCGAAGGTGGCCAACAGGACACACAGGTGGCATAGAAAGGGAGAGATGGCAATGCCTAAAACGCAGCCAGAGAGTTACCCGCCGCATTGTGCGGCAACATTACTGAATAGTTTATAATACACAGATATATATATATACATATACATCTACACATAGAGCTAGAGCTGCGAGAGTTGGGCCACAGCTTACAAAATGTAAAACGGCCTTTGTGCGTATTTTTTAGCCATTTGCAGATGCATAAAATATGCTCGGGCATTATGCAATGAAATCTACACACAAATTAGGCAAACAGCAAACAGAAGAAAAGAAAAATAGAAGAATAAAAAAAAAAAATAGATAGGGAGAAAAAGAAGAGCCGAGCAATTTTTTAGATTTATTTGAGTAATGATTGCAGGTAAGCTGGCAGCTGGCTAAGATTAGCTGTGGCCTGCAAGTGTCGGAAATTGATATGCTGGCTGACTATGCGAGTGTCTATGTGTGTCTGTGTGTGTGTGACTCTCTTTCCCTATGTGTGTGTGTGTGTATGTGTGTGTCACTGTGGCAGCAGTATAGAAATCCGTATCATTGCCGTGGCAAGGCAACAGCAATTTTCCACTCAAATGGGCCAACGCTGCGTATGACACATGTCGATTGCACTGTGCGAGACTATCGTGCCCTATCAGAAGTCTGAAATCAGTTAAAGAGGGGAAAGGGTAAGCGGCAAGGGGTTACCGCCAACCGTTTTGAATGAATGAGTTTTGCGAGTGAATGAATGAATGAGTGACTGCGTGGTTGCCAGCCTGATTGCTTGATTGATGCAGTGATGCAGTTGATTGATCGACTGATTGATTCATTGTGGCACTGATTGCGTACAAGCGAGACCATTTAAGCCATATAAAAAGTAACCCCAGAGTGTATATTAAGAATTTTCATAGATGATGCAACGACTTTAAGTCCATTTTTGGCTCTGACACCTGAATTCTATAATCGAACAGTTCAGATAATGGGTGAAAGAAAGATAATGTGGTAAAATGTATTTATCGATAAGAATATACAGAGTTTACTTTTTCTGTACTGATATGTATGCCAAAAATAGATTAATTTCTATTTGTTGATTTTTCACAAATATATTTCTAGGCAGTAGTTGATCAAGATAAGAAATTTGATGATCGCTCGTAATTTCGATAACATCCTCTTTGAAAATGAAGTAATATATATTCAATTCCAACTAAAAGAATATTATTAACGCCCTTAATATTTAAATAAGTTTAATTTACCGATAACAATATGAATGGCGGCTTAAAACCAATTTTTGTATACAGCAAATCACAAATAAACAAAAGTTTAATCTAATTATTAAGTAGACAAGCTTAGAATAAACTAATATCGATAAACGTATCGATAACATGGGCATACTTATTTCTATATAATAACATTAAACGAATCACTTACATTTACATAATTCTGTGATCGCCGCATCTGCGGCGGCAATTGCTGTGAGTTCGGTGGTGCCCTCATGTGCACAGGTGCGCCGCCGCCATGTCCGTTTCCGCCCCCTACCACCTGCTGCTGCTGTTGCTGATGGGGTCCGCCCATTGGCTGTTGCTGCTGTTGCAGAGGCGGCGCTGGGCTGTAGCGTGGATGCATTGCAAATGTTGCTGCTGCTTCTTCTACCTCAATCAAATTCACGCGCAACGAGTCGGCTGCAAAGCAAACGGCACATTAAACGTAACTGATAAGCAATATTGATGATTGCGAAAGTGAAATGGGCAAAACCAAATGAGCAAAAGCAGCAATAGCAACGTATAACAATTGAAAGCAAACGGTATGATAATTATGACACTTTATGTCGGAGTGGTGTCAATGATTTAGTACTAAATGCAAAGGCACGACAGCAACACTGGCAATGAAATGTGCCAGGAACACATATACATACATGCATGTGTCTGCCAATGCATTCATTCATTTATCTAATTTTATATTTATCTCCCTTCTATTTTATTTTCTGCATTTTACATATTCCGACCTTTCGTTGAGCATTTGGGAGCATTTCTGTAGGCGCATCGGCAACACTGCATTTGGCTTCTAGATGTTTAGGTTAGATTTTATATTTTATTTTACTTTACACGCTCTTCTGGCTGCGTTGCCATGCATCACTTAGCCTGAGCGAGAGCCGCGGTCCAGATCGTTTGCTCTCTGTCTAATTTGTAATTAATTGTAGCCGATTTATTTTACGAAGGCGGAAACTATATACATATGTTGCATGTGCAAAGTTTTATATATTATAAACACTTACATACTCACGGCTGAGTGACCAATGTTGTGGCTTAAAAATAGCTCACAGCCAAGAATTTTGTATTTTTATGTAGCCAGACGAATGACCAAGCACACACACAATTAAGTAAATAAACAACTGGCCCAGACGTTGACCGGCAAAAAGCAACAACAATAATGAGTTTGTCTATGTGCTTTGCATTTATTCCGTATGGCACTTTCATTAATTTGTTGCTTACGCTTATTATTATTGTTGTGTCTTATTAAAAATACGAATTGCAGTGTGCCAAAAGGACGATGACAGCGAGCGAGAGAGAGATAGAATGATAGAGAGCGTAAACGTATGCTGCTGGCTTGCTTGCTGACAGCTGCAGTCAGAACTGAAATGAGAGCGCGTGAGAGTGAGAGAGGCAGCAGTGTGTCGAGAGCGAATGCCGGCAAAAGCAAAATAAAACAAAACAAAAAGAAATAGCAATGCAAAGCAGAGCACGCACAACAAGTGAAACACACGCCTGACTTTGGTCAATGGTTTATTTGATTAGATTTCTAAGCTAAATATAGCCAAACAAATTTATGCTTTTTCTCTCAGATAGTGTACGTCAAACATTTTAGAGATATGCACAAACATTGGCACACACACACGAACTAATTTTGCATGACTGTCAAGCAGTTGGAGAGTGCCACTGCCCTTCTGTTATTTGTTGTTGGCTTTTCGTTTATTTTCTTGTCTGTTTTTTCGATTGCTTTGCTCGCTGTTTATTTTGTAATTTTATGCAATGTTCAATACCTAAACTATTTGCTACCGAGTGCAATGACATGCGTTAACAAAAACAAAAACAAATTCGAATTCGCTTTCAATTAGCTAAAAATTGTTAATTTGTTTAGCCGCGACGAAATTGTTACGACAGCTACGTCGACTGCAACTGCGACGACGACGACGGCGATTGCGAATGCATTAATGATGGGTGGGTTGGATTGGTGTATGCTTACTATTGAATGTCAGCTGTGCGCTGCTCTTGTTGCACGTTATAAGTTGATTACGATTACGAGATTGAGGCACACACAGAAAGAAACTCGCGCGCGCCCACACACACACACACTCACAGGCAGAAACAAAGTAACAGAAACTGAGCAAACGACTCGACCGCACTTTGCACTTGACTCTGAGCTGTTGCTGCTTGTTGATTGTTATTATTGCTGTTGGTGTTGGCGTTGCAAATGGTTTGTTTTGTTTTTCGGTGCGGGTGCGTAATGAATTTTTATTTATGCAAAAATTTACAACGACAAAATACCTTGCGCAGCAAGCGAGCGAAAAAAGCGCAACACACACAAACCGACAGCTGCGACAGCGAAACGAAATGTATGCGAAAAGGTGGTGGATGAGAAATGGCAAAAGTAAAAACAGTTGCGGCAAAAGAGAGAGAGAGAGCCGAACTGAGCATTGAACACTGTGAGCGAGCTCAAACAAAGACAAAATTGTGTTTGCGTGCCACTCACTTGCTCAGCAACTGTTTGCGCTCTTCGTACGGTACGCGTTCACTCTCCCTCTCACACTCTCTCGCTCTTAAATACACTTGCTACAGCTGTGGGGCCGGCACCCGGCAAAAGCAGCAGTTTTGCTTTTGCCATCGTGCACTTGTTGTTGCTGGTGTTTTGAAAAGGCAATCGGAGCAAATAGAAATTTAAATAATTCAACAAATAGAAATAGAAACTAGCTGCGCCGAGCTGATTAAATTTGTAAATATATAACGTGTCTATTGCTGTATGTACATATATATACATATGTACATGTACATAGCAACGCAAGCAGCTGCTGTACAATATGAGTGAAATATCAGCGAGCTTTTGGCTGCGTCACTTGGCGGCATATTTAAAACTGGATCTGCGCAATAAATGTGTTCTTTTGATTAAAATGGAAATAAAAAGAAAACAAAAATGTGCGTTTAATGTTAATCTAATTTTCAAATGTATGCTGAGCAGATTCTGAACTGATTGCGCTTCATCAGAGATATCACTGTCAGTCATCTGCAGCTGTAATTGAGCTGGGGCCTTTTCTCATTTGACTTTCATTGTTTTGTAGAAAAGTTTCGTTTGGCCCATTACGTAAATACAGTCCCCAATCAAATGAAGGGCAAAGCTCTACGCACAATTTCGTTGAAAACTGTTGAGCTAGCAGCTCGGTGACATTTTGAAATATTTAAATAAAATTAATATTCTCAACAAGTGCGCAACATAAAAGTGCGACACCCACACATGAGCATTATACCGATCCACGCCCCACCACCCTGCCATCCACGGCATTGGCACATAACAAAGGACTAAAGGACTAAACAAATGATGCATGACGACAACAAGCTGAAAAAGTGACACCCACTCTCTATCCCTCTCACACTCTCACTAGAACTCACATACATGCACACACGTACAGTGTGTAAACAATGCTCTCTACATATGCCTACAACAATAAATTACAACAACAATGGCGGCAACAAAGTCAAGCGAAATTTGAAGAATGAGCAAAATGAGCAAACAGCCGCAGCAGCAGCAGAAGTAAGTGAATGGAGAGAGGGGAAATGGTACAGAACAGAGAGACATGCAAAGAATTTAAATTTATCCAAAATATGCAAATTTAATGACACTATCTTGATATGCAAATGCCAAACGGCAGCAAAATACAAGAAAAATGGCGCACCAAGAATAGAAAAAATGGAGCAAGAAATCAAAAATGCCAATACACACACACACACGTACACACACAGAGAGAGAGTCACAGACACAGGCTCACACGCATACAGTGGAAACACTTTCGCTAAAACGCATGTAAAATAACATATTATGGAAAGGCCTTGAGTCTCGCGGAGAGGAGTGGCTGAGAGGGGCTGCGTAACTGTGCCTCTGCGGCCAAAATGGCGACGCGTTGGCATTTTCATTAAGTTTGGCACCATTTTTTTCCTTTTTTTGTTGCTGTACTCTTGCCATCTATTTGGTGCTTTGTTCCCTTTCCCCCTTGCACATTCCTGTCGCGCTGAGAGACAGCAGGCAGCTTGGTACGTGACCGTAAGCAATTTACAGTGTTGTAGCAGGCAGCTGTCTTGCCCTCCCTCTGTCTGCTCCTCATACTATTCCTTGCTCACTCGCACGAGCTGAACTAGCGGCCACTGCGTAATCGCATCAGAAAAGTGAAATGTCAGCTGTTTTACAGCATTGCCTTTCCATCATCTTCCACGACGAAGAAGCAGAAGCTCTGAAGCAAAGAATGTCAGCTAGTTACAAAAATAGTTTTCTAAACAACGGAATGCACACGGCCGGAATGCAGTGTCCAAGCGGTCGAGCGGCGAGCGTGATGGCGCGTGATCCAACTACAATTTATGGCACTGCCTTGCTCAGTGAGAGAGTGGGAGAGTGCGAGTGGGACGGATGGTGTATATGAGAAAATGAAATAGTGCTTGCTCAGCTAAAGGCCTGTGAACGGGTGAGGGAGAGGAAGAGTGCCGCATCACTTACCTGACAAACTCGTTTAATGTGCAATAACGGCGCATAAAACGGTTTAAGTGCAAATGCAGCGATATTTTGTTGTCGCTGTTGCGAAAAGGCAATTAAGACAGAGAATGTAAGAGAATTGGAAAGATGAAGATGCAATATATGTAATAGGAAAGGCAAAATATGAAATTATGAATGTAAGCGAAAAAATAAACAAATTCCATTTCAGTCAAATATCTTTACCACGATTTCTATTTGCTCTCACTGAACTCAGCAGTTACTCTAGCTAGATTCATGATATTTGGCATGCAGTCTTCTTAAATACTTAATCGCATGTATGCACTATAATAAATTACTCTAGGCAGTTGCAAATAAACTAGACAATTAAGCCATCTGAGTCAGATCAAACATGGATGTGTTGTAATTATACGCACACATTTGACTAATGCAGTTGACTTCCTTCAATGCATAATCCTGCCAAGCTAATTCCCATGCATTACTCACATAACAGTTGAGTGTTAGTGTAAAATTAATTTGCTCATATGGAATATGAGTTAGATCTAAAATTGGATATGTGTGTGAGTGTGTGTGTGTGTGGGGCATATTGATGTTGATGTTTCATATGCCAATGGCTTCCGCAACATTTCCCCCGTCGCGCATTCACGCGTAATTACCTCAAACAGCAGCGACTGTAAGAGAAAGAAATAGCAATAGTACAAGAGAGAGAGAGAGAGAGAGAGACAGAGGGAAAGTGACGCCAGCTGAAGGCACAGCAGCAACAGGACTTGAAAGCAGTTGGCAAGCGGAACGAAAGCCAAAATGGCGTCGACGCCAAGACATCGTTAAATTAAATCTATTGTCGGCGCATTCAATGTGCATATAAATCATTTATGGCCTTTTCATGCGATGCAGACACGCAGAAAGCAGCTCCAGAGGCAGGGAATCGCACAGAGAAACAGAAAGAGAGCGAGAGCGAGAGAGAGAGAGTGAGAATGAGTGAGGTGGAATGAGAGTGTGCGAAATGTAGACATTACAACAATTTATTATTTAATTATCTATGCCGCAAAATTTTCATTCACAGCGCCACAGAAATCCGAATAGCTATAACTCAACCCACAGACAACAGCAACAACAACAACAACAACAACAAAGAACAATGTGCCACGGCGGGTTTGGGGCGAAAGAACCATCCACAGAGCATTTTCATAAAATTTGATTACAGTGAATGCGTAAAGTTTACGACCAAGTAAAGGGAATTAACTCGCAAGTGCAAAACCAACAGACTCGTAGGCCACACACACACACACACACACACACACCTACACATACATATGTGTGTCTGGCGCATGTGTGTGTGTGTGTGTGTGTGGCAGCTGCTGTGGTTTCTTAACGGCCTCCACCCGCAGCCCAGGCTCAACGCAGCCACCGCACATAATAATCCATTAGGAATACAATTTTTGGCCAGCGCCGCGACGACTGATCACAATTTGGTTTTATTAAAGCCTCAAGTTGACGATTATAATATGTACATACATATGCATATATTTGTGTATATGGCTGGTGGGCGTGGTCAGTGGGCAAACAGATTTCCAGCTGATTGCTTTGAATCTTTTGCAATATTAAATTCAACGAACTGTTGCGTTTTTTTTTTTCTTTCTGACATTTTTGGACAAGTTTTTAGCCGGGCTTTGATTGATGGCTGACGGGTTGAGTCAAGGGGTTGGAGGTTCGTGGTGGTTGGCTGTTGCTTGAAACTCTGCACAAATGTTGCCACAACAAAAGTGCAAAGCCAAAATAAACAACTAGCTGCTGTTGCTGCTGTTGCTCGACCATATCGCTGATGGGCCAAGAAAATTCGCTTGCTATTGTCTGGATGAAAGTTTCGACCCAAAAAATCAAAGCCTCGAGTGACTGATTGGTCTAGGCAGGAGCGGCCATGATATAATAACTGAAGAAGAGGAAACAAAAAGAAGAAGCTACATTCACAAGTAATTGAGTAGCTGCTGGAAGAGAGACAGTAAGGAAGAGAGAGAGAGAGACCGACTGAAGTACTCCGTTACTAGGGGCCAACAAGTTGACGGACTTTTGCATATTTTATTTAATTTGACTGCAGAGTTTATTAAATTTCAACACGAATTTGTATGAACATCGATCATTCAACAACAAAAATGTGTAAATATAATAAGTGAGCCTTTTTGCATAGACAAGACTTTTATTAAGTTAAGATTTGCCGTCAGTTCAAATCAAGTCGCGTCATGTATTTGGTCAAAATATGAAGATATATGGCAGAAGATGATATATATATATATATAGAGAGAGGAACGGAGTAAGGGAGTAAAAGGCTTTTCTATATAAGTTATTGTTAAATCATATTTCAGCTGTCAGACATTAGTCGTGGCTAAAATCCAACTGCCATTTGCTTCCACGTTTTAATTAAGCGTTCTAATTCCTCACTGAATCACAAGCAAAGCCGCTTATAAGCATTGTACTTGGGCTTGCCCTTTTCTCGGGTTATTTAAATTTTCTATTGAATTTGTCAAGACTTTTTAAGCTGGGCAAAGTATTTAGCGGGCATTATGCTGCGTATACTTAATCGTTTGATTTTTGTATTGCTTGAAATATGTTTACAATTTTTAGCTTGTCAATTTTTATTACTTCTTATTAAAATTTAATCTACTATAAATTTAATTTAATTTTATCAAATTTAAATAAAAATATCTATAAAGTAAATGCTCTTGACAAATAAATGTGTACTTAAAGTCTTTGATTAATATCCTTAAGCAACAATATTTTCGTAGCTTAAGAATTTTATTTCTAAATAAATAAGCTCATTCACAAATTGAAAGCGTATTCAATCATCAGCATTTGCAGCTGCTCAGATTGCAGCTCACGTTTTGCATTGTGCTGCAGTTGAAACTGTTCAAATTCTGATTATGTTAGAGTCTCAACTGGCTTTGCTGTTGCCCCAATTCCCCTTTCTGCCTGCAACAATATGCATTCGTAAGTTAAAGGCCCAAACTCAACGGCCAAGCTGTCGCGTTTGACAATCTAATCAGCTTTGGTATTAATCCTTGGCCACAGCAGCGACGGCTGCTGCTGCTGCTGCTCTCGTCGGCGTTGCCACAGTCACCGCAAGCCGCAATCATTCGCTTCGCCCACTCCAGGATGGGCTGCGCTGGGCCATATTTGCGGTCGTATTTCTATTATCTTTGCTGAGTTCGAGAACGACTTTGAAATTGGCGCAGCCGAACATCGTCCAAAATGTTGCTACAGCATTCGACCGCAACAGGAGCTGGCGGCTAACGAGCTTTAAACCGCGCCAACAGCTGTGCGAACAAAGGCCGCCATTGTCCTTTTTTTTTTTTACCCGTTCAGCCAGCGTCCTCGGCTGTGTCCGTTCAGATAAGCACGGCCATATAAAACCCTTTTTCTTGCCCCAAAAAATAAATACAGAAAATACAACAAGTACTCAAGTGTCTGCAGTTGTCTTTTTTGCTTCTTTTCTTTGTCTTGTATTTTAACAAGCAGTTGCTGAAATTGAATTATACTTGCAGACGCTTTGATTTCCGATTCCATAAATCGTAGCATACTTATGCGGGCCTTCGATTAGCCGAGCTGCTTGAACTTAATCGCATTATTAATAAGCATTCATTAGGCTGGCCGAACATAAATAAAATGCCATCTATTATACACAAGCGATTGCATTCCAGCTCAGCCCAGCCCGCTTGATCGCTTGATTTATTAAATTTATCAAAAAAGAAAAAAAAAAAAAAGCAACAAAATGAAACTGCGGGAGCAAACTGTAGCTGGCGGGCTAGCCAGCCACTTAGCTCTGGGAATTGGCGAGTTGGGCAAGGCATATTTAAAGCCAACTGCGTTTATCACGCACCACAGGACATTGCCCATTCACCTTGGCGGACGTAGCGTTGTCCCGTTGTCCCGCCATCTCTCCCCAAAGACGTTCGCTTGGTTGCACAGCAAATGTGGCATGCCCGTAAAACGCTTCACATAATAATGTGGCCGACGATAGGACGGCTGGCGCTATCAATGCGCGCCTATACCCCTTACACAACCGAATCCCTTCTCCACCCACACACTCACCAATATCGGCGGCATTATAAATAATGACAGTTTAAAGCCAGTTCAGAGAAAGCAACAAAACGAAATGAAACTAAACCAAGTTCAAGTGGTTCAAGTTTTGGCCTTTGTCATGGCCATCTTTGTCTTTCGGCCATCTTATTTCGAGAGCTGTCATTTACAAGCTAGCTGGCTATCCCACAGGACCACAGAGCGGCTACCATTTAGAGTGTTAAGCATTTTTGACAGCACATTCGTGTAATTCAAAGCCCCAGCAACAACATCAACTATAAGCTCTGCTCTGTTATATATTCCCTAATCATTTAGTTGTCGGCTTTGTCAGTGCTTAACGCAATGCCCAATGCCTTCTGTGACAGCATCGTCATTATCATTATGCTCATCATCATGATGCTCGCATTTAGTTAGTAGAAATTCAATATTGTGTTGGAGCAAAAAATGATTTAAACTTCCTCAACTAATTGGGCATCGCTAATTGAAGAGCAGCGCTGGCTTGAAGGTCAGCTTGTTTAACAAACTCTTTCGAGTGATATAATTGACGAGTTGACGCAGCACAAAGCATTACAATTATATCTTATTACAAACTGCTGCTGCTGCTGCTGTTGCTGCTGCTGCTGCTGCTGCTGCTACTGCTGCTGCTGCTACTGCTGCTGCAGACATAAGCATTGGCATCGAGCTGCTGCGTTATAAATAGTTTAAAGTTGTTTAGCTGTCATTATCAGGCATGGTTTTAGCTATGCTTTAAGTGCATTTAGTTGAGTGTGTTAGCAATAGTTAAATTTATACAATAGAGAGAATTTAAAACCTGCTAACTAAATATAAGATTTAATTAAAACCTGTCTGAAAGTTAATGCAGTATACAGAAGCTCTGCAGCTTGCTACAATTTTGTATAAATAAATAAATAAATAAATAAATAAATAAATAAATAAATAAATAAATAAATAAATAAATAAATAAATAAATAAATAAATAAATAAATAAATAAATAAATAAATAAATAAATAAATAAATAAATAAATATATATATATATATATATATATATATATATATATATATATATATAAATAAATAATTTATGTACTTTATTTATTGATTATTATTATTTTTTAAATTATTTATTATTTTTTTTAAATCTATATATATATATATATATATATATATATATATATATATATATATATATATATACATAAATAAAAAAATATAAAAAAAAATAAATAAATAGATAGGTAAATAAATAAATATTTAAACAAATAAAAAATACATAGATTTAAAAAAAAAATAATAAATAATTTAAAAAATAATAATAATCAATAAATAAAGTACATAAATTATTAAACAAAAATATAAAATATAATTAAAAATCTTACATGTCAATTAAAAGTCTGCTTAGCAACAAAAAAAAAAAAAAAAAAAAAATAATAATAATAATAATAAAATAAATTTAAAAAAAAAATTTAAATACAATTTCAAAGCTTCAATGCATTTTTTTTCATTTGTTTTATTCTTGCATCTTATTGTCTGCGACTCTATAGCGCAGATATAATGAACCTTAACCTATATATGGGCTAGAGGCCAGTATTTACATATTATACATTTACATATTTACATATCAATGAATTTACATACACATTTTTTACAAACTAATCAGATATCAGAAATAATCTGCAATCCACTAAAAAGTATCTCTTAAAAATGTTAAAACGTTTCTTCAATTTATGCAGCTGCGTAAGCTCTGTGCAATCGAACAAGAGACATAATGCATAAAAGCCTCAATTAGTGAGCTCAAGCTAAAGCTTGATGTATTTTATGTATTCCTGTTGCAACTGCAATCAAATTGCAGTGTCTTTGCAGCTAAGTAGAATATCGATCCAGTCAATCAGTGTAAGAGTTGGCTTAATGGCGCGCCTTAAATTCGCATTCGCTTGGCTTCCAGTGCAGCGGCAGTCATAGCCGTTTGAGTCTGCTTGAAACATAAAATCGGATTGTAAATATAGCTGTTTACATATATATTTTACAATTAAGTCAGTTACCATTACGTCTTGTTTGGGGCTCTTACCTGGCGCAAGTGCTATTGCGTTTTTCGCCTCCCCTAAAAGTATGCAGCAATAAATTTTGTACATTTTCTCAGCCACTTATCAACACGTTAGCAGAGCACAAAACACTCGCAATTAGCAACAGAACAAGAGATGGTGCAAGGGGAGGGGAATACAATTAATGATGAAATATTAAATAGTCAGGCAGGCGGCAGCAACACGAGCAGCAACAGCAAATGAAATAAATGATGCAACATGGCCAAGAAACAAAAACAAAAAAAAAAAAAAAAAACAAAGAGAATAAAAACAACAATAACAACTGCAACAAGGACAACAAAACGTTTGCTCGTAATTCAGCCAAAAACTGAAATTTCGTTCGATAACAATTGCAACTACAGCAACACAGCAATAACAACAACAAATAGTCATTGCATGTTGTCGCTAACGTCGATGTCGACGCCAGCTGCCGCTGCCGCTGCCGCTGCTGCTGCCACAGCCGCTGGCGACGCCGGCAGCGTTTGTTGACGTCGACGCGTCGTTTAGTTGAGTTTCATTTTACAGTTGTTGGCTGCATTTTCCGCCATTTGGTTGCTGCCGATAACAACTGCAACTGGCAAACAGTATTTAGGCGGTTAAATATATATATGAACTGCAATTGCTACAACAGCAACAGCAACAATAACAAACTATGGTTGACAAATGATGGCTAGCCCGACTAGCAGTTATGCTGCAGATATTTTATATTTGTAGTTCGTCAAGGTATGAAAAAGTAAATGAGAGTAAAAGATTTTGTAGTATTTCAAAATTAATTTATAATTAATTAAAATATGTAAAGCTAAATTAAGCTGTCACTAAGGGCAACAATATATTTTTAAAAGCATATACAAATTAATAAAATCTAAATAAAAATAATTGAAAGAGTTTGGAAACAGTTAAAAAACAATTATTCTTAAAATTAAAAAAAAAATAATAAATATATAATAATTTTTTACATATAAAAAAAAAATATATTTAAAATATGTGCATTTACATTTTTTTCTTAATAACATAATATATAAAATATATAAACTATATAAAATTGCAATACGTCTCTATCTCTGCCTCTTTCTACTCTCTCTCTCTCTCTCTCTCTCTCTCTCTCTCTCTCACTCTCTCTATATACATTCATGTATATTCATATGTTTACAATAAATTGCATATACATATTATTTGAAACCTTTATCATACCCCATCAAACCACATTTACAGGTCATGACAAGCGATACAAGAAGCGCAACAACATTTTGTGCACGAGGCCAAACAAATTGAAACTTTTCCTACTTAAGAGAACGTTGAACATTCGTTACTCGCAGCATAGTATGCTCCTTGCCCTCTGCTGCTGCTGCTCGCTCTCTCTCTCTCTCTCTCCTTCTCTCTTCCCACTACCATTCTGCCCCACCTCAATGGCAGCCAAAAATTTATATATTAAATGAATTGCACAATTTTGTGCAACGTTGCGCGGCTGCGGCAGCTGATTTGAAGCGATGTCGTCGAAATCGAGCCAAAGAAGCGACAACAGAGCCCAAAGAGCACTTCACAGTGAGGGAGGGAGGGAGGAAGAGAGTAGGAGAGAGAGAGAGTGGGGCTTGGATACGTGGGTGACATTTGAAACAGAAACCGGAAATTGGAACTGCAATTTATGCTCATCGCATCGTAGGCGCCATGTTGCACATTTTGAGCTGGCAGCGCATTTGCTGCCACTGCCACTGCATAATCTATTTCGGGGTCATTTGGAAAAGGTCAACACATGCCGTTTGTTTCAATGAGCCGACCAAACAAGGCCTTTGTAATTAGCTGCTGCATGGGCGTGGCTGGTGTGGCAAATGTTTTCGGATAACATTTTAAATAGGTCAACGCATAGAATTTTATTTATTGTGAACGCCAACTGGCAATTTATGGGCCAACTCTCAAGTGGGGTGACCAAAAGGAGCGTCGCTGTGTCGTTGGTTCGACTCTGTTATAGGCGGATATTAATGCGCATTGTGCGAGCTTTTTGGCATTCGCAGACAGACATTCACTCTGATCTATTTATGGCCAACGAGGGGAAATTGAAATTGGCGCAGAGCGCGATTAAAATTTTCCATTCCATATATAGCGAACATGTGCCAAAAACTGAACGCCCGAGCTACACGCCCACTGATAGAAAAGTTAATGGCCCAGCCATTTCGACTATTTACACAAAATGTGAACAAAGCGAGAAAATCATTTTTCAAAAATGCCAAAAATATTGAGACAATTTGAAATGAATTTGTGCAGCGCTGAAATATTTGAAATCTAATTGGAATTTACTTGATTGTTTTTGTATTTGCGTACATAATTCAAATATTTTGTTTGATATATTTTCTTCAATGATTCTTGATAAATTTCCTGAGAGAGGCATTAAATTAATATTTTTTCTAAAAGTTATGTTCGTTAGCTTCAAATTTCTATATATAAGCATTTATACATGTTAGATTACTTTCGTCTAAACGCAAGACATTTCAGCTACGTATTTATATTAAATAGTAGTCTTCCAACAAGGTGTTTATCTGTCTTATATCTAGTATCATTCTCTTAAGCAGATTTCCATTGAGTATCTGTGCAACAATTAGTCTTCCAAAGAGTCTTTCATCAAACAGAGTTTGTCATTAATCGAAATGACTTTGCGTGAAGAGGAATATTATATTTTATATATAAATTTATATGCATATAGAATTTCGCAAAAATATTCTTGGCTGAGCTGCTTCTTTATACTTCAAATACTGCAATTTTCAGCATAAATAAGCTCGTATTGATACTCTTGTTAAGATTTATAAATAATATGCAATATTCTTTTTGTTCACTAGCCGTAAAAACCAATAAACAAGAAAACAATTTACATTTGTGCTCAAAGTCTAAACCAGTCAACGTTTTGCTATTTTGCCACACATGCAACTACCCACACACACACACTCATGTTATTCAACTTATTTGATGCGCTGTGCATGATTAATCTTCAAAAGTATTATGGCAACACACACACACACACACACACACAGAGTGTGTGTTGGGGATGCCAAGGCGAAAGTAGTCGAAAACTCTGTGTGAGCGTGTTGTTGTTGTTTTTTTTGCGTTGACTGAAAAATGATTAAAAACTTAACTTTCAAAGAAGTTGGCAATGCAACAACAACAGCAGCAACAGCAGCAAGCATATATGTATGTCCCCAGCCTTGGCCCGCACGCTTTGTCCCCCCCGGCTCATGGCAGCGGGTAATCCTTTAATGCTTGCAACGCGTATGTCACAGCAGCTGCAACTATTTCTCATTTCTCATCACTGCAAACGACGGCAATGGTGACAGAGTAGTCTCTCAGCTTCCGCTCGCTCCCCTCTCTCTCTCTCTCTCTCTCTCTGCAACGCTTATCCAAAGTCTACATATACAGAGATATTCCCTCGCTTGTGTCGCACCCTTGTCAGGATCCACAAGGCTTTTTTCGTGAAGCCCACATCAACTTACTTATGCCTGCTAAAGTGACATTTTCCACTCGTCGTAGCTGTCTTTGTTGCTGTTGTTGTTGTTGTTGTTGTCGTCGTTTTAGCTACTTACTTACTTTACTTAAAATATTTTTACCCACTTGCGTTTTATTTCTCATGTATCGTTTTTTCTTATTTTTGAACTGTCTCCCAGTCGCTCGCTCGCTCTGTCTCTCTGTCTCTCTCTCCTTCGCTCTTTCAAATCCGGGCAAAAATATTTTCACAAGTTTTACCTGAAACTTCTTCATCGCCAACGTCCTCTCGTGTTTTTTTCGTTGTTGCTTGTTTTATTGTTGTTGTTGTTGCTGCTGATGCTTTTGATGCGTTTTGCCAAAGATTTTGACGCAGCGGCATAATAAATTGCGGCAAAACACCTGTACAAACACATTTATATGTATATATCTACGTGTGTGGGTATGTCAGTGTGTGTGTGCGAGTATGTGTGTGTGTGTGATTGTGTGTGTGCGTGTATGCTGCTAAAGTTGTTTTATGCTTTGGGCTGTTATGCAAAACTTTTCAAACTGTTTTGTTTTTTGAATTGCATCTCTTGTACTATGCCTCTCGCTCTGCCTCTCTTTTATTTATATTTTTATGTTTTATATAGCTATATATTTTTTATAGCTCTAGTTGTGGGTACTTTTATTTCATATATTGCATCTAAAATAAAGAAATCTATGCATTATTGCATATATATTTTTCTCTTCCCAGTTTTATTTCATTCTATAGAAGCAAGACCCTAAGTCTGACTCTTTCTTTCCTTCTCTCTCCTCGCGCTTTCCATCAGTCAATCAGTCGATTACTCTCTCTCTCTCTCTCTTTTTCTCTCTCTCTCTCTCTCTCTCTCTCTCTCTGTCTCTCTCTATTCTTTGCTTAACTCTATTAATGAAGCTTCTTTTTATATCCTTAACTCGCATCTCTTTCATCATCTCAGCTTTGCTTTCATCTTACATATCTTTTACTTAATCTATCTGTATCTGTCTTTGTTATACTAATACTCTAATCTCTTTTCCACGCACTCACACTCTTCTCCTCTCTCTCTCTCTCTCTCTATCTTACAAATATTTTCTCTTGCTGAGTGTTCCGGTTGCTTGGCGATTTTTCGCAACAATTTTCCGCAACATTAATTGCTTGTCATTGTCAACGTTGCTGCGCCTCTTCAAACGGCACACAGTTCGTCACAAGGCACAATCTCCGCCTACTCTCATCCAGCTAGTCAGCCACATTTAATGTCGCCTCGAGACGCGTTCATAAACTTTTCCACGCGCAAATTGTAAAATTTTCATTGCATACTTTTGTGCGTCAGCCAAAGACGCGCCAACGCACAAAATTCGTCAGGCTGTTCGGTCTCTCTCGCGCTTCCTGGATTCTCCTCACTTCAACGAAAAAGTGCGTTAAGCTCAGCATTGTTATTGTTGTTGTTGTTGTTGTTATAATTGTTGTTGTTGTCGCGGCTGCCTTTGCCATTAACATTTCTGCCTCGGGCAACTGCAAATTAACGTGTGAAATTGAAGTCTAGATGGAACGTGCAAGCGAATGGCAGGCAGGCTCATTCAGAGGGTTAGGGTAAGGAACAGAGCCAGAGGCAGGGGCAGGGTCTGGGCTACGGGCATGAACGTTCTTTTTTTGGTGCATAATAATTTTTGACCAAAAGTTTTAGACTGTTTATGAGTGCTGAGTACTTATTGGGAAGGCTTTAATTAAAGCTTAGTTGAGTGGAAGTTCACAAAAGTTATTCAAAATTGAAATGAAAAGAGCGAGAAAGAGTGGGACAGAGCCAGAAAATTTTGGAAAAGAAATGAAATTAAAGCAAGTGCAGAAATTTTACTGCAATTCAGAGTTAAATTTAAGCAACAGTTGAGCTCAGCTAGATTCGAAGGATTAACAGTTTTATATTAATATTTAGACAATGTCATTCTTTATTTATTTGAATAGTTTTTAATATTTTATTATTAAAATGTGTTCTTTTATTAAATATATATCTATTGTGAAATGTCGCTATCAATTTGGCACTTAAAAGCTTACTGACTAACATTGAAATGAAACATTATGCATAATGAATAAATAAGCGAAGGCTTACATATTGACCTGCTGCTCAGTCAGTCAGTTTGCCAGTTCGTCCGTTTGTCAATATGGCACAGCTTCAATATCAATAGCAATAAATATGAAAGCATTGCAGCCGCTTGATAAACAACTCATTATGCTCAGTAGGCAGTTGATGTTAGTTTGGGGTATGCTCAACGAGAAAAGATACTTGGTGGGAATGTGCGGTTAGGTAGGACAAAAAGAGGTACAAGAGACGTGAGCTATATAGGGTATGATAAGGGAGAAGAGTGAAGAGCTATAGGTATCTCTCAGAGTTATGTTGTAAGCTTAAATCGCCTAAGATATACGTTTAGGCAGAGGTTGAGGCAGAGGTAGAGGTAGCGGCAGAGTCAGGGGCAGAGTCAGAGGAATAAGTTCAATCTGAGCCTAAGCTAGACGCAGAGGCAGAAGCAGAGGAATAAGCTGAGTCTGAGCCTAAGCAAGACGCAGAGGCGGTGGCAGAGGCAGAAACACAGACTGAGTCTGAGCTCAAGCCACAGCCAATGACAAAACCAAAAGCAGAAGCAGAGAAATCAGCTGAGTCTGAGACTAAGCTAGAGGCAGAGACAAAGGCAGAGGCAGAGCAGAAAGAGAATAAATATTCTCTGATAAATAACTTCATTAACTCATAAGCACACAAATAGCTTCCATTAACTCTTTGCATTTACAGGGCATCTCTTGGCTGGGCATTCAGAATTGCTTTTCTACATACCAACTTGTTTTCTGCGGCACGCTGGCATATTAAATGATTGCTAAGCGCAAACGGCAAAAAGCAAAAACCATTTGCAATTCATAAACCCAACGGATTCTCAATCCATGACGAAAGTTTTTTTTATTTTTCTGTGCTGAATGCGGCAGCAGGTGGTGCGGCTTAAAAAGGAGGCTGCGCATAGGCGGCAAAGACTGGAAAATTGCAGACAACGCGCGACTATTAATAAAAATATGCGAACAATGCAAACGCGAAGCGCCCCCAACATTGATTTTAATATGGCGGCTCACACACACACACACACACACACAATGAATGACGAAATGAATGAAAAAGCAAAACAAAAACTTTAAATCCTTTAGTTAAACAAAAGGAGTTGGCACAATGGCAGCGCTGTGGCCCGCTAAGAACACACAGAGAAAGAGAGAGAGAGAGCGAAAGAGAGAGAGAGAGAGAGAGAGACACACACACACATATACTTGTAGGCAGGGTCTGCATATATTCTGTAACTGGCACTGCGACTGCATTTACTGGCATTGTTTACGCGACGGATTAGCGAAGACTAAACATGAAAATATTGGCAGCTGGCAGCATAAAGCACACACCACAAAGCTCTGCTCTTGTGCTAAAAAACAATGCTGACCGCATCACTAGCCGGCGTCTAACAGTCTGTGCCCAAAACTATGAAAAATGAGAAAAGAGTTTAGCATAAGCGATTAGCACACAGCTTTAAATGAGACTTAAAGTCTAGCGACAGCTCCATTTGTCTACTGCCATAGCTGTTGCTAGGCAAAGGCAAAGACTTTCTTGCCGATGAAATCACACACACACACAAGCAAATGACCCCCTGGCCTTTGGGTGCCCCATCCGCCTCTGGCCTTAGATGTACGTGACCTTTGCGCTAAATTCTTTTATGGAATGTAACTCACTGAGATGCGAAAGAGGATGTCGACGATGGCTGAAACCCAATATGCCTGAAATGAAATTGTAACAATGAACTGCACGATGGCGTCTATAGAAGCGAACGCCCGCAAACCCTTGCAAACAACCCCTCACACACACACACACACACACGCACACACACGCGCTCACACATACGCACATGCTCATACTTGTAACTTATTCCACACACATCCGGCATGGCCTAAAACATACAAGCCAAAAACAAATACGTTTGCTCGCTAACTCGCCAGCTCTCTCTCTCTCTCTCTCTCTCTCTGTTTCTCTCTCTCAGTCTTCGTCTCTGTATATCGACGACTTTCTCACACTTTGGCTGCATAATTTTTGATATTGTTGTCGGCGTCAGAAATCTTTGCTCATTATTATTGGCAGGCACTTCAGAAACCAACGCAAAATTCAGTTTTCCAGCATCAAAATGCTTTTTTTTTTCTTTCTTTCCTCTTTTCGCCAATATTTCAATATTTCATAAATGCTGCTGAAATGAATTGGAAAGGGGGAAAAAATCTCTTGTTGCTAACCCGAAATTTCAGCTTAATTTTTGCACATTTTCATCAAGTTTATGAGCTAATCAAAAGGGTTCAAGAGCTCAAAACAATAACCTGCGTATCTAGCTAATATACAAGCTAATTATCATAAAAAGGCCTTGGCAACCGACCCTAAAAACAAAACTTTTGCCCATAAACAAAGGCGCAATTCTTAGAACAACTCGTACTACTAGTTGGTCCAGCTTCAGCCTCGTTCACCCACTAAAGTGCCACATAAAAACTGGCCAATGAACCAGCTGAGATGCTGCTGTGCCAGCGACCAAGGCCAATTGGCTGCTAATCAAATTTGAGTGACTCTTGCGCCGTGAAAGTTGTCTAATTGAGCCTCGGCCAGAGCTCGATTGCGAACAAGCAACAAATTTCTTAAGTCAATTAACTCTAAGCTATTCTGTCTAGAAACGAAGAAAAGTTCGAAACGCGATCAAGCATAAAAATCTATTTGGCTATTATTTAACTTCTAGAAGCTTTAAGAAAATGAAGTATACGCTGCATTTCAAATTAAACCAGATACAATATGTTGATATTAAATTGAAAGTAAATAAGAGAAACAGGGGCAAAGGCTGCTAGAGGACGACGCACAGGCTGAGGCAGAATCCCAGACTGAGTCTGAGCTCAAGCCACAGCCAATGGCACATCTAGAAGCAGAATCAGATGAAACAGCTGAGCCTGAGCCTAAAATAGTGGCAGAGGCAGAAGCAGAGGCTGAGGCAGAAACACAGACTGAGTCTGAGCTCAAGCCAGAGCCAATGGCAGATCTAGAAGTAGAAGCAGAGGAATCAGCTGAGTCTGAGCATAAGTTAGAGGCAGAGGTAAAGGCAGAGGAATAAGCTGAGTCTGAGCTCAAGCCACAGCCAATGGCAGATCCAGAAGCAGAAGCAGAGGAATCAGCTGAGTCTGAACATAAGCTAGCGGCAGAGGCAGAAGCAGAGGAATAAGCTGAGTCTGAGCTCAAGCCACAGCCAATGGCAGATCTAGAAGCAGAAGCAGAGGAAACAGCTGAGCCTGAGCCTCAATTAGCCGCAGAGGCAGAAGCAGGGGAATAAGCTGAGTCTGAGCTCAAGCCACAGCCAATGGCAGATCTAGAAGCAGAAGCAGAGGAATAAGCTGAGTCTTAGCTCAAGCCACAGCCAATGGCAGATCTAGAAGCAGAAGCAGAGGAAACAGCTGAGCCTGAGCCTAAATTGAAGGCAGAGGTAAATGCAGAGGAATAAGCTGAGTCTTAGCTCAAGAAACAGCCAATGGCAGATCTAGAAGTAGAAGCAGAGGAATCAGCTGAGTCTGAACATAAGCTAGCGGCAGAGGCAGAAGCAGAGGAATAAGCTGAGTCTGAGCTCAAGCCACAGCCAATGGCAGATCCAGAAGCAGAAGCAGAGGAATCAGCTGAGTCTGAACATAAGCTAGCGGCAGA
The DNA here is from genome assembly GCA_030914345.1 of Drosophila koepferae. Taxonomy (NCBI): domain Eukaryota; kingdom Metazoa; phylum Arthropoda; class Insecta; order Diptera; family Drosophilidae; genus Drosophila; species Drosophila koepferae. The sequence continues at coordinate 14,209,340 of JAUESR010000202.1, forward strand.
GGCAGAAGCAGAGGAATAAGCTGAGTCTGAGCTCAAGCCACAGCCAATGGCAGATCTAGAAGCAGGAGCAGAGGAATCAGCTGAGTCTGAACATAAGCTAGCGGCAGAGGCAGAAGCAGAGGAATAAGCTGAGTCTTAGCTCAAGTCACAGCCAATGGCAGATCTAGAAGTAGAAGCAGAGGAATCAGCTGAGTCTGAGCATAAGTTAGAGGCAGAGGTAAAGGCAGAGGAATAAGCTGAGTCTGAGCTCAAGCCACAGCCAATGGCAGATCTAGAAGCAGAAGCAGAGGAATCAGCTGAGTCTGAACATAAGCTAGCGGCAGAGGCAGAAGCAAAGGAATAAGCTGAGTCTTAGCTCAAGAAACAGCCAATGGCAGATCTAGAAGTAGAAGCAGAGGAATCAGCTGAGTCTGAGCCTCAAATAGCGGCAGAGGCAGAAGCAGAGGAATAAGCTGAGTCTTAGCTCAAGCCACAGCCAATGGCAGATCTAGAAGCAGAAGCAGAGGAATCAGCTGAGTCTGAACATAAGCTAGCGGCAGAGGCAGAAGCAAAGGAATAAGCTGAGTCTTAGCTCAAGCCACAGCCAATGGCAGATCTAGAAGCAGAAGCAGAGGAATCAGCTGAGTCTGAACATAAGCTAGCGGCAGAGGCAGAAGCAGAGGAATAAGCTGAGTCTTAGCTCAAGCCACAGCCAATGGCAGATCTAGAAGTAGAAGCAGAGGAATCAGCTGAGTCTGAGCATAAGTTAGAGGCAGAGGTAAAGGCAGAGGAATAAGCTGAGTCTGAGCTCAAGCCACAGCCAATGGCAGATCCAGAAGCAGAAGCAGAGGAATCAGCTGAGTCTGAACATAAGCTAGCGGCAGAGGCAGAAGCAGAGGAATAAGCTGAGTCTGAGCTCAAGCCACAGCCAATGGCAGATCCAGAAGCAGAAGCAGAGGAATCAGCTGAGTCTGAACATAAGCTAGCGGCAGAGGCAGAAGCAGAGGAATAAGCTGAGTCTTAGCTCAAGCCACAGCCAATGGCAGATCCAGAAGCAGAAGCAGAGGAATCAGCTGAGTCTGAACATAAGCTAGCGGCAGAGGCAGAAGCAGAGGAATAAGCTGAGTCTGAGCTCAAGTCACAGCCAATGGCAGATCCAGAAGCAGAAGCAGAGGAATCAGCTGAGTCTGAGCCTAAGATAGAGGCAGAGGTAAATGCAGAGGAATAAGCTGAGTCTTAGCTCAAGAAACAGCCAATGGCAGATCTAGAAGTAGAAGCAGAGGAATCAGCTGAGTCTGAGCATAAGTTAGAGGCAGAGGTAAAGGCAGAGGAATAAGCTGAGTCTGAGCTCAAGCCACAGCCAATGGCAGATCTAGAAGCAGAAGCAGAGGAATCAGCTGAGTCTGAGCCTCAATTAGCGGCAGAGGCAGAAGCAGGGGAATAAGCTGAGTCTGAGCTCAAGCCACAGCCAATGGCAGATCTAGAAGCAGAAGCAGAGGAAACAGCTGAGCCTGAGCCTAAATTGAAGGTAGAGGTAAATGCAGAGGAATAAGCTGAGTCTTAGCTCAAGAAACAGCCAATGGCAGATCTAGAAGCAGAAGCAGAGGAATCAGCTGAGTCTGAACATAAGCTAGCGGCAGAGGCAGAAGCAGAGGAATACGCTGAGTCTGAGCTCAAGCCACAGCCAATGGCAGATCCAGAAGCAGAAGCAGAGGAATCAGCTGAGTCTGAGCCTAAGATAGAGGCAGAGGTAAATGCAGAGGAATAAGCTGAGTCTTAGCTCAAGAAACAGCCAATGGCAGATCTAGAAGTAGAAGCAGAGGAATCAGCTGAGTCTGAGCATAAGTTAGAGGCAGAGGTAAAGGCAGAGGAATAAGCTGAGTCTGAGCTCAAGCCACAGCCAATGGCAGATCTAGAAGCAGAAGCAGAGGAATCAGCTGAGTCTGAACATAAGCTAGCGGCAGAGGCAGAAGCAGAGGAATAAGCTGAGTCTGAGCTCAAGCCACAGCCAATGGCAGATCCAGAAGCAGAAGCAGAGGAATCAGCTGAGTCTGAACATAAGCTAGCGGCAGAGGCAGAAGCAGAGGAATAAGCTGAGTCTGAGCTCAAGCCACAGCCAATGGCAGATCTAGAAGCAGGAGCAGAGGAATCAGCTGAGTCTGAACATAAGCTAGCGGCAGAGGCAGAAGCAGAGGAATAAGCTGAGTCTTAGCTCAAGTCACAGCCAATGGCAGATCCAGAAGCAGAAGCAGAGGAATCAGCTGAGTCTGAGCCTAAGATAGAGGCAGAGGTAAATGCAGAGGAATAAGCTGAGTCTTAGCTCAAGAAACAGCCAATGGCAGATCTAGAAGCAGAAGCAGAGGAATCAGCTGAGTCTGAACATAAGCTAGCGGCAGAGGCAGAAGCAGAGGAATAAGCTGAGTCTTAGCTCAAGCCACAGCCAATGGCAGATCTAGAAGCAGAAGCAGAGGAATCAGCTGAGTCTGAGCCTCAATTAGCGGCAGAGGCAGAAGCAGGGGAATAAGCTGAGTCTGAGCTCAAGCCACAGCCAATGGCAGATCTAGAAGCAGAAGCAGAGGAAACAGCTGAGCCTGAGCCTAAATTGAAGGCAGAGGTAAATGCAGAGGAATAAGCTGAGTCTTAGCTCAAGAAACAGCCAATGGCAGATCTAGAAGCAGAAGCAGAGGAATCAGCTGAGTCTTAGCTCAAGCCACAGTCAATGGCAGATCTAGAAGCAGAAGCAGAGGAAACAGCTGAGTCTGAGCCTAAGTTAGAGGCAGAGGTAAATGCAGAGGAATAAGCTGAGTCTGAGCTCAAGAAACAGCCAATGGCAGATTTAGAAGCAGAAGCAGAGGAATCAGCTGAGTCTGAACATAAGCTAGCGGCAGAGGCAGAAGCAGAGGAATAAGCAGAGTCTGAGCTCAAGCCACAGCCAATGGCAGATCCAGAAGCAGAAGCAGAGGAATCAGCTGAGTCTGAGCCTCAATTAGCGGCAGAGGCAGAAGCAGAGGACTAAGCTGAGTCTTAGCTCAAGCCACAGCCAATGGCAGATCTAGAAGCAGAAGCAGAGGAATCAGCTGAGTCTGAGCCTCAATTAGCGGCAGAGGCAGAAGCAGAGGACTAAGCTGAGTCTTAGCTCAAGAAACAGCCAATGGCAGATCTAGAAGCAGGAGCAGAGGAATCAGCTGAGTCTGAACATAAGCTAGCGGCAGAGGCAGAAGCAGAGGAATAAGCTGAGTCTGAGCTCAAGTCACAGCCAATGGCAGATCCAGAAGCAGAAGCAGAGGAATCAGCTGAGTCTTAGCTCAAGAAACAGCCAATGGCAGATCTAGAAGTAGAAGCAGAGGAATCAGCTGAGTCTGAGCCTCAAATAGCGGCAGAGGCAGAAGCAGAGGACTAAGCTGAGTCTTAGCTCAAGAAACAGCCAATGGCAGATCTAGAAGCAGGAGCAGAGGAATCAGCTGAGTCTGAACATAAGCTAGCGGCAGAGGCAGAAGCAGAGGAATAAGCTGAGTCTTAGCTCAAGTCACAGCCAATGGCAGATCCAGAAGCAGAAGCAGAGGAATCAGCTGAGTCTGAGCATAAGTTAGAGGCAGAGGTAAAGGCAGAGGAATAAGCTGAGTCTGAGCTCAAGCCACAGCCAATGGCAGATCTAGAAGCAGAAGCAGAGGAATCAGCTGAGTCTGAGCCTCAATTAGCGGCAGAGGCAGAAGCAGGGGAATAAGCTGAGTCTGAGCTCAAGCCACAGCCAATGGCAGATCTAGAAGCAGAAGCAGAGGAAACAGCTGAGCCTGAGCCTAAATTGAAGGCAGAGGTAAATGCAGAGGAATAAGCTGAGTCTTAGCTCAAGAAACAGCCAATGGCAGATCTAGAAGCAGAAGCAGAGGAATCAGCTGAGTCTTAGCTCAAGCCACAGTCAATGGCAGATCTAGAAGCAGAAGCAGAGGAAACAGCTGAGTCTGAGCCTAAGTTAGAGGCAGAGGTAAATGCAGAGGAATAAGCTGAGTCTGAGCTCAAGAAACAGCCAATGGCAGATTTAGAAGCAGAAGCAGAGGAATCAGCTGAGTCTGAACATAAGCTAGCGGCAGAGGCAGAAGCAGAGGAATAAGCAGAGTCTGAGCTCAAGCCACAGCCAATGGCAGATCCAGAAGCAGAAGCAGAGGAATCAGCTGAGTCTTAGCTCAAGAAACAGCCAATGGCAGATCTAGAAGTAGAAGCAGAGGAATCAGCTGAGTCTGAGCCTCAAATAGCGGCAGAGGCAGAAGCAGAGGACTAAGCTGAGTCTTAGCTCAAGAAACAGCCAATGGCAGATCTAGAAGCAGAAGCAGAGGAATCAGCTGAGTCTGAACATAAGCTAGCGGCAGAGGCAGAAGCAGAGGAATAAGCTGAGTCTGAGCTCAAGCCACAGCCAATGGCAGATCCAGAAGCAGAAGCAGAGGAATCAGCTGAGTCTGAGCCTAAGATAGAGGCAGAGGTAAATGCAGAGGAATAAGCTGAGTCTTAGCTCAAGAAACAGCCAATGGCAGATCTAGAAGTAGAAGCAGAGGAATCAGCTGAGTCTGAGCATAAGTTAGAGGCAGAGGTAAAGGCAGAGGAATAAGCTGAGTCTGAGCTCAAGCCACAGCCAATGGCAGATCTAGAAGCAGAAGCAGAGGAATCAGCTGAGTCTGAACATAAGCTAGCGGCAGAGGCAGAAGCAGAGGAATAAGCTGAGTCTGAGCTCAAGCCACAGCCAATGGCAGATCCAGAAGCAGAAGCAGAGGAATCAGCTGAGTCTGAACATAAGCTAGCGGCAGAGGCAGAAGCAGAGGAATAAGCTGAGTCTGAGCTCAAGCCACAGCCAATGGCAGATCTAGAAGCAGGAGCAGAGGAATCAGCTGAGTCTGAACATAAGCTAGCGGCAGAGGCAGAAGCAGAGGAATAAGCTGAGTCTTAGCTCAAGTCACAGCCAATGGCAGATCCAGAAGCAGAAGCAGAGGAATCAGCTGAGTCTGAGCCTCAAATAGCGGCAGAGGCAGAAGCAGAGGACTAAGCTGAGTCTTAGCTCAAGAAACAGCCAATGGCAGATCTAGAAGTAGAAGCAGAGGAATCAGCTGAGTCTGAGCCTCAAATAGCGGCAGAGGCAGAAGCAGAGGACTAAGCTGAACCTTAGCTCAAGAAACAGCCAATGGCAGATCTAGAAGCAGAAGCAGAGGAATCAGCTGAGTCTGAACATAAGCTAGCGGCAGAGGCAGAAGCAGAGGAATAAGCTGAGTCTTAGCTCAAGCCACAGCCAATGGCAGATCTAGAAGTAGAAGCAGAGGAATCAGCTGAGTCTGAGCCTCAAATAGCGGCAGAGGCAGAAGCAGAGGACTAAGCTGAGTCTTAGCTCAAGAAACAGCCAATGGCAGATCTAGAAGCAGAAGCAGAGGAATCAGCTGAGTCTGAACATAAGCTAGCGGCAGAGGCAGAAGCAGAGGAATAAGCAGAGTCTGAGCTCAAGCCACAGCCAATGGCAGATCTAGAAGCAGAAGCAGAGGACTAAGCTGAGTCTTAGCTCAAGAAACAGCCAATGGCAGATCTAGAAGTAGAAGCAGAGGAATCAGCTGAGTCTGAGCCTCAAATAGCGGCAGAGGCAGAAGCAGAGGACTAAGCTGAGTCTTAGCTCAAGAAACAGCCAATGGCAGATCTAGAAGCAGAAGCAGAGGAATCAGCTGAGTCTGAACATAAGCTAGCGGCAGAGGCAGAAGCAGAGGAATAAGCTGAGTCTTAGCTCAAGCCACAGCCAATGGCAGATCTAGAAGTAGAAGCAGAGGAATCAGCTGAGTCTGAGCCTCAAATAGCGGCAGAGGCAGAAGCAGAGGACTAAGCTGAGTCTTAGCTCAAGAAACAGCCAATGGCAGATCTAGAAGCAGAAGCAGAGGAATCAGCTGAGTCTGAACATAAGCTAGCGGCAGAGGCAGAAGCAGAGGAATAAGCAGAGTCTGAGCTCAAGCCACAGCCAATGGCAGATCCAGAAGCAGAAGCAGAGGAATCAGCTGAGTCTTAGCTCAAGAAACAGCCAATGGCAGATCTAGAAGTAGAAGCAGAGGAATCAGCTGAGTCTGAGCCTCAAATAGCGGCAGAGGCAGAAGCAGAGGACTAAGCTGAGTCTTAGCTCAAGAAACAGCCAATGGCAGATCTAGAAGCAGAAGCAGAGGAATCAGCTGAGTCTGAACATAAGCTAGCGGCAGAGGCAGAAGCAGAGGAATAAGCTGAGTCTGAGCTCAAGCCACAGCCAATGGCAGATCCAGAAGCAGAAGCAGAGGAATCAGCTGAGTCTGAGCCTAAGATAGAGGCAGAGGTAAATGCAGAGGAATAAGCTGAGTCTTAGCTCAAGAAACAGCCAATGGCAGATCTAGAAGTAGAAGCAGAGGAATCAGCTGAGTCTGAGCATAAGTTAGAGGCAGAGGTAAAGGCAGAGGAATAAGCTGAGTCTGAGCTCAAGCCACAGCCAATGGCAGATCTAGAAGCAGAAGCAGAGGAATCAGCTGAGTCTGAACATAAGCTAGCGGCAGAGGCAGAAGCAGAGGAATAAGCTGAGTCTGAGCTCAAGCCACAGCCAATGGCAGATCCAGAAGCAGAAGCAGAGGAATCAGCTGAGTCTGAACATAAGCTAGCGGCAGAGGCAGAAGCAGAGGAATAAGCTGAGTCTGAGCTCAAGCCACAGCCAATGGCAGATCTAGAAGCAGGAGCAGAGGAATCAGCTGAGTCTGAACATAAGCTAGCGGCAGAGGCAGAAGCAGAGGAATAAGCTGAGTCTTAGCTCAAGTCACAGCCAATGGCAGATCCAGAAGCAGAAGCAGAGGAATCAGCTGAGTCTGAGCCTAAGATAGAGGCAGAGGTAAATGCAGAGGAATAAGCTGAGTCTTAGCTCAAGAAACAGCCAATGGCAGATCTAGAAGCAGAAGCAGAGGAATCAGCTGAGTCTGAACATAAGCTAGCGGCAGAGGCAGAAGCAGAGGAATAAGCTGAGTCTTAGCTCAAGCCACAGCCAATGGCAGATCTAGAAGCAGAAGCAGAGGAATCAGCTGAGTCTGAGCCTCAATTAGCGGCAGAGGCAGAAGCAGGGGAATAAGCTGAGTCTGAGCTCAAGCCACAGCCAATGGCAGATCTAGAAGCAGAAGCAGAGGAAACAGCTGAGCCTGAGCCTAAATTGAAGGCAGAGGTAAATGCAGAGGAATAAGCTGAGTCTTAGCTCAAGAAACAGCCAATGGCAGATCTAGAAGCAGAAGCAGAGGAATCAGCTGAGTCTTAGCTCAAGCCACAGTCAATGGCAGATCTAGAAGCAGAAGCAGAGGAAACAGCTGAGTCTGAGCCTAAGTTAGAGGCAGAGGTAAATGCAGAGGAATAAGCTGAGTCTGAGCTCAAGAAACAGCCAATGGCAGATTTAGAAGCAGAAGCAGAGGAATCAGCTGAGTCTGAGCCTCAAATAGCGGCAGAGGCAGAAGCAGAGGAATAAGCTGAGTCTTAGCTCAAGCCACAGCCAATGGCAGATCTAGAAGCAGAAGCAGAGGAATCAGCTGAGTCTGAACATAAGCTAGCGGCAGAGGCAGAAGCAGAGGACTAAGCTGAGTCTTAGCTCAAGAAACAGCCAATGGCAGATCTAGAAGCAGAAGCAGAGGAAACAGCTGAGCCTGAGCCTAAATTGAAGGCAGAGGTAAATGCAGAGGAATAAGCTGAGTCTGAGCTCAAGAAACAGCCAATGGCAGATTTAGAAGCAGAAGCAGAGGAATCAGCTGAGTCTGAGCCTCAAATAGCGGCAGAGGCAGAAGCAGAGGAATAAGCTGAGTCTTAGCTCAAGCCACAGCCAATGGCAGATCTAGAAGCAGAAGCAGAGGAATCAGCTGAGTCTGAACATAAGCTAGCGGCAGAGGCAGAAGCAGAGGAATAAGCTGAGTCTTAGCTCAAGCCACAGCCAATGGCAGATCTAGAAGCAGAAGCAGAGGAATCAGCTGAGTCTGAGCCTAAGTTAGAGGCAGAGGTAAATGCAGAGGAATAAGCTGAGTCTGAGCTCAAGCCACAGCCAATGGCAGATCTAGAAGTAGAAGCAGAGGAATCAGCTGAGTCTGAGCATAAGTTATAGGCAGAGGTAAAGGCAGAGGAATAAGCTGAGTCTGAGCTCAAGCCACAGCCAATGGCAGATCCAGAAGCAGAAGCAGAGGAATCAGCTGAGTCTGAACATAAGCTAGCGGCAGAGGCAGAAGCAGAGGAATAAGCTGAGTCTTAGCTCAAGAAACAGCCAATGGCAGATCTAGAAGCAGAAGCAGAGGAATAAGCTGAGTCTGAGCTCAAGCCACAGCCAATGGCAGATCTAGAAGCAGAAGCAGAGGAATAAGCTGAGTCTTAGCTCAAGCCACAGCCAATGGCAGATCTAGAAGTAGAAGCAGAGGAATCAGCTGAGTCTGAGCCTCAAATAGCGGCAGAGGCAGAAGCAGAGGACTAAGCTGAGTCTTAGCTCAAGAAACAGCCAATGGCAGATCTAGAAGCAGAAGCAGAGGAATCAGCTGAGTCTGAACATAAGCTAGCGGCAGAGGCAGAAGCAGAGGAATAAGCAGAGTCTTAGCTCAAGAAACAGCCAATGGCAGATCTAGAAGTAGAAGCAGAGGAATCAGCTGAGTCTGAGCCTCAAATAGCGGCAGAGGCAGAAGCAGAGGACTAAGCTGAGTCTTAGCTCAAGAAACAGCCAATGGCAGATCTAGAAGTAGAAGCAGAGGAATCAGCTGAGTCTGAGCCTCAAATAGCGGCAGAGGCAGAAGCAGAGGACTAAGCTGAGTCTTAGCTCAAGAAACAGCCAATGGCAGATCTAGAAGCAGAAGCAGAGGAATCAGCTGAGTCTGAACATAAGCTAGCGGCAGAGGCAGAAGCAGAGGAATAAGCTGAGTCTTAGCTCAAGCCACAGCCAATGGCAGATCTAGAAGTAGAAGCAGAGGAATCAGCTGAGTCTGAGCCTCAAATAGCGGCAGAGGCAGAAGCAGAGGACTAAGCTGAGTCTTAGCTCAAGAAACAGCCAATGGCAGATCTAGAAGCAGAAGCAGAGGAATCAGCTGAGTCTGAACATAAGCTAGCGGCAGAGGCAGAAGCAGAGGAATAAGCAGAGTCTGAGCTCAAGCCACAGCCAATGGCAGATCCAGAAGCAGAAGCAGAGGAATCAGCTGAGTCTGAACATAAGCTAGCGGCAGAGGCAGAAGCAAAGGAATAAGCTGAGTCTTAGCTCAAGAAACAGCCAATGGCAGATCTAGAAGTAGAAGCAGAGGAATCAGCTGAGTCTGAGCCTCAAATAGCGGCAGAGGCAGAAGCAGAGGAATAAGCTGAGTCTTAGCTCAAGAAACAGCCAATGGCAGATCTAGAAGCAGAAGCAGAGGAATCAGCTGAGTCTGAACATAAGCTAGCGGCAGAGGCAGAAGCAGAGGAATAAGCAGAGTCTGAGCTCAAGCCACAGCCAATGGCAGATCTAGAATCAGAAGCAGAGGAATAAGCTGAGTCTTAGCTCAAGCCACAGCCAATGGCAGATCAGAGGAAGCAGAGGAAACAGCTGAGCCTGAGCCTAAGTTGAAGGCAGAGGTAAATGCAGAGGAATAAGCTGAGTCTTAGCTCAATACAGAACCAATGGCAGATCTAGAAGCAGAAGCAGAGGAATCAGCTGAGTCTGAGCCTCAATTAGCCGCAGAGGCAGAAGCAGAGGAATAAGCTGAGTCTGAGCTCAAGCCACAGCCAATGGCAGATCTAGAAGCAGAAGCAGAGGAAACAGCTGAGCCTGAGCCTAAATTGAAGGTAGAGGTAAATGCAGAGGAATAAGCTGAGTCTTAGCTCAAGAAACAGCCAATGGCAGATCTAGAAGCAGAAGCAGAGGAATCAGCTGAGTCTGAACATAAGCTAGCGGCAGAGGCAGAAGCAGAGGAATAAGCTGAGTCTTAGCTCAAGCCACAGCCAATGGCAGATCTAGAAGCAGAAGCAGAGGAAACAGCTGAGCCTGAGCCTAAATTGAAGGTAGAGGTAAATGCAGAGCAATAAGCTGAGTCTTAGCTCAAGAAACAGCCAATGGCAGATCTAGAAGCAGAAGCAGAGGAATCAGCTGAGTCTGAACATAAGCTAGCGGCAGAGGCAGAAGCAGAGGAATAAGCTGAGTCTTAGCTCAAGCCACAGCCAATGGCGATCTAGAAGCAGAAGAAGCAGAGGAATCAGCTGAGTCTGAGCCTAAGTTAGAGGCAGAGGTAAATGCAGAGGAATAAGCTGAGTCTTAGCTCAAGCCACAGCCAATGGCAGATCTAGAAGCAGAAGCAGAGGAATCAGCTGAGTCTGAACATAAGCTAGCGGCAGAGGCAGAAGCAGAGGAATAAGCTGAGTCTTAGCTCAAGCCACAGCCAATGGCAGATCTAGAAGCAGAAGCAGAGGAATCAGCTGAGTCTTGCAACATACGCTAGCGGCCAGAGGCAGAAGCTAAAGAAGCAGAGGAATAGCTGAGTCTTAGCTCAAGAAACAGCCAATGGCAGATCTAGAAGCAGAAGCAGAGGAATCAGCTGAGTCTTAGCTCAAGAAACAGCCAATGGCAGATCTAGAAGCAGAAGCAGAGGAATCAGCTGAGTCTGAACATAAGCTAGCGGCAGAGGCAGAAGCAGAGGAATAAGCTGAGTCTTAGCTCAAGCCACAGCCAATGGCAGATCTAGAAGTAGAAGCAGAGGAATCAGCTGAGTCTGAGCCTCAAATAGCGGCAGAGGCAGAAGCAGAGGAATAAGCTGAGTCTTAGCTCAAGCCACAGCCAATGGCAGATCTAGAAGCAGAAGCAGAGGAATCAGCTGAGTCTGAGCCTAAATTGAAGGTAGAGGTAAATGCAGAGGAATAAGCTGAGTCTTAGCTCAAGAAACAGCCAATGGCAGATCTAGAAGCAGAAGCAGAGGAATCAGCTGAGTCTTAGCTCAAGAAACAGCCAATGGCAGATCTAGAAGCAGAAGCAGAGGAATCAGCTGAGTCTGAACATAAGCTAGCGGCAGAGGCAGAAGCAGAGGAATAAGCTGAGTCTTAGCTCAAGCCACAGCCAATGGCAGATCTAGAAGTAGAAGCAGAGGAATCAGCTGAGTCTGAGCCTCAAATAGCGGCAGAGGCAGAAGCAGAGGAATAAGCTGAGTCTTAGCTCAAGCCACAGCCAATGGCAGATCTAGAAGCAGAAGCAGAGGAATCAGCTGAGTCTGAGCCTAAGCTAGAGGCAGAGGTAAATGCAGAGGAATAAGCTGAGTCTGAGCTCAAGCCACAGCCAATGGCAGATCTAGAAGTAGAAGCAGAGGAATCAGCTGAGTCTGAGCATAAGTTAGAGGCAGAGGTAAAGGCAGAGGAATAAGCTGAGTCTGAGCTCAAGCCACAGCCAATGGCAGATCCAGAAGCAGAAGCAGAGGAATCAGCTGAGTCTGAACATAAGCTAGCGGCAGAGGCAGAAGCAGAGGAATAAGCTGAGTCTTAGCTCAAGCCAGAACCAATGGCAGATCTAGAAGTAGAAGCAGAGGAATCAGCTGAGTCTGAGCCTCAAATAGCGGCAGAGGTAGAAGCAGAGGAATAAGCTGAATCTTAGCTCAAGAAACAGCCAATTGCAGATCTAGAAGCAGAAGCAGAGGAATCAGCTGAGTCTGAACATAAGCTAGCGGCAGAGGCAGAAGCAGAGGAATAAGCTGAGTCTTAGCTCAAGAAACAGCCAATGGCAGATCTAGAAGCAGAAGCAGAGGAATCAGCTGAGTCTGAACATAAGCTAGCGGCAGAGGCAGAAGCAGAGGAATAAGCTGAGTCTTAGCTCAAGCCATAGCCAATGGCAGATCTAGAAGTAGAAGCAGAGGAATCAGCTGAGTCTGAGCCTCAAATAGCGGCAGAGGTAGAAGCAGAGGAATAAGCTGAGTCTTAGCTCAAGAAACAGCCAATGGCAGATCTAGAAGCAGATGCAGAGGAAACAGCTGAGTCTGAGCATAAGCTAGCGGCAGAGGCAGAAGCAGAGGCCGAGGCAGAAACACAGACTGAGTCTGAGCTCAAGCCACAGCCAATGGCAGATCTAGAAGTAGAAGCAGAGGGGAATCAGCTGAGTCTGAACATAAGCTAGCGGCAGAGGCAGAAGCAGAGGACTAAGCTGAGTCTTAGCTCAAGCCAGAACCAATGGCAGATCTAGAAGTAGAAGCAGAGGAATCAGCTGAGTCTGAGCCTCAAATAGCGACAGAGGTAGAAGCAGAGGAATAAGCTGAATCTTAGCTCAAGAAACAGCCAATGGCAGATCTAGAAGCAGAAGCAGAGGAATTAGCTGAGTCTGAACATAAGCTAGCGGCAGAGGCAGAAGCAGAGGAATAAGCTGAGTCTTAGCTCAAGCCATAGCCAATGGCAGATCTAGAAGCAGAAGCAGAGGAATCAGCTGAGTCTGAGCCTCAAATAGCGGCAGAGGCAGAAGCAGAGGCCGAGGCAGAAACACAGGCTGAGTCTTAGCTCAAGCCAGAACCAATGGCAGATCTAGAAGTAGAAGCAGAGGAATCAGCTGAGTCTGAGCCTCGAATAGCGGCAGAGGTAGAAGCAGAGGAATAAGCTGAGTCTTAGCTCAAGCCACAGCCAATGGCAGATCTAGAAGTAGAAGCAGAGGGGAATCAGCTGAGTCTGAGCCTAAAATAGCGGCAGAGGCAGAGGTAGAAGCAAAGGAAACAGTTGAATCTGAGACCAAGCCGAAGCGCAAACGTTCTGCTTAATACATACATTTACCAATACTATCATAGAATGATTTCCCATTGTAGAAAATTTCAGAGTGTAAAAAAATGAGAATGAGAGTTAGATCAACATGATTATAATATATAATAAAAGTAGTCTAACTTTGTTGATTATTTAATACATTCTATTCCTGGAGTATGTGATATAGTCCTTAAAATATAATCAAGTTTGAAGTTTAATTAGAGTTCCAAACTAAATTTCCGCTTTGATGACTGTCAAACTTGTAAACAAATAATATTTCGTTTGACTGCGACATTGTCTAAAAACAAAACTAGAAAAGATACTTTATATTAAAGGAAATTGTTGGCATGTTTTAACATCAACAAGATTCAGCTATTGTCTGCCTATCGTCGCTCAAGCAACTCGAAATTGAAGTCAATAATTCTGGTCGGCTCTGCTCTGTTATTGGCAGCAAACTGTTTTCATAAATTCAACACAAATTACAAAACGAATAGCCCGCAAAATGTAAGTAAAAATTTATTATATTTAAGGAACATGTTGGCAAACAGTATAAATAAATTCAAGTGAAGGCCGCGAAAGGGCGTGGCGACTACGATAAAGGCAGTGAAAATTGCGAAAAAGTCGAAAACTGCGAAGGCAGCTAACAAAATTTATTATTTGCTGAAAATTCATTGAATGTGCTACGTCTTCTTATTGTTGTTGTTGTTGTTGATGTTGCAAGTTGCAGCTGCAACAAACAAAAACCCAAAAATTTGGGCTATAAAATTGTATTTATTACATTTCTTTATTTGAAGTTTTGCAGCAATATAAACAGGAGCGAGGCTGCGACTGAGGTTTGGTCATTAATTTATATAAAAATATATTTAAAATGTTTTATTTTTAATAATATTTAAATAATTTTGTAAAATTAAATTTTGATTTTAAATGCTTGTTAAATTAATTTACATAAATATAATATCAAATATTTAATTTAATTTAATTTCCTTTTTTTCAAATAAATGTTGTTTCCAATGTTTCTTATATATATTTAAACATATTTTATATTTAATTATATATTTTTTCAATTAAATTTTGATTTTGAATGGTCGCTTGGCATTGGCTTGTCAGTGGGCGGGGCTGTTCATTGAGGCCAAGCCGAATGCTATTAAAAGTCACGCGCAACCAAAAAGCACTTAAAAGATTGCATTTAAAAATCGCTTCACGGCTAAATAAAAAATACTACAGAAAACGGGGCGAGAAACGAAAGAACTAAAACCCAAAATGAAACCAAAACCAAACATGACCAGTCGTCGAGCACTTTGCTTCAAAACTAACTAACTTTTTTTTTGTTTTTTGTTCAGCCAACAGACGCGATGCGCCCAACAGCCATGCCCATGTGGCGAACAGCGAACAGTGAACTAAAGAGCCATAGAAGTAGACGTAGTCGTAGCCGGCTAATGGATAACGTTATCAACGCCATCGCGACGCTTGGGACACACAGAGAGAAATGTGAGTTGGCCCCGCTCACATGTTGATAGGCGCATAAGAGCGAAGGACTCGAACTGATATTATGTATCTCTGTGTGCGTGTGTGTGTGTGTGTGTGTGTGAGTTTGTGTGGGCGTGGACGTGGCTTGCAGTGCTGTTAACCAAGTTAAAATTCAATTTTGGACACTCGGCTGCGTGCACAAAAACCCGACAAAGTAAACAAATTGCGGTGGCAACACATGAGCGACCAGGCCAAATGATTCTTCTTTTTCTTTCTTTTTTTCGTTGCTCGTTCAGGAGAGTGCTTAAAGGAGTATATGGGTTTTGAGTATACGCAAATTCTCTTGTTATTTTTTGGTTAATTTACAGATATTTTATAATATATAAAGAATGCCTAGCATATAAATAATTGTTTAATCAATTAAAAGGAAAATCTCACAATTTAGTTGTGAATCTTAAACAATAATCTATGACAACTTCATAAATAATTCTTATGTATGTTACGGCAATTTACATATGTCTTAGTAAATTTGAGAGTTCGGAAGCCTTAACGAGTATTAAAACGTAGTTTTAGTTCGCCTATAACTACCGATATACCTTGAGCAAGCATTAAGCAGTCGTCTAAGCTTTACTTTAAAATTTCCATTCGTTTTTTCGCCTCTTCAGCTGCATTGAGCGTGGCACGACAAATATACAGCATAGAAGCTGCCTCCACAAAATATTAAATTAATATATGTACATATATATACACATATATATATATAGCTGTATATATGTCTCTATATGCTTGCTGCCCGATATGCCACTGTCAGGTGTTTTTGTGGCACTGCCTTGATTCGAGCAGTTGTCGGGCCATTGCTTTGAAATTCACAAGTCAAATATTTAGTTGGCAAATAAAATGGAGCCAGCGCCTAGAACCTAGATGCTCGCTCCTATATGTATTCGTATTTCAAATTAGAAACAGGCTTTGGGGTTTGCCTTTGCAAATATTTGTTAGCTGCTAGTTGGATGCTTTAAACTTTATGAGCGACCCCCAACAACGTTCACATCCTTCACATTCTACAACTTTCACAACAGCCAACAACTCGCTGGCTGCTGGCAAGGCGCCAAAGTGCATTATAAACAAGGAAATGCCCTGCAGATGTCTTTAGTTTTCAGTTGAGTTCAATATAATTATGAATTACTTGGGAGTGGCAGGAGGCAAAGGAGTCGTCATTGAGCAGCTTTTCAAGTTATTTATTAAGTAAATATTTGTCATTGTCAAAAAACCTTTGATGAGTTAAGAGCTTTTCAAACTTAATGAAAGAAACTTAAATTACTTAGAGATAAAATTACAAAATACTTTATATAAATTTTAATAATATGCTTTAATATAATATTGTGCTCTCCTTCCCACTAAATATGCCAAAATTAAATTTCAAGCAACAATTTTCTTTTTGCTGCTAAATCAACAAAAATATTTTGAAATTGAAATTTGTCGCAGTTAATTTAACGCCCAAAAGTCAAAAGCACAATAAAAATACAAATAATAAAAAAAAATAGAAAATAGCAAATAGAAATATATAAATAAAAATATTCACAGCTCTTGATAAGCAGCAATCGGAGAGAAGGAAAAAAAAAGCTAACTTAAGTGCAATATTGTGTAAAGTATCTTTGCCTTTCATCCACTTCATCTCTCCTTCTCTCACTCTCTCTCTCTCTCTCACTCCCTCTACCTATCACCATCTCTTTCCACTGCTGAGTGTCAATCTCAGTTACAGTTGCTTATCGAGGCGCTAGTTTCTATTATGGATTTTCGTTGTTGTTGCCTTTGGCACCGCAATAAAGCAAAACTATGCCGCCAGCGCCCCAAGCACTCGGCACGGAAAAAATCAGCTAAAGAAGAAGCACAAGGATGTGCCATACCTCGAGCAATAGCAGGCAAGCTGGCGTCTAGCTCAATTTGCGTGTTGGCCTCGTGTTTTGGCCAGGAAAAAGGATGTGTAACACAAAACAGCCCAACAGACAGGCTGCCAGGCTTCCAGGCTCCCAGTCTGCCAGTCTGCCAGTCAGACAGATTCCTGAACTTTGCAGCGATTTAGTGATTTATTGCGCTGCGTTTGATGCCTCAAGTGCTGGGCTGGCAAATCGTAGAAGTGCCAGAACCTTCAGCAGCCTGACATCTCCCATTGAAGCCTTGCCCAGCGTCGTCTGGCATTCAGGCAGGTGCAGTTACTGATAAGCGCCTTTTGCGATAAGAATTAAAGCCCCCAAACTCCGAGCACTGACATATGAATGGCTGAGGCAGCTGCTGCACAATTGTAAATCAATGCCAAGTAAAAGTCCATCAAGAGCTTAGGCGAGCATTTGGGCTGCTCGTAGCGCTCAAGCTCTCGTTAGAAAATCCTTTTAAGAGCTTTAAACTGAGCTGCCGCCCCCCCACAAACAAATGGAGCATTCATCTCTCATGTATTGAGACTCAATTAAGTCCAGCCCCTTCAATATAATTGAAGTTCTTTAATATGCAGCCAACGGGCATGCGGATCCGTTACGATTTCATTTGTACAATTTTGTCGTCTTTTGTTTTTCTCCGCTTAATTGCTCTCTTCGGGCTCTGATGTTTAAGCGCCATGCAGACAGAAAAACGTTGTTTGAAAAACTAACACAAGATTTGCAAATGTTAGGGCCTGCAAGCCAGACAAAAAACCCCAACCTGCAATACACACGCACAACAAGCTAAGCCATAAAAAAAGCAAAAGGAAAAACTGTAAAAATGGTACAAACTATTGAACGGGGTATTTGGGTCGCTAGGTAACAGCAGCGAGAACAAAAGTCTATAAAACAAAGTTATCAACAGCAGGAGCAGCCGCAAAAAAACGGGCGAAAAAAAAAAATAAATTAAAATAGAAAGAAAAACGGATTAAATGAACGAATTTCGAATATACTTGATTGTCCATCGAAAATTTGCGAATGAAAATAAAGGAAGATTTATATTTAGATATAACTTTTATTTGAATATTTGTGTATATAGCTTATAGATATATAAAATAGATAAATATATATAGTTGCATGCATAATAAAATCTTGTTATTGGCCTTGATTAGAGAAAACTTTTGTATTCATAATTTATATGAAGAAAAATAGCTTACTTAAGTCTGCCAAATATTGGAGAAACAAGCTTTAATCTTGGAATGTTCATCTAAATATAATACTGCAGTAATTTTGTTTTAAAAGAAGTTTATTGCCAATCAGACAGTCAAATTGAGTGAAATATTCACAATTCAATTTGACTGCGCTCTGTTGAATAAAAAAATAAATTTGTTGCTAACGTATTTTGTAAGCTATTCTTTGTTTTACATGCATGCATATAAGATTTGTATTTTATGCTATTTTAAGAAGTATAAAACAAAGTTCAATATGAGAAAACAAATTAAAGAATTGATCTAGCTGAAATAATAAATAAAAAAAAATAAGTCGATAAGAGAATAAATGCAATAAAATAAATCTAAGCATCTAAATTGAGCACTAAACTGTAGAATACCGTTAATAATATATTAAGCGCGTTAGTATTTGCAGGCAATGTCTCTCTTGTTCAAGCTACATGCTATAGCAAACGTACTTCAACAAATAGGATATAAAAAACACACAGACCAACGAAGAAACAACAAGTAAAATGGCAAAATAGAAAAAAATAGAGATATAAAAGAAAGAGCAGCGCAAAAGAATTGAAGATACATGGCACAAGGCTAAAGCGGCGGCAATAGAGCTGCATGACTGAAGAGAGGGCATTCGAGTGCACATGAGTGTGTATTGCGTGTGTGTGTGTGTGTGTGTGTGTGTGTGCTGGGTATTATGTGAACATGAAACTAACGAAGCTGCAGCCACAAGAGCAGCCGCAGCAGCAGCTTCAAATGGCACCAAATTTCCAAGCAGAAAATTGAGAAAGCTATGAAAAGAGAGAGAGAGAGAGAGAGAGAGAGAGAGAGAGAGAGAGAGAGAGCGAAGCAGAAGAATAAAAATAAATGAAACCTAAACTGAATATAGAGGTAAACGCTAGGGATAATAAATGACAATGGTTTTGGTATTAATTATTGGTTTCAGCTACGCTAAATGCCTGGCAACAGCCAAAGAAAAAGGCGTGTGGGGTGGTGGGGGCGTGGCTGAGTGTTTAAAATTGTGCTTTCTGCGGCACTTTGTTGTGCGCAGCAAAACTTATTAAAACACAAAAGAGTCGCTGGCACAATAAAGCGAGCCGGCTCTGTCTAAAAATGGCAGTCGTCGTCCTGCCAGTTGTACTCGCCACGTCTGTCCTTCGTCCTGGCAGCAGGCGTCACCGCTTGTTGAATAATTTCGGCATCTTTTGTTTCAGCTGAGAGCTGAGAGCGAGTCTCAGTGCAATTGTTGTCAGCTGCACTTAGCGGGCCCTTTTCTTTTGTGCCCACTCCTTGTTTCTCGCTTCTCTTTCTCTTGCGCTGACTGAAATAAAAAGCACATTTCGCTTCTTAGTTTTAATTATGGGCAAAGTTTTGCGCTGGCCTGTTAAACGTGTTAAATGTGGCAGGCGCAGCTAAAAATAATTATAAATGCCAGTCTTCAAGATAAGCCCGCAAAAACTCGAGAAACCCGAAAAAAAAAGAACATCAGATATTTGAAATCTTTATCAAGGTAAAGCTGCTTTTAATTGCCAGCCAAGAAATGTGATTAGATTCGGGTTTCGTTTTGGGCAGTTGCCAGCAAACGCCTGGCATACGCCATGTGGCACGAATGTTATGTCATAAAGCGATTTTGCTGCATTTTAATTAAAATTATATTCAAAGTTTTTGGCCAGTTGAATGGACACGCATGGCTTTAATTGCAATGCATATGCAACTGTGTATATATACTTCTTCTTCTTCTTTTTTTGTGGGCCCAGCTGCTGTCAAAAAGTTGACATTATGGCCAAAGAAATGAAATGGAGCAGGCGAACTGCAGTTTGGTTAGTTGCTTGCCAGGCTCGCCTGGCTGCCAACTGAGGGACAACCGCACGCGACTCAGAACTAACCGAAAATCCAGTGCTGAGTGCAATACATAGCCAGCAGGCAGTCGACACATCAAGGATTTCAGCTTGGGCTTCAATCCGCTTGCATGGCTAACAAAACCAACAATCGACCCCAAACTGACATTGACAATTCACAAGAACATGACATCAGACCAAATGTGTGTGTGTGTGTGTGTGTGTGTGAGTGCATGTGTGTGATAATTAAATTTTCCAGTTGTACTTCCTCACTGCATTTGCTCGACTCGACTTGCCTCAACTCTCCTCGACTCGCCTCGAATCTCCTCTCAACATCCTCAGCTCAACTCTGAACTTGGTCGACTCGTATTGCGACTGGCATTTGTCTATCTGCTCGAGCTGTCCGGCTGTCGACGCAGCAGTTGATTTGGCTTCAACCAACTCGAAAATCGTACCCATTGGCCTTTTGGACTTGAAACCGAAAGTGCCAAATGGTCATTGATGAACGTTTCCGTTATTGGTAGGAAATTGAGTTTGAGCCATTGACGGATGCAGCAGTCAAACTGAGCCAAATCTAATTGGTGTAATGGCCAAATTGTGCGACCATCTATCGACTTTTATTTATTTTCAAAGCCATTGCAGCTAGCTACTAAAGGGCAGCATTATGCTCAGTTCACTTAGCTAGCAATTAGCAACAATTAGCAGAACTTTTGGCTAAAAGCGTTCTTCCTTTCACTTAAATTAAACAACATTCTTGTCAAAGAGAAGGTAAACACTTAGCTACCTATGCATAACTGATATAAAATTGAGTTATTGAACTCTGAGCAGCGAAGAGTTACTGAGCATTAGTCTGCGCTTGACTTAAAAGTTGATTACATTTTGATTTAAACTCAAGTTTGTATAGCTCTGCTATAAATTTATGCCTAATTATTATTGCGAACATTTTGCTCATTCTCCTCTCTGTTGCTTAACAAGAAATGTTAATTGCAAATACTGGTTTTATGCTAATTACTATTTAGTTATATAATTTTGTCTGGCAAATGCCTACACGCCTGACTGTTTGCCTTAGACATGTTTGTGTATGTATATTTATGTATTTATATATACGTATATATTATGCACATGTCCTTGATGAAATTACCAAAACGTGTTAAACTTTGAAATGCGCCTCGCAATTTGTCCCTTTTTGTTTGGCCCCAAACACTCCACAACTCCACAACTCCCCAGCTCAACACAGTGCGAGCGCCGCCTCATAATGGCGCCGAAATGTTTGCCAGCTAAAACAAAACAAAAAAAAAAAGAGCCAAAATATCATTGCAATCGAGCATAACCGACTCTATCAGACTCGTTCAGGCCTTGACTTCATGAGCTGACCATATCTGATTATGACTATAACTTCTCTTAAAGAATTCAACCAAAGTCTCTCTATAAAGCAGGTCAAGCATGGTACGTTCTATGGACAAATCTAAGTTCGATTGTGAAATTATATTACAAATCTATTTTTTATACACTTGAGTATATCTTATATATAATATATATCTTGTATACGATTCTAGCTTCAAGAATGCCAGATAATCAGTGGTTTGCCATTAGCCAAAACTTCGCAAACTCAGAAAAATGTATCAAAGAAGACTATAGACAAATATCTATTCCAAAATATCAATTTCTCAATATTCAAACAGCTCAACGAACAGTCGGCCAAGCTTTTAAGTAAGTCGATATACTCATTTCACTTGCTGAACAAGCAACAACAAGCAACAACAAAAAATAAGGAAATGGACATTGTGTAAATATTTTTCATGTGTACTTTAGAGCAACAATTGGAGAGGGCAGGGCGCACAGAGGATAGTCACATGGCAACAGTCAGACACAGAGTGAACGAATTTGCTAGAAGAGCAGTAGTAGCAGCAGCAGCAGAAGCAGCAGCAGTAGTTGTTGTTGTTGTGGCTGTTGATGTTGTTGCTTTAAGCAAATATGGCCGCCAACCCGCAGTTTTTGGCTCATTTTGCGACCGGCAAGCATAAATAAGGCCATCTGCGTTCGAGCAGCAGCAGCGGCAGCAACGGCAGCATCATCATCCACATCGCAATTTGGCCAAAGAGCCCAAAAATGGCAGGGCAAACAGCAAGGGCAGCAGCAGCAACAGCAGCAGCAGCTAGACGGCCAGTCATTCGTTCAATCATTCATGTTGTCATTCAAACATTGACGCCAGCTGTTTTGAGCTGAACGAATAATACCCTTTGTTCTTCCACTTGTTGTTGTTGTTGTTGTTGTTGTTGTTGTTGTTTTTGATGTTTTAAACAGCATCGGAGCGATAAAGAAAATGTGTTTGTTTTTCATTTTCTAGTGTTCTTCTTTGGCTGCCAAAATACATACGAGCGAGCGCGCTGGCCGCATACCTCAAACCTCATACAATATACCTTATGCCGCGTGCCACATGCCAGAGTCCTAACATGGCAGCCAAACCATAAGCCTTTTTTAAGTAGTTTTTAATAATGTTGC
Organism: Drosophila koepferae; assembly: GCA_030914345.1. NCBI lineage: Eukaryota > Metazoa > Arthropoda > Insecta > Diptera > Drosophilidae > Drosophila > Drosophila koepferae. The sequence goes on from JAUESR010000202.1 coordinate 14,230,964, forward strand.
CACACACGCGGAAAAAAAAGGACGCTCAACAGCTGCTGCTACGGCCGAAAGAAGCAGAAAATAGGTAGGAAATAAAATGAAAAACAGATGAGTAGAGAAGAGCAGAGAATGTACAAATAAAAAGAAAAGGTGGCCAAAATGGCAAGCCAGCATAAATAAGACGCTAGATAATCAGGCATGCTCCACACACACCCGCACACACACAAACACACACACACACAGATAATCGACGACTTCGCGCAGTGGGGCTGTCCCTGACCATGCCCACAATTTCTGCGGCCAGCCGGAGATTGTGGGGATTGCGCTTTCTATTGTTGCACGGCAAGCAAACAAATTGAATTTAAATGGTTGTCAGCAACAGAAATTAGTTTTGCCTTTTGAGTGCCTGAAATAGATGGAGAGAGCGTTTAGAGTCTGGGGGCCGAACAAGTGCCTGCAGTCGGGAATAACAAATAACAAAAAAAAGCGCACACAGCTCAGCAAATTATGAAACGAAAAGGCGGCAAAATAGAAAAAATATAAAAAAAAATTTGCCTTCAAGAGACAGCCTTGCAGCGCAGTGCCCGGCCTGGCATAGAGCTCTAATTAAAAGATGACATCTGAAGATGGCCAACGCGTAGTTCCTGCCAAGTATTTCTGGGCTCAAAGTAGAAATAATATAATTAGCTGACAGCTGCATGGATAGATTGTGATTAGAAAACGATTTCTACAGCCTATTGAAGTGGTTTCAAATTGATTTTCCGCCAAGGGAACCAAGAGGTGCGGCGGGCAAAGCTAAGAGTGCATTATAATGTAGGGAATGCCTTTACTCACGAGCTAAATACGAGCTGATGATTTGAGTAAAATGAGAAGAGTCAGCAAAATATTCTCTAGCATAGTTTAAAGATTGAACAGATATCTTTACTTACATAAAATTTTATTTCAGAAGTAATAAAAGACAGAAGTAATAAAAGATTTTCACTCTTAATTTATTAAAGCAACTAGCAAGGCTTGTAGAAGAAATATGAACATAGCTCTGTGAATTATTTTATTTTCTATGCTGGTTTCAGATCTACCGATCAAAATCATTTTCACTCTCGCTCTGAACAAGAAACATTGGTTCTTTTCGTTTTGCTATTCGTTTTGCGTTGAGCTATTCGTGTGACGCTCATTTCACGAACATCGTTCAAGGAGTGATATGAGAGAATTCAAAAGAGATTAAAAAGTTTTCTGTTCGTTCGCGAACGAGTTCGTCGAAGAACCGATGCAATCGGTTACTCTCTAAGTATTTTCGCAAAGTGTGGGTGAAAGACATTTATGAGTAAGGGTCAATATTAATTGAATACGAGTGTTGACATAGACAGAACGAGAAGAGAGCTTGTGATAATTACTCAGACTCTCAAAGAATAAATTTGATTGTGTTATCATATTTAGATAAATAAAGTCAATTAATCAAACAAAAAGAGCAGTTGGCTAGATATATTTGCTTGACAATACTTCAAAGTTGCATATATGCCCTGCTCCTTCTTCTTTCATTACAATCACAAACTAACACTAAATAAGTTGATATTATTTCCAAATAATTCATTTAAGTTACTTCTAATTATGTTGCTGCTAAACAACTTAAGCTTAAACGTCGTAATGCTGTTTAAAAAGTCATAGCTGAAATAATAAATGTTATCTTATTCATAGTCGGATGACATGCCAAGCCAAGTGAGTTTGTAAAATGAAGTTTTTAGGCCTCAAATGAGGGCCTCACTATGCATAGTGTGCATATTAATATATATATATATATTCATATGTACATATATGCATATGTACATCAAAAAGCACAGCTGCCTAGCCGCAACAAAGCAAAGTCTACTTTAAAACACTTTTCGAGGCATGTGAATGACAAAAAAAAGGGACAAGAGGCGAAAAGACAGCCAGACAGACGGACGACAGGCAAGCAGGCGAGCTAGCATGCAGACAGACAAACAAGTAGAAACAACGAAGTGCAAGAAGTACAATGATAATGATGATGGGCATCCTGAGGGCTGGGGCTGTTGATGAGTGAATAATGCGGCACACGTTGAGTGCCCGGCTACAGCTAACATATGAGCATCATATATTTTGACAAAAGCTGCCACAGCACTGCACCACCTCTCTCACTGCCTCCCTCTCTCTGCCTCTCTCTCTCTCTCAATGTAAAGAACTCGGCATGTGCTGGCAGCAGCTGGCAGACAGAACAAACAGTCAGCGAGAGAAATGAAACCAGGTACACACGCCAACATACATACACACACACACATCTACATACATAGATGGACGAGCTCGTGTCTCACATTATCTTATGCAAATATAATAAATATTACAGAAAAATTTAATAAGGCCCTCTGCATTTTATAGAATTAACAAATGTTTTCACTGGCTCACAGCTAGTTTTTAACATTCAGCAAATATTTTCTTTGCAGCAATGTTTTCTCTTAATTTCAATCATGCGACAAACGGGGCGGAGCGGTGCGGGGCGTATGTGTAATGTATGCATAAGGCAACGGGGAGCGGGGAGCGGGCGTCATTGCCACAGGTGCTGGCAATTGCAAATGCCACAAAGCAAATGAATTTTGTCAACACGATAGTGCTAAATAAATGCATTTTTAAATAAATAAAAATGTTAATTTTTTTTTCATATGCCACAGATAAAATGAAAACAAAAAAAGTGGCGGAAAAAAGCATAAATAAATCAATTGATGGTGTGGAAAATTTATTGATTAAATTCAGCATGTGGGTCAGCTATGCAAATAAGTTAAAATGCTTAAATATACATATGTTGAATATCATATAAATATCAGTTGCCTCAATTAAAGCTACCTTTGCAGCTTTAATTAAGCGCTGAGCACAACATTTTATGTAGTAAATTATGTTGACTGAGCAGCATTAGATAGTCTCCTTTCGCACAGAGCTGCACAGCATTAAAAGCCAACAATGCTATCTTAGCTGTCAAAGTAGCAAGCAAAGTAGCTGAGAGCTCCTCTTGTTTTCATGTTTATCGTTGTTAATTTTTATGGCGAGTTGACAAAAGTGTTAGCAGAAAGGGATATTTGGCTGAGTATATAGGATGTGCGTGCTGCTTAGTAAGTAATTTTTTTTTTTTTTTTTGCAGACTGCTTTAGGGATTTTCATCTATTTCATATATATCATGCGTTAACTTATCTACAAATTCATTTTTGTAACCAACATGGAATTGATCAGCTTGTATTATGCCTGAGTTCAAATATGTGTGACATGCATAGCTCGTAAATAATGCTCTATTCGCGAGATCGACCCAAAAATTATACTCACTTGCAATGCATATAGAAAAAAATTGTTACTGCGTTGAACTCAACCAAAAGGTCGTTCAAGAACCAACGCAACCGATAGCTTTTTGAGATTTTTTCTCATGAAAAATATTTACTTAGAGACATCGTTGAAAACTGTTTGCAAGCTATGATGAATTTTGTTTGGAGAATTCAAATAGATATTACACTTATTCAGCAGAACCATAATCACTCATAAGAGTTCCTAGATTCAATATTCTAAAATCAAATCTAAAAAACTATTTCTTAGGATTAACTCGAGAATATTTATCAAAACAATTCAATAACAATCCAATCAATCGAATACAAGTCCAATACTGTGAAGGACTTGTTCTTAATAAAGCTACACCTCTTCCTACTTTAATTTATTCTGGAGCAGAGCATATTCACGTCGCTTATAACCGACTGCAGCGCTAAATATTTACTTTTTTTTACGATTCAACAACGTCTTAAGGCCACGTTTATTGCACTTTGTACCACGCACGTGAAAGCGAGCAAATAATGAAATGCAAATTAGTTGCCGCACGGCAAGTGGCAAGTGGCAAGGGCGTGGCGGGGCGGGGGCAGGTGCAGAGTACGCGGTGTCTGCCACATTGTTATTGCAGCTGTTCATAAACTCGAATGAACTCATTAGAGGCGGCACACTTGAAGGAGTGGCAAGCTGGTGTGTCTGTGTGTGTGTGTGTGACCACTGCAAATCACTCTGAATAATTGGCTGCTATTGAGTGCTTGTTGCAGTATAATGCTAATGCACTAGTCATAAGAATGAGAAACAGCGCCAGATAGATAGAGGAATAGAGACAGAGCGAGCGAAAGAGAGAGGGAGAGGGAGAGGGAGAGGGAGAGGGAGAGAGATAGAAGGGGCTGTGCTGAGAAAATGTGACACAGTCAAACTGATGGACAGCCATTTTTAAGCACTACTTATACCACATCTGTCAAGCCGCCCCCACTCATTCGCTCTCTCTCGCTCTCTCCTTCTTTCTCTTTCACATCTAGTTCTCTCTCTTTCTTTATGCTTTTCAATTGTCAAAGCCACTGCAGCATCATCCTTGGGAACAGCAGCAGCAACAATGTGCAATCCGCATGCCTTGAAGGCAACTTCCGACACACTTATTTATTTTTTGCTTTGTTTGCATGTGTATATACCTATGTATGTGTGTTTGTGTGTGTGAATGGTTCGTCACACACACCGTCACACTTTCAATAGCACTTTCCATTGACACCAAAACCGAGCTCTGCTGCCCTCCATCCATCGCCTCTTACTGCCCTCAACCCCTCAACCCCACAAACAAAGCAAGCAAAAATGGTAACGACAACATCTCTCGGCCTGTTCCATGCACTGCCGTTCGTCCTGCTGATCCTGGTGACGGCGCAAACTGAAAGCAACCAAATGCGAGTGAGAGTTAACAGCAATTTGTAACGATAATTGTGTGTATTTTTCAGTGACAATAACGTTGAATGTTGATGAGTTTGCTTGGCGACGACCGGTCCATCTGCCTCCCTCTCCATCCCTTGATCCATTGCCGCCTTGCTATTCACATTCAGCTCTTAGCACTTGGTCCTTGCCCACAGCATGGCATGGCATGGCATGGACGTCATTCTCGTATCGTGATGCCATATGAGAGATACGACCTAGCACCATGCAGGACACTGTCTACATAGCTGTTACTGTTGCTGCGGCAGCTCTTCTTGTTGTTGCTGTTGCAGTGTGAGTGCCTAAACGACAAACATTTTTAAGCTGAGTGCTGCGCTTTTTACAAGCTATATACAGGCAGAAACGCCACAGAAGAAGAGCTGAACGAAAAAAAAAAAATAATAATAATATAATCGGCGCCAAAAACCGGACATCGAGTCATTGTCAAATATGTTGCCGGCGCAGGGGCCTTAAGTGCAAACACCATTTAAGGCCAGAAAATTGCTGTAATTGTGTTTCAAGCCAAGTCGCAAAAGATAACACTGAGAGTGAAGGCAAGCAATCCAGTCCGGGTCGGCAAATGAATACCCTGACAAAATGCTGATGACAGCAATGTTAATTGAAGTTTAACAAAAGGATATTCGGACTGGAATATGCCTGTAAAACTGTCTGAGCTGAGGGTATACTAGATAAATATTCAAATTGAGGCTAGGCTGAGCTAATTGACTGATGGATATGCCAATAAGAAATAGATGAGTTGATATAGTAATATTAAGGGAATGAGGCATGCGGGAGATGCTTTATAATGATACCAGCTAATCCATAATTACGGCCAAGTTAATATTTGTTAGCTATAAACTAAATAAAACTGACTATCTTATCTGAATGCACTCTATTTACATGTTTATTTACAATTAACTATAGATAAACTGTTGAACAAATTTAAAAAAAGTGTTGCATACCTTCAGGCGCTGCAAGTTAAATTTGCTTTAAAATTAATTGAAAGGTGTAACAAATGGTACAATCAATGAGAAACACGCACGCAATACACACACACACACACACACATATATATATATATATATATATATATATATATATATATATATATATACATATATATGTATATAGCTGACAATATATATGCCACGTGTACTGGCAATTAAATTCAATTTGTCATTTAGTTGAAATTAACTTTGTGCATAATTGATTTCATTTGATTTCGCCTTTACTTCACTGCATGTGTGCGTGTGTGTGTATGTGTGTGTGGGTATTTGTATTTGTATTGTTTTACGGCTGTCATTATAATTGTTGTTGCTGTTGTTGCTGATGTTTCGGCTGCTATTGTTGTTGCCGTCGTCATTATTGGGGCGCACGTTCAATTGTTTCTGACAATTAATAAATTTTGCGCATAATTAATTTATGCGCCTGGCCTTTAAGCAAACAATGGCACCCGCAACGCTGTTTGTCAACATTTTTGCTGTCTATGTTACTAATAAATTTACTAGTTTGCTAACTGTAATTAAAACGCATTTTAACATATTACAATGCTGTTTAGAGCGAGCAGAGAACAAAAATTAAATAAATAAACAATGGAATTGTGAGCGAAATTTATGAAAATAACAAATAAACATTTAAGCATTGACAATCACTAAATATTTATGAGCATTGAACAAATTTTAAATCTATGCAGGTTTTTTTTTTCATAATCAATTAGATAAATGAACTAGACATTTGTTAGACAACATTTGTTGAATAGAAAATAACTGAAAATTGTACTTTAAAGCGCTTTAAATTATGTTATGTGCATATCCATGGGAACTTAACTTTGAAAAAGTTGTGCAAACGCAGCTCGAGCTTAACAGCAACGCCAGGCACACCTTCTGCTTTCCCCTTGCCCTGTCTTAAGCAATATACACCCACAAGCTGCACAAATAGAACCCATTTCAAATAACTCTCGCCTTGTGCCTTTCGGGCATTTTTAAATACAGCAAGAAGGCAAACAAAATGCCTGGATCTATGCTGTGGAGCGGCAGCGGCAGGGGCGGAGCTTTTCCAATGCGTTAACATCTACCACACACACACACACACACACTCTCAGCCAGCCATTCACAACTTTACCTTTATGCTTTTTTATGAGGCTGAAATATGAGACGCGTGTTTTCGTGTGTTAACGGCTTTACGTGTTGCTGTGCGTACACACGAGTCTGCGTGTGTGTGTGTGTGCGTGTGTGTGCGTTTGGTATGTAGTTTGTATTTAGTAAAAGGATTTTCAACACCGTGCGCGGTTAGTCGTATTTTTCTATGCAAACACAGACGCGCGCGCTCGCTCTCCATGGCACGAACACGAACACGTATTTTGTATGACGGTATTTATGACATGTTTACTCAATAACAAAACACTTGAGCTTCTAACCCAAATACCCATAAACAAGTAAGCCACACACACAGCCACATTCCCAGACATCCGCGCTGTGTGTGAGTGTGGAAACACGATTTTGTTTCGCCTTCTGACGCGACTTGCATCGCGTACAAATAATTTTGTTAAATTACTTCCAGTAGGCAATGCGTGCCTTAATTTGTTAGCCAGGCCTAAAAAGTGTGGGCTTATACATATATTTCATATGAGCTTGTCTGAGCTTTATATGAGCTGTTTCGCAAACAGAAAATGGAAGCTTTTTTGTTAAATATATTAAATTTCTTCAACTAAAGTTAGCTATAAACTAATATTCATTTTTTTTTTAAATATTTTTAGAATACTTGTGAGGACTCATTAATAATAATTTGTAATACCCTGATGTCCTTCAAAGCTTATTTGCTAGATGTAATTGGCATGGCGAATTCTCAATGGAAATTAAATACATTGAACGAATAAAATACCTGGAAAATTTCTTTTTTTTTTTCCCAGCTGCATATTTGACTCAGAAATTTGTTAACACAACTTTGTGCGAGTGTGTGAGAATGTGTGTGTGGAGTGCATACCATAAACAAAAGTCAAATAAATCAACGTCATCATCATCATCATCAGCAGCAGTAGCAGCGGGGCTCACATGAGTGCGTCCTGTGCCAAAAGGACGAGAAGGACATCGGCACCAAGCTGAAGGCAACAAAGTATCAGGACATACGCAAGAGAATCTCCTGCAGAGCAGCCATAAAGCAGCCAGCGAAATATAAATGCAATAAAATATTTTTAATGGCTCGTAAATGTAAAAATTACGCCAAATGTAAAAAAAAAAAAAACAAAAAACAAAAAAAGAGTTGAAAATCAGCCCAAAGTAAGGGGTAGACCAGCACAAAAAACCATATGAATGAACTGCAAATTGTCGCAGCAGCCAAAATAAAATATGCAAACTGATATAAATGTATGTACATGCATATATATATATATATATATATGTATTTAAATACATATACATGTATATATTTCCCATAGCAAATGCAAATGCTGTACATTAGAGTTTAGTGAAATTTACAGATTAGCATATTAGAGCACAAATTAATGGAAACGCCACAGGAGAGCAAAACTTGCTAATTGAATTCAACTACTAAATAGACCACAATACCAACAACAATAGCAAATATAATATAAGCAATAACAATTGCAATAGCAACAATGAAATTGAATACAAAACAATTCACATTGAATTTTGTGCACAAACATTGTTAAGCCAATTAGCACAAATATCTAATTGTCAGGGCGAAACTAAAGGAATTATGCAAACCAAAAAACTAGAAGACAGTAGCATTAGGTGTATACAAAATATCGACTCTGATATACACTAACCAAATGTAGAAGTAATGTGAATGAATAGGGTTTTTTTTTTTATTGTAGATTAAAAATTGAAGTTTACTGTCTATAAATTCTATTCAATATTCTCATTTTGCTGTTCTGCTGTGTGGCTAATTTACTTAAAGAAAAAGATAAATGAACGATCTTGCCAATTTTTATGAATGCTGTGTCTATACGAAATAGATGCGGAAGATAATCAAAGTCTACAACAATAGTTTCAAAGCATAATATTATCTTGGACAGGAGCTAGTTAGAGATTAGAAAGACCAAATATTATTATGAATCACAGACATGTGCTTTGATTCCTTGATTCGTAATACATTACTCTTTGCTTGAGTATTTAAGCTCATAATACATATACAAGTTAGCTAAGTTACCCAATGCGCTGAAGGCCTTTTAGAAAACTTGATCGAATCGTAATATAATGCCTGACGTATACTTTATGCAATGTTGTTAATATATTCGTACATAATATGTATTTGATTTGCATAGATCAAACTCAAAACTACAAAATATATAATAAATAAATGACAACCTATAATAATATTTTATATGTACATTACAATTAACTCTGATTTCAAACAAAACTTTAAGTAAGAGCATTATGAAACTGTAGCTTGAACAAATTTCTTTCAATTTCATAAAATATAAATAATAAAATGTGGTCAATTATTGAAATCAATAGGAAAATTGATGTGCATCATAGATGCACTTATTGACAAGAAATATTTTGTAGAAAATTTCTAAAGAGAATTGAGAATTGAGCTAACTATAACAGCAAATGGCAACAACAAAAGGCAAAGTCCGCAAGAGCTGGCAACAAAACAATGTCTGTCCATGTGAGCTTATGTGTTGATAAAATTAAACTACATTGTTGAAAATCACAGCACTGGCGATAGAGATAATAAACAAAAGGGAACAGGACGAAGTTGCCACAGCTAGCTCTAGGCGACTCTTGTCAAGCGCCCTGGACAGTCCAGCACAGCTCAGGACACTGGCGCAAATTTGTTTCTGTGGTTGCGCATTTAAATATTTTAAAATATTTATTGTTGAAAATGGCAAAATATTTATAAGCAAAATATGCACAAGATCTCAGACCCCCTAGTAAGATATATACTTAATACTCAGTCATGTGGATGTGCGAGAGGTTGTGTACATGTGTGAGTGTGTGAGTGTGTGTGTGTATTGTGTGTATTTGGTATTTGTGAAAATAAAGCCCGAGGGCCGAGTAAACGGCATGTCCGTATGCATTTATGCATGCCAAACTGCGAGACAGCCAGACGGCCAGACAAGCAGGCCATTGGGCAATAGCCAGTGGGACACAGGACACATTGCATTGACCGCACACACACAGAGAGAGAGAGAGAGAGGCAGATAGACAGACAGGCCGGCAGGTGGCGTACTGAATTGAGAGCAACATATGCTGGCCATGCGTACACTTTATCCATTTTAAATATGCAGATCAGGCAAAGGTTGTGCGACAAGCAAAAGGTTAAGGCAAACACGAATATGGCTAAAATCGAACTAGCCAAAATATGCACCAGCTAGCAAGCAGCTGAAAAGAAAGACAGGGACAGAATGGGAGTGGGAGTTGGAGAGAGAGAGAGATAGCGGGCAGCTTGAGTGAAATCTAAAGACTAGAGCTAATGCCGACGCTTGTTTTGCAGCTATATATCTAAGCCCTCTGAGAGAAGCTCATACACATACACACACAATTTCCCAAACACACACACACACACACACACATGCACTCGCTCAATTGGTGCCTTGGGGGGTAAACAAAACGAATTCTAAGGCAAAATTTGCACATTATTAGCATTAGGTTAAATTGTATTTTTTTCGGTATTTTTTTTTTATTCTACTACTACTAGTCTCTACTATTGAAAATTGCCACGCCTCACAGCCACGCATCTTGCTGAGCTGGGTGCAAATCCGTAACAAATCTTTCGAAATTGTTTTACTGACTGCATAGAAATTCATTTGATGGCAAATCTTTTGTGATTTTACCAAGCCTTGTGTGTGTGGCAAACTGTGGCATTTCACTTAATTTCAATTGATTTAAATGGACAAATGTCTTGGGCAATAATGTTTTTTGAAACAGAGAGAGAGAGAGGACTGCCAAAATACTTGATTGGGGCGTCAATGATTCAATGTTGGCCTAAATCTAAATAAAATATTGTCAACGAATTGAGTTTAAAATTAGAAAATAAATTCAAGAATTTAACAAATACTTTGAGGCTTCTATTGCAAAGTAAATGTGTTTATGAAAATTATTTATTGATGGAAAAAAAAAACATTTGTTTTTTGTTTTGGTTAAATTTATGTAACAAATAAATAAATAAATACAAGCTTAGCTAACTGCTATATGTGTTTACAAAATATTTTGAAAATAACTAAAATATTGTCGCTTTTTCATAGGCAGCAAGAAAAGCTATTTTGCCTTGAATCTGATGTCCTTGAATCGCAAAAGGAAATGAAATATATTCAAAATTTATTATTGCTTCAAGACACTTTATTTAGCATAAATCGATATGAATGACTGACTGATTGTTTATGATCTCGCATTGTAATGGACTATGTGCTTCTGCCCTTGTTAAATAACCGGAGTAAAATTAAACAAAATGCAATCTTCATAAATAGTCAAGCGTGCAGCTCATAAGTCAACTGTTTGCTATATATTTTGTGAGTCTGCTACGCCACTCGCACTTTATATAATGCCATATATATATATATACATTTATATATGTGTCTTTGTATATGAAATAGTCGCATTGCTGCCATTTTCAAGTGGTTTTGCCGCTGACCAAAGCCAATTGCCTTTCGGTGACTAAGATTTATTTGCATTTCCGTTTGAATGCATTCGAGTTTTATTTCTATAGATGTTTGTAGTTTACTTTACGTGTGTGTGTCTCACTCGACCGAGCTAAACACGCACATGCTGTCATACACTCACACACACACACACACACACACACACACACACACTCACACACATACACGCGCGCACACACTTAGTTAGGATTTGGCAACAAAAGTTGACTGCGTATTTGGCAACTTGAACGTGGCCTCTACGATCCCAGCCATGTCCGACCGACTCTTTAGCCCTCGTTCTGGCTCTTTCTCACCTATGGCCACCGCTGCACTCTGCTGCTTCCCTCTCGCTCGCTGCATAAAACTTCTAATGGCGCATTTTTTAGGTACAGCTCGAAGCATTTGGCCCTATTAACAAACTCAATTTGTGAACAATTTCGAGCGCTCTGCACGGAACAATGGGAGAGAGCGCACGGTTTAAGGATATGCTTTACGTCTAACGGTTTATCGTCTCTGACCAGTGCAACACGTACTACGTTGCCTCTGGCCCCGATCCCTGTGACTCCACGACTCGTTCAGACCAGCTAGCTGAAGTCGTTCTGTCCAGGCCAAGGGCTGCGAACGGAACTCGTGTTGTAACAACGGCGCCGCGTACAATTCTGCCAGGCCCTTTGCCCAATGCTCTCTCTCTCTCTCTCTCGTGCACTCGCTAGTTCTCTCTATGCAGAGCAGCAATTTAAAAATCGCTTACGGCCACGCCACTGTCATAAAATCAAGCATCATCATCATCAGCAGCAGTAGTGGAAGTAGCAAAGAGTCGGAGCAGCAACAGAAGCCATAGAAGCCGTTGGACCCGCAGGAGCAGCAGCACCAGTTGGTGCTGCAGCAGGTGAAGCAGTTTTTCTACCTGACGCTTCGTGTGCTTTATGCACTTTGCCATTTCTGGTATCATTTCAGCCCTTTATACACTGTTTTCAAAGATAATGAAGGCATATTAGAGAAGGTGTTCAATTGCTGAAATAAGCTAGAAAGATTTTTGGAGACAATTCAAGGCAGACCTTAAAGAGTTTGGCTTTAACTTTAAATTGCACTTTGCCAACTATTTATAGGGTATGTGACAGTCGTTAACTTACATCTGCAACTACTGTTTTTTCGTGTACTTTTTGCATCTTTGTCTGGCCTTTTGTAGTAAATGTTCGCTACGTGACAGATTTGTTATAATTAACATGATTGACGAGCTTGCGACGCCAAAACTGATAACTATATTTTAATGTTCAGGTCTGTCATGATATAGCATATATATATATTATATATGTATAGGTAGATAGATGGACGTGCATAGTATAAGGTAGCGTAGATATGCTACTCGCTCTGACCAGTTGTCAGTCAAGATTAGTAGACTCTCACTCACTCTCTCTCTCTCGCTCCCTCTGTCTGTCTGTCTGTTTATATGTGTTGCATTAAAATGCATAAATTTCAATGTTTGAGCTGCATAGTATAGCAGAAACACACATACACTCACACACACACACTCCAACTCACCCCAACACGCATAGCACACGCTTCGATTGAAATCTAAATTGCATTGCATTCCAACAGGGGGCAGCTACAAATTCAACTGTAAAAATTGCTGCAGTTAAATACTGCACTTGATAACAACTGCAACAACGACAACAACAACAATAACAGTTGCAACAGCAACTACAAATGCGTTACGTGTTAGACGCCAACGCCGTCGCTTTTGGCTAACAAGCAGCACAGAAAGACGCAGCAACAACAGCAACATCAACAGTAGAGAACAACGAACAAAAACAAACAGGATATGGGCGGGCAAGCACGATACGTCTATATATGTATATATATATATATATGTGTGTATGTGTGTATGTGTGTGTGTGTAGGTGTATGTATGTGGGCTGGCCTGGCACATACATTACGCTGCACTACAGTTTTTGTAACTGTAAAAAGGCTACTGACTGCAGCAGTAGTAGCAGCTGCAGTTGCCTAAAGTTGGCAGCTCTTAGCAACGACTACTCAATGCACTACCTTTTAAGATCATAATAAGAAAATATAATAAATGATTAATAAAACATTATACGTTTGTGTACGTATTCAATGTGTTGCAATTACTTAGACAATTAACAATTACAAATATTCAGACGAGGCTAGACTCGAGCCTTTCATTGTTAAGCCAATTTATTTACATTTGTAAAGCGATAGAGCTGAGATTGAGATGTTTATATCAATTGGATATTTTGTGAACTGCTTCACCATTCTCTGAAGACTAGTTTTGCCTGCAGAATGTGACAAACTCTTATACTATGTCAAGCTAAGAAATTAGGCAGAGCGTATCATATATTTCAATATGTTGGCATATATCACTCTACCAATTAATTTTCATAACAAAATATATTAAATCTATAATTTGCATAATAGATTCGAGCAAATCTGTTGTTAGAGTATATAACAGCAAAACCACGATTCATTTGGCAAGGCAACGGCCAAAGTGGCTGCTGGCCACGCGTTTATTCAAAAGGATATTACGAGTACTAGCTGCACAGCAGAGGGAAATGCTGCTGCTGTTGCTATTGCTGTTCTTGTCATTTACAAGTGCAACAATTGCAACAACAGCAGCAACAGCAACAACAGCAACAACAGCAACAATGGCTACAATAACCGCAGGCAGCAGGCAGCAGGCATCAGGAGCTGTAAACCGCAAAACGGAGATCAGAATTGCATATGCAAAAATGTAACTGAAATTCGCAAAATGTGCCCAAAATGGCACGAGAGAAACAGACAGACAGAGAGAGGGAGAGAGTGAGAGAGTGAGAGCGAGTGAGCATTTGACTGAGGCGCGAGCCCAAGTTCAGTTGCTGGTTATGCGCTGGCCAATCGAATAAAAAGTGCATGAAATATGTTTACTTTTATGTGTTGGCGTTTATGTTCGCTTTGTTGCTGTTGCTGTTGCTGTCGATGCTGTTGTCTGTGCAGAAGGTCAATAAAAGGTCATTGAGAAGGTTATATCAGTGGCCACAGCAAATGAGTTTGTGTGTGTGTACGTGTGTGGGTGAAAGTTTGCTCATGCGTGTGTCTGCGAACGACTGTGTGGGCAGTTCAGCTCTGGCCTTTATGTTTGCTCGTGTGGGTGTGTGTGTGTGTGTGTGTGGGCTAAGCAAATGTCCGACCACACTGCAAGTCAATAGGTAACCCATATATGTATGTATGTAGCTGCCTCTTGGCAAATGCCAAAAAGTTAACGAATTAGAATGAAGTGTTAAAAACAAAGTCTCGATGCGAATGCCAAAGCACAAATCGTTCAGCCAATTGAATTTCATGTGTCGTGGTCTAGCCAAGAGAGTGCATCGAAAGCATGTTCATGGCATACTTGATTTGAAGAGCTGCAAAATGAAAAGAGATCTTGAATAGCGAATGCAGCATGAGCACCATTTAATTAGCTTTTATTTCTTGTGTGATGTGGCATGTCTCAGACATTCATGTGTATGAGTGTGTGTGTAATTGAAAATACTTCTTCTTCTTTATATTCAATAGGTGTTACATACTCTTTAATTTTTTCACATTTACTCCAAGTCTTTCTTACTTCTTTGACTAACTTTCTTATGGTCCCATTTGTGCTCTCTCATTCCCAAAGGCCGCTCACTGCTGCAGCACTTTATAATGATGCCAAAGAAAGGTGCAAATGTTGTTTAAGCTTACATATATCAATATTCGCCTCTCTCTAGCATTCACTCAAAGTCTCTGGTAACATAACGAAAATTTTTATAGTTCTTCATAGTCTCTAATTTTTCTCTCCATACAATAAGCTGCTGCTGTCTTATGATTGATATGAAAAAGAATTAGAAGCTATAGCTTACTTTCTCTCACAATCTCCTGCAATATGCATAAATGAAATTTTAAAAATTTTAATGATTCCATTTTGTAGCAATCTTAAAATTTATGCCGCATCTCTCTCTCTCTACTCTCTATACGCTGCTCATCAGTAGCACACACACACAACAACAACAACAAGAAGAAGAAAATGTGCATTGAAAATGAAAAATCTTTAGCAAGTCGCGCTCATTAAGGCAGCCAAACGGAAGAAGCTGCCAACGAAAAAAAAAAAAAAAAAACCCATAAAAATATCAATTTTATGTTTGAACAATGCACCATAAAGTGTAGTCAATAATGTTGCAGTGGTGTTGGTGGTGCGGTGGTTGGTTGGTACAGTATTCTCAACTAAGATGAGATTGCGTTGCAAACGGGCCCAACAAATCTTTTGGGCAGCCGCAACCACAACCCCATCATCAGCAGCCGCAGTGATGCCTTTCAATAATAATAAAGCTGATGATGGCGCCACATGGGGCAAACTCAATGTTGTTGCACAGATCCCCATCATCTTCATTGCCATCATCGTCATCATCAACATCAACAGAGATTGCTCAATCAGTGTGGCAAAGTATGCAAAAATATAGCCAACCAGGCAGCCAGCCAGCTAGTCAGCCCGTTCGTCCATATACGTCATAAGATATGAAAATGATGGGCCACCTAGTCGTATACTTATTGGTATTTGCCGTAAACTATGTGGCAACGCCTTGCAGCAAAAGTTTTCAAGTAGCTTGCATAGCCTTTAAATTTACGATGCACTACGGCCGACCCCAAAGTAAAAAAAAAAAAAAAAACAGTGTAGAGGACCCAAACATTTATAAAGAAAATAACAGAAAAGAAGTGCAAAGAAAGGAAAAGAAAAGCCCAAATACCAAAACAGAAACAGAAACAGAAACTGAATCAGAGGCCAGCCGAAGCGTATCTGAGAGCGCTGCAGCAGGAAATGACGCTGAGGCCGGCAGGAGGCATAGAGTGGGGCATAGAGCGAAGATACATTTGCTAACTGCCAGCGGCGGCCGGAAACAGTGCGCTGCATGAAGAAGAAGCAGCAACAGCAACAGCAGCAGCAGCAGCAGTAGTTGCTGAAGAAACAGCCGCAGCACTACAAGAAGCTGGCGCCTTGCCTTTAATTTACCAAACCACCGCCCCCAAACCGCCTACGAGCAGTGCTTGCGCTTGACACGCCCACACACACACACACACATACACATATTGAGAGAGAGAGCCACTTGCCGGCGGCGTAATTTTAATAGACTGCAACAGTCTCAAGTTGCAAAGTTGATTTGCCAGTGGTCGTCGCCTCGTCCTGCCAGCGTCCTGCAGAAAGTTTATGTGCCACAGCTCCTGCCACTGCTGCTGCTGCTCCTGGTCTGCCTGCTGGCGTGGTCTTGCTCTTGGTTTTATGTCTGTTCTTTTTTTCGTTTTTGCTATTTTATTTTATATAGTTGGCGTTTTCTTGCCGGGCAACTGGGCAGTTTTTTCGCCCTGCGCCTATGCCAATCCCTCAGGGTCTGGTAACACTAAACTGCATGCAAGGGGCTCTGCTGGCTAGCTAAAGTGTAGAGCCGAGTATATAGGCTATAAGCTGTTGTTCGTGTTGTTATTGTTGTTGTTGTTGTTGTTGCCGTTGTTTGGCAGGCTTTGCACTTTGGTCTTGTTTCGTTCATTGGAATTTATGTTCAAATTTCATGAAAAGAACTTGTTTTCCTGCCTTTGGAGGTTTTCCTAAATGTTTGCCAGTCAAAAGCATGTATGTGTGTGCGTGAGTATGTATGTGTGGTCTTGGCTTATTAAACATCAACAGCAAACGCCTCTGGGGCGGGTATGGGGCCATGACAGCCTGTTGGTCCGCTTTCAGTGGCTCAGTTTTTAGAAAATTATAAAATTACCATAATTAGTGTGTTGATATACGATGAAAGTTTTATAAGCTGATTTATATGATACGCTCACACAAAAATGTTCACTCAGTTTAGTTGTAAGCGGATTTCTTGACTCCCTCGAACTCTCATGCCCAACTCCCCGCCAGCATATGGCGTCTGTTTGCCATTTGATAAAGTGGCCATAGATAATTGCCAGGTTGCGAGCAGCAACAACTTTCAACTGCTTTGCATACTAATAAACCGGCATACGCTCTGGCAGAGTATGCAGTTGGCCAATTAAAAAGCGAAGATACATAATTGCATATCTGAGTGCGTTGAAGTGATGTTGAAAAAGTTGTACTCAATTTATATGAAAATAATTGATGAATAAATAAAATGATGAAAGGCAAATAATGAAATGTGCTGAGAGCGAGCAGATATTGTTTTTAGTTTCATTTAAATAATTAGAACGAGTCAACTGAATGTGAAAAACTTGAAATTTAGAAAGTCTAATGTGAAGCAGTTGTTGAAAATAATTTTATTTATTTTATACAAATTAATTAAATTATTTTTGTGAATAAAAAAGAAAACAAGAATATTTCATTTTTCTTGAAGTTTAATAAATTCTCGTCGACATATTTTTATACTTTGTTCCCAAAGGGAAAAAAGTATATTGGTTTTGTGCAATGTCCGTCTTGCTGTCCGTCCGTCTGTCCGTCTGTCCGTCTGTCCGTCTGTCCGTCTGTCCGTCTGTCCGTCTGTCCGTCTGTCCGTATGAACGCAATATTTTTCGGCGCTATTAGAGCTAGAGACTTGAAATTTTAAACATATACTCATATATGCTCCCGAATTATAAAGTGTAAAAATTTTCCCGATCCGCCCACTAGGGGCGTGGCAAATCGGAAAACTCTTCCGCCCATAGTTAAGTTATCATACTAGATGATGAGCTAGAGAGTTGCAATTTGAAATGTATACTCGGGGTGACAACCCAAGTTCAAAAAGCTATGGCGGATATATCTACGCCCATTGGGGGCGTGGCAAATCGGGAAATACGTATCTTCTACACCGTTAAAGCTAGAACGCTGAAATTTTGCATGTGAGTTAATGTTATGATTCTAAGAAGATCGATCAAAAAGTTATATGTCTACGCCCATTGGGGGCGTGGCAAATCGGACCTGAATATATAGTGATTTTTCAAATTGTGCTATATTTTGAACACTATTGACACTAGAGACTTGAAATTTTGCATGTATACTCGGGTTGACAACCCAAGACTAATAAGCTATGGTAGATATATCTACGCCCACAGGGGGCGTGGCAAACCGCAAAAGTTTATATCTCCTACAGTTTTAGAGCTAGAAGCTTGAAAATTGGATGGTTGAGTTACTAATGTTCTCCTCTATCGATGCCCCAAAAATAATTTTTCAGCCTCTTTGGGGGCGTGGCATATCGAAAATACCCTGTAATTTTCGCATTTTTGGAATGTAAGCAACCAAATTTTGCAGTCATGTTAGCCTCGGCCTTTTCTAAGAACTGGCAAAAAATTATGCGTCTACGCCCACTGGGGGCGTGGCAAATCGGCAAAGAAGTTTGTTGTGGCCAACTGCATAATTCATGCATATAATAGCTTAGTAGCAATTGCTAAGATGGCAAAAAGCATTTTAACATAAATTTAATAATATTAATAAATTTTAAAAAATAAAATTGATAAGTTTTTGATTAATAAATAAAAAGTTTCCACCGGGATTCGAACCTAGGTCTTTTGAAAACAACATGTAATCGTTAGCTAAACCTAAATCAATTCACAGCTGATCAGCTGACCAGCTGATCAGCAGCTTGTGACGAAACAAAACAATACAATCGCAATTCTTGCAATATGTATACACTTTTGGATGTGTATACACTTACACATAAATACATACATATATGCATGCATAGAAAAACTGCTTGCCACACAGCGTGGCAAATCGGAAAAATTGTTTTAGTTTTTGCTTAAATGCAAAATTCATATGCGTATGTTTATAAATTATCATCAATTGGCAGCAAGCATTTTATAATAAATATACAAATATAAAAAAATAAAAAATAAATAATTTTTGAAAAAAAGGTTTCTGCGGGATTCGAACCCACGCACCTAAGTATAGCTTGCATAGTGCTTACCACCATCGCCACTGCCCTGACCTGCACTCCATTAACTAAAACCAAATAAGACATTGTAATGCATTGCTAGAGCGCCTTTTGACAAAACTAAAATAACGATCGAAAAATTCCCAATTCAGTCACAATTCGTAGAATATTCTGGCATGCAAACTTTTGTATGTATACTTAGAAAATTGTGTATACTCGTATAGTGTGTACATGTGTAAATCTGTATGTATGTGTAGGAAAAACGTTTGTTGCTTGCCATGTACGTTTTCTAATTGCCGAAATATTTCGTTAATTAAATGTTTATTAAATAAATAAGATGCACCTATGGGAACAAAGTATATCGCAGTTAGTGGCGCCTAACTGCAACGTTCTTACTTGTTTTTTTTTAAATTTAATAAATAAACAAGTAAGAACGTTGCAGTTAGGCGCCACTAACTGCGATATACTTTGTTCCCATAGGTGCATCTTATTTATTTAATAAACATTTAATTAACGAAATATTTCGGCAATTAGAAAACGTACATGGCAAGCAACAAACGTTTTTCCTACACATACATACAGATTTACACATGTACACACTATACGAGTATACACAATTTTCTAAGTATACATACAAAAGTTTGCATGCCAGAATATTCTACGAATTGTGACTGAATTGGGAATTTTTCGATCGTTATTTTAGTTTTGTCAAAAGGCGCTCTAGCAATGCATTACAATGTCTTATTTGGTTTTAGTTAATGGAGTGCAGGTCAGGGCAGTGGCGATGGTGGTAAGCACTATGCAAGCTATACTTAGGTGCGTGGGTTCGAATCCCGCAGAAACCTTTTTTTCAAAAATTATTTATTTTTTATTTTTTTATATTTGTATATTTATTATAAAATGCTTGCTGCCAATTGATGATAATTTATAAACATACGCATATGAATTTTGCATTTAAGCAAAAACTAAAACAATTTTTCCGATTTGCCACGCTGTGTGGCAAGCAGTTTTTCTATGCATGCATATATGTATGTATTTATGTGTAAGTGTATACACATCCAAAAGTGTATACATATTGCAAGAATTGCGATTGTATTGTTTTGTTTCGTCACAAGCTGCTGATCAGCTGGTCAGCTGATCAGCTGTGAATTGATTTAGGTTTAGCTAACGATTACATGTTGTTTTCAAAAGACCTAGGTTCGAATCCCGGTGGAAACTTTTTATTTATTAATCAAAAACTTATCAATTTTATTTTTTAAAATTTATTAATATTATTAAATTTATGTTAAATGCTTTTTGCCATCTTAGCAATTGCTACTAAGCTATTATATGCATGAATTATGCAGTTGGCCACAACAAACTTCTTTGCCGATTTGCCACGCCCCCAGTGGGCGTAGACGCATAATTTTTTGCCAGTTCTTAGAAAGGCCGAGGCTAACATGACTGCAAAATTTGGTTGCTTACATTCCAAAAATGCGAAAATTACAGGGTATTTTTCGATATGCCACGCCCCCAAAGAGGCTGAAAAATTATTTTTGGGGCATCGATAGAGGAGAACATTAGTAACTCAACCATCCAATTTTCAAGCTTCTAGCTCTAAAACTGTAGGAGATATAAACTTTTGCGGTTTGCCACGCCCCCTGTGGGCGTAGATATATCTACCATAGCTTATTAGTCTTGGGTTGTCAACCCGAGTATACATGCAAAATTTCAAGTCTCTAGTGTCAATAGTGTTCAAAATATAGCACAATTTGAAAAATCACTATATATTCAGGTCCGATTTGCCACGCCCCCAATGGGCGTAGACATATAACTTTTTGATCGATCTTCTTAGAATCATAACATTAACTCACATGCAAAATTTCAGCGTTCTAGCTTTAACGGTGTAGAAGATACGTATTTCCCGATTTGCCACGCCCCCAATGGGCGTAGATATATCCGCCATAGCTTTTTGAACTTGGGTTGTCACCCCGAGTATACATTTCAAATTGCAACTCTCTAGCTCATCATCTAGTATGATAACTTAACTATGGGCGGAAGAGTTTTCCGATTTGCCACGCCCCTAGTGGGCGGATCGGGAAAATTTTTACACTTTATAATTCGGGAGCATATATGAGTATATGTTTAAAATTTCAAGTCTCTAGCTCTAATAGCGCCGAAAAATATTGCGTTCATACGGACAGACGGACAGACGGACAGACGGACAGACGGACGGACAGCAAGACGGACATTGCACAAAACCAATATACTTTTTTCCCTTTGGGAACAAAGTATAAAAATCTCTCTAATTAATATATTTTATTTTATTATCTAAGCACTCTAGAGTCTAGGACAACTCTCCGTCTATACATTTCTCTCTCTATAAATCTCTGAAGCAGTCTTAACTAATTTCTATCTGCCACATTGATGTCTCAATACCCGCATAGCAGCATTCTTAATAACTTCAGCCCCAACAAGCCACAACAACCAAAATGGAATGTGACAAATTACTTCAACACCCTAATTAACGCCTGCGTCTAGCCACCCAGCCGCCCATGCCACCAGAATAACTGACATATGGCATTCAGTTCTATTTGGCCGTCCATCTATGGAACGAGCATTTTAATTAGTTACATTAACTATCTTCTTGTTGTATCTGTTTCGCTGTAACTTTTGTCTAGTTGATTTTTCACCTGTTCACTAATTTGATGAATGTTACCTGACTGCAACTCGAACGTAGTCAATTAATAGTTTTTTGTCGACGCTTGCCTGGCTGTTGATATAGATATGCAGATATACAGTCAAGTCTCGATAATTCGTACCCCGAAAAATCGAAAACCTCAATATTTCGAAAGAAACTGCTGGTCCCTTGAAAAAACTTCGTTAATTCGTAAAAATCCCATACATTTTGGTCCCCTCGTTAATTCGTATTTGCGTATTCGACGATGTTGCCTCTTATAATTCGTAATTTCGTTTCGAAACCTCTGGGATTGTGAGAGAGAGGTTAGAGAGAAGGTAGTTGGTGAGATCAACCACAAAAAAAATGTAAAAACGGCTAAAAACGGCTAAAAATGGCTAGAAAATAGCCAGAATGACAGAATGAACATATGGATGAATAAATAAGACTGGTCATCAACCAATGAACAGAATCGTGATAAGAGATACAAATATGCTTAGAAAGTAGGATAGAAAGGTTAGAAAGAAGATAGAAAGGTAGTTGGTGAGATAAACTAGAAAAAAAGCTAAAAACGGCTAAAAACGGCTAGAAAATAGCCAGAATGAGATAAACCAGAAAATGAGCTAACAACGACTAAAAATTGCTTAAATATAGCTAGAAAGGTAGGTATTTTGATTTTGTAAGCCCCGGTAAATCGAAAACCTCTGTAATTCGTAAAAAATTCTTTTCCCTTGCCATTACGAATTATCGAGACTCGACTGTATATGTAAATTGTCTTGTTGATAACTTACTTTTAATTAATATCAATGCGAAAAGTTGGGCATGTCGCGGTTGTGCGCCCTTCGCCTACGGGCGCTAATGAAGGCAAAATAGATCTTTAATGCAATTGCACAAACTTTTTTGTCATCATGCTTGCAATGCAGTGTACCACGCCACGCCTCCCTACCCGACGCCCATCAACTTTTACTTGATTTTTAATGACTACTTAAGAACTTGTCGTCACATGAGGGTGAGAGAGAGAGAGAGAGAGAGAGAGAGGGTGAAAGAGAGTGGGCGGTAGGCGTGACATAGGCGTGCCACACTGCAAAACTGTATCTCAAAATTTGGTATCTGTGTCTACAGCTCGTATCTGTCACACAAAGTTAAATGTACTTAAACTTATTTTGTTGTCGAGTTGTGCCCGAGTTTCGAGTTTTGTTTGGAAGCGACGCAAATGATTTGTATGCCAACTTCTGAGAGATTTAATAAGTTGTAAGAACTTTCATGTTGCATGTGCTCTCACCCATACGCCGAAGGCTCACCCTTGTACGTTTCGGCATGGATCTGTTAACATACACATACGATATATGTATATGTATATATTTTAGTTTGCCCGCTTGTTTGTCTTGCTGCCCCGGCATAAATACAATTTTAATTGAATATTACCAACGGCCGTAATGAATGCCATGAAACTTGGCCATATACATATATTACAGGATTTGCCTGTAACTATTTGCTAAGCGGAAAGGCAAACAACTCGTTTGATATATTTCAACTTAAATACACACAGTTAACAAAGCACTTCACTATGGAAAAGCAGATTTACTGTTGTATATAAATAGTTGTTTTTTCTTAATTTTTAGTTAAGCTTTGAATGTTTCTAGAGTCGTACTGAAAATTACTTTATTTGTATTTAATTGCTGGCAAACATAATTATCTAGGCTGCTTTAAGCCACAGCTATTTAGTTCAGGTAAACCCAGCTAAGATCTAATTAAATTCCTACAACATTTTCTTTTCACTTGTCGTCGTCGTCGTCGTCGTCGTCGTCGTCTTTTCTCTTGTTGGCCGTGTAGTGCTTCTATGGAGTACATAAAAAAAAAGGAGAAATAAGCAACATGGGGCATTCTTTTTTCACACTTTTCTTACAGATTTTTTTTACTCGCACCATTAACTGCTGTCTGTTGCCATTAGAGCCAAACTTGCAACCAATTGCAGTGAGACGGGCCAACGCGGAGCAATCGGTGGCATGTCTCGCTCGCTTTTGCAGTGTTGCTCAGCTTCTCAAACGGTTGTAGCTGTCGTTGGCCAAATGGCAACTAAAATGCCAACCAGCAGCAGTCAGGCAGTCAAGGCACTGGCAGCAGCGGCGGCAGCAGGACGAAGTGGCTGAAAGACTCGCAGGACAGACGGAACAGGACAGGGCAGGCAGGCAGGACTAGCTGCAAGCAGTCGTCTTTCAAATGTTAAATGATGCAGTTACAACAAATTACGCAAGAATGCCAAAAGCTGCTTTAAACAGGGCCAAAGGTATGCGCGACGAGATTTGAGCCAACAAATAGACAAAAGAGGGCGTATGAATAGAGATGGAGAGAGAAACAGAGAGAGAGAGAGAGAGAGAGAGAGATAGTAGAGAGTGTGAGCTGGAGAGCGAGAGAGACGAACTGTAGTTGCAAATATTTGGCGGGTTTGATAGTTAGCAAACTGCTGGGCATCAAATGAAGTTGTTTGCAGTTTCAATTTTGCACAGCACAAGTGTTTTGGTGTGTGAGTGTGTGTGTGAGTGTGTGTGTGTGCGTTGGTATTCGGGTGTGTGCACTTTCAATATCCGTTGATGTTGCCGTTGAAGCTGGTTGCGCGCAATTAGGAAATGTCTGTGTGGCTGGGTCGGCAGAGAGAAGGGTGGAGGTAGAGAGGGAGAGAGAAAGAATGAGTGTGCGTGGCTTAGGTGGTGGAAAAGAGGGCAAACGCTGAGAGCGAGCTTGGGGTAAGGCTATGACAGGTGCACAGCTTGTCAGCAGACATGTCGCGAGGCTTACTGCAACATAAACCGGAGAAATGACTGCACATAAAGTTGCTTTAATTGAGTTTTATGCTTTCAATTTGGGCGCTATTATGGCGCCGATGAAGACAACTCACAGACGCACACACACACACACACACATATATATATATCTATATGCATACATGTATATATATATGTATATAGAGCGAGGCAGCGCAAAACCCATAAAACTCATCTGTCAAACACTGAAACGCCGCCTATCAACATTCATGTTCACTAATCCTTGGCATATATGCGCAAACGGATATAACGATGCCATATATGACAGCCACTGTGTGTGTGTGTGTGTGTGTGTGTGTGTGCCATTATCAAGGTTTTTTGTTTGACTGCACGTTTGTATGTGTGAGAGTGTGCATAAAGGCTTAAGAGCAACGAAATGCGTTCCAGGGCAGCAGACAGCAGCAGCAGCAGGCCAAGTCCTGAATGCCTCAGCTAACACAGAGACAAGAAAGAGAATTAATATAACTGCAAATGCGCTTGTAATATGCCCTGAATTAAATGAATAAAATGATGTATATTAATTGTGACTGATAAGATTTATGACATGTACATACATATATGTATGGATGTGAATTTATTTGATTATATGAGGAAAAAAAGAAAAAGAAAGAAAAAAGAAAGAAAGAAAGAAAAAAGAAAGAAAAAAGAATAAAAGAATTTATTTTATATAATTTATCAAATTTGTCAAGAATATATTAAGAGTCAATATATGTGCGAGTATATATTAAAGAATGCAGAGAAACGATCTGGGATGAATAGAGTACATTGAATAAATGGAATGAAATGGAAATGAGAGAAAAATACAGAGAGTGAGAGAGAGAATGAGAAAGATGAACTACTTTTAGTAATACTAGTTTTCTATTCAATTTTTATCTACGAAATCAAAAACTAAGCCTAAGCTGCTAAGAACTATTCATATCTTCATATCTTCTTGTCCAAAGCTTACCTTCTGGCTAGTTTTATATATTTCTTCACGCTTACAAATCCCATAAAATCTTTAAGCTACCCTCGCATGCCTAGAGTGTTAGGCACTAAATGACCATAAGGTTGATCGCGTTGCTGTTGTTGCCTCCTTTTAGCATTTACCAATCCCTCTTGGTGTCAATAGACATGACAAACGAGCATTTCGAAATGCCGCCTTTGGCATTCTGACAACAGGCATTAAATATTTTTTTTTGTCTATGCTCAGCTCTGAGTTAACTTTAACCCGTAGATAAAGTCCTTCAGCTATTGATGTATTCAGCACAAATCTCACACTTGCAGCTCGAGCATTCGACGTTTTTCCACTTTTTCGCAATGAAATCCTTTGCGTCGTCTTAATTTGTAGCCGGCTTTTTTTTTTTTTTTTTTTTTTTTTTTTTTTTTGCCTACTCGCATGAGAAATGCGTCTCAGCTGCCAGGACATATTTAATTAGACGCTTGTCAGGACTATTAATTGATGGATTACATATACGTGCTTGCATAGCATATAACTGGAAGTATATAGCTATATAGTATATAGGATGTCCAGCTAGGCGCTTGCTTGGCTAGCGCAGAGCAAACTTTTTATGCTTAAGCTGCTGGCTAACCAGCAACAACAACAGCAACAACAACGGCAACGGCAACTATGTGTATATGGTCATAATCTGGCTGTTGACATTTGTGCCCGCACACAAACAGCAACAGACCCAAACTGTCAGCCGAGCCACCCACAATATGCAACCAAACTCTGTCCACACACACACACACAGACAGAGTCGCACTCACGCACGCCCACACATACACACACACGTAGATTTATAGAAAACCCAACACGGTCTCGGTTGCTTTGGCGTCTGTTGCTGA
Organism: Drosophila koepferae; assembly: GCA_030914345.1. NCBI lineage: Eukaryota > Metazoa > Arthropoda > Insecta > Diptera > Drosophilidae > Drosophila > Drosophila koepferae. Next base: position 14,257,463 of record JAUESR010000202.1, read on the forward strand.
GCTGAGGGTTCTTGTTTATACTTTGCGCCCAAAAATAGTCAAAACAAGTAAGAAACACAATGGAACTTACAACGAAACGTGCATGCTCTTTAAGAAAGATAGAATATCCTGGATATATGCAAACTGCAATTGAAACGGCAACCAGAGGAAACATAAGAAACTTGGAGCATAGAAAGTTGAAGAAGCTGAGCACGATAAGATATATATTTTGTAATTGTGAAGTATATTCCTGTCAGAAAATCTAAAAAAAAAACTGAACTTAGCATAGCTAGTTAATTTTTAGCCAAAATTCAGCTATTTAAAATTATTGTCTACTTAAGCTTTCAATCTTGTGATTCAATTTATTTATTTATAGCATTGGGTAATCCACATATAGAAAATATATTTATAAGATTATCATAAAGAATTTACTTCTTACTTCTGCTAAAGTTTTAGAGAGCAGTCCAAAGTCTAGCAAAACCAAAGGTCTACTAGTCTCTACTACTACTACTACTAGTCTCTCTTTCCCCTCTCTCTCTCTCTCTCTCTCTCTCTCTCTCTCTCTCTCTCTATCTCTGTCTTTTCCTCTCTATATTCCATCTCTACGGTTTTTGTTATTGTTGGCTTTCTACCTCAAACTTATTTCCGCATAATTTTCATGCACGCAAAGAAATTTGACAAACAGTAGCTGAAACCAAAGTAGTTGCAAAACCCGCAACCTGAAAGCCGTTACCCGCAGCCCGTGGCCCGTAGCCCTACTGCTGCACTGCAAAGACCAGACCCAACTCAGTTCAGATACTTTTTGGCCACATTGTGACGGTGTAGACGAAATTTTAATGCATTTGCCATGATTTGGCGCATAATAAATTACGCCAGGGCGCACACACATGTCTGTCAACTGTCTGAACTGTGTGCGTGTGTGTATGTGTGTATGTGTGTGTGTGTGTGTGCTTGTGTGTGGCTGCCAAACCGAGAAATATATCTAAAAACACCTGACGGATTTAAATTTTATCATGAAGGCCCCCACGGTCGTGCCCGTTTCGCTCGGCTGGGTTTTTGTGTCTCTGCAGTAAATAGTTTTCTTTGGCTATGTCCTGGAATGTTGGGTGGGTGTATGTGACTGTGCATGCGTATGTCTGTGTGATTGTGTGTGTTAATGTTTTAAGTCTTTAAGCTTTTAATGCTCAAGATTCTTGGCTGCGACAGCCGCAGCTGCGGCTTCATATCTCTACATCTGGAAAGAGCACAATTGTATAATATCCTACTGTCAGGGATATATATTTATATATACATATATATATGTATGGGTGCTCAAAGCGAAGGCCACAGAGCATCGTGGGAGTTGAAAGTGAATTTAATATGTTCATAATGAATTTGTTTAGAACCTTATCACATACTCAAGCTGTCACAAATAATTGAAATAACTAGCTTGGGCACGTAGACAGAGCTGAGATTATGCCAGAAACTATTTGTTTTATTGAGAAATAAACCAAATAAGCTTGAGAAATTTAAGATATAGTGTTTAAATTAATATAAGAGCTATATGATAAATCAATTTATTTAAATAAACTTTGCTTGTATAGCTTAATCTAAGCAGTTGCTGTGTTTGAGCTGCTCGTAACACACAAATAAATCAATTTCTTTCGAAAATCAAGTAAAATTTATAAAGTTAATTAAATTTGTATTGATTTTGTTGTGCATGCAGAAAAGCAATTTTCTTTATTTTTTGAACCCAAGCAGCTCTTGCAAAATAATTCGTGACAGCGGGCTAATGGCCATAAAGCCAGCCAACAGCAGCGATGACAAGGATAAGCGCCGAAGGATACATTAGCCACAAAAACCGTTGGTCACTACTGTCCGTCTGTCTGTTCGTCCGTCTGTCTGTAGGTCTGCCTATCTGTCTGTGTGTCTGACTGCCCACAATAGCCCACTCACTAGTCCCGGACGGGTAATTAATCACAATTTGCGGATACACAAATTGTCGCAGTAAAAGTCACATTTCTTTAAAATGGCCAAAACGAACTGCACACTCGCTCGCTGCACGACAAAGAGCGAAGTCGGTGCAGACAGACAAACAGCAAATAAAGCAGCCGCCAAAATGTGGGCAAAAAGCGGGCCAAAAAAGAAGATGGCATAAAGTAGAAGAACAAGAAGCCGTAGTAACAGCAGCAGCAGCAGCAGCATCCCTGGCAGTGGCAGAGGCAGCGACAGAGCTGGCTGCACTTCCGTTGCAGCGTTTCCGCTTTCGGGGAGGCTGCTTCAAACTTTTCTTCTTCTGCCTTGTGCCGCAGTCAAATAAATTTCGCTCTCAAATGGAAATGTAAGCCAAAACCCACTCTATGTCACTCCGCTGCCCACCCCACCCCACACACCAGCCAGCCGCTCTGCCTCAGCCATTTGGGTCTTAGTAAAAATGGCGCGACCATTTGACTGCATTACTTTGCTTTCGCTGCCATCCTTCATTCATGTCCGAGGGCTGTGAAATATCTCCAAAAGGATGTCGTCGCCCAACTCAGCCACTCCCCCAAACCCGGCGAACTCCCCGACCCTTCGACCCCCTCTCCACCCGGCAAAAGCTGCCCACAGTCTGGCATTGCATTGTTTGCCTTTGACTGCGCTGTTTTTTGTGCATTCCCCATGCAATCTTAGCCAAAAGTCAATGGCAATTAAGCAGCCGCATCTCTGCCCGGCTGCAGTTGACGCAGTTTTGTCCACTTTTGCCTCTTGTCTTCCGCTCCCTGGTCAAACTTTGTCCGCTCGCTTCTCGCTGCGACGAGGCCAATTACTATGACCGGGCGGGCCAACACTGGGCGTATGCGTAATGTGCCCAAAAACCAAACAACCAAAATTATTATACCAATATTTTAAGAGCTACAAACATAAATAGCTATAAATATAAAAAAGGGTACTATAGAGACGGAGATAGAGACAGCAATAGAGAGAGGGAGAGGGAGAGGGAGAGACTGGGCAATAGACTGTGTTTATTATTCTACATTGTAAGAGATTTATCAAAGCTTCATGATCTATCCGATTCCGGCTTAGAAGCAAAAGTCGAATGAGTTTTAGAGCTAACATGCTGCTAATTATAATAGATTTATTTACTGAAACATCATATATGTTATATATAAAGTGTAGAGATTCATAAGAGAAATTTGTTAATAAATTTTTAAATATTTAATTTGCAATATATTTAAGGCATCGATTAAAATACTTTAGCTACATAACTTTATAAAATAAAATAATAAAAATAAAATAATAATTGTAATAATACATAATCTGTGCATTGTTGTTTTAAGCTACTAACAAATTAAATATTATATAATAAGGCCGTATATCGGCTTGGAGCAGACAGCTAAATGTTTCCCGTGAAACCGGATGTGTGTATGTGCTGTGGTTTCATTTTAAACAATGAATTTCGGCGCGCTCATGTGTGTGTGTGTGTCTGTGTCTGTCTCTGTGTGCTTTCCCTTAACCTTTTTATGACTGACCCAGGCAAAACCGCTGGACAAAATGTGGACGATGAGGGAGCAAAGCGCTGCACGAAAAATTAGAATTGCTAATGTTTGCGGTAAAAATTTTAGTATGTATGTATATATGTGAATGTGAGTGAGAGTAAATGTGTGTGCATGTGTGTGTGTGTAAATGGTTGTGTGTCCTTCGCCGGCTTCGCACTGCTAGACGGTTAGTGTTGGCCAGTTTTAGTTGCTCGACTTGCAGAAGCATGAAATTAATTTAAATTTTGCGCACTTGGCTAATTTCGCCTGCTAAAAAGCGCAAGAGCGGAAAAAAAATAAACTAGAGAAAGGCGCTAGAACAGCGGACAGCACAAAAGAACGTATGTCAGCCGAGGGAGTGGCAGTGGGAGATTGCTCGGACTCTGCCGAACTAACTCCAGACCCTTCCCACCCCACTCTCCGCCGCCCACGTACTCAGTCAGATAATAGTTTTAATAGTCTCCTGGGCGATTTGAAAAATGTATACCGTTATGAGCAATGGAAATGTGGCCGGTGATAGTAAACGGAACTGGAGCAGCGCGGGACCAATGGACCATGCGATCCCTAATCGGACCACACGGCTCGTTAGCATAGAAATCGCTTTGGATTTTATGGCAAAAGGTGAATTCCCCAAGTATTTGGCTAAGTTGGGAATTGCTCGAATATAAAACAGAGTTTGCTTTATGGCGGCAACAACATTCATAAAGTAAACTAAGTTAGCTTAACGTGATTATAAAGTAATCTCTTCCCCCGTCAGGTTTATTTCATTTAAGCTGATTTTACTTTCATGTAATCCTCGTTTCTGTTAATTGATCTGCTTTTACAAATCATGCTTTAATCAACCATTAATTTAACAAACAAAACCCGGCTGTTTAAAGCCCCATTACGACCTGCTTCTGGCACGCCTCTGGGTACGTACACCTTTAATTTCATATGGCCCAACACTTTGAACACTTTGCAGCGCATTAAAGCCCGCAGCTGCGAGCAGAGCTCAAGCGGCACTCCAATTAATCAAAACCCAAAACACCAAACAGTGTCTGCAAGTAGTATGCGACCACACACACACACACATACATAGAGAGCAAAGCACATATCGCTGGGAATGTGTGCATTGGGAACCATTTGGGAGAGTCGCGTTTGGGTTTTTGGTTTCGGATTGTTTTTGGGCCTCTGTCGCCTGGTCATGTGCCATGAAGCAAACCCAAAAGCCCAGACTAAGGCAAACGCAGGCCGCGCATTAAGTATGCGTTTTAATTAACTTTTGATGCCGGCTCTGCCCCACAAAGCAGTGGGCGGAGGCGCCAGATGGCGCCGCTGTGCAGCGCCAGCAACAGTCCAACTTATACAACAACAAAAAATACCAACAAAAAAATTACACCACATCTCTCTCACTCACTCAGAATATATATATGTATATAAATACATGTATGTATATATGTGTGAGCTTCGTATATTAAATATTAATGCTGTTTGAGAGCGTCCAAAAGCCGGCAAGAGAGTTACGTTTGCTCTAACTTAGTCACTCTCTCAATCTTTTACTCTCCTGCTAGTTCGCTCTCTCTCTCTCTCTCTCCTCCGCTCACTTTGCAGATACAGCGCAACATTTGTGGATGCTAAGCTGACAGACGCCTGCGTCGGAGAGCAACTGCTGTGGCCGACTGCAGACGCCTGCGCTCCACCGAATGCCGGGAGTCGTTTCGGCAGTTGTTTGGCTGTTACGCCGAGGCTCAACAACTGAAATGCGTATACATGCACACGCAACGTGGGCGGCGGAGGTGTCTACCGAGCAGAGACGTTGCTGGATTTTGTGTGACTGGGCGGGACTGCATTTTGAACAGCTGTTGCCGTTGCGGCCTGTGCGTCTTTGTCGTCCGTGACGTCAAGTGTTGCTGTTGCTGTTACGGCTGTCTTTAATTAGCCACGGCCGAGTCCAACGAGCGAGTGAGCGACTCGTTCTCGTCTGTCGACCTGTCCTGTCGGCCCGTTGGCGCGCTAAGCTGCCCGCTGTGCGTGTGTGCGCCATTATCATAATTCGAACCACCATTAATAAGCCAGCCGCAATATTTGTCTATTCATGGCTTCGGCATTGGACAAATCAAAATCGAGAAGCCGTGCCAGACCCGGCTTACATGTGCCACAGATACACATATGTCTATATATCAGAGATCTACAAGCACGATGATGGCAGCACGCCGCGAGTACAGCTATTAGCAGACACACACACACGCACATTAGACACATAGACACATAGACACACGCACACAATGACGCGATTCAGCTCAATTTCAATTAAATGCGGTTGCCATGGCATAAATCACGCATACGCCACGTGGCCTACTGAAGAGCCACTGGCAGCGTACTAAAGTCGAGGTGCTCTATTAATTTTAGCACTGTCACTTGCCACGGCCACGACTTGCCATGGTCCATTAATACACACACACACTCGCACACACACACACACACAAAGCCATTTAGCCTCTTGTTGTTGCTGTTACAACGTGCTGATAGCTGGAAGGGAAATGCACAAGTTTTTGAGAGCCATTTCAACTCAAATATGTTTTACGGCTTGAAAATGTATATATTCCAGATGTTGGGTTTATATATAATTTGTCTCTAAAATTTAAACATTTTTTAATGTGTTAAGGGAACTTTTAAGAAAGATATATAGGCCTAAAAGTTGCTCCTATATCATAAAACATTTATTTGAAGCCAAAGATGATTCGATTTAAATCATTTTGAATACAATTTGAACGAAGAATCAATTAGCACAGTCTATAATGAAAATTAAATAAACAGATAGACAAAGCAATTAATAAGTATCAAATATTTAAACGAGCTCAAAATCTGTTCAACATGATTAGAACGTATTCAGGCTTCAGTTAATTCTTTTCACTCAACTCTGTGGCAAGCCACAAATATATAATTTTCAACGGCCTAACTAATCAAGCAGGCGCCAATCAGTCACACTTAGAATATATGAGTTTCGTGAAAATAACCAAAATTTCTGAGAATCGTTTGCGCACAATTTGCCATTTCTACATGAATTCATTGGCTTGCTAATATTTCTGTGAAATGCCTCAGAATAATAAATCAAATGGAAGTTCTTCACACGCAGAACCTCTTCATATATACATATATATGTGTGACATATTTGGGAGTAAACAAATCAGAGCTCAGGCCGAGATGAGGCGGCACTCAATGCAAAGTGGCCCACTGAGTGGACCGAGTAGGAAACCAAAATCTGCCATCTTCAAATTGCAGATGGAAATGTATGTGCAGCATGCTGATATTGATGATGATGATGATCCGAATGATGATGATTTATGCACAAACTCTAATTAAACTGTTGACTCAGGCAAATGAAACATGCGCTGATGTGTTATTAACACCAAAAGCACTTAAAATGTTTAAATAGCAATTTAGCTGGCAACGAGAGAAGTCAGAGTGATAGAGGGGGTTAGAGAGGGACAGCGACAGTGAGAGAGCGAGAGAGAGAGAGAGAGAGACGATGCCACGATTTATGCGCCATAATTACAACAACCACAGTGGGAGTGCGAGAGAAAGAGATCAAGAGAGATATGTAGATTGATGTGTGTATCTGTAGGCAAGCAATTTAATGACAAGTCAAATAGAAGGCAACATTTTGCTGGATGTAAATATTTAAGCAGCTAAATAGTGATTTCTAGACACGACAGGACAGCCCGTCACGCCCAGCGCATGCATATTTTAATTAAACGATTTTAATTTAACGGCAATTGCACACATTAAGCGAATGCAGCTGAGTTGCCTGCACAGTTCGAGTCCGACTAAATAATTAAATGTTTAAAAAATTGAGACTGAGAGAGGATGAGTGAGAGGGAGAGGGAGAGGGAGAGGGAGAGGGAGAGGGAGAGGAGAGGGAGAGGGAGAGGGAGAGGGAGAGGGAGAGGGAGAGGGAGAGGGAGAGGGAGAGGGAGAGGGAGAGGGGAGAGGGAGAGGGAGAGGAGAGGAGAGGGAGAGGGAGAGAGAGAGAGAGAGAGGGAAAGTGTGAATGTAGCATATCGCGAAACTCTCGTTAATACGCAGCAGTCTGGCAGCTTCATTCAAAATACGTATTACGCATACGCCATGGTGTAATGCAAAATATTCTTTTTTTCTGTTTTTTCTTCTTCGTGCTTGCCACCTTTCAGCTGCCCTGTGCACTGCTGATTATATTGAATGGCACACAAATTACAGACGGAGTCTGAATCGTCGACGGCTTTTATTCATGCAAAATGAAATGAGATTAATTGCAAATATGAAAACTTTATTAAGCAAATTTATAGCCTCGGCTGAGACGTGAGACTGACTAACTGACTGACTGAGTGACTGTCCAACACTGATTGAGTGCTGGCAAACGGCGTTTAATATTGCATATTAAATGCCAAAAATCCCATAAACAAGCCACGTTAAGTGCAATGCAATGCCGAATAAGACGACCCCATAAGCTGATCATAAACCGGATGCTAACTTTCCTGTTTATCTTTCGGCGGTATTACAGCGCACAAATTTATGATTAAAACTAAGTAATAACCTCGAAATACTGCAGCCCACAGTAACTCCTCCACCTCCAGCTCCAATTACAGCCAACACAATGCTGAAACGGAAACGGAAACAAAAAAGGGTGCACATAGCTGGAGGCTTTTGGCGTTAGCCAATAAAAAAAAAAAATAATAAATAACAAAAAAAAAAAAAAAAACGAAACCCAAAATGAGAAACTGCAAATTATATTGAAGCGCTGCTTTTTATGGCAAATTTGTCGAGATATATACTAAAATAATATTTGATGAGATAAGAGAGATGGTTATAAAGGCTGCCGGATATTTTATGGCTGATTAAGATTATATCGATAGCACGAAATAATCGCTGAGAGCACACAGCCCACAAATATTCAATTGAGTTGTGACGAATTGTGATTGCTTTGGCTCTTGATAGTAGCCACAATCATAATGGCAATGATAATGAAGAGCACGAGTGTTAAACTACAGTTGAGTACTGAATATGCAGCAGCTTGAACTTCATTTCTTTAGGCTAAAAAGTATAAGAGAACAGCTGTGCATAGCTGTCAGCTAGTATTTACGCTAACTCTTATATAAATATGTTTTATATTTATATAAATTATCTACAATCAGCTCACTCACACTTTACCCTACATACAGTCACAGTTCATGCTAGCATTCTTAGCATTCTCTTTCGTGCTGCTGTGAGCTTAACTTAAAATGCAATTTTCTTTAAAAATAATACCATCTTATATATATATGTAGAGCTAAAGTCAGTTCTTGAGTTGTCGTTAAGTAGCTGCTAAGCTGCTGTTTGCTTACAGATAATTAGCGTTATCGTTCATTCAACCGCAAGGCGTTGCCACATTTAGTTGCCACAACGAGTTGCAAGTCGCGCCGATAAGGAACAACTTGCAGCTGCAATGACAAATTATTTGTGGCCTCATAAAAACGAGCAATTATGTTGAGCAAAAGCGCAAATCAGTGAGGGTGCTGTAGCTGGAACAAGAGGGTGGCCCATGACTATTAGCGCAAGTGAAATCTTTGTCATCTCGAAAAGTGCAAAGTATGCGACATAGCGAGATAACGAGTTACACACACAAGCACACACAAGCACATACACACACACAGAGAGAGAGAGAGAGATGTGTGCACACAAATTGTCTGTGGTCTGCAGCGTTGGCCCAATTGCCAAAAGCCATTGGGGCCATAGAGATGTTGGAGCTGAGCTGGACGCAACGCTTGACACTTTTAAATGGCATTGCAGAGGGAGGCGAAGGTGGTGGCGATGGCAACATCAAGTTGCTAGTTGACTTCTGCTGACCTTAATTACACTCAAAATTGTATACGACAAGTCGCCAATGGCATCGCCTTCGCATCCTTTTTGCATGACATGCGCAAAACTGCAGTTAATTAGCTATGAAGGACTATTGGCCAGCCAAATAGACAGGCCCTACGCCCATAACGTTGGCCAAATGGAGCGCATCTAACAAATACAACAACGGAACAACTGAACAGCCGTAGAGCCAAACAATACACATACAAAATTTATGTGCATTCAATTCAATTGCAGTTGAGCCAATCCATTCCAGTGAAATATGCCAGAAACACGCGAGCCACAAAAAGCTCACAATGGGCGCTGGCCATAAAAATTCACTCAATTGCAATTAAGTTCGGCTATCGGCAACGTTGATTCTGGCCAAAATCAAACGAGCTCTGGCCAAAATAAAAACAACAGCAGAGCGAATTTTTAATACCCTCTTATGAATTTATTGGGGAAGTTATTGGTTAGCCTTAAGCTTTACTGCTCTCTAGACTATTTCCAATTCAATTTCTGTTGCTTGGGCTGATTCCAAGTGGACATAGCAAGCACGACGAAATATGAGATATGAATTTGTTACGTACATACATAAAGCTGCATTCTCGCTCTGAGCATAAGCCTTCGGCTCTTTTCGTTTTGGCTTCGTGTGCCCCGAACATCGTTCAGAGAGCGATACGATTGACACTCGCAGCTAGCTTAGAGAGTCTATGCAAACGGTCTTCGCATTCACACACACATGCACACCGTCACGCTCAGACATGCAAGCGATGTGCTCAACGAGCACAAAGAAATGGCTTCGGCACGATCGCGAATGTAGTCGTTGAAAGCCGAAGCAATCGGCTTCTCTTTAAGTATTTTCTCAAAGTGTGCGTGAGAGAAATTTATTTGCAAACATTGAGAGACAGTTAACAGCCATTGGCGTGAAAATAGAAAATAATGTGATCTGCTGCATATTAATAATATTTTTAATACATTATTTTTAAATGTAATACATATACTACTTTTCGCAGTAAGTCAGCTTACTGCTATAGTTAAAGTATCCTTCATTAGTTTATTTAAAGTGAATTGCTTGACAACAACGCCATCATCGAATTATGACTCTTGGCCAAAAGCCAAACAACTAAACAGCGTCAGCAACTAACAAAAATCCGCACCAGCACCAAATCGAGCAGCCAAACGACCAACCAGTCAAGCAGTCAAGCGGCTCAGATGGTCAGAGGTTTTCTATTTTTTTTTTTTTTTTTTTTTTTTGCTTTTTTTCTGTGCTGCAAATGTGCCATAATGAAGCAAACAAGCAAAGAAAAAAATCAACTGTAAAGTCAGTGCTTCATATAAGTAGAAGCGCTTAAAGTAGATAAACTCAAGTGCGCTTCAAACTGAATTCTCCTTAAATTAAACTCATTTAGTGGTTTGTACTTATATGAAGCACAGGTCGAAGAGCAAGCTCGTTAATAGCTTTAAAAGTGTGGCAAAAATATAAATATAAAAATATAAATAAACAAATATAAAAAAAAAAAAAAATAAGAAATAATAATCAAAATTTAATAATTAAAAATATGTTTTATAAAATACTTTAATATAATATATATAAAATTATATACAAACAATCAAGAGTTAACTCACTTACATAGAAAAGAGTTTATAGAATTGCATATAAAATATTCAAGCATCAGCCAATAACTTAGTCTCCTACTTGAGTTCAGCCTTATTAAATGTGAATTATAGTCAAGGTTAGTGGTTATAGGGCGTTTGATATATAACTTCAAATTAAATTCCAGCCAAGTTAGACAACACATATGATGCATTGACTGTTCCTTTTATTGAGCTCAAGTATCTATATTAAACTGAACCTGAAGTTGCATAAATTTTAATATGTCAAAAAAAAAATAAATAAAAAATATATCTTCTATAGAAAACAGCAAGTGAAGCGATTGAAGGCAGACTTCAACTTACTAACTTTAAGTCATATTCAAGGTAAGTGAGGCACACTGGGCGTATGACTTTTATGGTATGAACTCTTCCCTTGGCCAGCCTCGAGTTGCTGCCGCAGTCTTAAGCTCTAGCTCAAAGTGAAACCTGCAGTTGGCCAGCTCAACATGGCAATTGGCAATTGGCAATTGGCATTGGCCAAACTGCGCACTTTTGGCCACATGGTCAACGTCGTCTACGATAAAATATCGCAAATCTATGAAGTGCTCCAAATAGCAGAACCCAGCCCAGCCCCAGCCCCAGCCCCAGGCCCAACCCCAGCCCCTGTTTTGGGCCAGGCCAAAAGTGCACTTGCGAAAACCACTCAAAACGAAGAAAAGGAATTGCATTGACGCCATAAATCAAATGGTTATGTGTCAAAGCACATCATAGTGTGGGTGGTCTGCGGTTGCTCAGTCTATAACTCTCGATTTGATTTATGGCACGGGCCAACCGAAATATGGCGTCCCCATTTTTAATAAGCTAAGCGAAATTAAACCTTTTGAAAAGCACCCAAATGCAGCAGCTGAATTCAATGAATTAATAGAAGCTAAATAATCGCACAGCAATTGCTCTATGAATAATGCAATACTCGCTTGGCCATTCACAGCATAAATGAATTAAGACAAAAATTGTGGGCACAAACGACACAAATTGCAATTGAGATATATGTACATACATATGTACATATGTCTGCATGTGTATGTACATAATTTAGATGCTGCACACACACAGACACAACTTGTTGCAGCTTCAATTTGTTATGCGCATACCAAATACATACGAACGCATGCAAGCACACAAATGGAAGAATTTATATGAAAGGGTTATGAAAACATGTATTAAAATGTTTTTGAAATAGTTTTGCATGCTTTTCAATTAAATGAAACAACTTTTTTGACCATTAATAATTCAACGAGCTGCATAAAGGCGAACCGAGAGCTGAGAGCTGAGAGCTGCACACATGAAGTTTCAAGAAAATCCTGTTGCACGTTGTTCTTGTGGCCGAACACAAGTTGCTTTCCACATGACTGCAAAGTGTATACAAAAATTTACCAGTTTCAGCAATGTTATTCCTCTGCCAGCAAACAATTTCTGGCATTTATGAATTCGAATTTGTGGGTTAAGACTAGAGAGCTACAAATCAAAAGTTGATTGTGCTTGGCTCAATTTACTATTAAGCTTTGACTCAAGTGAAACTGACTAAAGTCGAGCCTTAAGGCTGTCTCATGCCTTATCTAATATATAATATATCATGAGTGAAATTTGCAAACTGTAAACGGCTTGGTTTAGCTCTAAAATCCAAGAGTTGTTATCGCATTTAACAACTTGCCTCAATAAAAACAGGGTATAACAAGTGAAATCGTTGCAGTTGAGCATTACTGACTGCATAATACTTGTTCAGCTTTAAAAAAAATATATATATTTCAAGCTGCATAGCTTGAAAATCTTGGCTTAAAAGCTAACTTGGCAAAGGTTCGAGATCTCGACTTGGGTTGTCTGATTGGCCAAGCAAATCTGCAGAAGCTGCAAAGCTAAGAGAGGAAAATATCTAATTAAATAAAATAAATTCTTCAAGCATCTCTCATATATATAGAGACAATCCCCATTCGCCATGCACTCAGCGAGATTACCCAAAAAGAAATTCTCAACAACTCAGTTGAGCCAAGTCCAAGCCACAAATACATATTTCAAGCTTCAAGCTAAGCACACATACATACATGCACACTGAGAGACGCATCGACAGCAGCAGGAGAACATACAGAAAAAAAAAAACAAATATACCTCTTTTCACTTAATGAACGTGTGTAAGAAGCAGCAAATAAAAAACGCAGCAATAAATAAGAGCAACTCGAGTGACATTAAGAGCAAAAAAAAAAGAGCCACTTAAACGAATCTCGCGCAACTTTAACTAAACTAAGTGACCTTTTTATGGTGCACTATAAACGTAATCTGAGTCAATTGTGATAACAACAATCAGCTACAGCTACAGCTGCCCGAGTGGGCCATAAAAAACAACCGACGGCCACTATAACAAAAAAAAAAGAAAGTAAGAAACAACAACAACAACAACAACGAGGAGGAGAACCTGCATTAACAAGCAACAAAACGTACTGTAGATTGCATAAGATGTTGGCTCTTAAAAAGGAAATTTTAAATGAAGCGCAATGCATTTCTGTTCCTCCTCTATTCAGCTCACGCTGTGGCCCTCGCCCTCTGGCTATCTCTTGCTGCTGATGCTGTTCGACAAGATGCTTAAAGGATTACAATTGCATTGAGCAGCAAAAGGATACAATGGCAATGAGCAGGATGAGCTGCTACGCACAATGGAAACTTGTCTCGCAATGCGAAACATTTTAGTTTTGCTTCTTTAAAACTTGTTAAAAAGTCGCTACAAGATGTGTTTGCTTTTCTTTTTCTTCATCATCATCATCATCATCTTCTTCTTCTTCTTCTTCTTCTTGCTCACTAGCCATTTTAATGGCTCAAATTGGCTGAAATAAGCACATGGCCATAACAATGGCCCTGGCCATAATAACAAATGTTCACTATAATTAGCTGCACAGCTTTGTTCCAATCCAACAGCAACTAATCAAGCACTGACAGCTACCCATGTGTGTGTGTGCGCTTCTAAATCCGTGACAACCAACATACGAGAAGCGACAACCGCAGCATTGACCAAGTGGCCAAACACGTTCGTGCCACCCAAAGCCACCCAAACTATTCAATCACACATACGCGCGCTGTTGGCCTAAACCGCCGGCACTAATTTGTTAACATTTAACAGCAATGGCAGCTGCTAATTCCTGCCACAGCAACAACAACTACTGTGCACTCGAAAATTATGCCACGCCCACTGGCAGTCGCCAGCTGCTGCGCCCATTGAGACAGTTGTGCAACAATTTGCAGCCATCGTTACTTTCGCTTAAATAAATATGCAACTTTATCATTCACTCAAATTCATTACGAATAAATTTGCAATTAATATTAAAATTATTCCGATTTATATAAAAACTTTAATTTGTATGACGCTTGAATGAAATTTAGTTGCATAATTATATACATATTGATTGTTGCACATGAACAATAAATCTGTTAAATATTGGCAAAAAATTGATTAAAGTTTTATTTAATCATTGACTCAATGCCAAAATTTAATAAAATTATAAGCTGAATATTGAACTATAAAAATGGTAAAAAAAAACCCTTAAAATCTTTGTTATATTAGTAAATTTTAAATAAACTCAGACTGAAACCTGAAACCTGAAGCTGAGGCCTGAGTCTGAGGCTGAGCCTTGGTCTGAGGCTGAGCCTTGGTCTGAGGCTGAGGCTGAGGCTGAGGCTCATTGAAACTGCGGCCTGAGGCTTATGCTAAGATCTAGGCCTGAGCCTGAGTCTGAGGCTGAGGCTGAGACTTGAAGCTAAGGCCTAAGGCTGAGGCTGAGGCTGAGCCAAGGCCTGAGTCTGAGTCTACTTTAGGCTAAGGGTTAAATCTGAGACTGAGGCTTGAATTGAGGCTTGAATCTGAGAATACGGCCTGACACTGAGGCCTAAGTTTGTGGCTGCAGTCTCTAAGCTTGAGAGATTGAGTCTGAGGCCTGAGTCTGTAAATATATTTTTATTCACTTATACATATTGTAACGGCCTTAGCTGCCATAGTATGGTTACATTTTAAAGCTGAAGTGAATTAAGAATACATTTAATTTTGTTGAATTAATACAAAGGCTTTGTGCACCAAAAATATATTCCCAATCAAAGATGGCCTCACAAAGCTGCAAACTCTGAATATCTTATCCTGTTCGCCTCTATACATACATACGTCAGAATATACTAAATGCTTTATAATAAATTCTTTACATTTTATTTGATACATAATACTACTGAATATATTTCTAACTTAAAGTTTCAGCACAGCTCAGAGAGCCAGTGAGCAGCAGTCCGGTTTGTCAGCAAAATGCAAATGAGTTACAAAAGCAAATAACAACAGCTTGACACAAATTACATGCTAATCACCTTACACATTTTGTAAATCAAATCCGGACAAAATGTACAACAAAATTAAATTTGACCAACACAACACACAGAAAAAAAAAGGTAATTTGGCAAATTGTGTTGCCTTGGCTTTTCATATGGGTAAAATCAACTTGTAATTTGCATAATTTCATTTAAATGCAATACAAATGCGAAATCTCTGATGGCTGACTGACCTTTGAAACGGCTCTCCCCCCTCTCTCTCTCTCTCTCTCTTTCTGTGTGTCCTCTCGCTCTTACGTTTTGGTCAACTGAAGTCCAGAGTTAAAAGCAACGTGTTCCGTTTGTCAAGCAGCCTGACACGCTTCCTGGCATCAAATATGAAATGTATTTACATATAAATATAAAGACAGAAGACGACGACTACAAGTTAAGAAAACCTTCATCCGAGCTGACGTTAAATCAAATTGACATTTAAGCCGAGGCCAATGGGTCAACTCGTGGAATTTGCATAATAAATATGCATTTATATGTACCCACTCTCTCATTTTAACTGTATTATAATTACGATTCAAGAATATGGGCGCAAAAACATTAACACTTGCATACAAAAGTCAACAGCATAAACAATGCAATGCAGAGGGGCAGAGCGGGTAAGGGGCGTGGCAGTGCGCCAAGGCGAATGCTGAGCGCACTTAGCACTTTGTGAGGCACTGGAAACAAAGTTAAATGCACTTACTTCAAAGCCCCTAACAACAACAAATGCTGCGCAACGAGTTGAGCCAAAAAGTACGACCACACACACACTCACACACACACAGAGCCACACCCAAATGGCAACAAGGGAAACCACTTAAAAGCAAAGCAAAGGCAGCCATGTAAATTTCTTTAACTTTTTTTTTTTCACTCATATTTATTTAACACATTTTGCACTAAAAAGCGCCAGTGTGCATATGTGTGTGTGTGTGTGTGTCGGCGCTTGCGTATGTGCCACGCCTTCAAAATTAAATGCTGCAACGCTGTCTGCTTGTACTTCTGCAATTGGATTACATGCCTCGCTCTCTGCTTTTCCATTTACCAACTTTTCCATTTTTCTTCTGTTTGTGCAACGCGCTTTATGCCTGTCTTTCAAGCAACAGAAAATCGTTTCTCTTATGAATTCTTCTCGTTAGCTATGAAGAAGAAGAAGAAGTTGAAAAAAAAAATGAAAATACAAACTGTGAAGGGAAAAGAAAAGAAAATGCGTATGGCGAGGTGCTTGACATTTCAAAGAGCCTTCGCATAGAGCAGGTGGCATGAGACTCACTGCAACAGACAATGGGATCAACAGGAGTCTGGATGGGTGTATGGCTGTGTAGCTGTGTGTGTGTGTGTGTGTGTGTGTGTGTGTGTGTGTGTGTATGTCCCATCAATTAAAGAAAGTTCATGAACAGCTCTTTGTAGTTTATAAGCAGAGCAAAGGCAAAGTAGAGCGCAGGCAACGTCTGTCTGATAAAGCAGTCGACTATGACGTTAGCTTTCGCATCTAATTTGAATGGAAATTGAATTCTATTAATTTACATTCGAATTTAAGAAAGTATGCAAGCATAAAAAATATACTTATAAATTTATATATATATATACCTATATTCATTTTTTTTTTTACTTTCCCTCATATGCGCTGCCAATTAAAATTACAATTCCCAGTAAGGTCCTTAGGTCATAAAACCAATTAGCCGCGCTTCAGCGACTGTCAGCTTTACTCAGCTTCAGCTTTGCTTTTGGCAAATACTTTAAGGAATTTAAGAGACCAAGCAATATGCAGAAAAGAATATTGAAAAAAACAGACACAAATGGCCACAAGTTGCAGCCAGCAGCTTGTTGCAACGAGGCTTCAACATTGAAAAGGAAATTTCGTTTTTTTTTTTCGCTTTGGCAACTTCTACGGACAGGATTTGCTTGGGATTGTAAATGAGTTAGGGTTGCTTGTTGATTATTTGGTTTGACCAATTGCAACTTATTCAATTTGCTGCAATTAATATTGACCAAATGACAGTTGGAGAAATTGACAGTAAATTCTGTTTGTTTGTTTGTTTGCTTGTTTTTTTTGTGGCTTCTATGAAAGTAATTAAAAATTTTTGTAGTGTAAAAATTGTGCTCGTTAAAATAAAAACTTTTATTTGATAATTTATGACGTTTTGTGTGCGCGCTGCGACGCTGCGACGCTGCGACGCTGCTGGAAAACTATGTAAAGCATAGTCCTTGGTGGATTGGGGGATGGCTTGTAGTGGGGGTAGTTAGCGGGTTGGACACAGGACACGGGACACGCACAAGATGCCGTCGGAAGTCGTCGGAAGCGCGCACAAAAAATTCAATTAAATGCTCAAGTGCTAACCACGAAATCTACAACGTTGCCGCTGTCAGTATCAAACACACACACACACACACATACACACCAATACTAATACAAGCACACACATACACACACCCATACATACAGCGAGTTAAGATGCCACCACAGAGACATTCATTGTGCGTTTTTGGGCGGCTCGGCTGGCATCAAGGACGACCCCAGGCGGAAATGGAGACCAATGTGAATGGGCATGTTAAGGGAGAGAGGTAGGGGGGCGTGGTCACAGCTGGCAGCCCATGTTTGCAAGTGTACTTGCGTTGAGGAATTTAATTACCTTGCGGTCGTACCATAATTTTTGAAGAGCTGTGACCGCGCCAACGTCTATGGACATATTTTGCAACTTTTTCTACCTTCAGCATTTTCCTTTGACTTTTTGTTAGATTTTCATCACATTACCTAAGATTACATTGACACTTAGCCCACGTTTAAATTAAAAAGAATGAAAGAAGAAAAGAGAAAAATGCCGTTGGTGTCGAGCAACTCTGAATTCTGTTTAAAGAAATTAAATGAATTATTTGCCGCATAAATCTAATAAAAATTCTTAGCAGCAGGGTAGTTAGACGGTTAGTCAATAGGCTTAAATTTAATTAATTATGTGCATAAAGAAAAGCTTTAAATATGGCCAAAAAGCAAATATGAAAAGATGAGAAAAACAGCAAAACCTTAAACTCAAACGGAAAAGTTGTAGAAGAAAATTTCTGCAGCTTTGCCATTTGATTGCAGTTGAAATAAGTTTGTGACAAAAGCATAGTTCACATTGCTAAAATACCACCAACTTAGTAAGCCATTTAGACTACGTTTCAATAGTCACACACACTCACACACACCCACACACATTGAGCTTAGCTCGTAATGCTCTTGGCAATCGCTCAAAATGCTGTTTGCAAATGCAACCAAAAAAGACGAACCGCCAACGCGTTTTTACTTACCAAGTTTTCTATGTATGTAGCTGGTTTGCCCTTGGCCCGTGCTGCTCGGTTGCAGGATGGGAAACGCACTATCGCATGGCAAATTGGTTGATAACAATGAGGAGCCACGCAAACAGCAGTCAAATGGCGCTGAGCAAAGCAGCCAAACCAACAAACCATTCAAAATCAAACTAACTAAGTTTTCCACCAGCTCAGGCTAAAGGCTAAAGGTTGCGGCGGCTGCCGGGCTGAAAGCTAGAAGCTGGTAGCTGAAAGCTGGCGGTTGCCTGTCCAAATGTTGTGGCATCTGCCAGCCAAGGCTGCTGCGGCAGCAGTCAAGTCAGCAGCCATGGCAGGAGTTGCAGCAGCAACGGCACGTGCCAAAAAACGAGCCAAAGTGCCAAAGTCGTTTGCCAAAGCAGCATCCACACACTCACAAAATGCGTTCCATTGCCAGTTAACTAAAATTTGCAGTTTTCCTTTATTCTCATGTTTGTGAATACCCTGGATATTGGTAGATATATGTTATTGAGTGGTGTGAGAGCTGTTGTAATTGGTTATTAATGTCAAGTTCTAATAACTATAATCTCTTGATAAACAGCGCAAATGTATGGGGTTATAGGGTATCAAAGAGTTGTTGCATAGTCACATATACAATCATAATCTTTTTATCACGAGGAAGAGTAAACTGATAGATAGTATAGTTGAGAGGAGCAACTGTGATGCAGTTTAGATATATTCATAGTAATTTTGACATTAAAATGAGTGAGGTTATTAAAAACGTATGCCTAAAGTAAACTGAAATAGTTTAGCTTTATGAGAGAACTTTACGTTTCCAAAGGGGATTCAATTGGCAAATTACGGCTTCTTCTCTCTGGAAGCAACAGTTAAACGCGAGTGTGTTCGTCTCTGTCTTCAATGTCTTCAAAGACCGTGCTGAGAGTGGAGAGTGCGCTATATGCCGGCTCTAAGAAATTCATAATTTGCTCAAATAAGCATGATACTCTTATTGATCTTACTAAGCCACTCACATGACCTTCACACCATATTAATGCGAAGGTAAGTAGAGCAACAGGCAAAGAGCTGTGCTAGCATTTAGTGAAGAGTACAGAGATGTGAATATAAATATGCTGAAGGGCATGTTCTAGGCGACATTAGCTAAGCTAATCATATATATACAAATATATGCACAAACTGATTTCATTTTAGCTAACAATTCTTAATTAAAATACAACTAAAAATATCTCAAATATATCAATTGTCAATATTTTATATGCGCTGCAATATGTTCCACCTCCACTGGGTATCACCTCGTCGCATACACCCGATTTCGCAAATCTTTGAGCTGTGCTACAAAATTTGTGTCAAACATTTACATTGTGCTGAGCTGTGGGTGGGTGAGCAGTTGATTTGGCTGATCTGTTTGCGCCCTTTAGCCGCGATTGTTGCTGTTGTTGTTGTTGTTGTTGTTGCTGCTGTTGTTGTTGTCATTGTTGTTGTCATTGTTGTTGTTGTTGTTGGGAGTCATCAAAACGCATGAAAATGTTTAAAGTTTTGCTTTTTAGTTAGTTTTCGACTCGTTTCGACTGTTGGTTGAGTGGTTTGGGTGGCTTAGGTGTGTGTGTGTGTTTGTGTGTGTGTGGGCTGTGGCATAAATCCTTCAGCTTTGAACTTTTTTGTTTAAAACTTGTTAATAACAATTCGAGCGGCGAAACTTTTTTACAATTTTTTCCTATTTTTCCACAGCTCTGCTAACACACTCTCCAGCTCTCTTTCTCGCTCATCTTCTATATATGTATATACATATATTTTCGAAAAATGTTCAGCCATTTGAGTTGTTATTGTTGTCGATAGCCGTGTTGTTGCTGTTGCTGTTGTTGTTGTTGTTGTTGTTGCTATTGTCGCTCCCGGCGCACAACATCCAAGGCTCATTTATCACAATGATGAAGTTGCAGAAGCGTGCGCCGTGTAGCAGGATACGAGTCTGGCGGTATGACGCCCTGTCATGCCAAGTATTCGATATTCAGGCTTTTACTTTAATCATAAACTGCTATCCACACACACACACACACACACAAACACACTCACACCAACACACAGAGCGTCTCAGCCAAGCATGGATTCTTGAAAAATGCAAAACATGTTGCCTTGTCAATGCTTTAGTCTTTCTGCTTCCTGCACCCTCGCAGCTCCCCTCGTGCATGCTGCATGCAGTTGTTAACAACTTCAATTGCGTTGATGATTTTGTTTTTAAGTGCTTGTTCCATGCACCATGTTGCCTGTCATCTTGGTTTGTCACAGTTCTCTCTGTCGTCTCTCAAATCATCTACTCAATATATATATATATATATATATATATTACTTTTCTCTCTTTTTATGCATACTTATGACACTCGCCAATCCGGGTGGGTTTGAATGGCAGCGACATGTTTATTGTTTTGCTGCTGCAGCTCATAAGACCTGAAGTGGCTTAGGTCTTGTATGCATATTGCTCAGCTGGCTGACTTTTGATATTATTGCTGCCAAAGTTTATTACAGTTTCTTGAATCAGTTATTAACTTGTTTTGTTACCTGCAAATACGGCGCAAATATAATTGTAAATATGCCATAAACTGCAGCTACCCCTGCTGCCGCTGCTGCTGCTGCTGCTCTTAATTTATTGATTAATTTCAGTACATAAATAAAGACTCAAATTTAATTTTGTCCTCTTCAATTTGACTGCACTCAAAAGTCATTTATCACAACCAACTATTTTGTCATTTTTCTAAAAAATGAGTTCAAGTGGGCGCAACTGACTGCATGATACTCGTTAATATAGAAAATGAGTTGATGCTAAATGTTATTTGTCTCTTACTGAGGTCAGTGAAGAGCAAAGAATTGTGATCTGTGATAAGAAATATCTGATAGGAAATATCTGTCGTTGGCGTTGTTTATATTTTTTTAAATCAATAGAACATTATATCTTTACTTTATCTTAAGCTTCAATGATTACCAAATGCCGGCTAAAATTAATTTCTTTAGAGCAAAAAGAATTTCAGAGACAACCAATATGCTCTGCTTTCACCTTCAGAGCATGTTTTATGTTCGCTTTCAAAAAAGCGCAAAAAAAAAGTAGAGAACGAGAAATGCCGAAAATGTCCATTAATAAACGACAATTAAAATGGGTTCAAATCACGCTTTGATGCTGCCCGCAGCTGCCAGTGCCGAGGCACGTTTTTTTTATTAATTCACAATCGTGAAGCGGCAACGCAAGCTGCGTCACACTTCTTTTTCCCCCTTATATTTTCACAAAATTGATGACCTCATGACCTCAGTAGCAAAAAAAGAAGTTGAAAAAAAAAACAAGTAAGAAAGCGAAAATAATGTGCAATCAAGTGAAGGCCAGCGGCAGGGCATTGTCTGGCCATTGTTTGGCACTTGGGTTAAGATGTTTCAGAGTATTTATTTGGGTAAATTCTTTAAAGTCAACGCGTGCTTATCAACGGCTGCCCGAACGGTGTGGCAGCTCAGAGAGAGTCGTCCTCTCTTATCATTGTTGTTGCAGCCCTAAGCCTTACAAATTCTTTATTAAGATGTTTAACCAAAAGTCGGTTTTTGGTCTCTTGGTGTCTCGGTCTGTTGCCTTCAACAGCAAAAAATTGGGCCAAATAAATGAGCAAATATATAAAATGATTTTCATCCTTTTGTGTGCTTTGCGCCCAAAATGGAGAGAGAGTGAGTGAGAGAGAGAGAGAGAAGGAGAGAGAGGGAGACAGAAATGGCTGTCAGACATATGTTTATATGCTCGAATCGGCGCTGGGTCGATCTGGGCGGACTGGGCTGGCTGGCTGAGCTTTAACAATTTGCTCATAAGCCCCAACAGCGCACAAATATCGAAAACTAATTTCATCAAATATTTACGGCTCATAATAAATCAATTTGCACTTTGATGCCCAGTGCAAAGAGGAAGCTGCAGCTGAATGACGAACCACAAATGCACTAACAAAATATAAATAATAGAAGTCAGAACTGAGTAGCAGCAGCGAGGACATCTAGGTAATAAGAGGCTAGAATCTAAGCTGCTTTATGAACCTTTCAATATTTTCCTTCCCCTATTTCTATTTTATTCATTAATTTTGTTTTTCATTTTCTTCTTCAATTTAATCCTTTCCCTTAAAAATTAGTATCTAAACAACACAATTTGATCAAGTATAATAAACCCAGTCTCTTTTGGTCAATGGCTGAATGAAGTTCTATAAGTCTCATGTTAGTTAATCTAACAATCTTGAATTCAATAAATAAATGAGATGCCTCTCTCTCTCTCTCTCTCTCTATCTACTCTCTATAGTCTTCAAGTCAACTCTCTTGGCATTACAATAATCAAAAATGCAAAGCAACTCGCATTCAGTTAGAGTATATTTAGCCATTCAGTCGCACGCACATAATTAAATCAAGCATACGCAACGCGGACCAATGCGTTACGTGTATGAGGCAAGGTGACGTCATAAATTTTGCTGCTGGTCGCTCTGGCCGCGCTTTGGTTGCGCTTTGGGCCATAAATCAAATAGGCAAAGCCAATACAATGCGAACACCTGCAGCTGCAGCAACTGTTGGCTAAACAAAAAAAAAAAAAAAAAAAATAAGTAACAACAGCAAAATTTACAATTATAAATCAGTGAGCGGGCGTGGCTAAAGCTCCGCTTGACCTGCGGCTATTTGCAATGCGCTGACGCACTAATTTGGCCCCTTTGGCATATTGACGGATTGATCAATATCAATAACGGCATTAAGCGTGGCAAGTATTTAAATGCATTCGACTGACAAACGCCATCAATCGAATCATTAGCATCAAAGTAAATTTACGTTTATTGATATTAGCCGCGAGCCAACGGCCCAGCCGGCCAACTAGCCAACTGGCCATAAGTCAGCAATTGGCCAACAAACTATATATACATATATAGAAATTGTAATTTGTATAAAAGGCAGTGCAAGGCGTCTTCGCCGCTGGCCAAAGTCAGTTTGAATGTGCTTTCGGCCCAATGTATGCAAAATACTTGCACGTAATTCCTTTTGCTCGCTCGCTGCACAACTTATGCAAATGCCGGACTCGGAGTTTGAGGGCGCATCGGCTCTGCCTCTGCTTCTGTCTCAGCCATCGCCTCTGTCAAGCAGAAAGCAAAGCAGTTGCTTTTACGGCGCAATGCATATTATACAATATATATGTATATATATAGTTATATACATATATCTGTATAGAGTGCTAGTCCAAAACGTATCTCTGTGTGGGAACAGCTCGAAGTTTGCTCTTCTCTCTCATATATATATATAGGAAAATTGCATGTTTCACTGCAATGAAAACAAATCGCAAAATTACCATAATCAAAGCATAAAAGGGGATTTTTCTTTCTTTCTACAGATGCCACACTCACTAACTCTCTCTCTCTCTCTCTCCATGTTGCATTCACAATTGTCTTGTTGTCACTGTTAGACAAAGGGAAATTTTGCAAAGTTTCGCCCAAAGTTTCCGACACAAATATCTCTAAGTAATTGGCCTCGTTTGTCGTTTGTCCAACAAATAAAATAAAAAAAATAACAATAAAAAATAAAAAAAATATGAAGAAAAACTTGCAAATTCAATTTTGAAATCAATATACCCGATGGCATAGCAATTGATGCGAACATTTCACGAATTGTTTCCCAAAAAGTTTCTAGCGTTGCGGTTATTGGCTAACTGAATGCAATGCGTGGCAATTTATATCGAAATGTGAATAATGAATGCGCATTTCAGAAGAGCACTTGGCCCAGACAAATGAAGCGAATTGTTATACTTGAGATATCTCAAGAAACATTAGAAGTTTGCACAAGTCGTAATCGATCTATATAGTTGCCGAAATGGTACTGAGACGAGGGAGTAAGGCTGTGCAGACGAAAGTTTTCTATATTTGACATAACATGGATGCCAAATTGAAAGGAAAATAAATATTTACTTATTTCTAAATTAAGAAATTCTGAAAGCAATTAAATATGTATATCAAATAAAACACATTAACAAAAAGTATCATATTGTGTAAATCGAAACTTCACACATAATCCAATCAGAATCGCATTGGGTAAACGACCAACTGCATCGGTTCTTCAACGAGCTCAATTGCGATCGGAGAGAAACTTTTTTTCACTCTCTGTTCTCTGTTCTTCTCTCTATTGGTTGAATTTAATGAAGCAATGCAGGTATGCATGTAAAAGTTTTCTTTGCTAAGCACATCAAAAGCATGAGTGTGAGTGAGTGCATGTGTATATGAATGTGAGACGCTCAACCGAAATCCAAATTGAGAGCGAGTGAGTATGAATTGGTTTTCGGTTAATTTCGCGCGCAAATTGTAAAATATGAAACGGTCAACTGCTACGATATGTATTCAGCTAAATTGCCAATAATATATCATTATTAATGTATTTATTAATTAATTTATCAAAGGCATTTAGCTTGCTTTTGAAATTTAACAGTCAATTCAACTCATACACAATCCACAAAGTCCACACACAGCAATAACGCCAGCTACACTCGTCTATTGCTAGATGGCGCTGCTCAGCATGGTTCGTGTCTTCACTAAACATAGTTTATTAGAAATTTCTATTGAATTCCAAATTTATTTCGCATAAATAAAGAAACAACTGTTTTTTGTTTGTTTGCAATTTTGTTTCAGTTTATATATCAAAATGACTACTATTATCTAAAATTTGAGACTATAGACGTTAGAATTTTTGAAATAAAAGCAAATATCAACTGGAAGACAATAATTGACATCGATATGTTACGGGCACAACTACAATTTACGACTATGGACGCAACACAATATGACGATCTAATAGCTAGGAACACACAGGAGACGAATCTAAAATTACAAATCTAGGTACAATTATTGCTTCGCGGTTGTTGTCGCTATCGTGAAATTCGATTAGGAATACATACATATGTTCTATTGCTATTTGTTTTGCTTATCTCTGCTTTGACAGGCTACCACGCCCATTTGGGCGACACCTTGTCAAAGTTCCACTCATCGGGATGGCCCTCGTGGTTGTTGCCATCGTCTACACTGCTCATCTCAGACCATTTGAAAGGCCCGCTGCCAATCCTTCGCATCGCAATGGCCCTCATATCATTTCGCACCGGCCGCCGTTCGGAGATCAGCTCCAGCTCAGCCAGAGCTGCGGCATCGTCTATCGTCACACTGAGACGCTCGTCGCCAATGGCAGCGGGCGCAGCCTGATCCGCCTGATTGGCCCGATTCTTTGCCACCTGGATGTCGGACTCCTCTAGCGAACGGGCGTGCGCATGCTGCAGCCGCAGGAAAATGGGTCCGGCAAAGGCATGATAGTCGCTCATGCCAAGCCGCGCATTGTAGGAGAAAAGTTTCAGGTCTATGTTGCCATAGGCAATGGACTCATCTCCCAGCAGATCACCGCGAAAGCCGTGATTGCGCAAATACTTGTCCACAGCCTCCAGATTGGTCAATTCGGCCTCCTCAGCTGGCGTCATTGTGTGATCCTCGCTGTAGTTCTCACGCGAGCCGCCGCTGGCCTTCAGAATCTCATCGAAGTAGGGCACGCCGTTGGCCAGCCAGGTAGAGTTGCCGGCCAACAGGAAGTTCTGCGTGACATCCTTGCTGTACATCATGCCCGGCAACTGCTCTGCTATCCACACCATATTCTTCAGCTGATCATGACGCTCGCTGATGGCCGCATAGTCCTTCTCATTCACTGCCACCGGCGCGTCGTCGTGCTTCTCGTCCGCATCCAGGGCATTGTACAGATTGTCCTGGGTGCCCAGCTTATTTAAGTCGACAGTGATCCACTGCTTGGCACCCGTAATCGGATGCCGGGCCATGGCACGCGCCCAGGTACGTCTGTTTTGAGCAATGCGATTGGCCGCCATGACGCGGGCCACAAGTGGCACCATATTCTCCACGTCCACGGTCTTCCACATGGTCAGATTCTCGTTTCTGATGCAAACGCCGCCCACAATGGACTGAACCTGCCGTCCCTTGACCACATAAAAGTCGTCGGTGGAGCCAACGATGCCCGGGTAACCAGTGAAGGTGATGTCCGCACCGGGCACCGTGTTGCTGCGCGTATCGGGTAAGAAGTGATAGTGGAACTTGTAGCGCTTCTGTATGCGCAGCATGGATGAATAGCTGCCCGCCGTGCTGTGGCCGAACAGCAGCTGCAGCATCTGCGGCGACTCCTCCTGGCGCAGCAGCTTCGTCAGCATCGATGCGCTGGGCAGAAAGAAGTTCTTGCTGCCCGCCTCGACGGTGCCGTTGCCATTGGCCAGCACATAGTTCTCATAGTAGACCTTCAGATCCTGAATATCAGCTGCAGCATTCATTAGCAGAAAATCAGACAATGGAATTTCCTCCTCCAGATCAGAGCGAGCGCGTGTTGCGCCACGTATATAGCCCGTCTCCATGCCCTCCAGCTGATTGAGCACCAAATGCACCTGATGCCAGTAGTGATCGTGCTCGGCCTTGGCCGCTGCCTGCTCCTTCAAATGCTCGTAGTTGCGAGTCAACAGCTCGCGCAGCCACTCGCAGAACTTTTCCGAGCTCTCATCGCGTTCGCACGACGATGAAATTGTGCTGCAAAGCGAGTGAAGAGAGAGAAAGAGAGAGAGAGCAATTAGCAGCTGTAGTTATATGATAGACGAGAGTCAAACTTACTTCGCCCACTGATTGTAGATGTTCTTCCAGGTCAGTGAGCCCTCCAGTATGCCAGCTGCATAGGCCTGCACCCAGTCTGGATAACTGCGCTGCGTTTCTACCTCAATTTGTGCCCAACTGCAAGGAATTCGCATAAGTTAGCTAATATGCGATTTAGCTTAGCCTTCGATCGTACTCACCCATTCTCATAGACAGAGTCCTTGTAGCATATTCTAGCCACACCCTTGGGTATGTTAACCAAGTCGTTTTGCTGCTTCCAGTTCTCAATTTGAAAGCCCACCTTCTTCGTCCAAAAGGCGGTGGCACAGTAGGTGCCATCGTATTCGGGTCGATCCATATAGCCGATAAAGAATGCACCGATCACCAGCAAACCGGCGCCGATCAGTATATACGTCCCTATACGCGTCTTCTGCCATGATGCACCAACGACTTTCAGCATTGTACCGTCCGTCTTGAAGCCGCTTTCAAATCAGATATCTTATAAATATATGTATGTATATGTGGTCTTTGCAAGCTTATTCCTGGTTAACTCTACTCTCGGGGCGAAACGGTCTGTGATGCAAGTGTGCGGCTCACTCGGCTCGGCAATAGTTGAGGTCGGCGCGTGCCGCGTAGGAGTGGCCCAGTTTGATGGCAATCACTTGGCCAATAGCGCCAGGATGCGAGTCCTGCCTCCTGCTGCAGCTAATGCTGCTGCTGCTGCTGCTGCTGCTGCTATACTTCACGGTGGCCGCGCTATAAAGCGTAACGGCCTTTTGGTTCATCGGTGTTGTCGGTGTCGGTGGTTCAATGGAAAAGTGAATATTTCCAAAACAAAAATGCCAAATGCCTGATCTAAATGTGTGTGTGTGTGTATGTGGGTGTGGTGCAGGTGGTTGCTTATGGGCGTGTGTGGTTGTTGTTGCCTACTTGCTGCTATGTCCAGTAGCAGCAGATGCGATAAATGTATCTATGAAGCGTTCAAACTATTTCAATTTACATAAGTTCAAAGTTTATCCCTAGAAAGAAAATAGATGCGAAAAGGAAATATTTTAATACATATTAAATTCACATATATAAGAGATCTTGGCTATATAAAAACATATTTGCAAGGCATTTCTCCATGACGTCGGCGCGCGTATTTAAATGAAAAGAACGCACAATATTATTCGCTCAATCTAAATATTTACACAAAGCGCATTTGCTGCTCAATAATAATAAACAATTTGCCTTTATTTCAGTTCAGTTTGTAATTCATCTCAATTTGATTTTATTTTGCTGGAATTTCGTACTGTAATTCATATTCAGTCAAGAGAAGCCCATTAAAATGCCGCAATTTGTCCAACTAAATGTGAACTTTGGCCACATTTCCTATTTCTCTCTGCGAGTAAACATTTTAGAAATTCTTGTTTTATTTTTTTATATATTTGCTTTATGATCCGAGTGGATCTAGATTTGGCAAACTTTTATGGCACTCACAGCTCGCCCACCTGTTGCAGCTGTGTGTCCATATAATTATCTTTAGCATATGATTTCATAAATTAGCCTAAGCATAGCAAAGTCCAGCTTAATAAATGTATAAACTTAATCAGTTGGCTTATGTAATTACCGCCCACTTCCATTTCAATAATATCTGTTTTGAGCAGCTGAAGGCCTTGTAAGAGCAAAATATAATGGTTTGTAATTAGAATTGTGAATCGAATTGAAATCAACTTGTGCAACTGTTTTATAGAGATAAACAAATTGCGCATACGCCCAGTTGCTCGTTCTATTTTCGACATATCGGATATAGTCGGGCACGTGGAATTATTTGATGTGAATATCATGTAAGCAAATGAATTCATTCGATTTTCTACTTGTTGCTTTCTATATATATAATATATATATCGAGTGTTTACATCCATGTTTCTGTCAGCTATGAAATGCCAAATATTTTGCAGAACCAAGCAACAATCAATCAAGGCATCAAACGCAATTAAAGCTCTTTTAATATAATGCAAATATTTGGCATTTGCCAAGAGATTATGTTGAAAATTTCTCTGGTATTTGTTTATATATAAGATCATTAAACACTATATATAAATTCTACTATATGTAGGATTTTGGCTCTCAGCTCTTAGTTCGCTGTTTTTAGTCTCTTAGTTCTTACCTTTTTTGTTTCCCGGGTCCAGGAAGCTTAAATATCCCAAATCAACCCATTTGAAGTACTGCAAAGAGAAAGAGCAATAAAAAAAAAAAGTTAATAAAATAAATTCCAATGTTTAGTCTACTGTAAATGTATATGAAGAGGCGGCGCCTCCCAGACATGCAAATCACTTGCTCAACATTTTTTGTGTTTGTTTTCTTAATCCAGTTTCGCTGGACGTCCAGACTTTGTTTATGTAAAATATTTATGAAAACTTTGCGCACGCGCACAAGTTCAACGATTTTGACTTGTTTGTTTTTTTTTTTTCATATTTCTTTGTTTATTTATTGAGATGAAATATGAGTTGTGGCCAGTTGATTGGTGGTCTGTGGCAGCTAAGTGGCCCTGGCGACACTTGAATTGGAGCACAGGCCACTTGAATTGATGTCTTGTGATGTTAAAGCTCAATTGGCCTGAATGACAACTAATCAAACGAGCAGCTGCTGCCTTTTGAGGTCTATTCACTGCTAGACAAATTCACCTGAATGAGCTAACGAAAAACTTGAGTATTACAACGAAATTAAGCAGTGATCGGTTAGACTCTATTACAGTTAACACTTGAACAAATTGCACATTATAAATGATGTTTTAGTTACGCTTTCGTATGGGGTTTGCAGTTAAAGTTAAAGTTGAATTTTAAATGACTTTAGCTAAATTAAACTCTTTAACTACTTTTGCATATGATTAATTGCATTTATGTCAGGTTCTGGGTAACCCCCATTTAAATTAATTGCCTTTTTGCACTTTACTTCATAGAGCCTGTCAGAAAATTGATCAGCTGACCTGTTTTTAAAATATAAATACACATATTCAGCCTTCATTTTCACTTCATTTCGCTAGAAGTCATTAAGAATGATGATTTCTGCATAAATTTCATATGTAACTGTTATCGTGTGAATCACGAGGTATTTAGCTGTGACTTTCCCTGAACTATAGTTCGCATTGGTTATTTGCTTTGTGCAGCTAGCCGATATGAAATTCATTTCATTTTCGTTTCACTTGCGAAAATAAACAAGTGAAAAGCAGCTGCAGCCAATGGAAGATCATGCAATGTCTATGTCGGTCCGATAAAGTCGTTTCTTACTATTGTTTATACACATTAATGTATTGTATACCCTGGGCAACACGAGTAAGGCGAGTTTGTTAATGTGTGTGGAGGCGTTGCCGAACCCACACAAAAATTATTTTCAACTTTTCATTATAAATCGGTCTATATCTATCTAGAGAACTTTTTATTAGCTTGACAATCCTTTGAGATTTTATTTGCGAAACCTTCTCCACTTCCACAAATAATTATGATTGGCATCAGTTGGTTACCGGGCATTTCTCAGTCTGGCATACTCGCCAATCACATTCTATCTTGTTTTTATATTTCTCTGACCAAATTGATTTGCATTGTAAACGTAAGATAAAGTGAACAGCGTCAAGGCCAGAAGAATCTGTCAATCAAGCAGCTGCCAATTGCACGTTGAACTAGTCAAAATTCTAGCCAAGTGTAAACCCTCTAGTTAAGTTGGCCAATGACGTCAATGGCAAGTGTGCTAACGTAGCCTTCTAATGCCTAATAAGCTTAGCCAAATGTTTGACGTCTATTTTTTCTTATTTTTCCCTAGAAAGCTAACTGAACTTAATTAAGTTTTATTATCGTTATCATCTCTTGTTTGTGCAGCACACAACAAAGTTGAGCTTGTGGTACTTTTTTTTTTATTGTATAATTTTTGCTTAGATGTGGCTGATTTATAGAGTTCAATGTGCGCATTGCAGTAATTCAACTAAACTAGATATTATATAGATATTGATATTTCATATGATATGCCTTGGCAACTGCATCAAATTTTTATTCTTTCCAGCGATTTGTCAGCTCAATCAATCAACTAAGGCAACTGTAAATAATTGACTTAGTCGATAGCAAAGTAGTCTAAATATGTCCAGATAGAAGCAACGCTGTTTCCTGAACTGAAATACTATATATATATATTGAAATATTGATAAGATTACAGACATCCACATATATTGTACAAATATTTAGATATGCTCTTGTCAGTCTAGACACACTTGAATCAACTGAGAGTGGCTAAAATTCCATGGGAGCTATTTAATAAATGTTTACCTAGAACTTTCCTCAGATAAACAAAATCAAAAATGCCTATGATTTACAGGCCCATTCAAAATTTGGAGCTTTTGTGCTAACTGTACATATTAGTAGAACACTCGAATAATTCACTGTTATGCTAAATGGTTCTATCCACAAATCAAGTTCTATATGCCTGCACCCCCCTTATGATAAACAGTAATAAATTAAATATGTATACAAATCTGAAATAATGGAAAACATTTATGAAAATAATCATAAAAATACTAAAAATTTTCCTATCAATAAAAATCATGAAATAGCTAATATTTTTTAAATAATTACTGTACTAAAACAACAAAGAGCGGCCCACTTAGCTAACTGTGTACACAAAACCAGATGGGGAAGTATTACGAGGCAGTTCATGTATCCGAAACGTGATGGTAACCTCAAGCAGACAGCAGATCATCTGGTGGTAACGCGTCTCATACATAATTCAATAGCGGCCATTCACTTGGCAACAGTTGTTACTCCAACGACCTGTCGCTGACGTGGGAACCTCAATTTATGCTGAATGAAATGAGCTTAGCTAGCATAAATATGCAAACTCATGCGAAATATTGTAATACAGGCAAACATACGGATCGTATCGTATCATATCGGTCAATCAATTGCGCTTGGCCGCGGTCACTCGATGCAACGGGGGAAAAATCCGCTTAGCCGAGCCGCTGCCACGCGCCGCCCGTTGATAAACTCAACGAAATTGTAAACTTGCTGGCAGACAGCTTAGCCAGCTAAAAAGGAAAACTGAGTCTACTCAAACTGAGTAGACTCAAAACTGAGTCTTTCAGTGAACGACTAGCCAGATACCCTATGCGTCGCCTTAAGCCACTTTATATTCATATGCTTAAAGGTTAGCTACATATAGAATCTAAATCTTAAGAGGTCTCCTGCTCCCCACAACAGCAATATACCCTGTTCACATATTCTCAGCGCGTTCATGGTATCAAAAGTGTAATAAAAAACTGCTACTGCAAATACAATTTCAGCGAGAACTGTCGCGACAACTGATTACTATTTCAATTTATATCAGAATCGTCGACATTATTGTTTAGAAATAAGTCCAGACGTCGCGACGACTGCGCAGTGCTGGCACACGTGGCAAAACAGTTATTCAACACATGCAGTATACTGGCCAGATCACTGATCAGTGATCTACTGATTTCCCAGCTATTTGGCAAGCATTTCAAGAACGCATGTCGCGTGATTAACAACTTATAGCAGCTATATATATATATATTGGCTCTGATTGAAACACGCAATTAACAGATCTCAGCTGAGATGTTATTGATGATGATGAAATGCTAATCAGCCTTTCAGCTACTATAAGCAAAAGGTTCATCAAAGAACAATCGACTTTGACTTTGTTGTAGGAATTTTATATGAACGAAAGATTTTGTATATAGATAAAATTTATAATGTATAGAATAATAGTTCATTAATATTTAATAGTTCTGGCATACAAGTGAATTTTATTTTTTGTTTTTTTTTTCGATTTATCGCAGCTATTTCCGCGAATAAGATTTCTAGACATTTTTCACTAGAAAGTAAAAATATGAAAAAAAAACTTTGATTGATATATTTAATTCAAAACTAATTTATTTATAGCACAGAACAGCTGTTTTCAGTGCTATTACTTAGTCAATATAAAAACTTTCTGTAAAATCCTGCAAAGCTCTTTATGACTAGCCGTTGCAGTTCATTTACCTTTATGAATTTGATGTCCACATCAATTTAAAAATTCCTTTAGATACACGCAGCTGTTGCTCATACACCAAAGAATATTTAACAATTTCCAAAATTATATGATTTATTTAAATATATAATATTTTTTTTTAATTTATTCTTGGTTATTCCAAAACGTAAATCGATCAACACAAGAACCGGAAAAATCCGCCAGATATTAAATATATTGTATGTGATCGCGCTTCTTAGAAGATAATAACAACGTCAATGCGCAAGAAATTGTTGGGTGAAAATGAATTTTCGCGCGATCTGAACCGATTGCCTTGACGCTTCCACCTAAACTGAATGCGCTCGAAATTTTTTGGCGAGCGAAACGAGCGGCAAATTCGACAAGCGATTCGTATTGAAATTGCACAGAGCAAAGCTATTCTATTGAACTTGGCCGCCCGTCCACGACCCTCGAACGAGATCCATTCCGTCCGTAGAGCATGTCAGATTGTGCGCCATAGCCAGCCATTGGGCACGTGGCAGGTGTTGCTGCATATCTCCAACTATGAGCTAATGCATACAAAGTCAGAGCATATTAATATGACGAGCTATGCATTTATCAGTTGAGGCTAAGCAACAGCGCACGTGACCATCTGCCAAGAGTCGAGAACTCACATTTTCATGCCACAGCGCATTTTTAATGGAGCATTCAGCTAAATACCCTGTACAACCAAAGTAAACAAGAGTATATGAGCAGAGAGTGGGCATTATTTATACGAAACAATAAGAAGTGGGCGTTACTTCTATATACTTTTTGATGTGAAGGTCTTTGTGAATGATTTGAAGATTAATTGCAGATTTTAGCTTTCATCGAATTAATTTTTATATATATTGATTTAAAAAACTTTAAGACTCAGTGCTGCAAACTGTATTTGTTTTATGATTTCATTTCCCAGCCTATTAAATTGAAGATCTCTGTAGACTGCACTCTGAGCATCCCTGTAGATGTGCCGTATGCGAGCTCTGCTACAATTAGGTCAAAAATGTCTTTTAAGAGACATCAAGGTCTCTTCAGAATCTACTTTGATATATGTATATGTATATATTCACATATATCGAAGCAAATTCATATAAATAGTAATATAGTTTTCGCCAATTGCTTGGCTTGGAACGTAGTTTGTGAAACTATTTCTCGCACTTGATCTACAACTCTTTCAATTAATCTTCAGCATAAGCTTTTGCCAGAAGAATATGCTAAGACTCGTAGTTGATGATTCTTAGGTTAATTAATCAATGCTAATTCTATAATAATTGTATATGCTATTTATACTAATTTTAACTATAAAGCTAAAAAGCAACATTAACTATGATTTAACTAATTATTTAATTAACTTTAAATTGTGATATTAAAAATTTAAAGTGTGATTTAATTGGGTTAACAAATTAAATTATATTTTAAAATAAATTGAAGAATTCATCCTAATGTTATATGACCAAAAGCCTGAATACATACTAGAACAGACAAAGCTGTCAATGATGATGATTTTTAGTGAATCGTTTGCATTTCGCGTTTCCATTAGATTTAATTATGCACAGCGTCATTTAGCATCAGTTCCATATACCATATATGCATGTAAATCGGCTGACAATTGACTTTCAATTGAAGCGAGTCTAGAGCTTTCCGCATAGTTGCCAATTGGCATTCAGTTAAATGCGCAGTTAAATTGCAGCAAAATTATTTGTTACGTATCTATTTTCCCAGCAAAACTTTCATCCACTCACAATAAATTGTCTTTGGCGTTTTTTTTTATTTTGGGGTCAATCATGAGACATTTTAATTGACGTGAAATTTTCTCTTGACTGGCTGACTGGCTGGCTGCTTCAATTAACAACTAATTAAAGAAGGCTTGTTGATGAATTGCCCAGGCATTTACATAACTCTAAATGAAATGTGTACAACAAAGTTGTCTAAACAATAAACGATCATATGATATATGATATGTCTGTACCACAGACCTGGCCTGGCAACTGTCTCTCTATATTAAAGTAATAAGAGCTAAATTGGCAGCTCAAACTCTTAAGCTCTGCTCTTGAGTCTTAAGTGAGTCTCAACTGCAGTTCATCTCGTACTGAGGGACAAGAACCTCAAGGATTTTGACCTCATTTTTTTGTTGTCTGCGCATCTGCAAGACACAATAGCTGCCCCCAATGATCACGCTGTCTGTCTGGCATCCCTCTGTCTGCTTGTCTGCCTGTGTCTGCTTAAGCCGCCTGGCAACTTCTTTGAAAAGACCTGCCTGCGTTCGCATGTGATAGAAGCTGTTGTCATGCCGCTGCCTCTCTCAGTCTCTCTCTCTCTTTCTCCACCACAACCCTAATCGCTTTTGTTGTTTTCCTCTGTCTTGCGATCTAGCTCACACTTGTTGTCTACCACGCTCTCCTCGCTCTTCTACTCCTGGCTTGGCTTGGTTTACGGTTTGCTTTTATAGTTCTCTATAATTGTCTTTTATTTATTTTTCCTTGATCGTAGTCAATTCCACAACAACAACCTCTTGAGGTTCACAAATCTAAAGATCTTTAGTAAACCGACTTGAACCCCTTTGTTGCCAGGCAGCCTTTGGTATCCACTCAGACATGTTCGCATTCGAGGTAATTTGAGACGTTTTCTTGTTGGTTTTTATGTTCGTTTTATACTTATTCTAGGTCATTGCCTTTAACTTTTACTTTTGCTAATTACTAAATATCTTT
This sequence comes from Drosophila koepferae, assembly GCA_030914345.1. NCBI lineage: Eukaryota > Metazoa > Arthropoda > Insecta > Diptera > Drosophilidae > Drosophila > Drosophila koepferae. The sequence continues at coordinate 14,293,424 of JAUESR010000202.1, forward strand.
GAATTCATATTCCATTTCTGTACCCAAACCTTAGACTCGCCATAATTAAACACTTTTCTATAATTTTCACAGCATTTATATACACGAGCTATACTTTGCAGCTTCGTTGTGGGATCTAAACTAAATTTAAATCCTTTAAGATTTTGTTTTTCCGTCAAGCACTTGCTTGGAGAGTATCTTATCTAGTCAAAGCATCACTTATCTACTCAAACAGCATCATCAACGACAATGACAACAACAATAACAACTGATGATGCAAACAGCTGTCTGCGTAAATACTTCATTTATTTTTGGATGCTTTTGTGGAGCTGCCGCTTTGTATACATATTTGCAAAAGATAAGCGCCGATCTGCACTGAGATCTGTCTGTCTAGCTGTCTGTCTCTCTGTCACACTCGCTCCCATATAACACACTCATGTGACCCTATTCACCTGTCCCAGTCTGTTAACACGTTAAACAACGCCTGAAGGTCTATCGATGAGACATCCATTGTACATTTTTTTTTTATCATATTTCCGGCTGCGAATTCCAATTCAAATTGGATTTAAACACACGATAATTGGACCTTCAGTTAATTGCACTTGACTCAGCTCTAGAATAGAGTGAAATTGGCAAACAAAAAATAATAAAGAGTAAAATACAAATATAATCGAAATGGGTTTCCCGATCGCCAGAGATAAGGTAGGAGGCACTAGAAAAAAGTGGAATATTCTTAGCGAGGTACACATAAAGTTTAGAATGATATATGCATTAGCTCTGGGCAAAGTAGAGGTATGATAAAGATGAGCTTTTAAATAAATCTTTACCAAGTCAAGATTTCTCTAAATAAAAGAAGGTATTTAAATTAACTGTATATGATCTTTATGTTCATCTATATCTCTAGTTCAGGACAAAATATCTCCTGATTATCTCTCGATAGTATCTAGCTGATCTGCTCTAGATGAGATCAAAATAAACAATAGCGCACACATATTTTTGACAAACGAGCCCCTTTATAACTGATTAGCCTCATCTGTTATTAATATTAAAAGATCGCCAATCTACAATCTCATAGATTTTCCTATCACCTGTGATCTCAACTCATGTCGATTCATTTGACTAGACTATAATTTGATTACAACGCAGCAGAAAAACCCTGATCAGTTTGAGCTAAAAGTCACACTCGTTGCAGAACAACCCCCATAAACTGTTCAGTCATGTCTGCTGTTCTACTTCAGTAAAAAAAACCCCGATCTGTAATCTCATCCCGTTGAATATGCGCATTTGCCGCCAGACAAAAATGTGCAAAAATAGACAACGAAAATATATTTTTTTTTAAATTAAACTCCGAATAATAATAGAAGTGCGAATTATATATGAAAATATTGACCTGATTCCAGATAGCCTAGTTATATAGCAATGGAATGTGTCGGCGTTCCACGTTTTCTACTCGCCAAGCATGCAATATTTGTTTAAGTGCACGAGCGCGCGTGTTGACAAGCCCCTGAAACGCTTTGAGAACTTATACTAAGTTACTTCTAGTCTACTAGTCATAGTCATAGTTATGTCAGCAGCTGATCGAAATATGTTATATGTATGATTTACTTACCGGAAAATGTGATTGGCTGCTGAGTCACGCAAAGTCTGCGCTGTTGATTGTTTGGTATTTGTTGACTAATCGTATTTATGTGAATTATATTTAGTTGATTTTTTTTTTTTACTTTCTAAGATCTGACACCTTTATAGATTTAGTTTTAACACGAAACAGCTATATAGTCACACAACGGGCTCGTGTTAATTAACCATGAAGGGCTACATTGGAACCGCACTGAGAGATTTTCTTTCTTGCTTTTCGCTTTCAACGCACTTAACCAATTTTCCGCGACGCTCGTGGAAATAGTTAATATTACAGTATATTTAAAGAAAGTGCGTAAAGACTTTTATTAGTTGAGGATATTTCCGATTGTTGCTATGCGATACAACTAATTATAAGCTGTCCACTGTGTCTGTATGTATTGCACATAAATATGTATGTATGTGCACAGATGTATGTATTTGTAGAGCAAGAGAACGTGGCGTTTCTCTTTTATTTATATTTTCTTTTTAGTTACTTTGTAGCTCTTACAATTGATACACTTTTGTTATACGCACAAACTTTTAGTTAAAACAATTGCACATCAATGTGAAATTGAAAGACAATGAACACGATTTACAGTTTACGAATAATAAAAGAAAAACTCTGCGATATTTTTGCCTTGGGCGACGATATCACGTCCGACGATCACCTTTAACGAATTTCAACTGAGTACTGACTGAGCAAATCGTCCGGCACAGCGCCAACCTTACCCAACCGAAGCAATCCAACCACCAGATCTCTCATACGCAATCCAACAAAAGTGTTGCATATCCCATCGGGAGAGAGGCGATCCGCTCAATGACACTCGACTACACGTTTGAAGTTTGATTATTGCAGAAAATTTAATAATACAAATATTATAAGTTAATTTTACAGTATGCGTTACATTTATAAAATAAAAAATATATACTAATAAAAGAAATTATATTTATTTATATAATCTTAAAATGTCTATAAAATTAAAATGTATGATAGCAATACAACCTTGTAGATTGCATAAAGAATTGTATTAAATAAATTAGAAAATAATATTTACAAAAAACATGTAAATAATTTTATTTCGACATTTTTAAGTTGATTTTAAATATTGCTTATTTATTTAATATTATTTTTTTATTTATTTTTTATTTAATTTATTTTTTATTTATTATTTTTTAAATTATTTTTTTTTATACATTTCTTAAATTAATGAGTACTGTATATGCAAATATTTACATTCCTGTTACAAATTCTCTGCTTATTTATGTTCTATAGTGTAAACGCTCTCTCGCCACACTCAATTTGCGTCCCACTGAGCAACGTTTTCGTCCCTCCAACCCTCTACCAATATATACGACTGAGAGAGAGAGGAAGAGAGCGAGACTAAGTCATTGGACGATCATTGACATAGCAACAGAGAGCTGCTCTCCCAGTCTTACAATTTCACAGTTTCCAATCAATTGAGCGTGTATGTTAAACTGTTAATCGTGACGTCACGTCACAAGCTGATAACACACTTGACACTGCCTGAAGCGCAGCTAGTGAGAGAGAAAAAATTGAGTGGAACATCCAGCCATATGGATACGCCCATTTGATATTTGACAGCGGCAAATTCAAATTATAATTCCCCAATCCCCGACGTGTGCAAATAAAACGTGCCACGATAATAGGATTATGAGAAGTGTGATAGATAAAGTTAGTTGTAATTTATAATATGTAGGAAAAGTACAGTTGGATGTTATCAGCTAGGCGCAGGTAGCAGCGTGCTGATTTACCTGCATTGCGAAACTCAAACAGCTACGATGAGCCATGTGTTACAAAAATAACATCAAGATTCATGATGTTATAGTATCGGAAGTGGTATAAGCGTATCACAGTATATAATCACTTATCAATTTTTCTCTTTACACTTTTCTTCTCTGTTTTATAAATAAAAGATAATAACACGTTGAAATTATGACAATGTGTCCGCCGTAAATTTAAATGTATAATGTTTTTTTTTTTTTTTTTTTTTTTTAATTGTAAATTTAATTTTGAGCAAACTTCCTCAATGCACATTTGAAATTTTTCGCTTGAAAATATACAAAAATTCTTTCTAGGAGTTTAAGTAATCAAATAAACATCCATCTTCCACCTGGTTCCATAGTGTAGCGGTTATCACGTCTGCTTTACACGCAGAAGGTCTCCGGTTCGATCCCGGATGGAACCATGTGGCTTTCTTTTTATTTTTTATTTTATTTTTTAAAATTAGATTACAAATATTAGTAAAATTTACATATTCAAAAAAATGTACATAACGTCTATAAAAATTTAGAACGTATATTCGCAGAATCGAATAATATAAACATAAATTATTATTTAATTATGTTAAAATATCATCATAATGAATTTAACTTTTTTGTTTACTAACTTTTTAAGCAGACAGACAGATATTTTAAAAATATTAAAACACAAAAAAAAATCCTGTTGGTTCCATCCGGGGTCGAACCGGAGACCTTCTGCGTGTAAAGCAGACGTGATAACCGCTACACTATGGAACCAGTTGTTTGTAGCCGAGCCAAATTTCAGTTTTGTTGCACAATTGCCCCAGAACAAAGTCACAGCGCACATCTCAGCACGTTTAGATTTTTATTATTCATTCAAAAGGCATAAGAAAAACATTTGTTAATCAAATATTTGAGTACTAAATTAATTTATTTAAAAAGCCAAAAGCACATATATTATCTTATGCATTCTGAGACTATTTATAAAAGTGTGTTATTGATAAGTGAGATTCAATAAATTAAAATAACATACAAATTAAACATATTGCACCCTTGTTCAACCTAAACAATATAAATTTTAACTATTGCAGACACCTATTATTATGCAATAAATTAACAACAAATTATATAACACAGTTAAGAGCAGATATTCGCTGAGCAAAGAACTTCAAAGCGTAAAAAATTAAAAGCAGCGACAAAAGAAACCAAAACTGTGCACGAAATCCGCACAGACAGGGGGCACCTGGCATCTGGACTAAAGACTGATGGCTTCAATATCGACGCGCCGTCGTGGGACGCGGCACACCTGAAGTGCGTGGACGTGCCGACTTGGTGCCCATGGAATTGGACACACCGTCCGTGTTATAGCTGAGATAGACATGAGAGAGATCAACATATTCGGGCTCCTTGCCGGTGTTCTTGTGCTCGATGTGCTTGCGCATGTTATTCCCAGTGTATGCGACGCACTTGAGCTGCCATTCGCCAATGTCCTCGTTCCAGTGCGTATACTGATTTATCATGGATTGGTACTCCTTAGGCACATATGAGTTGAGCACCAGCTCACAGAGCGCCAGCTCCCGAGAGAGACTGCGTATGTTCTCATAGATGCCCTCCTTCTCGCGCTGATGCTCTTGCTGCTGGTCAGCTAGCTCCGACTTGACGCCCATCAGCATTTGCATGACCCGATGGATCTTCTTGGTGATGCCAGTGCTGGCATCTTGCAGCGTAGAGTAGCGTTCCTCGATGTCAATGCGTTCAGTGGCCTTCTGCTCAAGCGTTTGCCGCAGTGCTTGCTCAGATTTCTCGCGCTCCTCCAACTCCGCAATGGACTGTTCGAGGAGTTTCTCTTGGGTTTGCGCTTTCTCTAGCAGATTCTCGCCACCCACTAGAATTTTGCCCTCCAACGAGACGAGCTTGTTGCGCAACAGTTCCTGTTCCGTCTTGGCATGTTCGATTTCACGCAAATGCTCACTCTTGCGCATGGCTAGCTGCTCCTTCTCCTCGTCTGTCTTCTCACGCTTCTTTCTCGTCTTCTTGCCAGTGGGACTGGTTGCAGCTGAAGCCGCAGACTCCAGTTCAATCTCTAAAGGTGCCTCCAACTCATCGTCACCAGTGTCCTCCTCATCCTCGCCCTCGCCACTGGGTCCCAACTCGTCCTCAAAGTTCCCTTCCTCGAGCTGCTTACGCAATCGTGCAATCTCCTCCTGGAAATGCCGCAGCAAGGCATCCTTCGGCTCCTCATTGATGTGCATGCGATTCTGTATGTTCTTGGCCCGACTCGCATAGCGAAGCGTGGAAATTGTTTCCATATAATTACAGTCCGCTGGGCTAATCGTAGCACACATCACCGTCTTCGAGTTGCCGCCAAGTGAATCCTGGAGCAGTCGGGTCAACTTCGAGTTGCGATAGGGAATGTGCGTACTTTTGCCATCCACCAACGCGCTGATCACATTGCCCAGCACCGAGAGCGACAAATTGATTTTGGTGGCCTCCTTCAACCGCTGGCCACTCGCCTGCGTCTTGGACTGTCGCTCGGAACCAGCCAAATCCACCAGCTGCAGCTTGCCCATTCGCACATGCTGCATTCCTCCTTCGACCAATTCGCTGCTCTCTACGGTAATGGAGAAGATGGCATGCGAACGTGAAGATTCCTGATTCATCTTTGTAGCGCCCACAGCGCGATTCTTGTTGCCCAGCCGCATAATGTTCTCCAGGTCATCGGCGTTGTGCACCACATAACCGCTCAGATCTTTGACGAAGACGCCAATGTCCGGACGCTCCTTGACCTCGAGGCTCTTACTCACATCCTTGCCGAGTAGATCACGCACCTCTTCATTGTAGATCTCCATGTAGCTGACGCGCACCAGAAACTTCTGATTATCCTGAGCCTTGGCTATGTGCCCGAAGATGTGGGCAAATGCATTCGGAATGATGCCCTTGGTCTGTGGCGAGTCCGGATTACCGGACATGGTGTATGTCTTTCCTGTGCCCGTCTGTCCATAAGCCAAAATGGTGCCGTTGTAGCCCTCCAGCACCTTGTCAACAATCGGCCGAGCTGTATCCACATACAAGTCCAGCTGATTGGAGTCACCATCGAAGACATTGTCAAAATAATATGTTTTCGGTGGCTCGTTGGCTGTGGCATTCGGCTTGATAACGGTAATTGCACGATTAATATGATCCACCTGAATAGCGCTCACCGCACCCGAGGAGAGCTCACTCTTGTCCATCGGCCTCGAACGGACAACAACCCGAACATTTTCGATTTCGTCATCGAGCTGCTGAGAGGCGGTCGCCGTTGGCTGCTCTTGCGGCATTTTTTTACTTTTGCTTAACGGTTAACAATAAATCAAGAGGATCGGCTAAGTATACGCTTCTGGGAAATCAATGAAATCGTTTTTCTTCACATTTGTTTATGCACCGTTGCTATGAGTCTTCCACTAACAATAATCGCAAATTGTGGAAAGTGTGGCCGCAGTTTGTGAGGCTCTGGGTGGAATTGCGGGGGCGTTCAACCTGTTAAGTCAAATGAGGAGTAAAATACTGTTAAACTTATTTGATGTTAGCAGTGTAAGCTGGTATGTTAAGTATCTTAAATGTTCGTTAGGTCAAAAGTTCGTAATGTTAGTTAATAGAAGTTGCTGTCATATGACGAGTAGCCAGTGTAAACAGTCTGCTAAATATCATCAGCCAATGCAGACCAGGTCAAAGATACGCTATGTTAAGCGTGGAGCAGCACTGTTAAAAGATAACAGCTGTGAGCACTGTGATCAATCTGGTAATTCACACAAGTTTTAAGTAAGTTGCAGAGTATCTCATGTTAATTGTGGAGCAGCGCTGCTAAGTCGCTGTAATCGACGGGGGTGCTTGGACCGGAGGAGCACAAATTACCTTACCTGAGGAGGAGTATCTTATGTTAAAGTCAACGACTAAAGAACAGCGAGTAAACATCTGCCAGCGAGAAACGAGCGACTCAGTGCCAGTGGAATAGATAGATTCGCGCTGCCCTTTAAGTTTCCTTACACGACCAGACGCATAAAATTTAACTCCGGCCAGAATGGCAGCGACATTGCGAAGATTCAATGGCTTGAGATTGCTAAAATCTACGCCAGCTCTGAATCTGCAACAGGTAAAAAACTCCGCCATCACCCACCCATCCAACAACCATCATACATGAAAATTTTCCGTAACGCGCTAAACAATCTATCCAGCTCGCAAACATTCCTAAATTAATCTTGCATCCAATATCCATGTCGGAGTGAGTTGGCATTGAATGATCCAAAAACTGTGCATGATCTGTGATGACTTAACTGTTGTTACCCCCAGTCTAGATTACACTCGACCCACAATTATGTAACTCAGTGCAAAAACCCATACGTGCAGTTTTTTGCAGAGCTGTTAAATCTAATCAATACTCTAATTTTTCGTAGGCCAAGAACCTGTCCTCCGCTTCAAGCTGGGCCAGCAACAACAAAAAGGTAATCACAAGTCACCAAATGGACACCGAGCATTTCATAATACCCGAACGAACCTAACCTCAAATTTGCGTTTACTTATTTTTTCATTTCGATCAACGCTTGATGCTTGTTGTGTGCGTGTCGCGAACAGCTGATCGGTGCCATCGGCGCTGTTACCGGCGGCGTTGGTGCTCTGCTGTTTGCTCTGGAGCAATCTGTGGAGGCTTCCGGTAGCGAAGTGCACGCGCCCGCTCAGCCCTGGTCCCATAAGGGTCTCTTTTCCTCGCTGGATCACCAGAGGTGCGTATTTGAAATATAACTAAAGTTTTACTGTAAAATTTAATCGATTTCTATCGATCTAAAGCATTCGTCGCGGCTATGAGGTATACAAGCAGGTGTGCTCTGCTTGCCACTCGATGCAATACATTGCCTACCGCAATCTGGTTGGCGTCAGCCATACCGAAGAGCAGGCCAAGGCCGAGGCTGAGCAGATCACGGTAAGAATTCAGTGATATTGGCAGAATTTTTTTTAAAACATTTGTATCGATTCAGGTGAGAGACGGTCCTGATGACACCGGCAATTACTTTGATCGTCCTGGCAAGCTGTCGGACTACTTCCCATCGCCGTATCCCAACGAGGAAGCGGCTCGTGCTGCCAACAACGGTGCCTATCCACCAGATTTGAGCTACATCGTTTCGGCGCGCAAGGGTGGCGAGGATTACATCTTTTCGCTGCTAACTGGATACCATGATGCGCCAGCTGGAGTGGTGCTGCGCGAGGGTCAGTACTTCAATCCGTACTTCCCTGGCGGTGCCATATCCATGGCCCAGGTCTTGTACAATGAGGTAAGCCTTGATCAGTCTTGACCAATCTTCTTTCACTTCGATTAACTTTGTGAATTATTTGTTCATCAGGTAATTGAGTATGAGGATGGCACACCGCCAACACAGAGTCAATTGGCCAAGGATGTGGCTACGTTCCTGAAGTGGACATCGGAGCCGGAGCATGATGAGCGCAAGCAGCTGCTGATCAAGGTGATTGGCATTCTTGGCTTCCTGACTGCCATCTCGTATTACATTAAGCGACACAAGTGGTCCGCACTTAAGTCACGAAAGATCGTCTTTGTGCCCAAGGAGAAGTAGAGATTTGTTTGAATTTGATTTGGCGTGAAGAACTGCAGTGTTAATGCGACTTTATCGACTAATAAAAAATAAATCAAGTTTAAGCAAAAAACCAAAAAAAAAAAAGAGAAAATAATGTCCGTTCACACACACACACAAATACAGACACAAAGTTCAATTAGATAAATTAAAGTAACAGCTAATAACAAATAACATGCCAGAACAGAGTAAACAAATACCAAAATTCCTAGTATAACGAATGGATGAAGATCAAAGGACATCAAGGAAAAAGCGGGAAGTTCAACGAAAGTAAAGAGCCTAGACAAAATGAATTATGGAAACTACTACATGTATTGTGTATAAATCTTAAATTCAAATTATGTATTTAAATAAACAATTGAAAACATAAAACCCGAATAGGATTTGTGTTATATACAGCGAGAAGCAAGATCATTAGGTGTATAAATGGGTTGAACGAGACGCGCTGAATAAATGTCCTATATAGAGCTGATCTGCAAAAGATATATCTTGATATATATCTGCTTGATAAATTATAAATAAAGAATATTCTTAGGTGGATCAGTCGAGATTGGTTATAGATTTTTAAAGATCTAAATACATTCATTGAATTTCGAATTAAATATGCAACCTATAACGACTGATGCGCACTTCAGACTCGGTTTGGCTTTTCTTTTTTTATTGGATTATTAATTGTTTTATTTAGAAGCTTAAATTAAAATATTATTTTAATCATTTTCTTTTTTTCATCGTTCTGCCCGTTCGAGTTCTTCATCAGTTTAGTGTTTATGTATGTGTGTGTGTGTGTGTTTATTTGTTTGTTTTAAAAGTTTGTATTTCATATATTTACCGCAATGTTTCGAGGATATAAATCGTGTCTCACACCCCATTTAGAAGAAGGAAAACTAATTAAATTGTTACAATTGCCTCGGTTCGGTTCATTGTTTTTTTTTTTTTTTGTTTTTTTTTTTTTGTTTTGTTTTTACTACAAAAATTCGCTTAAATTTGTATATATATATATATAATCAATAAATTTTTTAGTTATGCAAAACAATAATTACGTTTCGTCTTCTTCGATGCAACGAAAATAGAACTCACTGAATTTTTATCTTATACGGTTTTTTAGACTTTCTGTTTTTTTTTTTTTTATAAATTGCTTGAGTTAAATTATAAATGTATATTTTTATTAGCAAAGGTGTAGGTGTGTGTGTTTGTTATTATTATTATTATTATTTTTTTTCTTTCTTATTCATTCTTTTACATTGAGTTTAATTGTTGTTTTATTTCTTAGTTAAGAATGTGTTCTATAACCAAACATGATGACATTCGTACGACGATCGATGACGGAAGGGATGATGACCATTTATTATATATTAGTGACGTTTGCTGTGGCTGTTCTTTTCCTGCTTCATCTTCTTGTTGCTGTTGCTGTTGCTGTTGTTTACACTTATAGTATAGATATTTAGTTCTTGCTGCTGCTGAACACACACACACATACAAGAAGTACAACAGACAACAATGACAAAAATGCAGCTACTTGGCTCCTCCTCTCACGGCGGCCCTAACGCTCTCACCATCTCTCCCACTCACTCGTCTCTCTTTCATATTACACACAACTCTCTGGAGGATTGAGGCGACTTACCAATGGCCGGCACGCGCCTCTTGACACTCATTCATAATCAGCTGAGTGCAGCTATTGATGTTGTTGTTGCTGTTGCAGTGGCAGTTGTGTGTAATGTTGTTGTTGCTGTTGCTGCTGCACTTTGTTGTTGTTGTTGCTGTTGTGGTTGTAGGTTGTTGTTGCTGCTGATGTTGTTCTTAACGTTGTTGCCAACTAAAAACAGCTACCTTCTGGCGGTTGTGCCAACTTCAAGTTCTCTTTCATGGTCATAATCCTACGTATTTCCTGAAGCATCGTTTTAATGGTATACTCGCGACTCCATCTGGACAACATGGGGACTGATCTATGATCAACCTGTTACACAAAAGACAAATCACAACTGTTGAGATTATCCATACATACAGCATAGTAATCGATGCTCTCTCTACTCACCACACCATTATTCTGATTAATACAATTTATATTAACTTTTGTTAAAAACCTGAGCGTTGGTGGCTCATCCGGATAACGTTCGCCGCACTCGATCTTTAGTGAATACATTCGATTCTCGAATGGTGTCTAGAATAAAGAAAGGCCAAATCATGCGAATCAGTGAATATGCATTTTAAATAGGCATTTAATGACTAGCGATTATACACAATGCAAGTATGGGTCTCCCCTCACTTCTACCATCAACTAACAATTATTACCCGGACAGGCTCTCATGCTCTCTCGATGAGTCAGCGGCGTGTGCTGCCACTGCAACAATTCGTGATTCATGCCGCGCTCAGTGCTTTTTTAAATACCTAAATATTTCTAAAAGAATTTTAAATTTGTCGCCCAATAGATTCATCGAGCTTATCTCTAGATTTTTGTTATCAACTGCTCTAAGAGAATGTTTTTTATAATATTTTTTATATAACACAAATGAAATACGGCTAAAGTCTAATTACTTTTTGATTCAAGTTTGTTGGCTTTTCTTATTGGGAATCTTAGGCTAATTGATTGACATTGACTCAATGACAATTTAAGAAAAACGGGAAATCTTTCTAATTGCATTTTTTTTTTTATATTAAAATCTTGATCATGATTTGACAAAGTGGCTTAGGTTATTTCTCCACTTATTTGAGAACTGCATTAAACTTTAAAACTAGTTTCAGGTTGCAGGTTTGGTAATGAAATTTAATTGATTTTGCATTTTTTTTTCGCACGGACATGTTTTGAAATTAGGCAATCGATTAGATACATCATCGACAATATCTATATATATATATCTACATATCTATAATGACAATAATCCCGTTGATAAGAAACCCATTCGTTACGCTGCCTTTTTATACGTGACGTAGATGAATGTGATGACGCTTGCATTGAGTAGTTAGTTGGGTACACTTACTCTAGGGGGGCCGATAATCATGCCAATCCAATAGGTAAGTGTCATATCATCATCGTTCTCCAGACCCCACGATATGGTGCCATCGCCAACACCCTTCTGGCCCTGATCCAGCTCCTCCAGTAAGCGGAAATTTCGTGGCACCACTGAAAACCAACAAAAATTAGGCAACTATAAATTTCCATTTAACTTTGCATGGGCCGAAGGTTGTAATTAAGACATAAAGCGTCTGTTTAGCGCGAGGGGGTCATGTGTTTCTTAGTAGACGTTCTCTTCGCGCTCTTGATTTTGCTCGAAACTCATATTGTTGTTCTTGCTGCTGTTGCTATTGTTGTTATTGGGCAGTGTGTCTTGCGTTGTTTTTCCTTTGCTTTGCACTCATTTTCGTAAGTTGAAGAAAAAGTTAAATACGAATGCCGGATAGACGTAGGGTGTGGTATTGGTCGGTTAGTTAGTTGCTTGGTTGCCTGGTTAGCTCCAACAGTCTACCATGTTCCCCCATGCTCCTGGTCCAATTCCACTCACGACATAATTTTCAGGCAAACGCTAAATATATTATGCGCAATATGCAAAATTTGCAGCCACAGTCGTAGCAGTGGAAGCAAGCTAACTAATTTAATTAGAAATTAAAGAAGCACTTTGGTTAGCAGCAAAGGCAAAGAGCATAAAACCAAGTGGCTGAGCGAACGAGCAAAAAAAAAACACACACACATACAACAATTGAAAAGGGACACATCGAAAGGGGGTGTGCGTGTGTGTGTGTGGGGTGCGGGCCCCACCGAAATTGTCAAGTCACGAAGAAAAATTGCTGCATAGCGACGGCAACTGCAAGTCGAACAGCAACAGAGATACAAACGCAACACACAATAGTCTGTTTGCTTATTTTCCAATATGAATTAATGTGTGCTCGCGTTTATCGGACTTTTTTGCCATTTGCTTTCTTTTCCATTTTCACTCGGAGCGAGGTAGTGGCAGCGCTGCAGCAGCGGCCCGTCATCGTTCAATAAAAATACGTTTTGCGCACTCGTTTCATGCCGCACATTCACATTTTTTGATGGCCAAATAATGGCAATAACTTCGCAGTACTCGCGGGCACGTGCTTTTCAATCAAATTCGTTGCCAATTTGTTAATTTTACAAATAAAATTCTTACCAACGCCGGTACTAGATGTATGCGCCATTGTGGTTTATCCTAGAGTGTGTGTGTGTTTTGGCTTATTTTAGCGCATTCTTTGGTTGCACACTTACGTGGTTTTAATTAGCACATTTTTTGGTCAAAGTGTTGCCAGATCTCTAGACGGTCAGTGACACGAATTGTCGATGTCCGATAAGTTAGCACGATAACAATGTACTTAACCAATTGGAATATATGCAACGCGTCAGCTTTTTGAAACGAATCAATTTTTACGTGTTAATTTTACAGATAATTAAATAATTAACGGACTTTTCATTCGAATGCTCTAGCGACTGCTTACCTGACAATGGAAACGCTGTACCACCAGACAAATAACACGGTCAAGGAAATTGAGCAGTGCTTTCAGCGACTTGGCCAAATAACACCGCAGGAAGCACTTGACGTGGAGAATGCAATTCAAGTTAAAATTACCCAAGCCAATTCGTGAGTCACTTCTGTGCGCACCCCTAACAGCTGCTTTAATGTGTTACATTTTTATAGCAACTGTGACCGACTCGATGTGTTGCTCTTTAAAGTGCCGCCGTCACAGCGACAGAGCTCAAAGCTTAGAATAGATCAGCTTAAATATGATTTGAGGCATTTGCAAACGTCACTACAGCATGCGCGGGATCGTCGACAGCGCCGGTTGCAAGAAATAAGTGAGCGAGAGCAACTACTTAATCATAGATTCGCTGCAAACAGCACTGCTCCATCAGAGACGTGCCTCCAACTGGATTATGAGCTGCAGCACCACACACAGATGGGCAACGCCCATCGGGGTGTGGACGAAATGATTGCCTCTGGCAGTGGCATACTAGAAAGCCTCATATCACAGCGAATGACACTGGGCGGAGCCCATAAACGTATACAGGCGATTGGCAGCACACTGGGTTTATCCAATCACACAATGAAGTTGATCGAGCGCAGGTTGGTGGAGGATCGGCGAATCTTTCTAGGCGGAATGGTGGTTACATTGCTGATAATTGGACTGATAATATACTATTTAGTGCTGTAGTGAAACGAATATATCATGCTCGGAATTTAAATTAAATTTAGTATATATATTTGAATTAAACAGTTAAACTTGTTGCCGACATTCAATCTTCGTTTTCGAGGGAGATGTTACTGCCGAAACGCTGGTAGAGATGTGCCTTGAGCTCATCCATCTCCGCCTTGATGACCTTTGCCTTTGCCTCAATACTGGCAATTTCCTTAATTGCTTGTTCTTTTGTCTCGGCAAGCAGCTCCTGTGTTTTGTTCAGTTTATGTGAGAGAAATACTTCGCCAATCAGAATGGGAATATCTTCATCCTCGTCGAATAGCTCAATTTCTTCCAATGCCTCCTCTACGCATTTGAGATCATTCTTCTTCATCTCCAGCTCCATTTTCAAGTTATCCATGCGCACATTATGCTTGGCAAACCGATTGATGCGCTGTTGATCCTCAAAGGAAATGTGGACATCGTCGTGCTATATATAAATCAGAAATAAATATGATTAGTCAACGCCTGGAATGTGCTTAGCAGGTGAAGGCAAAGTGAGGTTACTCTGGCATGCCGACAGCTCCTATTCTTATACTTACATTTTGAAACACTTTGCTTGTGTTGCTAGCTACTTTAGCGGCCATTTCTGATGAATTTGATTAGCTTTTATTTAATAAATTACTGTTTTTCCAAACAGTTGGCGTTTGCAACAGGGATTGTTGTTCGAGATGAAAAGTATCTTGTGCTGTGGAGGCCGGTCGATATCTACAATTATTAAGATTATCGAAATGCTTACAGTTTCATGTCAACCTAACAGATGTTAGATAGCACTGTCAGAAACAGCAGCTGAAGCAAACAGACGTCATCCGAACGTTTTTTCTAATTTAAGGCACAAATTCTGATTTGTCAAGGTAAATAATTGGCGTAATAATTGCCAAAAAATTTGCCAAGTGCTGGGCACTATAAATATGACCCATTATTGGCTCGCATAAGTGCAGGCAACTATCCGCCGTTGCAGACGTTCGCAGTGCAAAAATTACATAACCTCTTGGAGGCTAAGTGCAGAATGTTTATAATAACCATTTGTGTTTTTATACAAATACTTGTTGGCTTCATATGTGGATTGTAAGCCCGATACCAATAACTCTATCTCTCTACATCCCCACAGCTTGAACCATGCGTGTTTCATCGATCCTGAACGGCGCCCACTTCGGCAACCTCGCCAAGGTGCACGGCATTGTCACCTACAAACTGTCGCCCTTCGAGCAGCGCGCATTTGCTGGTGCGATCAGCCATGGTGTACCCAACTTTGCACGCCGTATCCGCTCTAACATCTTTCGTGTGGTACCACGTAAGTGGATTAGTAAATTTCATTCTATTCTTTGACTAATAGTTAACTTTCTTTTGCAGCCTTCATCCTGGGTTACTTGGTCTTCGATTTGACCGAGCGCAAGCATACAGCTTTGCTGCGTAAGAATCCTGCTGATTTTGAGAATGACGAATAAACGAACTGTCCTCCTAGTCGGCGTACATTAGCGAATAGTGATGTTAAGCTAAATAATAAAACAAAACCCACAGTTCAATGAGATGCTATTAACTTTCGAGTTTTGTTTTGATTCATGTGGAGAATTTGAGTTGAATGCGACTAAATCATAGATAGACAATGAATAAGAATATATCCTAGCACAAGATAATCAGAGCAAGTAATATATACAATATTTAAATACTTGTAAATGGAAGTTATTTAAATAGTAAATATATACCTATATGAATTGAAGTTAACAGCTGCTGGCGGCGTTGCCATATGTTAAATGGGCTATCAGACACTTTTCAACACTGAATTAGCAAACACTCAATTGAAACAGCTGTTTCGCCATAAAAAAAATAGAAAAAAATAGAGGATAGCTGTAGTTTTTAAATATCGACCAACGTACTTAATATTAGTTATATACACATGGACTGCTGTGGCGGTGAAGTACGCAGCGAAAGTATCTACAATATGCTGCAAGCCTTAATCGACTCGAAAGTAATTAACGTCCAGTTGTTTACCATCGCTGTGGGCATATTCTTTGTTGTGCTGTTGCTGAAAAACAATTTTAGAAGCTTCTCGGGCACATAAGCAAAATAAAACCAAATGGACACTGCCGATCTTAGTCGCTAATTAATGTAATAATGTAATGTACACAATTTAGCTAAGCATTAATAATAATAACGGAAAAGAAAATGTAAAACTGTTTTTTGTTCTTATTCTTAGAGTGGAGCCCCTTGGCAGTGACGTCACACACTAGTAGGCAAGCAACGAAAAATCGCATTACAAAAACGGCTCAGGGTCGTCGCCGTTATGCTCTGCCATAACAAACCCAATATTTAAGGCAAATATAATGAATGCATACTAATTGTACATGAAGGCCGATCGAACATGTTTAGCGCCTAACAAAATGTTATATATGGTATACATATATATGCATATGCGTAACGGCCAATTTCATCACACATTTTTGAATCACAGTATATTCAAAGATAAGATTGTAGTACATCATGTGGAAGTTGTGATGCAGTTAATTAATTATCTATTAGTAGTTTTATTGAGCACTCTTTGAACTTTTGACCCAGTTCTTTTTGTTTGCCTTAAAATTCTCATCACTGGCAACTACGCTCAATCAATTTCAATTGGCATTTGGTTTATGTTTGCCACAAATAACTTCAATTGACCAACGATCGCTTGCTGCACGCACTTCCTGGTGCAATCGCTGCATTGCCCATTAGAATTCAATAGACGTTCCGAGGCGTGACCTACACCATTTTTGGACTTGAGGTGCTGGCAGTATTTATGGGAAATATGCTACGTGCTTATTAGCACAAATTTTGCATTAGGATACATCGACTGCAACGACAAAGAAAGCAAACGTAAATGCTAGCTAGCAGGTCTTACTTATTGCTGTCAAGAAAGTCCAATCGAAAGACCGAAACGTGACATTTTTACCATTTGTTCAGCTGCAAAATATGATGAAATTGTTGTACATTTAATCAAAGCATTTAATAGCTGATGTGAAGCTATGCAAGTATTTATTTTTTCGTATATGCAAATTTGTGTATATTCAAATTTTGTATAACAGTATAAGACTACTGTATAAGATTTACTGATTTGAGTTTGCGAACCATTTTGTATAAGGCACGATGTTAGCTGTATTTATAAGAACCAATTCACATTGCCATTGAATCTAATAAGTTATCGAGTCTGTGATCTACTTTATTTGAATATTGGGCACTAGATTTTTTGTTTATAAGTTCCAAATCAGGTTACCTTCTGCTGTCATCGATTTTATGAACCGTCTATTTCTTCATCAGATTTGAATTGGTACCGAATTCTTAGCAAACCTCAGAGAAATATATATGAAAAATCATCTATATATTTAACTATGCTTTCTTATTAAATTAATGAACGAATTTTTAAAATGTAGTCAAATTTTGATGTACTTGAGTACGAATTATAATTTGTGTTCAATTACACCAGCCAGTGTTTGATTATACAATATACATATATGTATTTTCATGAATTACAGTGCAATAACCCAAAAGGCAGCAACATTGTCAATGAACTTGGAGTAAGTAAAATTCTACGAAATTCCAGCAACGAATTGCTGACCGAAGTTCCGCTCTGAGCGGAGTTTTCATGAATGATAGCCCCCACAAAGGGTATTACATAAACTAGAAACAAAGTTTTGGCTCTGTACTTCACTTTACTACTTTGGATATCCAATCTGAATTTAAGAAATTTACAAACATCAAACATTAACTAATAACTATAAATCATTATATACATATAGAATAAGAATTTTGCACAGCCATCGAGGTTTGCTCTGTCAAGTACATCAAAGAAAACAAAGACGAGATTATTTTCGTGCCAGCTTTTTTTTTAGCGCTGTGCCCAAACTTGAAAAATTCAATGATTCGTTAGGTTTGCATCTAGTTCGAATTAGCGAATCTTTTCTCTTTTTATCACAGCCATCACCGATGTTTTGATCAATTTGTTGAAGTTGCTCTGGCGCTTCAGACGGGGGAATTGGTTCATCATCCAACTTTTTGATCAACTCCAGAAAAGCAGCATGTTGTTCGTTGTAACGAGATATGATCATATCTCTACGACTCAGCTTTGACTTCAGCTCCTTAATGCTCTTCTGCAGCTTGTCCACCTTCTGGGCTTTGGCACTTATGTATTTCATTTCCATTCGGACGCTCTGGAGCTTCGTTTCCAATAGGCTGGCGCTGCACTTTACTTCGCTCATTTGTTTCTTGTACTTAAAGCGTGTCCGCTGTATCTGTTCCTCCAAATATGCAATATATAATTCTTGATTGGGAGTGATGGGCTTGTCGCTTTTGCCTTGCGAACCGTTGCCAGTTTTCTTTGGGCTATCCGTACATCCGCTGCACAGCTGGAAGTGGGAGCCGTGCTTTCGACATAGCTCATCCCGCTCCCCCCGTATTATCGCCAACTCATTTCGCAACAGCTGAATCTCCTGTTGCAAGCGGGAACACTTGGTCATTTTGGTCATTTGGATATTCCGCTTACTCTATCAAGTGGTGGACAATACTCAATTTGGTTTAACAAAATTTTGCTTGCACTTTTGAGAATTTGGTATAAACCTATTCAGAATCATGAATTTGAGTTATTAGCCTATGAAGAGCTAAATATTTGAAACGAAAAGCAGAAAAAAAATTCGAATTTATGTCTAATATGAAAAGTGTTTATTTCATGATAGATGACATGTTACATGTTACACGAATAGAGTGGGCATATTGGCTTTCCATGCGATAAGAAATATCTGACGAAAATCGCATCTTTGCTCATTCGCTGTTCCTTGCGAGGCTTACAGAGTATCTTTAAGTTCCTTATTTCATTTAACAAATTTTCATAAGCATATATTCCATAAAATATATATCCCCAGAGCACGTGTCCACTTATAATAAGTAAATAAAGTCTCTCAAAAGCCATTTATATTGACGGCTACCTAAATTTGTTGTTCAGCTCAATTGCTTGAGCTTTACTTTATAACTTCTTGGGTAGCGCTCATCGGAGGAAATTACTGCAATTTGATCGAACTTTTCCATATCGCATAATTTGCATCTCAGCGTTTGGGATTTAAGCGTGCCACGCCCACAGCTCTGACGGTGGCCCCAAGGCGACTACGTTATTCAGCCAAGTCCCAATGGCAAAGTAAATACATAAACACACACACACACACACACAGTTGCATTTTGTGTACTTTTGGCATTTCGCTGTTTCGTATTTTTTTTGTTTGAAGCATAATTTGTATTTTTCGCCCGAGATGCCGCACATTTGATAAGGGTTATCGATACGCAGTCCGCGGGACCAGACCCAGATGCTTATTATGCTTTTTTTTCTTTCTTTTTTTTTTGTGATTTTTAATACCCTTTAAACAGTTGGTTGGGTTGAGTAGGTAGCATAAGATTCATTTTGGGAACTCTGGAATGGGATGACAATGGGACTTCTATGCGATTCTCATGACGGTTGCTGAAGAGAGTCAAAATACTTGTGGAAATTCTGGAATAAGCTAAAAGTTAAATTCTTTTCGCCAACAGTACAGAGTATCTTTCAGCTGCTTACTAAAACAGAGGGAAGATCTTTAAAAAATGTTTTTAAAATTGTAATTCATTTGCGATAATACTTATTGTGGCACATGTGCACATATAAGGAGTAAAAGTATATACAATCTTTAAATACGAATATTTTGTGTGAGAATTAAGAATTCCATTGAGCAGATCCTCTTGCATTGGCAGTTTAGCTAAAGTGTATACTGAATGACATAAATTAGTTGTTTTCTGTATACATATGTTTATAATAGACTCATAATTCATTTGGCAAGCAAATTCTGTCTAACTGCGATGATATCACATAATATAATAACAGGCGAGCCCTTTTGCAGCTCAATGTCAAGGTCTTTGCGAATCAAATGCGGCTCGTTTTTTTTTTTCTCTCTCTCTTATTTTTATTTTGGTTGATTTCTCAATTTGACAAAAACTTTGTTTCCCACTTGAGCAATTTGCATAAATTCAAGGTCAGTCGCACAATAAAGATCCAGACATGATTTGTGTGATACGCATGTGTGTGTGAATGTTTGTGTATCTTTGTGTGTGTTTCTGTGTATGTCGCCTTTTCGGCAAGTTTTGTGTCAAATTGTGAGACAAGATTAAACCATGGAGAGGAAGTAGAAAATAATTTCCATAAATTTTCAGACAATGCATTTTTATAAAAAAAAAGAATGCATAAATTATTTTTTATTGTTAAATATTAAAATACAAATATAAAATAAGTTTACAATATTTTTTTAGATAAACTTTCTATTTATTTTCATATTAAACAAATCTGAAATGGAACTCAAAACTAAATATTAATAGTTAAAAAAATAAAAAATATAATTTTTGATAGCTAAATAAAAATAAATAAATTTAAAAACTCTTTGCTTTTAAATTAAATTTCTGATAAACCAATAAAATGCCTCACTCACTGATTATTTCTATAAATTACAATATACCAAAATGGGGAAGTCATATAAAGTCATTCTATCTGAAATTCACATCACTTCAGGCACTTTTGATTTCGCTTAGGCACAGCCGACGACAGCCGACAGCAACTGCCCAGGCAGACGGGCCATGTGCCGAAAACTGATATCAAATGCAAAATCCAAACAATAAACTTCAGCAAAAATAAAAAAAAGAGAGATTAAGGAAAATAATAAAAACTTGACTAACATCAACAAAAAGAAGAAGAATAAGACGAAAGAATGGCTAAGGACGCAGCCGCAGACAAAAAGCAGACAAGGCGAACCCAATTTCCAGACGAAGACGAGCAACCAGAAACGAGGAGCAGGGAGCGAGAGAAGGCAAGCACGAGTTGGCGAGAGGGACAGAGATAGGGGGCGCAGCTGAAAGCTTGAGGCAGCGTCTGTCTGGGTTTTTGGGTCTGTTGACGACGTAGACGTAATCTAGACGCCTTTTGTTTGCACACAGAAAAAAAAAATAACAACAACAACAAACAAAAGCATAACAAAGGGCAGCAGAGTGAAGGCTGATTGTGGTTGGCATGCTGTTAGGCAGAGGGCGTGGCATCTGATCAAGTGCGCTACTTAGTAGAAGCAGAAGCTCTTCAATTTTACTCAAATTGTAGTTAATTTGAACTGCAGACATAGGCCAAGACTTTGGGGTCCGGTTTCTATGTATTTCAGAATATATTTATATAATATCTAAGCATAAATATATTTGAAAAATTGCTGTGAGAGTCGATTGCATTTGATTTAATTCGATTGCTAGACACCAGACGTTACGAAACGAAAATGTCGCAAATGTCGCCAATTTTTCGACTCTTTGCAGTGCGCCATGCGTAAAAAAATTGCCAAGCAGCTGTAAAGGACTGCAGTATACTCTGTTTACTGTTGATGTATGTAAAATAGTTAGATTGTTTTATAAACAAACTTTTTTATATTGAATAATTCATTCAAAAAGTTTTTTAATTCAATACACATTTTCGTAGTAGACCTATGCTGCTTTAATAGAAGAAGTAGTAGTATATAGTAGGAGTAAATTAAAATAGTAGTAGCAGACAGTACTAATGTTCAGTAATAGTAGCAGATAATGCTAGTAAATAGAAACAAAAGCAGTAGATAGTAGTATTAAGTAGTAGTAGTAGTATATAGTAGTACTACATAATCATAGTAGTAGATGGTAGTATGAAATTTGAGTAGTAAATGTAGTAGTAGTAGTAGTAGTAGTAGTAGTAGTAGTAGTAGATACTAGTATGAAATTTGAGTAGTAGATGTAGCAGTATAAGTAGTAGATAGTAGTATGAAATTTAAGTAGTAAATGTAGTATTAGTAGTGGATAGTAGTATGAAATTTAAGTAGTAAATGTAGTATTAGTAGTAGATAGTAGTATGAAATTTAAGTAGTAGATGCAGCAGTATTAGTAGTATAAGTACTCATTAGTCTTACTTGTAATAGTAGTATTCATATGCAATATAAATTGTATTCAAAGCCTTCAAATCACATATTGCGTATCTAGCTAATATACCCCTTAATATTGTCTTAAATTAGGGGAAACAAAATCGCAATTTGCGTGTCAGACATATTTGATTGGATTTCATTAAACAGGTTGTCGTTGCCATTTGCTAAAATGCTTCAAAATAAATATTAGTTAAAAAATGGTTTGACCAAATATATGTTCAAGTATCACATATACATATTCCTATGACATACATAGTATTATACAAATTATATAGACACCCAGTGTGCACACTGGTACGCAACAAGTAATTCATCTGCACAGCATCTACATGAAATTGACTTTAAAAGTGATTTTTTTAGTTTTATGTAAGTGAATGAAATATGCAACAGTTCTTAGAATGTCCCAGACTCCACAAAATGGGAGTAAAGACCTCGTCCCCTCCCTCGCCATCTATCTCTTTCTCTCTCTCTCTCTCTGTCTCTCTCATTGAACACTTTTGACATTAGCTTTGCAAATTTTGCACTTTTGGCGACGCTTTTCAATCATGAATTGGGCAACAGACATCCGCTCCAGAGCAAAACATTTGCGAATTCCAAACGCTCAGATCCCAATATATGTTTCTATATACATATGTGAACAGAACAATCCAATTATTTCAGATATTTGTGTAGACAGACTCCCAAAGGAAACCAACCAAACGAAATATAACTTTAAAAAAATCTTCAATTTCAACTGGCCCAAAATGCAACGTTCCGTTTTCTCTCTTTCACTCTCTTTCGCTCTCTCTCTCGCTTTGAACGGAGATTGGGCGAGGGGAGTTATTAAAAGTGGACAATGAAATGTATGAGTATATGAAAATATTAGTCGGGCACAATCGACTGCATCATACTCGCCAATGGCTGAAAGAAAACTCCAATTGCATTGTTCAAAGTTCATGTACAAAGCTCAGCTCTCATTTTGCCACGCCCCTTATAGCCATTTCGAATTACTAATACAAGCATTTCACAAATAAATCAATATGCCCGTATTCACAGCATGAACGAGTATTAAAACAAACAAACACAAAGTTTGTTATGTTGCGCAAGGCGCAGCTCGAGTAACGCCCTCAATGGTTGCAAAAAGAGGGCGTGACTGGGCGAGTGGAAAGAGGGGGGGGGGGGGGGGGGGGCTGGTGGCCTTTGGTATGGACACACTGGCAACAAAATGTTATTGACCCGCCGCATGAATCCGTTAGCATGCGCAGCCAAAAACGAAGCTCCACCCGGGCCTGGAATTCTTATTAAGATCAATCAGCTAAATGTCGGTTTTATGCTTAATGCTTATGATTCACACGGCCAGAAAGCAGCCAAAATCGAAAAACGAAATGCACTAAAGATAAAAAACAGCAACAACAACAACAACGTGAGTTGATAAAATACAAATATGGGAACAAATGAATATCCTTGCCTGAAATATGGAAATAAAACGAAATATGTATGAGGGAGAATGGGAAAATTAAAAATGTATTTTTAATAAATAAGTAAATTCAAATAACTATATGCATGTTATTATGCATAGAAGTACAGAAAGTATAGCGTTTATGATTTTATATATACAGAAAGCACTTTAGTTGCTTTAATTGAAATTTAGTTGAATATCTCATCTCATAGACTTAATTAAAATGATAAACGAGAAACCTTTGCAGCATCATATAAAGCTCATATACAATACACTTACATTTTACATATATACACTGCTCTTACAAGTTAAATGCGCTAGCTAATATACCCAATATGCAGGCACTGCCTACATAACCAAGAGATGCGCCACAAACTTTTTCAGCAATCCTTTTACAAAGTTGTCGGCAAATTTTTATGCTGAGAAATTGAGTTTTGCTTAATTAGTCATGGCAGTGCTTGTATATATGTATATATAGATATACATGCATATATGAAAGTTAGCAGGAGTTGAATATAGTTGAATATAGTATGTATGTATGTATGTATGCATGTATATAGAAAGGCAATTCTAAATGCTGCCTTATCATGAATGACACACATTGTGGGCGAGCAGATAAGAAGACACAGCTTCAGCAAGCACTCACTCCCACTCCATCTCTCTCTCTCTCTCTCTCTCTCTCTCTCTCTCTCTCTCTCTCTCTCTCTCTCTCTCTCTCTCTCTTTGACACTCACACACAAACACACTCTCTCTATTTTGCCCTCTCCCACTCTCTGTAGTTAATAAAAGTTTTGGATATACTTATCATAAAGTCTGTGGCCCTCTGGTTCAGCGAGTTGTGCTCGCTTTTGCCTACGTGAGAAATTTTTGAATTCTGATCAGCAGGGTAAGGAAAAAGAAGTATCTTTCAGATATTCAAAAATATGTTAACGTTTACACATTAAACAAACAGAATGAAAAAAAAAAAAAAAAAAAAAAACTGAACTGCAGATAAGCCCAGCCATGGTTGTCAATACAGCAAACATAAAATTTTTGTTGAAAATTTCTTGTATTATTTGCTTGACGTTTGTTTACAAGCTGAAACAGTTACACAAATACACACACACACACACACAGATGCAGATACAGATACAGATAAAGATACAGATACAAATGCATTTACAGATACAGTTACACAGCTACAGCTATAGCTACAGCCCACTTACAGTTATATCTGCTATATCAGAAGGAGGACGCGCTGTTGTTTTTCTATTTTAATCGAAATCCCATCTAAATAAAGCTAATAGATACTCATCAATTATAACAAATTGTATGTTATTTTTGTTGATGTTTGTTGTTATTGGATATTTGTTGTTGTTGTTGCAAAAGTTCAATGAACACTTCGAGGTGAATGCAATTGCAATTGCAATTGCAATGCATCGATCGAAGCGTGTTTAACTCGTTTACGGCTCTGACATGTCACGTAATTAACTGTGCCCAGTCTGCCAATAAGCTAATGATAGACATATAAAGTCATGCATATAGAGAGACTACTCCTAACTATAATATACTATATCACACATATATATAGATAAATATATGTATATGTATATGTATATGTATGTGGAGTAGCGTCATATGTTTGTTGCCTTGGTTTCAATTCACTTTGATCATTCATTAAGTGCATTCAAATACTTGCATGAATGTCCAAATGTCTGTCCGTTCGTCTGCCTATCTGCCTTCTGGTCGGCCTTGCGCTCAATGTGTAATTGATATATGAGCTTTTAAATATTTTATATGAATATGTATAAAAGAAATCAAATTTTGATTATATTTTCGGCTTAAGCAACGAAGAAAAAGACTCTTAAGAAGTAAAGTGATATTTACAGATAATCTTTGACTTGTTTATAATCTGATATACATTTAGCTAGAAAACTAAGCTCTGCAAGTTTCCATAAAAGAATTTTCGTTACTATATATTTAGTCGTAATCCATCTTATATCTCCAGCTTAAGCTTTTTATGCATATAATCCAAAAAAGTATCTTCTACTTACTTTTTAAGCAATTCTAATTAATTTTCATATTTTTTCTCAAATTAACATCTAATCTTATCTGTATTAAGCCATTAACGAAATTCTAAAATCTTGTTTTGCTTTTGTTTTTTATTTTTGCCGCTTTTTTCTTTTTTTGGCTTTGGTTTTGGTTTTGCCTTTTTCAGTCAAATTTAAACTAATGGCCGAGCATTTAGATTGATGTGAGGAGACTTTGTTGCGGGTCTTCAGCATGCGGATTCATTCATCATCAAAAGCTCATCAGGCTACTAGTGTTGAAAAAAGGATGCATTGCTTTGGACGCTGATATATCTTAATGATCGGCTGCCCTAGACAATGGAATTTCTTAATGTGATGATGACGTCAGTGTTGAAAGCAAAAACTGCACATTACAAGCTTTTCGCTGGGCCAAAGCTTACTGGCCCAATTGGGAAAATTAATAAGCTCAACAGCTGTCGGAGCTACTACACAGATAATACAAAACAAAATGAAAATAATAATAAAATGTATGTATGCAAAGTGAATAAATGGCTAAAGAACAACTAGGCAGAGCCTGGTCGCCCACACCCATAACAGAGAGGCGAGAGCTTTAACAGCGCACTGTTAAGCTTTAACAGTCGGTGCAAATGCAAAGAGCGCCAAAGTAGCTGCGCTGTCGCAGCTGACTGCGAGCAGCGACGCTGACTGCGGCAGGGGCAGCAGCTGTTTGGGGCCAAGCGAAAAAGTTTTTTCGAGCACTTCGGTTCAGTTTGGACTTGCCTTTGACCGCGTGCGGACGGCGATGCCAGCGAGTTGTTGTTTGGTCGGCTTCCACTGACACTCTGTCCATGTGTCTCTCTGCCTGTGTGTGCGAGTGTGAGTGCGTGTGCCAGTGCGTCTGTCTCCCCTACGTTTAGCTCTTGCATAGAGTGCGGGCGCCACTCTCTGCGTGTGTGTGTATGCGTGCTTGTGTGGGGTACCAGCAGCAGCGGCAGCGACAGCAGCAGCAACGGCAGCAGCGGTAATACTTACATATGTACACTTGATGTGTTTTTATGTATATGCGGCTTCGTTTGCTCGGCGGCGCTCTGCGGTGTGTGCTGTGCGCTGTTTTGTATATTTTGTGCGTCTGTATCTATGCATATATGTTTGTATGTAGCTTAATACTTATTTTCGTTTTTGTTTGTACGTCGCTCGTCGAAAAACAACAATGTAGGTCGTGCATATTTAATATATGCAAATAAAACTAACGTATTGAAACAGGCAAGCTTCGCACCAAAAGCTACTACGTTTTTTTTTTTTGTGGCTTCGTCTACTACTATT
The DNA here is from genome assembly GCA_030914345.1 of Drosophila koepferae. NCBI lineage: Eukaryota > Metazoa > Arthropoda > Insecta > Diptera > Drosophilidae > Drosophila > Drosophila koepferae. The sequence continues at coordinate 14,320,314 of JAUESR010000202.1, forward strand.
TTATAATAAATATAAAACACAAACATTCACACACACGCGCGGATAGAGACAGAAACGCCGACGCATAGCGCCTACGGCTGCGATAACAGCAACAGCAACAGCGCCGCCGCCGCCACCCCCGAAGAGAGACCAAAAAAATTCACTCTCGCTGCGCTGCTCGCAGCCGGCGCACGCTCTCATTTTAGGCGCTGCCAGCAGAGGCGGCAGCCGAGACAGCCGCAGCAGCGACCATTTGGCAGCGTTCTAATTGCGTGCGCGTCGCTGTTACTGTTAGCGGCGACGGCGCTGTTATCTGCTGTTGGCTGGCGATCGTGTGTATCTTTAAGATATACCAACACCAACAGCAACAGTAACACCAACACCAACACCAACAGCTACACCAATACCAATGCAAGCAGCAACAGCGGCAGCGCCGCATTCGTGTGTATCTTCTTGTTGTCTGTTTGTCGTATAAATTGAGCCGCACTTTGCTTATTCTCGAGTTTTTGCCGCTCAGACGTCGTCGTTGTAACTGCAAGCGCTGCGCAGCGAACGCGTCGCGTTTTATCAGAAACAAAAAAAGAAACTAAGAAAATATAAAGAACATATTCATTCGAAACTGTATTTACCATATAATAAGGCAAAATAAAGAAACGTTAAAAAGTCAAATTCAAATTCTATTTGAATCAATTTCGTCAATGAAAAGCAAAATGTATCTGAAAGATATATGTGTATAGCTGAAAGATACAAGTGCAACACAGAAAACACCCAACACACAAAATATTTCAAAGCGAAAAATTGTTCTATTTTTAGAACGAAATACAAAATATACGTTGAACTGAGTTTCCCCCCGAAAGCGAAATAAATATTTGAGAATTCATTAAATCTGTTTAAATTTACGATCTTTATACAAAGAATAATACAAAAAATCACAAATAAAAACAAAATAAAATATGTTAAATAAATTCAAGTGAAATACGAAGAAATTAAATTAATAATTAGTTATTTTCAATCCCTCAGCTACAGCATTTAAATTATTTTTTGTTTCCCCCTTTATGCGTGCAATTACTAAATAAATTATAATCAACATAAAAAAAAAAAACAAATTAAATTGTGTGAATAAAAAACAAAAACAACAACAACAACAGCAGCAGCAGATCGTACAATATTGTGGGCACTCAGAGAGAGAGAGAGAGAGAGAGAGAAAGAGGAAGTGAGCAAGAGCGATCGAGAAAGAGAAAGATATATAGAGAGAGAAAGAGAGAAATTACACGCATATATTGCGTAGCAAAAGTTCTGAATGAAAAAATCGACTCATACGGGCGGACAGAGCCACAGACGATAAATGTAAGTACAGCTGGAACTGTATATAAGCAATAAGCATACCGATATCATACATGAATATACACACATATATATATATATATATATATATGTATATGTATGTGTAAATATTTGTACATTTAGTATAATCGAATTAGCGTAGCTTTATGGCATAGCAATTAACTTAAACTGGTTTCCATGCGTGCAGAAGCATGAACTATAAATTGTTATAAATTATGATCAAGTGAAAAAAAAGTAAAATGAATATATATAGTAAAAGTGCAGGAAAATGAATTCGTTATAAAATTTATAGTGATAAGAAAATTAAAATTAAGTAAAAAAGAATTTATTAAATTTATCAAAAGAAATGCTCGTAACTTACATATTGGAAGCAGTTGACTAGCTTTAGGCCTAATTCAATTTTAGGCTTTAAAAATGTGTAATTTTAGCTTAAAAATGTTGCTGCTATAATATGAATAAAATATGATACATGAATCTGACCATGAGAATCAAGCTCTATTAACTAGTTTACTTTGATGATGTGCTCCAGCATTTGATATATTTATAATTGTTTATAGACTATTACAAAATAATTTGAAGAACTCTGAGCCAGCGCATGCTTTGGATGCTTTGCTGAATGGAAATTTTGTGTTGGGGTTTTTACAGGCGCCAGAGAAAGTGAAACATGTAATTTTGAATGAGTGTGTGTATAATATATACATATGTGTGTGTGTGGAACGCAGATGCCGGCGGTCCACAAACAAAATTATACGCCGTATTGAGTGAAATCGTAATGAGTTAAGAAATTTTTTCTTAAACGCGCGACTGTCCCTTTTTTTTCGTACAGCCGATAAGAAAACTAAAGACACAACAATTTATATGTGCACAGCAATTCGAAAAGCAATGCAAAGCAATGCCAAGCAGGCACAGAACATCAAAAACATTCCATTTTCGTTTTCTTGGCTCGTTTTCTTCTTGTTGTTGCTTTTTATTGTAATTACAAGCCGGCGCAGGCAGAAGCAAAAAAAAAAATAAATAAATAAAATAACGTGTAAAAGGCAAAGTAAATACGCACAGATAAAGATACAAACACGGATGCAGATGCAGATACTACTTAAAATATATGCTTATACACAATATAATATATAATGAGACAAATAAAGATACATATAGTATATGTATTCCGTTAGAGTAACAGATTCACACATAAAGATACAGCTACAGCTAGACAGTCAGATACGGAGATACTCAGATACTCAGATACTACAGATAGTCCCATATAATCAGATTCAGTTTCAGTTTCAGATTCAGATTCAGATTTAGATGCAGATACAGCTACAGTTACAGATACAGATAAAGATACAGATACAGCTACAGAGACAGCTACAGATACAGATACAGCTACAGATACAGCTACAGCTACAGATACAGATACAGATACAGAAAATAGTGCATAAATAAATTCTTAAGTACAGCATGCATAAAAATGCAACCAGTCGAAAATCAATAAAAATTCCAATTAAATTAATGTAAATATTTATATTGCAACTCTGTGAACTGTTGATGTTGTTTTTTTTTTTCTTTTGACCATATTTTTGTTTGGCTCTGAGTAAATTTCACTTTTAAAGCAATTCGCACAAAAAAATAAGAAGCAAAAAAAATGAGATTTTAATAAAAAGAAAGCCAGAGATTAAACGCTTACAAGTTGGTTCTGCACAAATATGACCCACATCGAGGACATTATCATTAATTTGTTTAAAGATTCAAGATTTCAATTGCAGGGCATATATACACACATCTATATAGAGTACTATATAAAATATATCTTGAAAATAAAAAAATTAAAAATAAAAATACAAAAAATTTCTAATTTATAAAATTTACTTTTATGCAATTTTTTTTTTTTTTTTTTTTTTTTTTGTGTTTTTGAGAGAAAGTAAATGTAATTGTTTATGGAATATATACGCTGCATACAAATCTATTATTTTATGGCCATTTTTTTGAATAGAGAAATTTTATAGTCTTCAGCCTGCTGCAATATTTCAGTCTAGCTGATGTCTAGCATAAATAAAATAACTCAGCATTTGCCCTGCACACAAACTAGAATTTTTTTTATTTATATATGTACATATATATATAATTTTATTTTTGTTTTTGGTCATTGCCAGCAAACTCGACTTGGCTTTTGGTTGAGAGTCTGTCAACAGCAGCAAAAGCAACAACAACAACAACAACGTTTGAGCCCCAAAATTCCACCTGTATTAACGTCGCAGAAAAGAGCTAAAGAAACAGAATCGAGAATTGAGCGGCAGACACGAAACACGAAATCGAAAGAAAAATAAAAACCAGATTTACTACTAATTTAAATTCTTGGCATATATAAAAAAAAAAAATTCTAAAAAGAAACAAAAGCAGCAGCAACAACAATTTATAAATGAGTTTGGAAACGTAACGAAATGGCTTTATTGGCAAAACATATTGACTGGCCCTTATAAAGAGTCCGCTCTCTCTCTCTCTTTCTCTTACACACATGCTTTCTCTCCTGCTCTCTCTCTCTCGCCCTCACTCTTTCTGTAGTTGCGCGTGACAAATGTTGCGAATTTCCGCTTGGCTAGCCGGCCGCTTCCTTTCTATTTGTTATTTATAAATTATTTAAGACATTATACTTAGCATTTACTGCCAATATCAGGAAAAACAAATTTAAAAACATTTTGTCACAATTTATCAAAAATAAATAAAACTATATTTTAGTTTAGTGTCCGAGCACGTGCACTGAAAAACTGTGCGGCCTCTGCGGCTGCCCCCAAATATGGAAATAAAGCAAACTAAATTGTGCATGATATCGTGGTAATATGTTAATTTGTGAATAAAAACATCGAAGTCAAATGCGGCATTAATTATGCATTTGCTTAAAAGCGTATCAGAATGCCGCAAGCTATGACCAAACTTTATCGTCTCACAGACGCGATGTATGCGAAAACCTCGATTCGATTTGAAAATTGAAAGTTGGCCCCGAAACACGCTTCCAATTCGTTGATTTTTTTTCTGTTGCTTTTTGGGTTTTTACTAAGCTCGATTTTGAGCGTGGGGCGTGTTTTATTATGAGAAAAGTGAAGAAATTGAGAGCTGTCCATATTAATATTAATATGAAAATCAATCTCTATAACTCTACCTATATCTATGCATGCATGAAAGTTCCATTGAAGCCAGCCCTTAACAACAAAGCCGTAACGTATACAAATGTTTTCTTCACGCCTCAAATCCCGCCATTGGCACATATGTAGATACGACTCATTTACCTAATTTTTGAGCACTTATCAAAACAACTTCCGTTCTCAGCCTTGTCACATTGTGCTCTATATTGAACCAGTTCCATTTTGTTTCAGTTTTGCAGCCCTGGTTAATTTCATGGCAATTGCAAAAGCCGAAGAACTACGCAGCACTTGTCGGCAGCTAAGATAGCAACAATGTGTGGATGAGGCTGCGTGCTAAAGGAACAACAGAAAAACAAATACACAAACACACACTTACACACATAAATATATATATGTGTATGTGTGTGTGTGTGTGTATTGCGTGCTCTAAGTGATTTCAAACTATGCTACAAGACGGAGCAACTCGGCAGCCCATCGATAACTGCCACACCCTCCACAGCCCCAACTGTCCCCTCTCTCCATCGCCCTCTCTCTCGCTCGCTCTCTCTCTCTCTCTCTCTCCGTCTCCCTTTCTGCCTCTCGTCTGCTCAGTCACACGCATCTGTATCTTGTTTTGCTCGCATCGCGTCTTTAGCAAGTGATTTCAATTTAATTGACAGTCCTTGAACTTGACTTAAAGGCAAACACAACAGCAACAACAACAACAACATCTGCAACAACCGGCATTTCATTGTGCCACACAACCAACCTCCCTCTTGATCCGTCTGCTGCTACACGCTCCATCGTCTTCCTCTCCAGCTCCAACTCTGCTCCAGCTTCAGCTGCTGCTGCACGCAGAATTCTCTGGCAAAAGTTGTTGTTGTTGCTGTTTCTCTTTGGCTTCCATGAAATTCTACGATCTATTAAAAAAAAAAAAATATATATATATATATATAAATAAAAAAAGTAAAAACAAAATGCTTACTGCTAAAAAAAATGAAATAAAGAATAACAAAATTTTGTTATTTGTGCGTGCGCTATGCTCTTTCATTGTTGTTGTTATTGCTCTCTTATTTATTTTTTTCTTAATTTATACGTATTCAAAAGACTTGGCGGGTTTTTTCGTCATATACCCTAATCTAAGAGCAGGCATATGCGTTATGATTAAAGTATATTGTATATAAATATTTTATTTATATTCAACATAATACATCAAGAAATATATATAGAAAAAATAATATTTATATTTATATATTCTATACATACATATCGTTCATTGTGCGTCACATCTTTTTAGATTTATTTATTTAGAATTCAAAGGCAAACTTGTGAGCTTTTAGCTAAGACTTTCTACAGGAGATACATTATGTTTACTAATATCTATTATAAAATATACTTATTTAAGAAAGAGCATTCAATTGTCAGTCGTCAGTTCAGATTTTTAGTCGTTCATTTTTGCATTTGCATGTTTTGCTATTAGTTGACGAACTTGAAAAGCAAATAATAAAGACAGGCAAAGAGAGCTCTATTCAGAGAGAGAGAGAGAGCAAAAGAAGGAAAGAGCGAGATAGAGAGTCGCAGTGAGAGAGAGAAAGCAAGAGAGGCGTGGCTGCTTTATTCACGACTTTTAAACAAAACCAAAATACATTTTTGTCGTCATATTCTTTTGGCAAAGAATAAATCTTAAGCAATATAAGAGACAAAATGTTTGCTAGCAACACGTAGATGACTGTAATATATATAATTTATATTGAAAGCATGCGTGCGCCACGCATTTTTCATGGATCAGACATAAAAGCATGTATATAGCTATAAAGATGTAGATATAGATGTTGATATATATATCTGTACATATGTATATGCGAGTAGGCATCTAAGTAGCGAGCATTTCATTCAGTGCGCGTCAATGAATGTGTATGTGAGAGCGTGTGTGTATGTGTGAGTGTGTCTGTGTGTGAATGGGCTTTAAGAAAAGATTGCCCCGTGTGGAGCGCGCCTCCAGTTCGAGCAGACTTATAAAAATTCAATTATGACTCGGCAAAGTTGGCAACACGTGTCGATTTTCTATTTCGATAGTTTCGTTCGCTGCCAGAAGAAAAATACATAGACAGGTATTGTTATACTCTCTAGTTGTGTGTGTGTGTAGAGTATACGCCCCGTGGGCTTATAAAAAAAAAAAAAATGAAAAATAAAGAAACAAAAATCAAAATACAAAGCGCACGCAGCGCGAAGATAAATAGCCACAGGTGACAAAACGATATTCAAATGCATAACTTGATATTCAATAGATAAGCTGAGATCCAGAGCTCGTATAATAAAAGTAAATGAAGCCCACTCAACTCTGTGAGAGTGTGTTGGTGTTGGTGTGTGTTTGCGTGCGTGCGTGTGTGTGTGTGTGAGCTGAAATAAAAACTTTCACCCGCAAATGATCTATGAACACAAAAGTCAAAGACTTTCGCATTCAAATCGATGAAGCCAGTAGCCAAATGCCTTCAAGTACGCACATCTAATTGCGCTCACAAATGGAACTGGAGAAAAAGCCCCAAAATAATATAATGAAATAAAACTGATTAGAAATCCGCGCTCGTCTATGGGAATTCGCAATTTACTTTCACAACAGCCAAATTCAAGTTCAGGGCAACATCCCATGCCTATCCAAACACACACACACACATATCTATGACGTTTGCTATCATCAGACATCGATAAGTAAAAGTTCTCTATCTGCACAGTCTCTCCGAAAAGTGCGTGTGCCCATGGTTAGGGGCAGAGAGGGGGCGGACGGGGCGGCAAGATTGTGTGGGCGCTCACCGTCAATAATATTTTGATTTCTTTTTGTGTGTCAATGAACTCGACTGAACTAAATTCTTTTTTTTACGCTGCCTAGTTTTATTGGCTCTTTGTTTTAGACCCAATTTTTTTTTCTATTTCTATTTCTATTCTATTTGTGCGTGCCTTATCGCAAAGCCAATGTTGCGTAGGCCATGCGGGAATGCGTTTAGAAAAGAAAAGTTATGACAAATCTGAACGGAATTGAAAAGTGCTTTTAAAATCCATTTAATTGCGTTGATAGCGTTTAGATTTCATTATGAAATTAGGTCAAGAGGTCGCACAGCTGGCTGTAAATGTGTCAGAAAGTATTAGATTTTCTTTTGCTGATGCAGTTGTAGGCGCAAAAATAGTTTAGGGCGTTTATAAATTTTTACAATGAAACAAATTAACAATGAATTATTAAAATAATGAATATTTTCTTTGAATTTGTATAAATAATAATATATATACGCAATATATTCCATCAAGAATCATTTGCTGATAAGAACATGAGCGGGAATCTACATATTCTGAAAAAGTACCGCTCGTAGGTCTTCCCAGAACGACAGTTCACTCAAAAGTGAATCCCACTTGTCTACGTTCGACTATAAAAGCTCCATGTCTGGCCACATCCCGACACAGTTGAATTTCGCAATTCAAAGTATTCTCAACTTCAGCTAGGATGGCTTTTAAGAAGTGTTTCGCTCTGCTGCTGCTGGTTAGTTGCCTGGCAGTTCTGATGGCTGATCGGGTCGTTCCTGAACCACGACCTGGCTCGCGAACTATTCGCATAGTTCGTCGCGAGCGTTCGCCCCAGCATGGCTCGGTGGTGGTGACGGCCAGCAAGGACAGAGAGACAGGCCGCCAGGCGGGAGTTCAATACAATCACAATATCTATACCAGTCGAGATGGACGTGGCAGCATCGATGCCTACGCGAATGCCAATAGAAACTTTGACCAAAATCGCAACAATTTCGGTGGCGGCGTGCAAGGCAGATGGCGTTTCTAATAAACGAATTCATATGGTCGATGAATGATAATAATAAAGTGCAAATCGATATAGAAAAGCCGTGACTATTTACTTAAATCGGAATTGTGCTAGAAAATCGTGATTTATGTACCAGCTGCTAATTTTGCTGATTTCGAAAATCTCCATAGATTATGCTGAGAGGTCTCTCTGAGGCCATTCCTCTGATAAGAAAGTCCGAGATGCATGGAACATAAAATAAATGGAATACATGTCTCAACAATATATTGTATTTGGCAGATAAGAGACAGACACAAAAGTTGTTGCTGCTTCAATTGAGACACTTCCAATGTAGACCTAAGGCTCAAACCTGAAGCAGTCTTAATACGTCTGTCTCTAGAATAGTCCGAAGTCAATATAGACAGACGCCTGCCAATGTTGGGACACATCAATAAAATGCATTGCCTATTTACTTAAAGCAGTTGCCAGCAGCAACAAAAACAAAACCAGCATATGTATAGGGAAAAAAATAATAAAAAAAGGGGAAGCTATATAACAAACATAAAAAAAAAGGAAGACAAAGTATGACAGCTAGGCATACAGAATTTTAAATACTCTTTACAGCAATGTAAATTGTGTGACAAGCGGAGAAAGAGAACTTAAAGTGAAGTGCAGTCTGGTAGTACTATTTGAAATTTGTGAATCAACAGTCTGGCAGCTCTATTACTTTTTTTAAATTAGCTGCGCTTGATATTTTGATCATTAATATGAGCTAGATCATTTTTGTAACAAAATTCATTTGTCAAATGGCAGCTACAACATGTAGCTAATATGCCCGACGCCAGCTGACACTTGTAGAGTATACGAAGAAGTACTAAAAGTCATGAGTCGCTGAGTTCAATGCACTCTCCACTGGCGCTGACGTCGTTGTGTAACCAATAAAAATTGATTCTGTTGTTGCGTGCGAGCGGGGGCGACTCACAGGAGCAACAACAACAACGAATACACTGTGAGAAAGTCTGGACTGCACTTTGGGGTTGCATTCGGTTTTTATTGCTTGTTTCGTTGGCAGTGCACAAACACACACGCTGAATGGGAACTTATCTATCTAGAAAGAAACGGCGCACATGAAATGCTCGCATCAACACAAATGTAGGGGGTTGGCGAGGGGTTCTTGATTGCATGACTAACTGTAATTACTTTCGCTTTCCGTTTGCTCAGCTGGCAGATCAATAAAAGTAAAAACGAACCTCATTCGAGAATTTAAAGCAATGAAATGCCGAAATGCTTGACCCCGCTCTCTAATTTACAATTGAGACACAAATTCCGTGAATTATTTTTGGGAAAGTGTTGTTGGCGGGGTGGAAGGCGAACAGGGCCTGGCGGAGGGTGTATACGAAAAGGAGGCAGCTGCATAGCAAATGACTTTCCATTTTCATTTAACAATAAGCAATCAATTGCAAATAGCAACAACAACAACAGCAGCAAATGCGACTCGGGCTGCAAGTTCAAAGCAAAGCTAACGATCTATTAGAAGAAAGTAAAAACAACTAACAAAACACAATGAGAAGACAAAGGCAGAGACGCCTCCTACACACCAGGTGAGACAGCCAGGTGAGCTAGCCGGGGCGCAGCTGTCAGCTGATGCCAATCAGACAAGGCAACCAAGAGGCAAAGAGTGGGAGAGAGAGAGAGATAGCAAATGGGAAAATCCGTGTGCCGTTAACTGGTTTTCATTTTGGGCTTGGAAAAACCAACGCTCGTTGCCATTTTTAGTGGCAAAAACGCGGCGACTGCATCATAATGAAAGTGAAATGCATTGCGCAGATGGCAGCGCGATGCCAGTTACTAGATACATATGCAGAGAAAGAAAGAGAGATAGAGAGAGAGTGGGATAGTGATAGTGATAGAAAGAGTGAGATAGCTTGACTGTGGCAAGTAAGTCAAGTGCAGTTTGCCGTTTGTTGCAGCATGAAGTGCCACCACAGACACGCACTCCAAACACACACACACACACACACGCACAACTACGATTGCTACTTATGGTCAGAAACTTGCGCGGAATGCAAGCGCAACAAGCGGCGCAGGCGCGTCATCGACTGCCGCAGTCGCTGACTTATTTGGCATTTAACGTTAATTGGCAAGAAAAGCGTTGCCTGACAATTTGCATACACATTGATGAATTATGTCAACGGCAAGCAGCAGCATCAGTATCCATACAGCCACAAAGATATAAATGTATCTTTATGCGTATGCACTTCAATGTCAGATCAGCATTGAAGGCCGCTTGCAGTTTTCTCTGCACTTGAAGTTTTTATCTGCTGCATATACAAGACAATGATACATGCATGTGCTTATTGATATACATTACACAGATACACACAAATACATACGTAAATACATATGTATTTATGTATCTACATGTGAATGGGAGCTGTGTGTTATTGGTTCAATAACTTGCCTGACATTGAGAGCTGCTGCGGCTGTTGCTGCTGCTGCTTTAGTTGTTTTTGTTTATTTGCATTGCGGTAGGACTAAAGACATTATATGGGATTGATTTAAGTGCAGATTCTAGCAAATGTATAGCATGTACGTACATATTAAAGAAAAAACTTGTTTAAAGTCTCTGACTCTAACAATTCATGCAGCTGCATGTACCGCAGTTCATATGCAGAGCAGCATCGAACTAGTTCTTTGAGTATCGTTCAAATCTCTAAACATTTATCACTTAAGCTGCATAGCGAGATGGCAACGCCATCAGTAAAGTTCATAAAATGTCATTTATCGATGGCAGTCTCAGTCAAATAATAAATTCAAAATAGCGCATCTCTAGTAAAGGCCATTCAAAGCCTTTGGCATATCTAAAAAATAATGACATTTCGCTGCAATCGCATCGCTAAAAGTTAACCTCTATTTGTAAGCTGAAATGAATAATGTGCATAGCTAAATCACAGAAAACAGTGAAAGAACAGCAGCAGCAACAACATCGACAACAACAACAACAACAATGCAACATCGATTCATTACCTTATGCTTTTATACGTCGGTTACATTTCACTGATTTTGAAAGTGAACGTTTGTGCGAGGCGGAATCGGAATTGGTATCACGACTTTGCACACTCGCACAGTGGGGCAAATGCAAATAGTCAGGCATCCATTGTCGTGATTAGTTGTTATCATTTGCACACAATATTGTTGCTGTTGTTGTTGCTGTTTTTGTCGCGTGTCTGCTGCTGATAAGCTTTTGAATGCGATTACTAAAACGCAATGGCGAATGCATTCCGCACGAAAAACCAAGTCAAAAAACAAGTTGTAACTTGACCCACGTTGTTGTTGTTGTTGCTACACTGTTGGTTATTGCTGTTGTTGGTGTTGTTGAATCAACAGCAGCGTGGGTGAAATCAAAGAGATACATATATTTTTGGCATCGTATTTGCTGCTGTTTTTACTTTTCCAACGCGCCTACAAATGATTTATAATATATTTTTGTATGCGAATTTTCATTTTTTTTTTTTTTGTAGCACTAATACCCTGTAAAGCGCATAAGAGAAGGCATAACAAACTCAATAAAATATAATAGTAAAACACAAAATATAGGCTGTCAAATCTTTTGCCAAACTCTAATACTTAAGTGAGGTCACATAATATTTGCGTGCACTTTATAGAGCATCTTTTAGCTGCGCATACCCAGCCATTGCACCTCAACTTGATTTGTTTTTAAACTGATTTTTTGTTTTGCAAATACAGATACAATTTTGGCTTGCATATCTCTTGAGTTACATATTTGTAGCGTCTGCGACTGCCGGATAGACAGCGACAACAGCAGTAGCAGTAGCAGCAGTAGCAGCAGCAGCAGCGACAGAGGCGACGACGCTGCGTAGGCAGCTGCATCAGGTTGACCCAGTTTTCGCTTTTCATACTCTGCCAGGCAGGCAGGCAGTCGAAGAGGCGAAAAGACGGGGCTCGTCTTTGTATCTGGTGCGGAATCGTCTTGTTTGATTTTTTTTTTTTTTTTTTTTTTTTGTGAAAATTATATACGAAATGCAATTTTTAAGTAGACTTGTTTTATGTTTGTGCATTAATTTATGGCATTTTGATGTTGCTGCTGCCGTTGCTGTTGTTGCTGCTGAGGCAGCTGCTATTGCTGCTCGTAAATCGCTCAACGACGCTCAATCAATTTAACACACATTTTGCACAAGTAAATACCACTGCAAGACCCCTCACCCACCGCCCGTCACCCACTCGCCATTTATTCCATTGACTGCCACGTAACCTGATAAAAGGAATATATATGTTTATGTATATATAAGAAAAATTCCTACTAAACTAGTTTTTGCCTTTAAGTGCATATTCTTGTCTCGTTGACAATTTGCCACAATTTGTGCTTGCTACATTGTTGCGGCAGCAGCATCATCATCATCGAATTAGCAATACAATGAGACGCAAATCAAGCGCATGCACATTGTACCAGTTGCATGCGGCGCAGTTGCAAGCGGCGTATACGTGATTTGGACAAATATTGCACATACGCCAAGCTGGCAAACGCCCATCTAATTATACATATATGTACGTACGGGGGTGCGGCTGGCACGCCATATAAATTACAGCTGCAGCTATTTCAGAAGAAGAAAAACAATACAAAATTTATATATATATAAATATTATTTATGCATATTTAATAACACCCAAAAACGCAGCAATAAACTTGTATTGTGAAATGTGAAACGCATATGCGCATAGCCAAGCTATAAATGACTATATATGTATATTTGTGTATATGTATTTGAAGCATGCTTATTGCTGTTTCTATATATAGCAAACAATATTTAAAGCACTTTCGTCATTTGCATTTTACAAATAAATAAACAGCAACAAAATGCAGCACTTGAAATCATACAAATTGGTCTTGCAGCAAATGTGGATTGTTTGCCGCATACACACATTCACACACACACACACACACACACATTCAATCAAGCACACACTCGCACACCTTGTCAAGGTAGGCTCGTCCCAAGTCAATGCACTTTCACACACACAATTGCATTTATCGAGCCTGTTGCCTGTTTGTATATACATGTATGTATGTGTGCGTGTTTAAGTTTTGCAATATTTTCATTTTCATTTTCATTTCGAATTTTAATTTCATTTTCATTTCGCTGCGCGCACTCTCTCAATGCGTTAACGTCGACGCTAACGTTGGCGTCACGCTGCGCTGCCTTTGCGTCTATGCACAGCGTCGCAGTCGCAGTCGCAGTCGCAGCGTGGCGCCGCTGCTGCATTTTGCTGATCAATTTCACTTTCACTAATTATGTCACAATAAAAGCAATTGGCCAAGCGCCTTAATGATCATTAACGCTCATTGAGTGCAAGAGCTCATAATGCCAAGCCCGTCCATAACTCATCTACCTCTGCCTCGCTCTTTGCCTCTCTCTCTCTCTCTCTCTTTCTCTCGTTCTGTCTGACTTTTCTCCCGCTTAGACCACCTACTGTGCCGCGGTCTAGACAATTGTCTGGTATTTTGTATTTTTGGCAATTGCGCAATATTTTTTTTTGTATTTTGTCTCATGTAATGTGACGCCCTGTTTTTATTATTTCACTGCATGTGTGTGTGCGTGAGATAGCGCAAGCTTTCAAGCTTTTTAGGGGGTTGCAAAGTTTTGTAGGGCGTTTGCCATTTCAATAGTGCCGTTAGCTTTTCGGCGCACTACTTATTTTGTTGTCGTAGGACCCGGGCAACAAAAAACAGAAAATAAAACTTAACTAGGCAACGCACCTAGCGGAAAGTGACAAAAGCTTTTTGCAAACTTCATTATCAAGCAACAACAATTTCTACGCATGTCTCGATTAATGTTATTTTATTTTGGATTACTTGAAAAATCTACTACTATTTGCCAACAGACGAAAAGTGCAGCAGAAAGTGCAAGTTGGCGACTGCGCTGCTCTGTGCGACAGCATTGAAGTTTTTTTTTTTCTTATTTCTTACGTTCACGCTCTCTTTGCACTGCGCTCACTCTCTCAATCTCACTCTTCCGCTCTCTCGCTCTCTGGCTAAATTATTGGAATTGCACAAAGAAAAGTGAATCGTTGAGCGGGAAGCTCAGAGTCACAGATGCTATTGTATTTGTGTGCGTGCGCTGTGCGGCGATTGTGTAAGTTTTTACATTGAGGCAGTCGCAGCAGAGGCAGCGACTGAGAACAGCGACTGCAGTGTCTGCGGCTGAAACTGAAATTGAGACTGAGATTAACTCAAAAACTTGTTTTATGTCGCTAGTTGTTGTTATTGTTGTTGTTGTTGTTGAATGCAACGCTTGACAACAGTGCCGCAGCAGGAGGAGACAGAGAACGATGCAGCTGGGCCACCCCTAGCAACGATTTACGACCAGAGTAATTAGAGCAGTTGACGTTGCCGCTGGCGTTGGAGCTGACGCTGACGTCGCTGCGGCAGCGCTGCTGCATTAACTACATATATAAAGCTTTGGCAGCGAGTGCACCGTTGCATTTGTGAGAGTCTCAGTGTGTGCGTGTGTGTGTCTGTGTGTGTGTGCGTTTTTGTATGTGACTGACCTATCTCAATGCAATGCGAGTTGTGCTGTTGCTTTTGTTACAGACACAAACACAAACACACTCATACTCACACTCACTCACACTCACACACACACATTACTGACACGCATATGGCAGAGCGAGCAAAACAGACGAATAGACAGACTGACTGACATTTGCGCTCATTTATCTTTTATTTTTATACATCTTATTGTTGTTCTTCTTGTTGTTGTTGTTGTAGTAGTTGTAGTTGTTGTCGTCGTAGTTGTAGTTGTTGCTGGCGTGCAGCGTGCATTGTTGTTGCTCGTTCACATCGATTTCAGTTGTTGTTGTTTCTGTTGCCGATGTAGACAACATTTGCATTCATTGTACACTTTGCCCCCTTGTAATGCGTTTTTTATTGCAATATTATTTTTGTTGTAATGCAAAAAATTGTTTAAATGCTCGTTCATAAATTGTTTTCACACGCAATGCAAGCGACGAACTTGTTTTGCTGATCAGCTCAACTTGTTGTTGCTCTGATTCTTGTTGTCGTTGGCTTTTTATGGCTGTTAATCACTTTTGCTGTAATTGTTATGAGCCAACTAAACGTGCAGTTTGTGGTGTTTGTTGTTGTTGTTGTTGCTGTTGCTGTTTGGTGTTGTTTTGTATTTTTATGGCCAGCATTTTGCATTTAAATGACGCTGCTCTGCGAAACAAGCAGTTAATTAAGATGAAGGAGCCATACTTATAAACACTATCTATATACATATAAAAATAATTTGTGCTTAATATAAGTAACTATTTTAATTGGTTTGCTGTTGCAGTTGGAGAAGCTTCATTTGTTGGTTAAATTGAAATTATTTGGAACTAAATAACACAAAATACTTACACGAGATACCAAGTTAAAGCAATTTGAAGCCAGGGCTGAAAGCGCACACTGAAATTAAAAAACAATTTAGTTCAGGGTTGGCAAGTAAATTTATACTGTTAAGCAGGGACGCATACGCAAATCTAGTAATGGAACTGAAGTTAAATATTTAAACATGATTTTAAAATAACATAAATTTTAAAATCAGCCTGCGAAAGCAAAAAGTTTTTGTCATACTTTCCGTTAAAACTTTTACGAATTTTTGCAAATAAAAATAAATAATTGAAGCTGCCTATGATATCATAGAAAGACTTGAAAGCACTAAATAACTATCTAAGAAGTTTCATTTGAAGTTCCAGAAAATTGTATTTAGCACCAGGTCAACAAATCCAAACAAATAAATCTTAACATAAGCGTTGTTCCGTAGAATCAATAAGTCAATTTACTTTTAAGAATTTATGAAATCTCTTGCCATGCTAACATATTTTATTAGTTGTATTAAAACAAATATTTATACTATATTATATTTAAATAAAAATGTCCATTAGAATATATTATTTAAATTCTATCATTACCCACAAATTTCTCTAATCGTCTGAAACTTTTCGCTTATTTTGCAGCTAACAGTCCAACAAATGCCAACTTCAACTAAAGTAAACAATAAGTAAGTAAAGTCAACAAGCACAAAAACTGAATACGCATTCGCGTATTAGGGCCCAGCCTTAAATAAACACTTAATTTAAAATGTAACGCCAAAAAAAGGCAGTTAAAAAATCGTAAACCAAAAATGAAAGAAAAAAAAAAAACGAAGCAACAACCCAAAAAATACAACAAAACAAAGAGACAAAAAATTATTAACTTACGCACGCAGAATTTTTAAACAATTGAAAATATTGTTGAAGTGAGTGGCAAGCAGGAGTGAAAGAGAAGGAGAGTTGGCCGAGGCTGGGCCAGGTAGGCGAAAAAAGTGCGACGCAAAAACTGTTAAGTACGTTCATAAACAAATAATGATGATGAATAAGAGACCTACTCAAACAGAGCCCAGTGACTAGTTCTATGTGAGGGAAATCGTAACTTCAGTCCGTGTCCCTAGGCAAACGCACTTGACACTTTGAGTGGTGCGATGCGAATAGATTTCATC
This sequence comes from Drosophila koepferae, assembly GCA_030914345.1. Classification (NCBI taxonomy): domain Eukaryota; kingdom Metazoa; phylum Arthropoda; class Insecta; order Diptera; family Drosophilidae; genus Drosophila; species Drosophila koepferae. The sequence goes on from JAUESR010000202.1 coordinate 14,337,065, forward strand.
AGTGCCAAGCAACTAAATATTATGCGAAGCTCAGAGTATTTGGAGTGTCTGTGTACGCTGGCAGCTAATTAGGCGTTAATTGCAAAAACCAATGCACATCAATACACTTCAAAAAATGAGTCTCTTGCAAAATTAAAAAAAAGGAAAAAATCAGAAAGAAAGAAGGAAGCAGCCAAAAGAAAATGTTGAACAATTTATAAGACTTCAATTAGCATTATAACGGTACCGACATTTAAGTCAAGTTAACACCTCAACGCACCTTGTTCACTTACCGTACGAACCCCTGGCCCTTGGCCAGGACCTGCAGAAGAAAAAAGCCGCTTAAATCAGCAGCTCAATCAATCAGAAGAAAAAAAGGTTCTCTTTAAATTAAGAACAAATATTTTAGCTTCTACTTATTTGTTCTGTTTTCCTTTTGACGAAGACAGCGTTGACAGCACAGTGGTTAAAAATGCTGAAAAAAATTATTAATTTTTCGTTCGATAAATTTACATGCGAATTGTGAAAATGAACACATCTATAGTTCATATTGTTCCAACTGCTTCCTTTTGTCATTCTGCACGAACGCTAATTAAATATTTGTAATTTCTGCCCACTGTGCATCGAAATGACAAATGTAAATTGTGGCGGGCAGGCAAAAGGCAAGCGCTTGAATTTATTTTATTTTTGTCGGCAATATTCTTAAATAAATTTGAACAACTTCTTCTGCTGTTGCTGCTGCTGCTGTTGCTGTTGGTTTGCGTTTTTTTCTCTGCTTCTTCAGCTTCTTTTTCGCCTGATCTGCGAGCCAGATACGGCCAGGTATATACACATATATATGTATATATGTTTATATATGTACATATACCTGGCAGCAGTTCCCGACTTAAATCAGAGTTCTCTTAAAATGCATTTTTGATTGCATTTCATTAGGTTCGTTCGTTTTCTCATCTATCCTTCTCTTTCCCACCAGCTCTCTCTGTCTCACTCTCTTTTGATTTTTGTATCTTTATTTATTTAATTTTTTTTCGGCTCTTTCGGTCATTTCAAAAATTTATGCACATTTCGCTGCCATTTTGAGGTTGTTAATTTTTTTGTTCGCCTTTTCGTACATTTCTTATATATTTATATATATTCCGATATATATATAAATGCTTTTTTTATTTTTTTTTTTCAGCTTTCGCTTTGCGGCTGCTGTTCTTTTGCTTCATTTTTGTTGTGTTTTTTCTTTTTGGCATTTTTAACAAGCGCCGCCAAAAAGGAAGTTTGTTTTTTCTCATTTATTCTTGATATACCCTGTACGAATTGGCAATGCCAAAAATGGGATATTCTGCACATGTAAGCATTAAGGCAGTTAGCTGACAACTGTGATACCCTAAAGATACCTTTTATAGAAGACAGAAATTATTTCCAAGCTAAACATAAACTAAGCTCTCATTCTGAATTTATAAAAAAATATATAAAAAAATTTTTTAATGAGGAACAGAATAAATAAATAAAATAAATATAAATAAATAATTTATAGTATCCATATGGAACAATTCACTTATTAGTAAATTATATTCTTAACTTAAATCTGTAGAATTAAATAGAAGTTATCAATTATTGAACTTATCCACAAATGAGCTAAGGGATATCTGCCAGTCGTTCAGTGTTCCGTTGTTTTTGTTTTGTCTTCTTTTGTTGTTGTTAAAAGTGCGCATAAAGAAAAGCAACTGCTGCGCACAAAATAAATAAAATATATAAACTAAAGCCATGTGCAAAAACTTTTTTCCGTTTTTTTCCTTTTTTTGTATAATGCTTTGGCTTTGTGAATGCCCTATAGAGCGGGGCATGTTGACTCAGAGATGCGTTTAGCTGCATTTTCTAGAAATAATATTAAACAATACATTTACATATATACAAACAGGTTTTATTATTGTTTATAATTTATTTGAGTAAATAATCAAAACTTGTTTCGGGCCCAGGCAAATCAAATATATTTAAATTATCTGTCTGAATTATATATAACTGTGAATGTATATTTAAAGTGTATAAAAATTTCGCTGCATTGAAATTTAAATACTTTGCATGCATGTTTACATTGTTGTTTCATTTGTTGTTGTTCTTCTCAATTCTTGTTGCCACACCTTTTGTCATCGTTCCATGAATCATATATTCATATATTCAGATATATATATATGTATGTATTTCTGTCGGAACATGCGTGTTCCACTTTAAAAACCAAATGTACATATAGGTAAGACAGTTAATCGTGATCGTACATTTCCAAACAGCTCGAATAACAATAAAAATAATTGTTTTATAATCCGAGTTTTTGTTTGATTTTTTTCTGGATTTTGGTCACATTTTCATGTTTTGCTATAATAGGATTACAATCCCATAAAAAGCAAATGTAAAGCCCATGAATCACTTTTGGAAAGTAAAAAACTTATAATATGATGCAAATTAAATTTAATAAAAATAAAGCGAGCTCCAATTATTATTTTTGTCACTTTATGATATACAGAGACTCAAAGCCAATATCCATTATAAATGTTAAAATAATAATTGCAATCAATATCATCATTAATACGTAATTATCATTAGCATTAGCATAATTATTTTAATTCTCAGCATTTTAATCATAACCATAATGAGCAATATAAGAATTATATGCGCTATTAACAATTTTATAAACAATTTAATAAAGCTAACATTTTTTTAGATTAACATAAATTTTTATACAAAACTTATTAGATACTTGAATATTAAAGTCTTATTAAATTGATAATAAAAATAATTTTAATAATTAATAAAAATAAAAACAAAACCCAAAAATATATATAAAAATAATAAATAAATAAAAAATAGATAACACAAATCTAGTACCCTTCGCCCTGCGACTGTTCAGCAGGAGATCTAGAAATCTACTAACGAAACTCCGCCAAAGGCTCGCCTTTTATGAGCCGAGCAAATGCCACTCAAAATAGAAAAGAACTCAAGCGCCTTTTACTGAGTTAGTTCGGGTTTTACGCTCAATTAATTACGCTCAATCAATCAATTGACGCAGAGCCAAGAGACGCGTGAGCAGAAGTGCTTGAATCGACTCAAGTCTTCGACCTGCTTAAGCTAATACTTATACACTTGTGCATACTTATAGCGTATAAGGCATTCATTATAGGAAAAAAGAGAGCAGCTTCAATTAGATTAATATATGTGTATATGACATATGAAATACAGGCGATTCACTGACATACATGCAAATTCGTATCAAATGCGCATATGTATTTGTTTTATCTGTATGTAAATGTGGTAAACAAATTTTGTTGAATTATATATTTTTTTTTTTTGTTATTCTCTCGCTTCCGACGCGTCGGTCTAAAGTTTTGTTAAAAAAATGAAAATAAAATAAAAAAAAAAAAAACGAAACAAATTCGCAACAAAATAAAACGCTCAACTTTGTTGTTGTGTGTTGAATTGGTTTTAATTTCGGTTTTTGGTTTTCGGCTTTCGGCTTTCGGTGTGAAGGTCAAAGTCAAGGCGACAAAGCAAGAGAAACAAAATTGAATCAACAATAACAACAACTACAACAAAAGCCACAAAACTGCTGATAGCTACTCAAATATGAAGTTGAGCAGCGTATGTGACGCATTGTGGAAGTTACTTTGCCCCATGACTATCCTATTGCCAACTATACAGGTATATATATGTATGTATAGCTATTAATATCGCTTGCGCTGCATGTGAATCAAGCTGTTCACAAATTGAATTAATTGTAATACTATACGACCTATCATGCTATTGAAAGCTGCTTGGTCTTGGTCATTAGACTCTGGCGATTATAAATATATTTTAATTAAATTATTATGATATTCGTTTCTTAAAAGAACTCTCTATTTGGTTTTTTATTAGCTCTTAGCTTTGAGTTCGGCTCGCTCATATATGTATATATATGGACGAAAAGATCTAGATGGACTCAGCTCGTCTTTCTCTTGAAGATCATCTGCTTATCTTTAATATTCTGAAATTTACCCAAAATGTTGCGCATATGCTCAATTATTCTCAATTTTTTTGCTATTTCTAAAATAGATTACTTTTCCACGGCAATTTTCAAAAAAAAAAAGAAAAAAACTCTGTGAGCTTCTCGACTAATAATAAATGACCACATAAAGCAAGAGTTGCAGACAAGTTCTAAATGATTTCTATGCTAAAAGTGAAATGTGGCTAAACCACTTTTTTTTCAGTTTAGCTCATTATGAAGATGGTAGCATGATAATGGCCGGCACTGGGACTCCAACCACGACTCCAGCTCCAGCTCCAACTCCAACTCCGACTCTGACTCTGACTCTGACTCTGTGTGCAACTCTAGCTCGGACTTGTGCTGGGGCTGCCAACAACAATTCTTAGTTTAACTTCGACTTTGACTGTGTTGTGGCTTTTGCTTTGTGCTAGTCTGCAATTTACTTTCAATGCTGCTTCTAAGCGGCAACAACAATTGTTGTTGTAGCTTTCTACTGTGACTTTTGTTGCTGGCACTTGTTGCCGCTTGTCAGCAACTGTTGTCGCTGTTGCCTGTGTGTCTGGTTTGTTGCATGTTGGCATGCGGCGGCAACTGAGCTGCTTGGCATGCAATTTGCAATAGTTGCGCTTGCGCAATTCAAATGCACACACAGATACACAGAGTCACACACACCTGAGCCAAACAAGATCGCGTAATAACTTAGTCAGCAACAACAGCAGCAGTCGCAGCAGTTACGTCGTCTTGGCCAAGACGGAAGACGGAAGATGTGGCAAGCACTTGGCTGCCCCCAACAGCCACTGCCTCGCCTCTGCCAGCAGCAGCTGGCGTAGCCACAAAAACCGGAAAAACGACACGCACTGAGTGTGGCAAGCACTGAGACGCTATCGCCGTCGCCGTCGTCGTCGTCGCCGTCGTCAACCGCCTTCAACTGCAGCACGTCGGCTAACGTATTTCCCATCGACATATCGATTCTAGGCATCAATATTTATCACTCAGCTCAATTGAAATGGAAACCCAGGGTATGTGACTGTGACTGTGACTAGGTTTCGTAAAGGCTTTAATTGCATTGATTATGATTGACACGAATAAATCAGCAGCAAATCAAACGTTTCTAGTATCTATACCAAGTGTCACATTTATGTAAGCAGAAATACAAATTGAGCAGCAATTAACAAACAAATTAAACCAAATTTAAAACAATAATGGACAACACACACACACATACTAGAGACACACACACACACACACACACACATTCATAGAGGGCTTAGAGCGTGTAGCACTGGCAGCTCTAGCGGCTCGTTCAGTGACCAGGATGAGTTCAATGTGCTTTACCTGTCCTCAATGGTCAGGTACTTGGGCAGCATTCTCTCTCAACTGTGGAACTGGTAACTGAGCAGCCAACCCAGCAAACTAGTCAACCAGCCGGCCCTTCTCGGCCAAGTGCATAGGCCAACTGCAAAAGGGGCAATGCAATCTGCTTTGCATATTTGCCAACAGCAACTGCAACTGCAACTGCATCGAATGGGGCATTCGTATCAGTTTAAATGTTTGCTATCAAGTGTAATCAGCTAATTGCATTTAGAGTTTCAGCTTACAGAGTAAACAGAACATAAATTCAAACACATTTCATCTACTATTGCGAAAGAGTTGTAAATCTTAGGCTCTTTAACACTCTTTCGCAATGTTAATATTAACATTTCAATCTATGTTATCTATGAATACGCTTAACATAGACAAAAGCTGTTAAGATTTTGTGTACTAAAAAAGGATTACTTTAAGAGTAAACAAATTCTATTTTTGCAAAGAAAAAGTTAGTTGAAGTATTTTGAACAATTAGTAAATGTTCAAATGCGAAGAACGCAATTAGAAATTTGCGTAAAATGCGCAATTCATTTAGAACACTCAGCTGCACGACTAAGCCTATACCCTATAGCTGCCAAAAAGATATGAAATTCTAACAGCATGAGCTGCATGTATGTATATATGTTTATGTATATAGACCCATATAATGAGCTCTCTAGATATTACGAGTACTATATTATATGTACATTCCATTTAAGATTGCATTTCATCTAGTTGCCATCTCTTTCGCACTCGCGCGTAGTCAGTTTCACTTTCATTATCAGCATTGAGTTATTGTGATAAGATTTCGACTGCAGCAACTGCGTTTGCAGAGAAAGGCAGAGAAAGTCTATGAGAGATAGAGTGAGAGAAAGAGAGAGAGAGAGATAGAGATGGGGAGGAGTGAAACGGAAGCGAGTGCTAGCAGAACTTTATTGTGTCATAGCTTTTTATACATATTAGAATAGCTATTCCACATACTATATGCACAAGCCGCATAGAAGTGGGGCCATAAAAAAAAGTTGAGACTCTCTAAAAGAGCAACAAGAACAAAAATGTTGAATATCGTTTTTGGCTGACATTGAAATTGTTGACAACAAACAAAATAAAAATAGGCAAAAATCAAAAGAAATCAAATAAAATAAAAGCTAGCTAGAGATACGAACAGAATGCGATTTATACAAACTGTTTTAATATTTATTGAAATTTATAAAATTATTATATACACTATATATAGTTAATTACAAAAATGTGCAAATCTTGTTTAACGATCTAATCTTTGCCTTTAAATGTTTTTATATTGATTATTGTTTATATTTTTTTTATATTTATATTTGAATATTTTCTTCTGAGTATTTTGTTTTTATAACATTTAAATCAAAGCAGTTTCGATTCGAGTTTTCACAAAATTTTCAAATATTTTCAAAATAAATTTCTTAAAGAATTATTCTTTATATAACGTATAAGTCTTGATTAATTAATATTCTTCTAAATATCTAAGTCTTTTCTGCTCTGAATTCCACATAAAAACAAATTGAATTATTTTTCCATGTTACTGTTTGCTGAGATGTTTTAATAAATATATACTTCCAAATACATATATTAAATATTGCATATCTGCATTTGTATATATGTATTTGTATTATATATTTATAGTATACATTTATGGTAAATCTTTATAGCATATCTTAGCTTAACGTCATGCAGTATATTGCCCTAGATGGGATGACCTCTCAAACATCTCATATTCTCCAAAATTTGCACTAATATCAATTGGGAATTCCTTTACAAATATACTACACTTTATTAATAGAAGCAAAAAAAAAAGTCTAATCAATTAACCTTGAAAGCTTATCAAAAACAAACGTTTTTTTGACAACAAAATTCTATTGCAACTTTTGCTTTTAATTTTTGTTGCTTTTTATGATATGGACTGTACTATATGTGCATATATATAGCTCTGGCTGTAGCTGTGGCTGTATCTGTGCGCTGCGTTTTGTTGACGCGCTTTTTGTATATATGTCTGCATGTCTATGTGTGTGAGTGTGTGTGTGTGTGTGTGTGAGTGTATGCATGAGCTGATAAGCCGCTGTCTCAGTCACAGCGACAGTCGCTGCTGCTGCTGCTGCTGCTCCCTTTCAGTATTTACTTTGAACGCGCTTTTAATTGGTTTTTTGTGCTACAAATTTATTATTTATACAATTTTTCCCCCGTTGCGTTTTTTTTTTTTTTTTTGCAGTCTGCGTTTGAGCTCCGTTCGCTTAGTTTGATTTTTAGCGCCTCACAGCGAACGTGCGTGATTTGCTGTTTAGTGAATTGAATGTTTTATAATCGATTACCGAATACATTGTAATTACGGAATATGAAATTCAATACAGATTATTTAAGTGCATTAAGAGTCTAGATGACATGCATATATATATATTCAAAGTATATATGTTATGTTCATAGGTAAATATACGGCGTAAAATATTATGTTGCCTAACCAAAAGGCGCATGCATATAAAAAGCCTTTCTCTGCCATTCTCATATATGGTATTTACATTTAAATACATATATACATAAATATATATTTATAATATTTATATATTTTAAGCACAAATTAAATCCATTTATTTTAAAATTTCTTATGATCTCCTTTCTCCGCACATAGATAACACTGCCATATTGCAACACTGAAGTAACTGACGACAAACAACGCGAACAACAACCAAAATCTACCTCGTTGCTGGCCAGGCACAACAACTAAGCGCACACACTCAACACACACACACACATACAGACTACAGAAAACTTGGTCAGGGAATAAAAGAATTGCATTTGAGAGATTTGAGTTGAATGCATTTCCAATGTAGTTGCAGCCGCCACTTGCTTAAGTAAAATGGAACAACAAATATCCCAGAAACACTAAACAATAAAAGAAGCCATAAGAAGCAGCAGCAGCAGCAGCAGAGGAAGAACTGCACGCAAATAGAGCTCTCGAATTAACGATCAACTGCAGCAACAGTCAGCGAGCGCGTTCCACATTACGTATACGCAGCGTGCAGCATGCTGAAGAGTCAAGGCGATGTTGAGGCGCCGCCAGCAGCAGCGGCAGCCAATGGCCAACAGAGGCAGTCAAAGCCCAGCAATGGTCACGCCAATCAGCAGCAGCAGCAGCAGCAGCAGCAACAGACCAACGGCAATGGCAACGGCAATGGCTATCATCAGAATGGGGGCGGTAGGCGTGACTCGTCGCAGGCATTTACGCCGCTGCTGGCGCAGCACAACAGCACGAATGGAGGTGATGTGAGCGCAGCCACGCCCACAACGCCCACGACAATGTTGTACGAGAGCACGCCAAGCAACAACAACGAGTGGAAGGCATCGGAGGACATAAACAATCTGAAGAACGGCCTGCTGAGCAACAACAATGGCAATGGGCACAGTTTGCGCGAAAAGTATGCGCACGAGCAGGCGCCACTGACTGGCGGCTACAAGCTGCCTCCTGGCAGCGGCGGCGGTGGCGGCGCACGCGGCAGCGAGTCCGAGGAATCGGACTTCGATTCGGATTTGAATGGCGGCGGCGATGAGGGCTCCAATTGCGGTCTCTTTGGCTGCCGGCCACGCTGGGCGCGTCGCTTTGCCTCGACGCACGTGTTCATGGTGGTGTTCCTGCTGGCCTACATACTGCAGGGCATGTACATGACGTACTTCGTCTCCGTGATCACCACCATCGAGAAGCTCTTCCAGATCAAGTCGAAGACAACGGGCTTTCTGCTCAGCGCCAGCGAGATGGGCCAGATCAGCACTGCGATGCTGCTTACCTATTTCGCGGGGCGTGGCCACCGCCCACGCTGGATCGCCTGCGGCATGGTGCTGTTCTCTATTGCAGCGTTCGCCTGCGCCCTGCCCCATTTCATTTTCGGCGAGCAGCTGATGCAGTCGAGCGTGTTCCTGCAGCCACAGACGCCGGCTACGAGCGCCTTGTCCACCCTGTGGAGCAATGCCACAGATCCGAATCTCTGCACGCTGGGCGGGAACGGCACACTGGCCGGCAGTGAATGCAACGAGCAGCGACAGCTGGAACAGGCATCCCACTCCAAGATCACGGTGATCGTGCTCTGCATCTTCTTTGGCAGCCTGCTCAGCTCGGGCATCGGCCAGACGGCTGTGGCCACACTGGGCATACCCTACATCGACGACAACGTGGGCAGCAAGCAGTCGCCCATGTACATGGCCGTCACGATTGGCATGCGCATCCTGGGCCCCGCCTCGGGCTTCATTGTGGGCAGCTTCTGTACGCGCTGGTATGTGAACTTCGCCAATCCGGGCTTCGATGCCAGCGACCCGCGCTGGATTGGCGCCTGGTGGCTGGGACCCGTTGCCATTGGCAGCCTCATGCTGCTCGCCTCCATTGCCATGTTCTCGTTCCCCAAGCAGCTGCGCGGCAAGCAGCAGACACAGACAGCTGCCGCCGTTGCCGCCGCTGCTGCCGAGCCGGAAGAGAAGCCCAAGCTGAAGGGTAAGTGGAATGACGAGTTCACATCTAATAGTGGTTAACTCTATGAAATCCTCCTATAGATTTCCCCAAGACTGTGCGCCGTCAGCTGAGCAACGATATACTCATGTTTCGCACTGCCTCGTGCGTATTTCACCTGCTGCCCATTGCGGGCCTCTACACGTTTCTGCCCAAGTATCTGGAGACGCAGTTCCGGCTAGCCACCTACGATGCGAACATGATCGCCGCCTTTTGCGGCATCCTCGTCATGGGCATTGGCATCGTAATCTCAGGTCTATTCATATTGAAGCGCAAGCCAACGGCTCGCGGCGTCGCCGCCTGGATCGCCTTCACAGCGCTCGTCTACTCCGCCGGAATGATTATACTCATGTTCATTGGCTGCAGCACCAACGATTTTGCTGGCTATAAGGCGGGCGATGCCAACAGGTGAGCGTAGCAGCAGCAGCAGCAGCAACAGCTCTAAGAGCAGTTTTTTATTAATTTATACCTTTCTCTTTCTTTGCAGTCCCGCCATGATTGAGCCCGCCTGCAGCGCTGCGCTCAACTGTACCTGTGATAAGGAGAATTTCGCGCCCATTTGCGGCACCGATGGCAAAATGTACATCTCGGCCTGCCATGCCGGCTGCAGCAGCTCCCAGCTGCGTTTCAGCGACAATCGCACACTCTACACAGATTGTGCTTGCATTCCAAATGGTAAGCTCTCCCTCTCTTTCTCACTATCTCTCTAATCAAATTATATATTTAGTGTATCTATTCTCATCATTTTCTTTCATTTTCCAGTTGCTGAGGCAGTCACTGGTTACTGTGATAATAACTGCAAGAACTTCATCTACTTTATACTGATTTTTGCCATTTGCGTATTTATGCATTCCACCTCTGAGGTGGGCAGCATGCTGCTCGTCATGCGCTGTACACATCCTAAAGGTAGGACTCAGCTAAGTAAACTAATAGAAGAATCTACTGATATAATATACCAGATTCTGTTGCCTACCCAACAGGCGCTTTTGAGTGATTGAAGAAGCATCCATAATAAAGTTTACTTTCACAACTTGACATCTCTCTCTATATCTAGATAAAGCCATGGCCATGGGCGTCATCCAGTCAGCCATTGGCCTATTTGGTAATGTTCCTTGTCCGATTATCTATGGTGCTGTGGTGGACTCAGCCTGTCTCATCTGGAAATCAGTTTGCGGCAAACATGGGGCCTGTTCGCTCTACGATGCGGACACCTTCCGGCAATACTTTTTGGGTAAGTTCGAGTAGCTTTACCAGATAAGAGGCACTGCAACTCTCTGTCTACTGCAGGCATTACGGCTGGCATTATGTTTTTGGCCTTCCTCATGGATTTGGTGGTTTGGCGTAAGGCGCATCGCATTGATATTGCGCCGGATCAGCAGGATGGCACAGCGAATGCGACAGCCACACGCTTGGATGCATCCGAGTCCAAGCAGCCCATTGCACCGCCACCGGATACGACGGTATAAGCCGTGCAAATACGAAAAGGGAAACAAACAAAAACACCCACACACACACACACACACACACAAACACCCACACACATACATTGCAAGATTTCCAATAAATGTTTACCTTAATTGTTAATTAGTTATCATTTTGTCTAGTTTTGTAGCCTAGTGCAAGAGTTATGTATTTAGTTAAGCGGTCATATGTGGACCTCAAGTAAAATTATAAATGCGCTCATACATAATATACGTACGTACATGCTTATAACATACAATTATATATAAACAAATTATTCATGTAAATCTCAACGTTATAGAAATGTAGAAATTGTCTAACTACATCTGTTTAGAGTTACATCTAATATAATTATATCAGCGACCATAATTTACAAGTAAAACATTTATTATATATACACACACACAATACGAAAATCTATATAACTTTATGTATGTTTTTATGTATGTATCAATATATATTAATATATTATATATACATTTAATATATAATTGCAACCTATCTGTGGTAGTTAAATTTTAGTTAAAATTCAAAATAAATGTATAAGTTTGTCATATAAAAGAAATACGAAAAGAAATTAATGGAAATATAAATTATGTTTAAAGTGTAACGATTTTTTTGCTTTTGAATTTGAATTTAAGTTTAGTGCTGGTATCGATAAGCTTGATAATGCACACATATCGATAGACAGTGCTTGACATTCGAGTTAACAGACTGTAAACATAACAGCCTGCTGACACAAATTCAACTGTTAGGCATAAAAGCTTCGTTCGGTAACATAGAGAGGAAAAATTCGTACGTAGATTATAAATTGTTTACAACTAAAAGTTTGTTATCAAACAGCAGCAGAGAACGATAGTGAGAGCTCGTTAGCATTGGCATTATGGACGTGCTGAAGCACTTAAAGAAAGGTAAGTTTCAGTGTCACCTAAAAGAGTCTATGCAACGGCTTCAAGTTCAATCGATGCGGTATCTTGAAATTGTTAAGGCAGATACAGAATGTAGTTTACCATCATAGGCCATTGATCTATTTGCTATGCTTTATGAATGTGAATGCTTTATGAATGTGTCACCAACAGGTTCGCCCAAGCCCGAGCTGCCCAATGATGACATCTTGCGGTTCTACCTCATGCGCTTCTGTCCCTACTCGCAGCGCGCTTCGCTAGTGATGGCTGCCAAGCACATTCCACATCACAAGATCTACATTGATCTGACCGAGAAACCCGAGTGGTACACCGATTTCTGCCCCTTGGGCAAGGTGCCCGCTATTCAGTTGACCGCTGTGGCTGGCCAACCAGCTCTTGTAGAGTCACTAGTCATTGCCGAGTATTTGGATGAGCTGTACCCGGTGCGAAAACTCTTCCCAGAGGATCCCTTGCAGAAGGCTAAAGATAAAATACTCATTGAGCGCTTGTCACCCGCCATCAATGCCGTATATCCGGTGTTGTTCACCAAAGATCCACCAGCAGATGCATTGACTAATCTTGAGAATGCTTTGGATGTATTCGAGGAGGAGCTGACCCAGAGAGCAACGCCCTACTTTGGTGGCGCACAAATTGGAATGGTGGACTACATGATCTGGCCCTGGTTCGAACGCATCTCAGCACTCAAACATGTGGTGCCCGAGCAATATGAACTGGACAAAGAACGCTATGCGAAACTGCTGGATTGGATCGATCTGATGGCCCAAGATGAGGCCATCAAAGAAACGGCGCTGGATAGCGAAACGCATGCCCAATTCATGGTCACGCGCCAGGAAGGGCAGCCCAACTATGATGTGGCCTTTCCAGTTGCTGCAGAATGAGATTATAGAAAACATTTATGGAATGATACAGGCTGAATAATAAATTACTCTTGGAATATGATCGTAATGTGTCCTGGACAGAATATGTCTAAAGTATTATTTATATTCCTTTGCTCTGTTTCTTGTAGGTGGAAAAAGAGCTAGTTTAGTTTTCTAGACATGATCTGGCCTTACTCCGAGCTCAAGAACTCTACAACTGCAGATTAAAGATAAAGCTTGCTGTTCGAGATTAGCTCAAGCATATTTATTGCCGTCTTATTAATGGATACAACTCAGACATCCTTGACCAATAGATTGTAGTTTGGTTTGCCAGCGCTGCGCGTACGCAAAAACTCGGCCTGCACCTCGGCTTCCATGTAGAAGGCCATCACAGCAGTATCACGTTTCATGCGCTCCCGCCACTCCGTCTGCAAATGAACGATGAGATTTGAGAGCAGCAGTGAACGGACTTAGGCACTCACCAGCTGTGGAAAACGTTGCTCATCATAGTTGTAGTCGTCGCCGCGCTGCAATTGCAGCAGCTCCAGTCGCTCGCACCAAGGCCAGATCATGTAATCCAAGATGCCCGTCTGCTCGCCGCCAAAGAAGAGCGTGCCACGCCTGCTCAGCTCGCGCTCATATATATCGAGGCCGCACCAGAAAGGTTCCAGGTCGCCGCCGTCAGAGGCCTTGAAGAAGGCGCCGAGAACGGGATTGAAGCGTTCGATGAGCAGCTTCTCCTGCACTTTTTTTAGCGGATCACGCGGATAGAGCGGACGCAGTGGATACTGTTCGTCCAGGTACTCGCATATGAGCAGCGACTCGGTCAGCACGGGCGGACCTGGCTCGCGCACCAATTCCAGCGCTGGCACCTTGCCCTCGGGATTCTTTTCGAACAGCCAGTCTGGTTTCTCTGTGAGGTTTATGTAAATGCTGTGATAGGGTATCTGTTTGGCATCCAAGACCAGGTGCACGCGCTGGGCAAATGGACAGAAACGCATCGAGTAAAGCCTTAAAATGCCATCCTCGGGCACATCGGGCGTCCCAGAGCCTACAGAAGAGATTTGCTGAGTAACTGGATCTAGTGTGTGGAGCTGCTTACCTTTAGCCAAATGTCTGCCGCTGCTCATGATGTGTGCTGTACGATGCGAGACGCAACTGGTGCTTGGAGCTCAGCTAATCAGCACCTTTATAAGGTTTTCAATCGAGGTGTGCCCTTCGCCGCAGGTGTGCATTACCGTGGCTGAACTTGGTGGGCTGTGTGCGAACGATAACCTTTGAGGCTGACACACATTAAACCCGAACAGTGAAGCCTCATACAACTAGACATCAGAATTATAGTTACTGATATTCTATAATCATTCATTCATCTTAATGTTAAATATTGCATTTTTTATTTGCATAAACCGAAACCGAAAAAACAATTAATATAAATGTTTTACATTAACGCCGATCCGAATAGATCAACGAGACAAATAAGTAATTATGGCTCAAGCAAGCATATCATAGTTGGCGTTGCCGGCTTTGCGGGTTCGCCAGAACTCCACATGCTGCTCAGGCGTCACAAAGAAGGACTTCACCAATTCATCCTTCAGCATGAGCTCAATCCAGGCATTGAGCTTGGCGAAGCGTTTGTCATCAAAATTATAACGATCCTCGAGTACAGATTTGAGCACAGGCAAACGCTCAAACCAGGGCCAGATCATGTAGTCCACGAAGCCCGGCTTGCTGCCAGAGAAATAGGGCGTGCCGCGCTTGCCCAGCTCCTCCTCAAATACATCGAATGAAGCCCAGAGCTCATCGGGTTCTGCGTTCTGCACTAGAATCTTCATGTAGTTGCCGGTCACTCCACTAAACCGCTCTACCAAGATCTTGTCCAGGGCACGCTGTAGCGGATCCTTGGCGAGCAGTGGGTTCTCCGGGTACTTCTCATCCAGATATTCCACAATGATGAGCGACTCAATCAGAGCCGGCTGATTGCGTTCGCCAACCAAATGCAGGGCGGGCACCTTGAGCAGAGGACTGTAGTCCACCAGCCATTCGGGCTTCTCCGTTAGATTAATGTAAATGGTGTGATGCGGTAACTTCTTGGCATTCAGAGCCAGATGGGCACGTTGGGCGTACGGACAAAAGCGCATAGAATATAGCCGTGGTACACCATCATCAGGCAATGCCGGCCGCGGAGAACCTACAACATTAGCATTTCAATTGTGATTAGTCATTCTATTAATATAAAAATACCGATAAGACGGTCTCGGAACATTTCTGGATACTTAAAACTTGTTTCACACTACAGAGCACGCAGGCAATGAGTGATTGAATGAATGAGCGAATATTTTCTAATAAGTGACGTACCTTTTGTCAAATGCTTGCCAGCGCTCATAATTAGTGGTTGAAGTTTGATACGATCAAAGAAATACGTTTTGGAATTAATAAAGAAAAAAATAAAGTATTCCTTGTCCAACAAACGACTCGCTTGCTTACGAATGCTAAAGGCGACTAAAGAAGAAGGCGTCTGTTGCTCTTACTTAAACGGCATTGAATGTTCAAATGTTAAGAGTCGAACTTTTACTCTGTTTCCATAGCTCCGCATACATATGTCATATTCCTTCTAGCTAAGGCCGTTCAGGCAAAAGCAAAGAGCTTACGCGAGTGAGCGTCAAACAACCGTATGACGTGACACTCGTGAGCGTAGCGGCTGCTCTTTGCGCTAAACATTTATCATGGCGTGCTCTAACTGTTACGCTCTTTACATTCCATATTTGCCCAGCTGAGCATTGACTTGCAGTCTCTCTTAAATTCATACGCTGCTTTGTGCTTATTTAAAAACGATTTCTTGTTTATTTTGCGAATAAAACGCGTTTGCTACATATTCGATTTTTAGTTGTACATACACCATTTTCGTAATTAAGTATGTAGTGTATTTGTGTTTGTGTGTGTATGCCTGTGTCTGTTCTCGCGTACACAGCTACGCATCCATTTATTAGTTAAGAATCACGCTGATTTGTAAATATGTATATATACATACATATTCATGTATGTTGTGTTGTATATATGTATATATATATTTATAATAATATTTGTATATTGGGGGAAATTCCGCTTTACAACTTTTAGATTTTAATTGAATTGTCAACTACTAAGTACACACATTTAGATACATAAGTAGTTTGTTTTATGTTTTGTGTTTTTGTAATTTTTCAAAAATGTTCGCTTTGGCGGCCGTTCAAAAAAAATTAACTTATCCTATTTACAAAATGCTTAAAAACTCTACCCAAAGAAGTGTTTATAAAAATATAAAAAATATACATACATATATGCAGCAAAAAACACAAAATACGTTATATAAAAAACATTCGAATGAGTTTAAGCCATTATTATTTGAATTCAAAAATAATTGAAATCTGCTATTCAGTTTAAAATTCAAAAAACATTCATTGGACTGAAAAGATCTCTTACAATAGAAATTCCATAAAAATAAGTTAAATAATTGTTGTTGAATTGCATAGTTCTATCACTAAACCAAAAAATGTTTGCCTCAAATATACACGCTTATATATCTTTTCTTTTTTTTTTTTTTCTTGTAAATTGTTTCAAATGTTTGGGATTCGTTATATTTGCGCCTTGTACGGTTCGCGAGTGGAGAATAAAGTTTAAAACTACAATAGATTTTAAAATACTACAGATTTAAAGTTTTAATCGTATGTTTTTCTGGTTTTTTCTTTTTGTTTTGCATCGTTGCCTGACGATTCCAATCCTAAGTTTCGTTTACAGTTTCGTTTTAAGTTGTAGTTTTTTAAAAGATTTTTTCACTTTTTTTTGTTTTTTTTTTTTTTTTTTTGTTTTTTGTTGCTCTATAAAATATGCTGTGTTTGATCACGGTTCTTGCTGTTTCGTATAAACAATTTTTATATTTTGGTTTTTTTGATTTCTGGAACGACTTGATTTTCTTTAAAAAAAAGGTTCATCTTATTGCTTCTCTCACTCGTGGCCTGACTGCTGGTGGTCTTGTTGTTGTTGCTCTAGTTGTGGTTGTGTTTCGAGTTGTAGTTGTGCCTGGGCTCATGCGGTTGAGCTGTTGGCCAATCCTGGTGATGCGGCTGTGGCGCCATTTCCCCTGCTGCTAAGGCCTTGTCCTTGTCCACCACCCAGTCGGTTGACGCTCAAGTACTTTTTATGCACCACAGCTGATACTGCTACTGCTGCTGCAGTTGCTCCTGGCGAGCTGACGACTCCCGAACTGACGACTGTGTGCTGCATTTGGCTAACGGAGGCAGTAGAAGAATTGTTGTTGTTGTTGTTGTTGTTGCTGTTGCTGCTGTGAACAGAGTGAACAGAGAGTTCAACAAATGCTCGATTAAGGAGGGCTTTAGGACACACACCCCTTCTGTTCGCCATCCTTTTTGCTATTGAACATGGCCAGCTCGATTTCCGTGTGTTGGCTATTCATATGACGCACCCACTCCGCGGGCGTTTCAAAGGAACTGCAACGAAACGAAACGCTCTATATATTAGCATTGGGATAGATGGCAATGTGATCTTACGTGGAGCAGAGATCGCAGAGCAGCGTCACATGATCCATGTTGTTCTCCTGTTGCTGTGCATGCGAATGAGGGATGGGAAGAGTTAAGTGTTTGTCCAATACACCAATGACTCCACCAACGGCACTCACCGACACTCTGCGTCGCTTCTTTGGCACATAGGTCTTCAATGCTCGCAGCGCCAGATTGCTGTTGGCTGTGGAGCTGCTGCTGCTGCCCGTGCCGCTGACACTGCTGCCCATCACATTGCCCGTCGGCTCGGCGGCATGGGTGCCCAGGTGACGCACTAACATTTTGGTATCTTCGAATGACTTCTGGCAGATCTCGCAAACCAGCAGCTTGAAATTGTTGTAATCACGCAACGTATGCTCCTCCGAATCGTCCTGTGGCGTCGTATTTGCCTCCAGCTTGACGGCGTTCATCTTAAAATCCAGCGGCTGCTTAGGCGACAGCTGAGCTTCCTGGCTCAGCTCCTGGTTGTCATTTGACAGCGATCCTGATTGATTGCCCGTTGACCAATCGGTTGGCTCCTGCTTAATGGTTAGAAAACTATGTGGATGTGGAGGCGTGGCCAGACGTGGTGCAGTCGTCACTTCATACGACTTGACCACATGCTCATAGTGCGGGGCATCGTGGCCAAAGTACTCGTGGGATGGGGCTGCAAAAAGATCCACATCTGATTATACAAGTATTGTTCTTTGAGAGTGATAAAAGTTTACCTTGCTCACAGGATCGCTCGCGTCTCAGACGTCGCTCGTAGACCATACCCACATCTTCTCTATCTCGCTCGCACATTGGCTCCTCCACCAGACGTTCTCGTTCCGCATAGTCCGTACGGCGTAATGTGGAGTCTGCTGGCTCGGTGGCCGGCGCAGCCAACGGACAGCTGCTGCAGCCAACTTCTGTGCATATGGACATTTGTTGTTGTGGCGGTGGTGGCGCAGCTACTGTGGTTGTCACTGCTGGCGCTGACTGTGGTAGACTTTCGACTTGACTGGCCGCTGCATAGCAGCACTTGTCCTCTGGGTCTATGGCCACCTCCTTGTTGACAGAGATGCCACCGGCAATCAGCTTGCTGCTGCTCGCCACGCTGAGCAGACCCGTGTGGCTGGCCAATTTCGGTGACTTCACAATCACCGGACTGTCCTTTGGCATTACGGAAGCTCCCAATCCACGAAATTGTTGATGCTGCTGCTGATGATGATGATGCTGATGTTGATGCTGATGCGGATGCGTTTGTGAATGTGAATGTGGATGCGTATGCAGATGATCTAGAGAGTAACGAGCCGAGCTGTTGCCGCTGCTGCTGCTGCTGGCCTTATTGCTGTACATATCACCGGGAAGCTGTGCGGACGACATGGGCGGTGGTGGCGGTGGCGGCGCTAGTGAAGAACGTGTGCCATTCGATACATACAATGCGCCGGGCTCGCGCTGATGATGAAGGTGGTGTCCGCTGCCAGTAGCGCCGCTCGAGGTGCTCGTGCGACAAAGGCCGCGTATCTTTAGGATTTCTCCCCCTCGCAGCACCTCATTTAAGATATCATTGGAGACCGTTGCCTCGCCACTGTACATATACTGCACAAGGATTTGTATGGCACGATGACTCAGATCTGGCGGAAGCACTATGTAGAGAACGCCATTGGGCGCTGTAATTGGCGCCGTCTCGAACATGGTGGCAAAGAACTGGCTGCAGGAGCTCAAAATAAATTTATGTGCTGATATACCCACTGTGGGTATATCTGAATTGATGCCACTATTGCTATACGAGCTGTATAGCATAACGTCGGCAAACTTCTCATTTCTGTGAGTTGTCAAAAGAAACGTTATTAGTCAACGACTTTTACTCAATGTTTGTGTACTTACTTGTAGAGCGTGGCTATGGAAGTGTTCAAATAGGACAAATGCGAGTCCCATTTTAGATGATAGTTCTCGGCGGCCATGTTTTCGGCCGTTAGGCGTTACTCGAACGCAACTATTGTCTCCTATTTGGTGTGCACAAGAAAGAAATAAAATAAAATACAAAATCAATAATAAAATCGATAAGTGGCGCGCAAAAATCCAAGTGTCAAGTGGACGTTGCGCAACACTGCATTTTCGTTGCTATCGAAACGCCTATCGAACTATCAAATTGTATTTGTTTTGATGCACTCAGTGCGAGTAGTTGCGAAAATTTGTTTGTTTATATTAGTTGTTTACAATGTCCACGTGCGCTGATTTTGATAATCGCCTTATTGAACTGGTGCGCGCCAATCCCAGTTTGTATGAACACGAACTGCGTAAGGCACCATATGATTCCAGTAAAAAAAAGAAAACTGAATTGTGGTGCAGCATCGCTACATCCCTAAAAACCGATGGTTAGTGTTCAGTGGAACCTATGTATATGAAATTATATGTTAAAAGTCTTTCGAATCGTTAGTGAACGCCTGTATACTACGTTGGAATTTCATTCGGGAAAAGTTACGCAGGGAACGGCTGAAGAAGCACTCAGACTGGCCGTGGTTGCCAAAGCTACAATTCGTTGGACAACACAAACATCACAGCAGCAGCAACACCCATCACAGCGGTGAACGACAAGTTGTTAATAGAACGGCCCCTTTAACTGTTAACTGGCATTCGCCAGGCACCGAGCAACTCATCGAAAACGATGAGGAAGATGCTCTGCAGGAGGCAATGGACGAACAGCATGCATCCACAGTTAGTGTGCAACCACCGCTACCAACACCACCACCACCACCAACGGCTGCCACTTCATCCAGTGACGACGCTATGAAACGCATTGAGGCGCTGCTGCAGGGCTTGGGCGCCAATCGTATTAAGGCTGAGAAAAAAGTTTTGGCATATTTGTGCAAATGCAATCTGCGTGCGCTTAACGACGAGCCGATCGATGATATATTTATTTAAATAAGTCTTGAGTATGTAAGTCGCATTGTATTTTATTTTTCTCTCGGGTGTTGGGCGCAAAAATCGAAGACGCAAAGCAACTCCAACTATGACGCAGTTAGTTGAAACGATTCGTCTCACTGTTGGTCAAAGAGTGCGCGCGCAAGCAATAACATGTCCAATAACCATGTCTGGTTGGTTTGGGTGGGTGGGTGATTTGGTGTTTGGGTGTGTGTGTTTGAGTAGACGACGCCAAACAAGCATTTAGTTTATTAATTTCGATGACACTGTCCTGTCCATGGTTACACATAAGGGCAACTTAATGCACCCGGCCCACCCCCATCCATCCCAACGCCCCATCAACTGCCGCTCTATCAGCTAAAATGAACCACTAATACTTCATGCATCATGCCCGACGTCGCCCACCTTTCTAAAGTTGATGTGTGTATGTAGTAGTAGTAGTAGTAGCTGTAGCGCATTAACACCACATTATCGATTGATTTGGGCAAAGGCACGCACAAAAATCGATAAGCATGCAGAGCCAATGCAAAGTAATGTATTTATATACTAATTCAATTGTTATAATACTGTTTAACTGATGCTTAGTTTCGGCTCAATTGTAAAATTTTATTTATTGCTAATAAAGGATTTCTTTTTAAAAATACGCGCCTAAATTGTAAACTGCGTTTCTGTGTGTGTGTGTGCATGTGCGAGTGAGTATATTTAATATATGATACATGTATGATTCACCTTACGCTTTCCTTTCGCTTCGATTACTTGTAACGGTCAAAACAAATTTACATTCACTTTCTGATTAACTTCGTATGTTATTTGTTATTGTTACTCTTCTTTTACAACATTAATGGTAGGCACACGCACAAACACGGCGACGTTAAATGCTGCGCAGCGCGTCCAAAGCTCTCGCATGTCAGCGTACTAATGGCTATAGAATAGGACTTTAAGTTTAGTCCTGGCCCAACGCACACAAACACTGAAAGCGTCAAACAAAAGACCGAAGAGAGCAACATGCACAGAGAGAGAGAGCGCGTGAGAGTGAGCGCTCGGCACTCACGTGCGCATTGTTATTGTTGTGGTTGGATTGAAGTAACACACACACACATACACTAATACAGAGCGCGCGTAAATTGATTTTTCTTATCGATTTGTTGATTTAGTAGCTGAACGATTTTTTCAAATTGGCTGCGGCTGCGCCTCGGCTTCCATTGGGGGAACTTCTTGTGCCAGCTTTTTAACGATCTCCTCCTGTTCCAGCTGCATTTGTGTGGCCGTTGAGGTGTCCTGCTTAAATAGCTCACGCAGAAGCATTGTCGCATAAACAGCTGTTGGCAAAGTAAACTCCAGCAGCAGGGCCGTATAGCAGCTCTCTGACTCAGCGGGCTCTGGTGTAATGTCAATGTTTTTCAACTTCTCCCAGTCAGAGGCTATCAGCGTGTCCTCGTGAGTGCCGTACCGACGAAAATTCCATTTCAAATCGTCCACTTTTATGAGTAGTTTACGATATGCTCCACCCAGGGCATAGGTTTTCTCTTTGTGCCGTAACTGCTCCGAGCTTAATCCCACCTCCGCGAGCATCTCCTCATACCAAGCGCCACACTCATTGCTAGGATAAGTTATGTCGTAGCCAGGCAGTGGGAGTACAACATCTGATAACTTATATTTGCCATCTGCTATATCTTCTTCTGTAAGTGGGCGCACTTTACGTTTGAAGATCGACTCCTCCTCCTCTTCCAGCGAATTGTCGCCTTCACCTTCTACAGCATTATCCATGACTTCGTCGGTTTCAGCTGAAATCACAGTCTCCTCTGGGACTTTCACTTGCTGACCGTTCTCTTCCTCGACGTAAACCAAGTCTCCAGGAATAAGCTTCAGTCCAAACTCTTTGATGCGTCGTGAAGCAATGCGATTGAAGATCAGACTCTGATAAGCGTGAGGATATAGTAATAGCATATTACGTGGTATGCGACGCAGGGCTGCAGCATAATCATTCTCGCCATATGTGGCCAGGCCGTCCAGGAGTTTCTTTTCAATAAATTTATTTCCATAGAACTTGGCTGCAGCTGCTGCTGAATCGCGATTTTCCCACCAAGCCTCGCGTATGGCACGCATAAACTCCACATCATTGTCACGTGGCTTCAATATCAACTCACAGGCTAACTTGAAGTCGCGTTTAAGCAATGCCACGCCCACTTCATAAGTGGGAACAGAGGCGCTGTTACCAAACCGCTGAAGACCGTAATAGTTGATAAAACCGCGCTCTTTTAGTGACTCCAATGCCTGCTCAATATGCTCCCGAGGCTGTGTAATGTGGCGCAGTGCAATACGGAATCGGTTGCCCTGCAGATCGCCCAATTTCAATGTTTCAGGCCGAAAGGTAAAGTTTCCAACATGGACATTGTTTATGCCCCGAGCAGCATTCGCAATAGCCTCGGGTGTGCGACGTTTGATACAAAAGCGTTGCGTGGTTTTTGCGCGTTTATCTTTGGTGCCACAGTAATTCACCTGCGATGGATGCAGACTGTTGATAAATATGTGAAAAATCATCTAACATTGATCTGTAATGAACTGAGATTGCTCTGAACTTACGTTAGGCGATTTGCTATTGTAGAAGCCACCTCACTGGTGTCCATATTCACTTTATGCACTAGGAAGCTAACAAAGTCATGTGGAAAACTCCAGCGGGTGTCAGCTATAAGGGAAATGCAAAAATTGTAATTGAATTAAAGTTTAGAACAGATAACTTACATCGTCCTGGCTTGGGCTTTGCTATGCGTATTATTTTCTGCTCTTCCACCTGTTGCTCTGCCGGTAAGTCTACCGTTTTAGACACTAATTTGTTCCTGTAAAGCTGTTTCACAAGGTGATGGATTTGAGTGCGTTGCTCCTTATTAAGACTGCTAACGTTTATATCCACTTTTTGCTCAATTTTATTATCATATTTGACTGTGGACAAGTCAGCTATTTGCTGCCACAATTCATTGTCAATAACTGTTGACAGCTTTTCCCGCCATTCGTCCAATACAACGGGATCCACAGCTGCAAGAGGCAAATAGTTATAATTTTAAGCACATTCCCTTAACTACAGCTACAAACATTCAATTTCCGCCTTTGGCACGTTTAGGTCATTTAGCTGTAGCACGTGTCCCTCGGTGTCGATTTCGTTCACATGGAAATCGGAGAAACGAGATTTGAGAACGCCCGTGAAGCCAGCTATACCTGGATTAGTGAATTCAGTAATTCCCACCTGATTTTCGAGCAGCGTAAACTTCTGCTGTGGTGCTCTGCAATGAAAGCCGGTGAGCACTTACAAATCTTTAATATATTAAACTGCACCTGTTGCGTGATTGGGATTGGCCATTGCCATTACTATGGCTTGAGTGCTCTTTCTTTTGTCCACGCCAGTTATTCTTGTTATATGGTTTGGAATGAAAATTACGACGTCCTCGGCCTCGTCCTCGTCCACGCTCTTTAGCCATTTTTAATAAATTGTTTGTGCAAACGTTTCTTGTGGCTCTTGTTCTTGGACAATATCGATAACCAAGAAACCTTCGTTTCGATTAATTTAGACATTCACATACATACGTACAAACTATCGAAGCATAGCGATAGCTACGCAGCTGCGATGACGATGCCTTTGTTACAAAAGTTTATGAAAAGATAATACAAAAAAATTTACAAACTCAGCCACGCCATTCGAGTCAAGAAAAGAAAACAAATTGACCTTGCTAACAAATTGTGATAACCAAAAGAAAAAAGAACATAAAATGCTGCCACACATAAGTGCTGAAGAGAACATTCCATCCATTGGACGAAAGGTGTATATAAATCCAAATTTTCATAGCCAAGTGGCGAGTGCGCTACAGCCTCAAGGCCGTCAGAGTCATGCGCTTGAAGCATGGGAGCGACCAGCCATACATATAAATCCGTATTTTCTGCAGCGACAGCGTGAATATCAGCTGCAGCAGATGCAACAGATTCAACAGCAGCAGCAACAACAACAGCAGCAGCAGCAACAACAACAACAGCAACAGCAGCAACAACAACAGCAGCAAGAGATACAACAACAACAGCAGCATGTTACGTATTATCAGCAAACTGTTGCTGCTGAATTAACTCCACCTCCTCCCGCAAAAATCATAAGCAAAGCAAGCACTTGCCTGGTGCGCAAGCAGCCTGTAAAGACCCCACCTATTCAACGACGAGTGCAACCGCCTCTGGTTAGCATAACAAAGCGAAAACTCGTCAGACAAAGTGCGCTTATTGTAAAACCAGCAGTGGCTACAACTGCCAAGCCCACAACTGCAGTAGCAACTGCTGCCAAGCGCACAAAATACAAATTAGTGCGCTCCATATCGCTAACAGCACTCAGCAGCACGCCGTTGGTTAAGAAACGTAAGACTAAAGACTTTGTGGCACGCTATGCACTGAGACGCACCAATGATGCAATTTCGGACAAAAAATTAATGTAAGTGTGATACATTCATTACCCTAAATAGTTTTGCTAACCATATCTATTAATAGCTTGAAAAAATCAAGTGTGCTAAAGTCCAGCGTAAACAAATCGCTCAGCATGGTGAGCATTCATGGCGTCATGTACAAGAAGACAGCCAAGAATAAGCTGACCAAACTGGATCCCAACGTTACAGCGAAAAAGTCTGTGCAAGCTCAGCTGGTGAAAACGGTTGGCTCGAACGGACGCACGTTGTTTGTGCGTGGTACCAAATTCGTCTTAGATCCTTCTGGTTGTCGTTTAACCCGTGTACTTGCTCACAGTTCGCCATTAATTGTTAATAAAAGCTTGCGTCGGCGCATTGATATAGGTGGCTTGACTTATGTCTCCTCGCCGAAGGCACAAAACGTTTTCATACGCACCAGCAATCATGTGTCACGGGCGCATTTGATGACGGCCAAACAGCGCAGTCTGCAGGTGCTGAATCGTTCGCTTGTGAAGACAAACGTACCATGTGCCATATACCAAAGACTGGGCAAATGTGCGGCTTACAATCGAGGCAAGTGCCGACGACTGCACGACAAACGACAGGTGGCCATCTGTCCAAGGTAAGTATAATCGACTCTAGATATGGACCTGAACTCCTTATGTTTATTTTTATTTTTCAGTTTTCTGCGGGGTGAGTGCACTAAAAAGGAGTGCCTGCTCTCGCATAACGTGACACTGGAAAAGATGCCTGTATGCCGTTACTTCTTGCGTGGCGTTTGTGTGCGTGAGGATTGTCCATATCTGCATAAGAAACTGAGCCGTAAGGCCGAGATATGCATTGACTTTCTGCGTGGCTATTGCGCGCGTGCCGCTGATGTAAGTTTTGCTTTATATTCTGATCGATTCTTATTAACACCTCTCAAATTTCAAGTGCAATATGCGACATGAGTTCCTGTGTCCGGAATATGCGCGCCGGGGCAAGTGCGAACTGACCAACTGCATCTACTGCAAGCAAATGAAACAGCAAACAAAATTAGCTGCAGTGCAATCTACACCCAAATCAAAACCTAAACCTAAACCTAAAACCAAATCCAAAGCACAGTCCGTAGCAGCTATTAAGACTGCGGTAGATGAATTGCCCAGTAGCTCTCGCTATTTTGTTTGCGAAAATGATAAGTTGCAGGTGGAGGCAGCTGAGAGTCAGCAGCAGGATGATGAACCGGAAGATGACGCTGAATTGGAAGCAGAAGCCCCTGGCAGCAGCAATGGCATGCGTCAAAGGCCGAAATTGGGTCAGCTACCCGCATTTATACCCTTGGGCGGCAACGAGGAGTGAACCAGGTGACAGCCTCGGATAAATGTTTCAGGTACAAATTAATTCTTTTAAGTAATTAAGTTGACATAAGTTTTAATTTCCTTAGTGCTTAGGTTAAAAAAATACGTCAAATAAAGATCACGCAAAATAAAACATTTGAGTGTGACATTTATCAGTCACGAAATAGAAAATGAGTCTATTTTAATATACAAGGATGTTTAAGGTATTTAACTAAAACGAATCATCCTCGCCCTCGTCCTCATCATTCTCGTCTTCTTCCTCGCGCTCTGCCTCTTCGCCCTGCACATTTCCGTACATTTCGATTTTGCTGTCCAGAAAGCGAAAGTCTTTCAATATGTGCAACTTGTTGCTGAAGCCAGCAATGGACATGAAGTTAAAGGGACTTGTTTGCCACACGGTCGAGTAGCTGGCTGTGTGCTCGACGGGAATGTTGGCCTGCAACGCTCCATTGAGCGTATAGAACTGCACGTGATTGTGCTCTCCACCAATGAGCACAGAATCGTCTACAAATTCACAGATGTGGACACGACCGGGGTAATCGAAAGTGCGTGTGCATTCCATTGAACGCAGATGCCAAATGGCTGGACGTGGACCGCCTCCACAGACCAGCCAGTCATCATTAACAGACACCGCACCAATCCATTTGCCCCAATCTGGACGCAGTAGTTGGGGATTCTTGTGCGGCTCTAAGATTGCTGTAGGTTCCTTTTGCTTGTCCGACCAACAGTGCACAGTGCCATCCTCACCACTCGAGTATATTCTTCCATCCGCATGGCCAACAACGCAGTGCACATAGTCCGTGTGTCCACGATATTCCCGCTGTATGCGTCCATCCTCCAGATCGATTTGATAAACTACGCCGTCCCCGCAAGCAGCATACAATGTATCCGTTTCAGTGCATAGCCAAAACGAGTTAACATCTGGCACCTCTACTGCATCCACTTGCATAGGTATTTTGATCTCCCAGGCACGTTTTGTACTCAACGTTTCCTCCTCCTCGTTCCATTGGACCCCGTAAATGAGACCGATGGCGCCGACTATTAGGAAATCACGATGAAAGGCAAGACAATTGATGTCCACATCACTGCCCTGAGCAAAAACTTTCAGTTTACTCGGCGGCTCCTCGGCTGTCTTATTCAATTCATTTATACTGCAGTAAAATTACTTTAAATTCAAGGATACCTGTTTATATCTAGACGTATTACCTTAGTACGAAAATATCGCCAAAGAGGTTGCCAGCAAACAGGTACTTCTGTGACGTTGATATGGCTTGAGCCAAAACGTTGTTATATGCACGTTTTAAATCTGTTTCTTTCATTTTTGTTGATAATTTCTTAACAATACACAACTATACAATCAAGACGCGTTGTTTACACCGGCTGTTCTTAATAATCGATTACAATAGTGTCGATAGTTATCATGGCTTGATAAAACATCGATATGTTCATAATTCAAACAAAGTGGCAGCCTTACCAATTTTTTCGGAAGTAAATTCAAAATATTTTAAGTTAATAACAATAAGTGCTTCTTGCCAGTCATTCCACCTGACATGCCGTAAATAACTACAGAGTGGACAGGATATGCTGACAGTCGTTGCATTTACAGTATGGTTTTTGGTATATTACCATAAATTTCGAAATCCAGTTTCCGAAAAAATGCGTTTTTGTTTAAAGCGAAGTTCAGTGACATACGAAACCTGAGCAAAGGTGATCTGCTGATGACGTTGTAGCCAGATTCTCTCTCAGTACCTCGAAGAGCTGATTTGTAAACAACAGAAGACATTTGTGCTAATGATTTAATGAACGACCAAGTCTTGAAATTTAATTTGTTTATTCAGAATTTTCCTCATCTGGGTTTGTTTACAAACGGAATAATTTAATCGCTTAATTTTGTATTTTAGAGCCCACTAATGGTGTTGTTGTTTTCATCTATTGTCAACTGACGATTCGAGTATTTTGACAGTTCTAATTTAAATGCAAATTCAAATTTACATATTCATTGCGATCGATAATTAATTATTATTATGTCAATTTAAGTGGCGCCAAATTGCCGCCGCCGCCACAATAATCAAATAAACGAGAACTAAAAGCTTACACAAAACATTCCACAAAAGGCGTTAAATAAACTGAATAAAATTTGTGCGTTATTCAATCGCAAGCGTGATTTTCTAGAACTAGAAGAAAACCAAACAAGTTTTAACGCATTTCAATCAAATTTGCTTGAGAACTTTAATCAAAAATCGAAATCGTCTGGCAAATTAATTTAATTTATTTGTTTTAACGACTTTCTTAAAAAAAAAAAAAAGCAAATTCGCACGTCTTGGGAAATACCATACGCTAAAAAAAAAAGAAACAAAAAAAAAATGCAGCCGTCTGGCGCCAATCAATTTCTTTGCCTTGGAGCGCGATCAACTTTGACTAATGATAAAGTAAATAATCTGTTTGTAAAGCGGATCGTCATGGGAATCTGTTATTGGCTATTGGCCCAGTATTTTACTTTTTTTTTCTATAATTTCGTTTTGTGTTATGGGAATTCCCAAGCTGTTTAGATTTCTTTCCACTTGTTTGTTGCTCTTTCTTTCTTCTTTCTTTCATTTTGCCTCTCTTTTTTTCTGTGTTTAGAATTATTAGTTTCGAGCATAAGCTGAAACTAACCGAACCGGATCTAGTTTGAGTTTAAACATTCTATTTTCTTGCTTGTTTTTTGTTTCTTCTAGAAAGCATTTAAGCTGGAGAGCAGCGATCAGCGATCAGCGGTCAGCGATCAGCGATCAGCGCACAGCTAAATTGCTATCACTGTCGACTACTGGTTCTACGCATTCACATTTGTATTTATTTCGTATTTAATTTCTTTAATTTGGTTAGCTTGTATCAAATATTAAATCAGTGGCTTCGAGTTGACGTCAACGTTCAATTTGTTCTGCTCATTTTTTGTGGGCGGGGTTGACTGGCTGGCCAAAAAGCAAATTAATTGCAATCGAAGTCAGACGGGGTGAATGCACCTTCAATGCCATTAGAATTCTCTGCAATGCTTGGGAGAATGGGGAGCTAGGAATTTTGGGTGCATCTACCCCTTATTTTGGTATTTCCAAAAATGTCGCTTTCAAGGCCAACTACTTTCTCTGGCAAGGTAAACAACATTTAAGGCGCCAGCCATCGACCGTTGACAAAGAAAAAAAAAAAAATAAATAAATAAATTAATTTAAATAATAAAAGCAAAAAAACAGTAAACAAATTTCTGTTGGGTGTTTCCCTGCTAAGAGATTTGCATATATTTACATAAAGTTTAAAAACGACATTTCGAATAAATCTTTTGGCTTCTGTCTGTGGAATTTTGCATCAGTTAAGGCATTTAAATTGGTTTAATTCATTAAGACTCGAATGTAAATATTTTTTTATTGCAGCTCGATCAACCAGTTTAATCCGCCCAAAATGAATAATGTCTCCCAATAAAACATTGCATATAAAAAGAATATATATGTACCCATGCTTTTATGATGTGCCGATAAAACAAATTGGCGGCTGTTTCTAAAGAACGGGAAGTGAAATGTCAAATACTGGATTCTAGGCTAGAGCTAAACCGAAGAGTATTTTGCATATGTTCTAAATGGATTTTAGCATTTACTTTGAATATTTATATAAGTTCGCAGCGTCAAACAACTCTATGCAAATTAAATAAAATAAAACAATTAAGACTGCAGTAGTAGTAGTCCAGTCCAGTCAGTAGTGCTCGCATCTAGTCATGCACATTTAATCAATATTGATTAGCTTAGGAAACTAAAAAAAAAAAAAAAAAAAAAAAAAAAAAAAAAAAAAAAAAAAAAAAAAAAAAACATGTATTTTATAAAAAGATAAAAAGGAAATTCACTTCTCCTTCCCAACGAGGCTCGAACCTGAGTCTGCTCCAACTAGACAAATAGCCTGCATCTCAACGCACTCAACCACACTTATTCTATGCAAAGCCACACTGCAATACAATTACGAGGGGATTTTTTCTTTATATAATTCCAATCAGAATCGACTCATTTGCTTGCATGTATGAGTGCACATGCATGGAGCAAATGCTTTAAGCTTAAGCGCTAACTACCGCGTGATTATGCCAATTTGGCATGACGTTTCAATAAATAACTTTTCTGTTATATAACGAATTTTAATGATATTTTGAACTTTGCATCTTCAAATTTCGCTAAATATAAAATATTTAAATATTTATATAATATATTTAAAAAAAGATCTATTCTTAAAAATATCTGCTTGATTTTCTATTTAAAATCAATTTACTTAATCATGTGTAAGGCTCAGCTAGGAAACGTAATAGAAAATAGAAACAAAATTTTATGTACTAAACCAGAAACAGAATTATACAAATAATAATAATATATATAAGAAATATATTAACCTAATATAATACTAATGTATCAAAAACGAAACAATGTTCATAATTAAAATATTAATTTAAAAATATTTGTAACTTCCCCACTTAGTTTCACTTATGTAGTACTAGTCCCATATCTTGGCATTCAGCTCTCTCGTCTGCTTAGCAGAAGTGTGAATTAATTGAAGGGGCTTTTCGTACACTCGAAAAATGCCTGTTACATTTTGTATCGCATTTGTTTATTTGTTCGTAAATATGTATATATATATTTGTTTATTTAGTACATTTAATTAATGCTGTAGACGTCGACGCCTTTCATTAACAACATTCCAAATCGGCGCCAAATCAATTAACTTCCATTTGAGTTTAATTATTGTATTTTGTCTTTATTGTTTATTTTTATATCAATATATATTTAATTATTTATTTATTTTTTTGTCAATCTGCGCAGCTAGGCAACAAACTGGAAAACTCACAGAAAACACAAAACAAAAATAAAAAATAAAATAAAACAAATAAGAACAAAACTAGAACTTAATTTACATACGTATTTATTTGTTTATAAAACCAAAATATTGATTCATCTTCGAATTCCATTTAAATTCGCATGAAAGTTGCAAACGAAATTAACTTCGACTCAGACTGAGACGTAAATTAATAATAAAAAAAAATGAAAAGAAAAAAATTAATACTACTAAACGGAGTCCCCATGGCTTTTTTATTAAGAAAAAAAATGCGCAACAGCAAACTTTCCGAAAAGAGAGAGCGAGAGAGAGAGACATATTCAAAACAAAAACAAACTCAACTGTCATATTTCTGAATATAAAAACTTTTTTAAAGAATTCCAAATTTCGCATAATTAAAGCCAAATTTGTCACGAAATGCTGTGGTTAGGCTGGCAACAGCTGTAAGACCTGTTTCATAGTCTAGCTAGAGGCTAAGCTCTCTCCCTCACTCTCACACCCTATCTTATTCACTCACTCTCTCTCTCTCTTGTTTAAATATATATTTTCCTGGAAGCTTACGCATGTCTTCAGACAAACCCCCGTAGGGAATTGGTTTAAACAGGAAAGTACTTGAACCTAGGGCTAAGAGATAAGAGTTCGGCTCTGATATGACAACGACTTGAAAACAAGATTCTAACGACTTGTTTGCTGTCATAACAAGCAGCTACCGCAGCGTAGAGGACGACAACGTCATCATAAGAGAGAGAGAGAGAGAGAGAGAGGTGATGAGAGCTGAGCACAGATGAGCAGAGATTTCAGCTGTGATCTGTTCAGTCAGCGGCGCAAAGAGGGGCTCCTCAGACAGCTAACCGGCAAAAACAAAAACAAAAAAAACAAAAAAAAACAACAAAAAAAAACAAGCTGACGTTGCTGTTGTTGTTGTCTTCTAATATCACGTATAAAATATCACGACATCGTCAGAATGAATTCAAACTGAAACGAACGTTTGAGGCGTGCAGAAGCAAAGCGTGAATCATATTACGTATACGACGCGTGCTAGTGACAATAAAAAGTCCCAAAGTAACAACAACAAGAGCAACAACAACACATACAAAAAAAAAAACAACATAAAAGTGAGCATAATAATCATGGAATTAAGCAAAGAAACATTGAGTGTGAGTGCGCTGATTGTCGGCCTGTTTATCATGTGCCAGCTGGACAGCAGCTCTGGCTATGCCATTGGCCAGGCCAAGTTCGGCAACATCGAAAAGTTTCCCTACCAAGTGATGCTCATCGGCAAGCAGCTATGGCGCAAGCGCATCCTCTGTGGCGGCACACTGCTGGACAATCGCTGGGTGCTCACGGCCGGCCACTGCACCATGGGCGTCACCCATTTCGACGTCTATTTGGGCACACGCAGCGTGGAGGCCACCGAGCAGCTGAATGGCCTCGTGCTGCGCACAAATAAGTTTATCGTGCATGAACGCTTCAATCCGGAGACGGCGGCCAATGACATAGCGTTGGTCAAGCTGCCACAGGATGTGGTCTTCACATCGCGCATTCGGCCCGCAACGCTGCCCAGCAGACAGCGAACGGAACAGTTCACGGGCATGAGCGTGGTGGCCAGCGGCTGGGGCGCTATAGTCGAGATGACCAACTCGGATGCCATGCAGTACACCGAGCTGAAGGTGATCTCGAATGCCGAGTGCGCTGAGGAGTACGACGTCGTCACCTCGGGTGTGCTCTGTGCGAAGGGCCTGAAGGACGAGACCGTGTGCACCGGTGACTCAGGTGGCCCACTGGTCCTTAAGGGCACCCATACACTGGTGGGCATCACGAGCTTTGGCCCAGCTGACGGCGAGGCGGGCGGCGGCTGCGAGCGCACCACCGTGCCCGGCGGATTCACGCGGGTCACCTACTACCTGGACTGGATTGAGAGCAAAATTGGCAGTCACAAGCATCAGCAGAAGCAACAGCAACAGCATCATCAGCATACACAACATCACATCTATCGGGATGACAATCTCGTCTAGAGCTCCTGCCCTGTCGCCAGTGATGAGCAGAACTTTGACTGAATCGGCTAGCTTTATAATTGAACGTATATGGACGTATACGTGTGATATTTTGTAAATACTCCAATTCTCACTTAGCTAATTTCCAAATTGTGGCATGAATTTGTTTTAGATCATAACTATTTAAATACCTATTATTTATTCTAATTATAAGTCTAAAGCCGAGCCGCCGAGCAACGGCCGAAGCGCGAGCTTCCCTCAACAAAAAGAAAGCAACAAACAAAAAAGTTGCTATAAAATAAAAAAAACGTTGAAAACATTTTAAACAACAAAAAACTCTTTTTTATAATTTGTAGCTGTTTAAAGTTAGAGGCGAATAGGGTATATTCGTTATGTGCATATCAATGTAACAGAGAAAAGAAAAGAGGATCGCTCTCATACTTACTCTCTTCTCTTTACTCTAATTACTCTATGTAAATACCAAATATGCTCATTTACTTTCAGCTGAGCATTCGATACTTGAGCAGTAGAGCGCACTTGAGTGGGCAACAGAACAAAATGAGCAAATGGCGCTTGAGCGACAATTCGTCAGCTATAAAAAATGGCGAGCCTTCTTATGAGTAACGAAGGGTGCTATAAAAGTGAGAGCGATGGCCAACTGAGGTGCATTTGTCAGCTATAAAAGTGAGAGCCTGCTGATGAGCAAAACACTAAAGTTAGAAAAGCGCGCATGAGCGACACTTCATCAGTTATAAAACGGCGATCAGCAGGCTGCTGCTGAGTAGCAAAGGCTGCATTTTGAGAATAGAATAGACCAATTGTGCTACTGAGCATAACTATCATAGCGCTTGAGTTTTATTCCGTGCGCAATAAAAGTGAGAGTCCGAGAGTAGCAAAAGGCGCTCAAATTTCATTTCGTTTGCTATAAAACAGCGAGCCTCTTGAGCGAAAGAACCAAAAAGGTGCTTGAGAGGAATTTCGGCAGCTATAAAACGGCTAGCGTGCAACTGCGTCCCTTTAGTTGGGTTGCTGATTTATTGCAGAGCAGGCGTGTGGGCACGGACATCGTAATAACATTTCTTATCTTGAGAGTCAACGTGAAAGTTCTAAGAATAATAATCAACTGTATATCAACTAAGCTTAGCGTATTTTATAGTCATGTATGCCCAAAAGCCAAACTCTTGCTTGTTTATTTTAGTCATGCTGATTTGAAGCAAACGGAATTCCCGCGAGATCAGCGATCGCCAGAGATAAGAAATAAAAACTTTTACGTTGCCGATACGATAATTTCTCCAGCTAACTGTTTAACTCGACTCGACTCGAGCTTTACATAATGTTTTATTTTTATGTGGCTTTTGGCACACACTGTTTTACATAAAGTTCATCTATTTGCCGAGCACTTGACAGTCGAGCAGCTGAAGCTGAAAGATCTTCAGCCAGAACTTCAAAGTCCACTCCAGTTGTGGCCACTTCAGCTCAGAGATGACGCAGTTCCGTGATAAAACAGCCAGATGATTCCATTCCATTCCGCTGGTCGAGAACAACAAACTCAAACGGACTTTCAGTTTTGTTTATATATGAATTTATTTATGTGCGCCGTCATAAATTATGTGCCAGTCGCATTCCATGCTAGAACTGTATCGGGATTTATTTTGGAGATGACGTATGATGATTTATCAATTGATGTCAATCTGCTGCCAGCTTAACGCTAACTGATTAGTCATTTGTGACATATCCTTTAAGAGCTCTGCAACTCTATATACATAAATAATATATCTTGCTGAGTCGAAGTTTTTGTTTCAGTTATACTATAGAAGTTTTTGTTTTAGTTTTAGTTGACGGAAAACAGGTTATTTTCTTCATGTTTCCTAAGTAGCACGTGGAGAACTGTTCACAAGTCAAGGTAATTGAATTGTGATGTTTTCTATATAGGTATGCATATATTGTATAAATCGAGAATGCCCTTGAGGTTTCTATTAAAACTTACATATAACTAGCTAATTAGTCGAAACGTGATTCGAACTTAAGCTAATTAAAAAAAGAAACACAAACATTTGCATTTTATTAATTTATGATAATAATAAAAAGTTCAATTGTTATATAAGAGCTGAGCTAAATGAGAAATACTTTCAAAATTGTTTTCATTTATTTATTTTTTTTTTTTTTACATTTAACTTTTATTGTGTAAATTACTTAGAATTTGGATTGCTTTTGGTTTGTGATTTTTGGTTTTTATACTAGTTTAAAGCGGTTAAAGCTCTGGGCCTGGCATAAGCCGGTAACAAATCGATATATGTATGTATATATATAGCTATATATATGTATATATAAATATATTCTGGTGCTTAGCTTTCATTGGTGCGCATTTGTTGTGCTAGAAGAGTTGCTTTTGTGCACTGGGTTAACAAACTTTGGCCTCTCGCTCCTTCTTGTGCAGCACACAGTCGATGGCCTCCGCGACCTCCAAGAAAATATCATCAACATCGCGCTCGGCATTGATCTAGAGAGTAACAAGGTATGTAGAAGAAATATGCATACATATATAGGCAAAGTGTAATCCAGTTACCGTCAGCGTCTTCTCTTCATACAGCGAGAGGATGTCGCTCGTGTTGCGCTTGAAGGTCTGCAGGCGGGAGCGAATGGTCGCCTCATTGTCGTCGGCGCGCTTCACTTCGGCAGCGGCGGCGCGTGCCAGAATTCGCTTGAGCATTGTTTCCTCAGAGCAGTCGAAGTAGAGTGCCAGGTCGGCGGGCGCAATCTGTGCCTCGAACTCAATGCCCTGGTTCTTCTCTCGTGGATAGCCATCGATCAAGAAGCCCTTCGAGCTGCCCTTGGCCCGGGTGACGGCTGCATTTAGCAGCGACAGCACCTCCGCATTGGGCACCAAACCACCGCTGGTCATAATATCCTGCAGCTGACGACCCTTGTCAGAGCCAGAGGCGACCTGGCACAGCATGTAAAGAGAAGTTAGCATAGCACTCCAACAGCTGTCCACGACACTGTATCAGACTTACCTCATCCCTGAGCAAATCGCCGCTGCTCAAGTGTGTGAAGCCGTATTTCTCCACGATCTTGGCGCATTGGGTGCCCTTGCCGCAGCCGGGGCCGCCCAGAATCCAGATGATGGGTATATCAGACTGTAAGAGAGCAGCAAAAGCGGGATTGATTAGTAGGACACACAGAGCCAACGGCGAGCAATTGCAATTAGCCAGGTTAGTGTACACTGGTTGGACGAAAGCCTTAGTCGAGTTAGTTCGAGCAGAGTTTTTCAAGAATATTAAAGAATATTTTCTTTTATTTGTCTTTTTTAGGGATTTTCATTTTTTTATTTTTTAATCAGCCGCCACATCGCATGCGATATACATCAATATAGATATCGTGATATATAGTTTGTCGCTATATATTGTGGGGCTACTTACGACGGCTTGGGCCTTACGCCGCTGCTCCGCCTTCTGTTTGTCTTGGGCCTCCTTCTTCATGGCCATTTGGTGACACATAAACAACTACACACAAATAGGTAATGTGAGTAAAGGGGCATATGTTTCGTAGACCTAATCGATTGCATTTTATTTCTATTCTACTTCTCTTACGTTGCAAAAGACAAATTGAAATTTGATAACTTTCATTTTGAAATTTTCGAATTCGCAATTTAAATTTGAATTGAAATTGAAATTTTGCAAATATATTTTATGAAAGCTAATAAATGTCTAAGAACTGATTTGGACAAAAATTAGATACACTATAGCTAAGTCTAAAATTAATATATTTTATGCGAATTTATTGTTTGTTTAATTAATTTTGTTTAAATATCTCAAAGTACTAATAGAGCCAATTATTTTTAATGATTTTTAATGAAGTACAACTATAAAGATTTTTTTTTTTATTTTAACTTAAATCATATGTTTTACATTGTAAATCTAGCTAGCATATGCCCTATAAATCAGGAAAAACTATTTATTGTGAAATTTTACAGTAAATTCTGTTAAAGCTAATCCAATGTATACTATTTAAGAGTCATAATAAATTATATAGAATTGGATAAAACTTATATAATTTATTATAGCCAAACGGAATATACATTGCAACTACTCTAGTATTAAAAAAAAAAAATAAATAAATAAAAAAAGCTTTCTAAAGTTAACACATAGTTATTAATTTTATTGGCATTGCGCCAAAGGCGAACCACAAATGACTGCATAATACTCGCTAAATTTAGTTTAAAACAAATTGGAATTGAAATAGCTATATCTCTATACGACATATATATATTCAAAATTTTAATTTTTTAGTTTTGCATGCAAATCCCATATACCCCTCTGTGCTTGTTGAGCGAGCATAATCAAACAAAATTGTTTGACGGCAATTTTGAAATACATAGAATTAGTACAGCCTTCAAAATGAGCTATATATACAAATATTCTCTATATATATAAATGTTGCATATAGTATATAGAATATATATAGCATGTGTATTGAGTGTGTTTACAAATTGACATTGATCTTGAACGCACATAACTGTATAATTGAGAGTGAGTGAGAGGGTTTGAGAGCGCTGAATGCTCTGCAGTTTGGATCTATTATACTTATATGTATGTGTGTATATCATCAAGTTAGCGGTTCAATTAGCGCCCCAATGGAGCGTATAACTCATCGACTTTATATAGCACTTGTTTTATACATCAATTTATTGTTCCGATTAAACCAAACAAATCAAAATTGATAAACAAATATAATTAAGTTTTACTGCTGCCGCTGCTTAGGTAGTACGTTGTGGGTGTATAGCTAGTATATTTATATATGTATATCATTGTTACCTCAGTTTTGTGTATATATAAATTAGTATAATATATATAATAGCCTCCCCTTGGTAATCGCTTCTACTGTTCCGCATTGTCGCACCTTATGAACAAATTTCTTTTAGAAAACAACAAACTGAATGAATTTTGGGTTCTTCTTTTTCCGAGTTGATATTAAGCAGGTTGTTTTCCTCATAAATATTTATACTTATTGTATTTTTGGTTCTAGCTCTCTTAAGCTCGCACGAGTTCTTTTCACGTCTTTTCACATAATTTCACATAATTTCACATATTTCTTTTTTTTTCAGTCATGGGCGGGAAAATCATGAGGATGATGATGATGCTGATGATTTTTCAATGGCATATTATTTACGTAACTCGTTCAAATTTTGATCTAGAATTGGTTCAGTGACCTATGAATGTCATTTGCAAGGATATATTGACCGATTTCTTTGGCACGCGAGGTTTGTAAATATTTGATGGAACAGTTGCTCAGGTTCTCAACTATTCAATCTTTATTATTTTATGGCTCACAAACGGAACTGAAGGAATTTTTATTATAGCTACGTTTGTTTTTGTTTTGCTTGCTAAAATTCCATGCGTCGCGACTTTGTGTCGTCGCCGATGCTTAAACAATATTTAAAATCAAAGCCAGCTTTGCTAACAAACTAATGCCAAAAGTCCGGCATGGAGACGCCATCAACTCATAAAGGCCCGGATGACTCGACTAATTCATTCGTAGTTCTTCAATAAACACATTTCGAGAGGCGAAACACTCGCTAATGAATCAAGCCCAGCCAGAAATTCCTGTGAACAGCTCCACCTGTCGTACGATTTATGCAAATCTTTGGACTTTGACGTCATGAAACTTGACTTGGAGAGGAATGTGAAATTTTGTTTTGTTTCTTCTTCTTCTTCTTTTGTCATTTGATATGTTAATTTGTGGCTCAGTTATTTGGATGCCCTAACTGACAGAGTTGATCATTTGATTTAGTAATGATTAATATTATGGTAGAATATATACTTTTGACCTCTATCAAGAGTCGAGTTCATTTAAACATATCTATGTTGAGTCTGTCAGATTTCAAGATATAATCGTGCATAGGTGCGTCATATCGATCGCATAGAATCAGTATATAGATTACGCATGTGTAAGAATATTTTATAAATATAGTTTCTTTATATTCCTATGTATGCATACATCTAAATTTATATACATATTTATATTTATATAATTTTATATAAAATTATTCTTTTAATATCACATTTTGCACTGTCGAAAATACCTAATAAATCTCTCCCGCTCTTGCCGCAAGAGCATTCACACTTCGCTTCAGCTCGCGCCTAACTGTTTTCTTCATGTTTGTTTTTACGGCTGTTTCTTCTATTGCTGTTGTTGTGGGAATTTCACAGGCACACTGGTTACCGGTATTCATCGGTTCTGTTGTGCTCTGCTCTGCTCTGTTCTGTTCTGTTATTTATAGCCGAACAGCTGTCGCGAAGCCCAAACAAAAAGGGCAACAAAAAGTCGATGCATAAAAGAGTTTGTTTGCTTGCAAGTGTTTCTTTGCAATAGATGCAATATTAATGTGTATGTAAGCACAAGGTCAAGTGTGTGGGAATGCAGCCAGAGCTTTGAATGGAAGGTGCGAAGGTTATTTGAACTGAGGATTGCCCTGCACTAATCTCTCTAAGCAACAATTCGCTTGCTTTTGTTTTGCTTCTGGTATCACAAATCGCAAGCAATTGCGAATCAATGTGAAAGCCATAAATTGTTTTTAGAGAAGTAAACTAGTACACACACACACATACACACACACTGACTTACCATGACGATGTATATGAAGTATATGCGACGTTGCTGCGGGCCTTGTGTTGTTAAATAAATCGCGAAATGCTTTTCGTTTAAGAGTCGCGCTGCTTAGGCGTGTTGTTGCTGTTAATTTGCACAGATTTTGTTTTGCTATTGCTTTTGCTTGATTCGCTTGGTCGCGTCTTTTCCGTTATGTCGAATTTCCACCCTTAATGCAGCGTGTGTCGGGAGCGACTGAGCACAAAGCTTTCGCTAACGGTTTCAAAAAGCTAATACCATGCAGCTTTGCTATGGGAGCTTTTAGTTTTCTAGTTCTGCTTATCACGTACTATGTTGCGTACACACATATATGAAAAGTTAATAAAAAAAAAAAAATAAATAACAAAATCTGTTTACTTAATTTTTAATTTCAAACTATAGTTGTTGATCGATTTGGCAGCGCTATCGAAATATGTGAATGTGATCTAACGGGCAATAGAGATTTTAGGGCCATGGTTTTTGGTGATTATCTCCATGTTGGGCAGCACATCCTCAAAGACGACATTAGCATCGCGATCGCCATCGAGCTGCATAGTCTTGGCGGCATATTGATCCAGCACTGGCTTCACATTTTTCATATATGTCTGTGCCGTAATGCTTGTTCGCGCATTCAGTGAAGATCGGCGCGTGTCTATCGTCTCCTGCCCCACATTTAGAGCAATTACCAAATCTGGAGAGCCAACCTGCTGCTCTAAAACAGTGGCATCCGCTTGGTTTTGAGGATAACTGTGGAATGTTCGTTAACTTTATAGGATGACAGTCTAGAACTGTGTATAATTACCCATCTATGACAAAACCCCGAAGACCAGATTTATTGCTCATCATCTCCTTTTCCACTAAAGGCATGACCTCAGCTAATGGTACCATTTTACCATCATTGACAACCCCTTCAAATTGCTTACCCTTAGGTGTCTTTGCCTCAATCTGCGGCAGTTTCTCTATTATATTTAGAATGTTTTAGTACAGACTATAGGACTTGCCTCATGTTCTATCATGGCATTGATATCCAGATGCTTATATCCGTACTTATCCACAATGTTTTGTGCGAGCGTCGTCTTCCCGCTGCTAGGCCCGCCCATAACCCATACAATTGGCACATTCTGTATAGTCAAATGTTAATTGGTGGTCTAATTACTGGTTAATACAAACCTTACCATTGTTAAAAAATAATTATAATTTTAAAATAAATTTAACAATTTTAAGGCCTGAACATTTATGACAAATTTCTGATTGAATAGTTTTGAACTCCGCACGTCAATTTAATAATTATAGAGCTTTTAATGGACACGCATATAAATTAGTAATTATTATTTTGTATATGGGTATACAAAATAAATTTAGCTGAGAAATTATTAGCTGATATAATAAAGAAACGCATGTATTTGTTTTGATTCGCTAACGGATATGACGAGTAGCGGCGCTCGCCGCTCTGCTGGCAGCTGCTGACGCTGGCAGTGAACCATCTCAATGTGGGTGGGAAATGGCTCATCATGCTGAAGAATTATCACGCTGAAGGTAGGTGTTTTCGGTGCACTTCGACGGAAGCCTTCATTATGAAGATGCAAATCGAAGCTGACCTCAAAGTTGCGCGTGGATGTGTCTCTATCGCTATTATAATCCTCTCTTTGCAGCTGCACTATATCCAATTTTTCGAATGTTTGTCGAAACTTCTGATAGTTAGCCTCATCTTTTAGGTTGTCTATAAGGCTTCTCTCTGTTGTAATAGCTCTTTTGCTAGCTAGCTCCTCTGTTGGCTCTGATTGAGCTCTACGTTTGCGTGTGTCAAACTTGAAGCTATTTAATTCGTTATTTCTGCTACTCTCATCTGCCATTTCTTCCGTAGATGCATTTGTGATTTGCTGCCTCAGTTGCACCATGCGCTCGTGTGTGGCATTGTAAAATTGGGAGACTTTTATATGCAGGGGCACAGGCTTATTGCTAAGAGAAGCCTCCAATAAAGCCCAAATACAATCTTCTCTTGTGACCACTTTGCTGGAGTCTGTACGACACCCTTCCTGATGCCTGACAACTATATAGCC
The DNA here is from genome assembly GCA_030914345.1 of Drosophila koepferae. Taxonomy (NCBI): domain Eukaryota; kingdom Metazoa; phylum Arthropoda; class Insecta; order Diptera; family Drosophilidae; genus Drosophila; species Drosophila koepferae. The sequence continues at coordinate 14,378,886 of JAUESR010000202.1, forward strand.
AGCGCGTGATAAAGCGGAATACACCAAATAATTATTGTACTTTTCACTAGCCTCCTCTCCAAGTAGCAAGGCGTAGGCCTGCTCGACGGATACAATCATTCCACAGTGCTCTAATTGAAGGCGATTCTGATATGGCAATAGATAATATGTTAAGCAAATATCAATATGAAATATACTCGTATACACACTAATTCCAGCAGAAATAAAGCCTCGTAATATTCTAAATATAGTTTGCCCTGTTGACTGTAGCCAAAGCTCTCAAACTTTCCATCTTTACGCACAACTTCAGCAGCCTGTTGATTGTCGCTCCATATGGCTACAGCGCGGCCTGCCTGACGCTCTATGCGTCTAGCAGATAATTGTTGACGTAAATTAACTGTAATAACAGATACCAACGTATATAATAAAATTACTATATTAAGAAGCATATTTTACCATAGGCGTTTTTTAACTCCTCTTTTTCCTCTGCACTGCCTTCAATGCTGGTGCGTTTAAGGCCGTTTCTTGGTGATTCAACTTCAGCATGCCGCTGTGCTATAAGCTCTGAAGCACTACAGATAATTTTATTATGTAGTTTTTCCATATATCATTCAAAACCCACCTTAAATATTTAATTTTTGGATAAATTTCAATAGTGTTTTCTTGCGCGCCGCTCATTTTCCTATCCAAAAACAGCTGTTAACTGCGGTGCTGCCGGACCAATGGCAAAAGTAAGTATGGAACAAGTTCATACGGGAGCGGACGACCAGTTCATTTGTATTCGTTGACTCTACAATATCTATCAATCAAGGTAATTTTGGAAGATAATTGTATCTTTAACATAAACTGAAAGTTTATTTGTGTTTACTGAAGGTATACTGTTTAATTAGTGTTGGCTGCCATTAACTGTAACAACTCAAAAACGTGTAAAATCAATTATAATTTTAAAACTGAATTGATTGCATGCACGTTTTTTTGTTAATGTTTTCTGTGGTCACCAGGCCCCCATCCCCTGCCAAATTCGTAAATTTGCTGTTAATAAGCAAACGTTTACGCCACTATTACCGCAACATGGACTGCACGGAACTGTCGCCACCTGCTTCAGTGCGTGGCATGCGTGAGCTACAGCGCGCGGAATTTAAAAAACATGTGCAAATCCCTCGACTACGAGTGCCAGAATCTCAGGCTCAGCGTGTGATTCCGCTGGTAAAAAAGCTGCTACTTAAAATGGAGCATCTGCAACCAGTACGTGCGTCGGGGAATCAACGTGAAATATTGCTACATCCTCTGCCTGTTAAGAATTGGGAATCTCTGCCCACTGCCGAGCTGGAACAGCAGCAGGTGACGCAAGAGAATTTCAGCCATGCAGAGCTTGAGTTGACATACGAGAACTGGAGCGCCAATGATTTATTAAAGAGCGTGCTGCCAGAGAACGAAGAGGGACTCTCCTCCTTCTCGCGCATTGGCCATATTGTGCATCTGAATCTGCGTGATCATCTGCTGCCCTACAAGCAGCTCATCGGCGAGGTGCTGCGCGATAAACTGCCAAATTGTCGCACCGTGGTCAACAAGGCGGCCACCATTGATAATACCTATCGCAATTTCCAGCTAGAGCTGATTTGCGGTGAGCCGGATTACCAGGTAGAGACCAAAGAGAATGGCGTACCTTTTGAATTTGATTTTTCCAAGGTCTATTGGAATCCACGTCTGTCCACAGAGCATGAGAGGATTGTTAACATGCTAAAGCCTAATGATGTGCTCTACGATGTGTTCGCTGGAGTCGGTCCCTTCAGCGTGCCGGCGGCCAAAAAGCGTTGCAAGGTGCTGGCCAATGATCTGAATCCCGTCAGCTATCAGTGGCTGCAGCATAATGCCAAGCGCAATAAGTGTTTGGCACATATCAAAATGTTTAATAAGGATGGCCGAGCGTTTATTCTGAATGAGCTGCGGGACGATTTGCTAGAGCGTTGGCGTGCCCCAGTTGCAGCTGATCATTACAACATTCATATAACTATGAATCTGCCAGCCATGGCTGTGGAATTTCTGGATGCGTTTCGTGGCTTATATACGGTGGAAGAGCTACCGGAGGAGCCCAATTATCCATTAGTACATGTGTACTCCTTTGCCAAGGGCGATAATACCAAGGCGCTGGTGCAACAGCTCGTGGAAACTAATCTGGGCGCAGCATTGGGCGACCAACTGCAGGGCATTAGCTTTGTGCGCAACGTGGCGCCCAACAAGGACATGTATAGAGTTTCCTTTAGGCTAAGTCGAACGCTCTTAACCACGCCTAAGCAGCTACTGGGCAAGCGTCCCTGTACCACAGAAGAGACAGCGGAAGAGCAGCCTATGGCTGCCACAAAAGTGAAATGTGTTTAACAATAAGTTAATAATAAAGTTTATAATGTTTCCATTAAAAAAAAAAAAAAAACAAATCGCGTGTCTTCTTTTATATTTACAGCCACGTCGACATGGGGCGTAACAAGGCCAATGCCAAGAAGGGAGCAGGAGGAGCAGCGGCTACTGGCAAAGCATCTGCCAAGCCAGCACTAAATAAGTCCAAGAAGGCCAAAAACGTCTTCAAGGTGGTCACCAACAAGGGCAAAAAGAAGCCCAAAGAAGTACAGGGCAATCTCAAGAAGGTGAGCTAATCGAATCACCCAGAGATCCAAGTTTCCCCATATTTTGAACTCTCAAATTTTCTCAGCTAAAGGAGACGGTAAAAGCCAAGCAGGAGAAGGTGGATGCTACGCTGAAAGAGATCCACAAGGATATGGTCGTTAAGAAACCCAAACCGGTCGTCTCGCCCATCAAAAACAAAAAGAAACCAGCAGCCAAAAGCAGCAAAGTCTCTGAAGCGCTGGGCAAGCTAAAGTTCTAAAGTAGCCTTCAGCTCAATCAAAGCAACTTGTTAATTATATTAGTTCAAAGGATTATACAAATATAGCTATGTATATATAAATATACATAAAACTGTTCAGCTGTATGTTCAATAATTGAAAAGTCGAGTCTATCTTTTGCAAGCATATGCTGTCATTAAAACTAAGAAATTTGCCTCGATATTATTTGAGAAAGTATAGATTGAGTTGAGACTTCTCTTGCATTCCCGAAATTCTGATAAGGGATTAAGGTATGCCTTCCCCTTACATTTTGTCTCTTCCCCTACAATTTTCTCATTGGAATTGCATGAAGCTTAATTTTCGCTATGAATCTCTTTCCCCATTGATTACAATATATGATAAAATATTCAAATATTTTATTGCTCCATATATATATTTATATATATAAATAAGTACACAGTTCACCATATTAAGCCATATTAGACTTGAACTCCTATACTAGGCATTAAAGGATTAGTGGAGCTCCCGGCATCATCACAGCTCCATCTGGTACAGTTGGCGTGGGCGTAAGTGTTGCAGCCGTTGTATTCGTGACTTGCCATCCAAATAGCTCTCGCACAATCGAGTCCAGTTGGACAGTATCAATGCCCTCCGCTTGGAGCTGATTAAACACCGTCTGAGTGCTTGGCATGGTCAGCCAGCGTTCGTAGACGACCTTCAAGGCGCTCAATCGCTGATAGAACTGCGCAAAAATGGCCGACTGCTGTACTTTGAGCTGGATTTGGGCGTTGATGGCATAACGTGGGAAATACATTTCCAGCTCGTTGAGGAATCCCTGCCAGCCGAAGACGGTCCCCGATAAGTATGGATAGCGATTCATCAGCGAAGTGCACAATTCCACTTTTTCCAGCTCAAGCTTGCCAGAAGAAAGCAACAGCTGTTGATCCACCCATTGACGGAAAAGCAGCACCTCCGGCTGGGCGAGGAAACGCCAGTAGGCGGTGAAGCCCACGTTGCTGTTCAAGATGCGAACGAAGGCCTGGAACTGTGAATCGTTCAGCAGATAGCGTACAAATAGCTTCTGCATGGGTTTAAACTGTATCTGACCATAGATGTCCATTAGATCCTGGGCCAGATCTGGTGGTGGTCCGACCGCGGCCTCCTTACCGGGTACAATAGCCGCATTACCTAGGCCGAAGCCCAAGCAGAGCACAAAAATCCAGGCGTATGCGGCAGACATGCTGGAAATACAGAAGATGGAATGTGCTTCTGGCCAAGGCAGCATCTCCCATTTATGCCAAATATCTATTTACATAGATCAGATAAGCCCAACCAATATTCCACGCAATTTGTCGCAGCAGCAGCAGACGCTGCCGCTGTTGACACACCCAACGATAAGGAAAGTCACCCGATTCGATCTGTTTATAGTTGGATATAACGCTGACGTCTCACCGGAACTTGACTAATTTCTTGTTTTTGTGTGCTTTATTTCTCAAATAATTGACCAACAATCAAAAAAGACCGACAAAATAAGTCGTAAACAAACACAAAATATAATCTATTAGGCCTTAACAGCGAGCACTGAGCGGGAAGGAGAGTACCACAACAGATAACAAAGTAAGCTTAAGTATAATGATTTTAATAGATATAGTTAACCGATGCTAACTGCCCGCAGTTAACTATTATATGGCTATATATTCAAATGACTTGAAATGTTATAAAGTAGCAGAGTAGGTTAGCATCTAAATTGCCTTAAAATTAAAAGAAATTCGTCCTATAATTTAGATCGTTACTTTAGGAAATTGTTTTACACAGGGGAATCTAAAAACTCATAGCCACTATAATATAGTAGGAATATTCGGTCAAATTCTCAAAAATCTAAGGAAATCATTTATGAACAGACTTAGACTACAGAAATGAAGAGAAAATCAGACTAAAATCCTGTTCGAATATAACTTTTGTAAGCGTCAAACAATTTTTAATCAGTTACAGCTCTCTCAAAGCTATTATAAGAGTAGAATAGGAAGAGAGCTAGGAAACAAAACAAACGATGTATGTACATATTACAAAGATTTTCCCTTAAACACCTGACTCATTAAGAGTATGTGCAGATCAGACGACGTATATCGGAAAAGAGACAAAATATATCTAACTGCAGCAAGTCTAAGATCGGTTAACTATATAATTTAAGTAAACGTATACGTATACAGGGTTATCCATAAGAAATTCGTAGTAGGTCCGAAGTTTAAGGGCTTAAGCTTAAAATACAAGTCGATTGATTGATAAGAGCTAACTTAACTGATAAACGCATGATGAACTGGGGGGCAGCTGCAATGGATTCGATGAATCAGGCACCACCATCGTTGCCTTTGCGTCGCAACCAGCTAGGGATGTAGCCGCGAACGGCTTCGCCCAGCTGGCGATAGATCATTAGCGCCAAGATGGGCAGGACGAGGCGTGCGTCCTTGAACAAATAGACATAGCAGGCGACGAGGAAGAGCACCAGATCCGTGGAGTAGCTCAAAGCGGAGCGCACCTTCTCATGTGCCTGCTCCTCAGAGCAGGACTGCAGCAGCGCCAAGTTGGCTGCCTTCTCGAGCAGCTCACGATCGGCGGCGGACAGCAGCAGTGCCGCTTGTGAGCTGTGCTCCAGGGGCAATGGACTACCGCCAGCTGCCAGCGATTGCTGTGGCCTACTCAGCGACGCATCGCGGGAGCGCGTGCTGGAGGGTACACGACGCTTGATCACACGCTTGACCTTCACCAGACGCGTACGTCCACGTGCATCGGGACGCGCCTCGACTATTTCGCTCATTACGCTCTCGCTGCACTCCTCGGCGTCTTTTTTGTTCTTGGACTTGGGTGGCGGAACCACCAGCACAGTAGGAAACTCCGGCTCCTCCTCCGGCTGATCCTCCCGTGCAGGTGTTTCAGGAGCCTTGTGCATGGCATGTCTGCTGGCTGCATCCCGCACATGCACAAGCTGCTCGCGTTCTGAAATGGACAGACGACGCTCCCGACTGATGGCGGGTGGAGCTAGCAGCGTTTCATTCTGTTCGGGACTGCGTGCTCGACGTTGCTGATGCTCCTCTGCAGCACCATCGTCGTCGTCGTCGTCTTCACCCGCCTGAGCGGCGGCTCGCTTCAGTTCATCTCGGTCGAGGTAAAGAGGCTTGTGGTATTTGTGGGTGCTGCTCACCTGACGCACCAGATCGCTATAATGATCCACGGCAGCGTGTGCCTCTTCTTGCATTAGTCGTTCCTGCTCTTGGCGCTTCAGTTCCTCCTCTTCTTTTATCTTGCGTTTCGTCTCCAGCTCCGCAGCGATGACTGCGGCGTTGGTTTTCTCCAGCGGATTGGAGATCTCCTCGTTGGCCTCGGTATTTTTCTCTGTGGCAGAGCGTTTATCGCGGCTGAAAAATGACTTTATGCCCTTGGCCAGATCTAGTTTCAGATTGCTGGGTGCTACAGCAGGAGTGGAAGGACTGCTGGCAGCGCCATTTCCTAGCTCCTGCTGCTGTGCATCCGGGCTACTGGGCTGGCTAACGGTGAGCTCCACGTGCTCATTCGATGAGCGTTTCAGTATGGGCTTTGGCACAAAGTCCGGACTGGGCAGAGGCATTGGCCGATTAAGCACCACAGCTGCGTGCTCCGGCGTGGGCGCACGGTAGGGAGTAAAGGTGCCGGCGTCCATATTACGCGGATGATACGTCTCCAAATCACGTGGACTAGGCGAATGAGTACGTGCCATCAGCTGCATTTTGAATTTCTCAATTGAGTCCTGGTCCGAGGAAGCGGTGCTCTCGGTATAATCCGTTCCCAGATCGAAGCCCTGGTGTTGCCGCTGATCCTCGTCCATGTCCAACTCTTCGCTATCATCGGCTGTGCTCTCCGTGCGATCCTCGTCATACTCCAAATCCTGTTCGTGACTCTCAGTGTCTCTTACCTGCAGATTGAGCAGCTGTTCCGTATTGGCGCGTGTCAAATTCTTTAGATCAACGATGTTAACATTCTCCCGTGAATCCCATTTACGTCCCATGGGCACCATATCCGCCGACTGACGTCTCAGCTCGCTGCGGCGCTCAAAAGAAGCGCGCTCTGCCTCAGTCATGGAGCCGAGGCGCTTGCGGAACGTGGTTGGTCCGGTCGCAGCCATGGGTGCGGACTCCAGTGCTTTTGCGGACTTCACTTTTGATTTTGAGGCTTGCTCCAATTCCACGGCTTCATAGAAACGCGCCATGGCACGCTCGTAGAGGAGCTCGGTGGAGCTGACAGAGCGCCGCAGCGGGAAAGTCGTGTGTAAATTGGTGAACTCCAAGAAGGCCAAATCCGGTGCAGAAATGGAGATCGGCGGTGGCTGTATGGCGTCCTCCAGTTCCAGCTCAAAGGAATCTTGCTCTGGGCGAGATAAAGCAAATATCAGTGTGAGTTTTAAGGAAATATCTTAGCTACTTACTGTCCTTATCCTTGACCTTGCTGTTCTTGTCGAAGACCACCAGCATGAATTCATTGCTCGTATGGACTTCGTCGTGTTTATCCGCTGGCTTCGGTGGACGCACCTTGGGCACTGATGGGGTCGACTCCGATGTGGGAGTTGTCGGCACAATTGGCTCAGGCTGAACAGGAGGTGGGGCACTGATTTCTATGGTGGGCAGCTGTTCTCCCATGTGGACACTGGTGGCAATTGCAATAGCCAAAGCCGGTACATGCTTTGCCGGACTGAGAGAGTGGCCAGAGAAGCGTCTGACATTCTGATTGACACCCAACTGGACGGGCTCAGCACTGCGCTGCAGAGCGGGCGTCGATTTGATGGGCTGCGGCGGCGTAGGACTCTTGCGCAGCGGTGTCGGCTGACGTTGAGATTCATCAAAGGCAGGCTCCAGTGATGTTAACGCTGCAAGCGCTGCTATCGGTGGCTGAGGTAGTGGCTGTGGCTTCTGTGCCGGCCGACCAGGTGACTTATCCTTCGTAGTGACCGTTGGCTTGGGATTAAAGAGCTTCAGTGGCCCTGCAGCTGGGGGCGATTTGGGTGGCTTGGACTGAGTCTCCGGCTTGTCCGCCAGCGCCGTTGTGGTTATCAGAGTCAAATTAAGCTTGGGATTGGAGTTGGGCTTGCTCGTCTTTTGAGTTTGCACTGCAGCCGAGTCAGCGCTGCTCAGCGATGGACTCTTACGCACGCTCATCTTCAGCGCCTGGTCGGAGGTGCCATAGGACATTTCGTGACGCAGCTGCTCGCTGTCCACCAGCTGTGGCGTGGGTTTGCGCGAGCCACGCGGCGACTGCTTGGGCGACGCAGACATGCTAGTTGCCGCATCAGCTTGTGGGCGTGGAGGCGACAGTGTCTTGCGGCGCGGCGGCACAGGCTTCGAGATATCCTTCTCCTTCTCCTTATGCCCATTGGCATTGCGTTCATCGCCAGAAATTTTTGTGGCCGACTTGGGCTTGGTAATGCCACGCTTGGGATCGGGAATGAAAAGCAGCTCAGACTCCTGCGATGGCTCACTCAAGCCATAGGGATTCTCAGCCTTTACGCGAAACTTGTACTCGGAGCCCTCAATCAGATCGTGCAGCGTGGTAGTCAGCGCCCGTGTGGTGGCTGCCTTCAGCCAAACGTTCCATCCGATCCGAAAGTATTCCACAATATAGTTGCCTATCTTGCAGCCGCCATCATCTAGTGGCGCTGTCCACGACAACGTCGCCGACTTGCCAAAGGACATATTGAGGCGTGGAGCACCTGGTGCATTCGGCCTGGCCGTTACGGTGACCAGAAAAGAGGCGATATCCTCGCCCAGTTTGTTCCAGGCGCGCACCATATACTCGCCTCGATCCGCGCGCTGCACATTGTCGATCTTCAGCAATGAGTTCTTTTCCGTATTGGTGATCTCGAACCGATTGTCAGGCACTATAATCTCGCCCTCGTGCAGCCATGTAATAGCTGGCGCTGGCTGCCCGGCCACGCCCACCTTCAAACGTAGCACCTCCTCCGCCTCCACAATGAGGCCATCCTCGTAGGTGCGCGGCAGACGAATCTTGGGCGGTGCCTGCACTTTCAGGCGACTCTTCGTAACCACATGACCCGCCCGATTCGTGGCCGTGCACTTGATCTCGCCCTCGTCGGTCAGCGCCACTTGGTGTATGATCAGCACACTGCAATCGTGCTCATTGACAATTTTGGTGCGACGACTGCTGAAGATCTCGTAGCCGTCCTTGAACCAATTGATCTCTGGCGGCGGTTCGCCCAGTATGCGCACACGGAACTCAATGCGCTCATCCTCGACGGCATCCATGTCCGTCAGCTCCTCCACAAAGCGTGGCACACTGATTGCATTCCTCTGCAGGGTCACCGTCAGCGGATCGGACAGTTCGCTGGCATTCGACCGACCCACAATATTCTCCGCAAAGCAACGAAATTCATAACGCCAGCCGGGCTCCAAGCCGCTTATCTGAATTTCACAGCCAGAGATGGGCGTGGGCGTGGCACGTACCCAATGGGGCGAACCAACGCGTCGCTGCTCCACAGTGTAGCCGATAATGGGCGAGCCACCGTCCAGCAGCGGACGTTCCCAACTCAAATTAACAACATCGGGCTGCTGCTCGGAGAGCGCCAGCGGCGTCAATATGGGACGACCCGGCGGAGAGGGCCGTTCTATCAAATAAAGAGAGCAAATTAATCACAGGTAAATGATGCACCAAATTTGAACAGCTCAGAAATCAAGCGGTTGCGCATTATTCAAAATAGACTATTTCGAAAACATTACTTTGTCGTTCTTTCAAATTTTAGGCCAAAGGTTCAAGAAAAACAGAAGAAACAAAATTGCTAGAGATGAGAGGGCTCGAAAAGCGAATACCCTTTAGACTGATATGAACCCATGATATGTCAAACTGCAATCTATAACTTAATATAGAGAAATCGAAAGATACCCTATAATCAGAGTAACTTTTATTGGTTTAGAAATATACAAACTCTAAGATTCCTCTTCTGCAACTTAAAAATAAAGTGATAAGTAAAGGTGTCTCAAAGCTCGTAAATTTGGTATAGATCAAACAAAAATATGAGAAAGCTATTAAAATAGTTGAAAGAAAAATACTTCTATCCCCCTCCTTATCATACAAATTCTTCATAGATCTCATCTGCTTGCTACAAACGCGTGAGACAATCATCATACCCATTGTTGATCGATGTTCAATGGGTATACAAAACAGAAAAACGGGCCGACGGACGGCGTCGCGTCAATGGACGGCCGCGGCAACCACTTGAATGTGCGAGTGGCTAAAAATAGGAATATTTCTAGCGCTCCCACCAACTATGTGGACTACTACTATGTGTGTGCGAGCTCTCACAGCCAATTAGAGAAGATTTTCAGTGTGTGGAAATTCGGGAATATATTTTCGAAATTTACTTGAATTTTTAATGGAATTTAGAACGAGCAATTCCGTTTAACTTGCCTGCAGATTTCCAATGCACATTCTTCTTGGGCCGTCCACTCTGTGGTGCCTGCAGTTTACCCGGTTGGTTGCCCATTTCCTATATTCAAATATTTTAACCTATTTGCAATTAAATGTGCATATATATATATATATATATATATATATAGAAGTGTCTATATATAGGCAAGCCGCTTTCAACTTCTCGTACGATCGTTTTTTTTTTTTCTATTATGAATACGTTTCGAATTTTTTTTATTTCAAATATAACTAATTTAACAGTGCAATTTTCGTAATTTGCAATTTTGGATGCGCAATCGAAGCCATTTTTACGGACGCGTTAAATAATCCGTTCGCCAGTATAGCCAGGCATTCTCACACACAAATAAGCTTTGAGCGCTAAGAAATGTCAACGGCAACTAACTTGCAGCGTTGCCAGTAGTGGCAAAATATTAAACAGCTGCCTGGAGATCGATACAGTTACTTTTCCGATTATCACTCGATAACAAAGATATTGAAATATACGAAAAAACGAGATTAAATAATATAGATTTAGATTTATTAATTTCCAAATCGAAATAATTAACTTAAATTTATCTGTTTTTTAAATGTACTTGTATCGACATCATATGAAATATATCGATATATTATATGTTAAGCACATCTCTAGCTGTTTATTTCTTACATCCCCAATTTACAACAAGCGCAACGCAGGTGTTTCGCCAAAACTTAAAAAAAAAAACATTGTATTGTTAATTGTTAATGTTAAATAACCCAACCTGCGCGTTTGTCTGAAGTTTATATTTAAAATTAAGAACTACAATTTAAGATTTTCTCAAGTTTTCTGTTATTATTGTTATTGGCAAACTGTTTCAATGTACGCGTGTGTGAGTGTGTGTGTTTGCATGTAAAATGATTTGGAAGCTGTTAAGCTGTCACGGCGGCAATTGAATTAGAAATAAAGACACAACCGCCACTGCCGTTGGTGTCGCCGCTGCAATTATTGCATTTACGGCAGGTGCAGGTCTAGCCCCATAAGTACACGCACGCAGGCACACTCACACACACATTCAAGTACACTGGAAAAACAGCAACAACAACCATGGCTGGCACGGCAACCGCAACACCGATGGAAATTGACGAATTCATAAATGGAGCGCTCGTCTCTTGGGTGAGTGAGTGGATGAACATGCTCGACATGCTCATAAGAGAGCAGCCGAATAAAAACGTGATTGCCATAAAAAAATATTCAAGTATTCAATATACTTGCACCCGCACACAAATACATATGTATGCATGTAAATACATGCATGTAGAAGCAAACATGCGTGCATACATACATATTTATAGCCACATAGATTTCCGACGCTTAGCCCCAAGGTCATTGTAACTGTGGCTTTAGCTATAGCTACCGTTTATGGTACAAAAACAACTTTTTTAATGCTGTCATTAGCAGCGGCCCGTCGGCAGGCCTTTGTTTGCCAATTGCGAGAACTCTAAGTTTTGCTCGACCGGCTTTTATACCCTTGACAAATTAGCATCCTAAAAGAGGGAATATTAAAGTTATATTCAGAACCAATTTTCCTATATAAATGTATGTCAAATAATTGCAGTTATGTTCACAGATTTCAAATAGAGTATAGATAATTCAGACTTCCTGTCTTGAAGTCAAGAATACTTCCTTTTTTACCTAAACAATGAATTTGTCAATTGGTACAAGGTATTCTTGTAAATGTATTAAGAAGTAATTCCTTTCACGCCTATATTTACAGTCAGTTACAAACGCATTTTAATTTTGTGCAATCTTTCACTTTCAGCTGGAATCCTGCCTACCACGTGCAGAATTACTCGCAGGTTATACCTCGCTGCTGGATGGCCACATAATACACAGCGTTTGGTTGCAAATCGATCCGGAACCACAGAACAATCCCAGCGAGCTGCTCAGCGAACTTAGCGGCAATTCGCTGAGCATTGCGCGGGCCAAAAACTTTGAGTGCATAGTACGCAATCTGAAGACACTGTTCGAGGAGGAGCTGGGACAAACAATATTGGTGCTGCCTGATGCGTATATACTAGGTTATTATCCAGAGAGCAAGCAGGGCTTGGAACAGATGAAAACACTGCTAACACTGTTGCTGGGCGCAGCGGTGCAATGCCCCAACAAAGAACTTTTCATAGCGCGCATTAAAGAGCTAGATCTAGAAACGCAGCATGGAATTGTAGCGCTCATCAAACAGGTGACCGATAGCCACAGCCTGGTGCTCACTGAGGATTCAATAGAGCGTCTGTCAGCCGAGAATATGTATGGACACATCATCCGCCTAACCAAGGAGCGCGACCAAATGTACTTGAAGTGGATCGAGACAGTATGCGTGGAACCAGAGCTTAGTGCCACTGATGGAGTGGAATGCGGACAGGGTGTCAGTGTTCCACGCTCACCTTCCAGTGGTACAGCCACCTCGACGCCCTCATCATCTTCTAATTCAGAAAGCAACCATTTGGCAGTGGAGTGCGCAGATCTGAGATCTAAGAATCGCAAATTGCGTCAAGAACTGTAAGTGACTGAGTCCAATTATCAAAGCAGTAAAAGTTGAATTGGTTTTCGTTTACAGTGAAGAGAAATCAGAGAATCTGCTGGAGCTACGTGAAGAGCTGGATGACAAGAAACAGCGTTTCGACAAGCTGCGCCAGGAAGTAAGTTGCTTTAAACTGCTAACGTGTAGCCTAACCATTAAGCTAATAATTTCTATTACAGAGCCAGGAATGGTTTGCTGAGGCCAAGCGTGCCTCTGCCTATCGGGATGAGGTGGATATATTGCGGGAGCGTGCCGAACGTGCTGATCGTCTAGAAATTGAGGTGCAGAAATATCGCGAAAAGCTTGGCGACTCAGACTTTTACAAATCACGCGTAGAAGAGCTGCGCGAGGATAATCGCGTGCTGCTTGAATCTAAGTATATGCAGCTCAATATATAAAATAAATTATATTTAGTTACACAATAATCAATATTACAGAGAAATGCTAGAAGAGCAGCTTCAGCGTTCACGCAAACGATCAGAACACGCCATCACCTTGGAGTCGGAGATCATTAAGTACAAGCAGAAATTAAATGACATGGCGCTTGAGCGTGATGTGGATCGGGCCAAGCTAGAAGAGCTTCTAGAAGAGAATGCACAACTGCAGCTGGTAGCAAAGAATCTCAATTGCACGCAGGAAGCCGACAAATCATTCTCAGACAATGAGGACGAATGTAATTCGGGTGACAACAGTTTGTCTGAGCAACTCACGAACAATGCGCAAACGCGTGCTCTTAAGCTAGAACTGGAGAACAGACGACTGACTGCTGCTCTTGAGCAGTTGAAAGAGAACAGCTTCCATGAATCCACCAACAAAATACTGGAGCTTGAAAAAGAGAAAAAGAAATTGTCACTGAAAATTGAACAAATGCAAGAGAACATACAAAGATTGACGCAACAGAATGTGGAATTGGAGAGTGTGTTTAAGAACGCATTGGAAGAAAACAAAAAACTGCAGGATGCCGTCGATAACCGTCAGAAGAGCTACGATCGTCAAAGTCTAGAGCGTGAAGCAGATCGTCAAAAACTAGCAGATGCCGAACAGTACGTGGAGACGCTAAATAAAGAGAAGCAGCGCATTCAAACGCTGAATGAGAGCATTCAGCGACGAGCCGATGATTTGGAACGCCTCGCAGAAGCAAAGACCAAGGAACTGGAACAGTATGTTGAAAAAACACAACAGTTCGAGCAGACAAAACAGAAACTATACGAGATTGAGGCGAAGGTATGTACGTACGAGCGCGAGAATGCCAGCTTGCTCAAAGAAGTCACAAAACTAAAAGAAAGTAGTGAACAAAAGTCTGTGCAACTGGACGAGAGCATAAATAGGCTGGACATCCAAGCCAAAGATATAATGAGGCTCGCCAAAGTACAGGAGGAGGCGGAGCAAGTGCAGCAAAAACTTGCCGAACTGGAAAAACAGAATCAAGAGCTAAACTCGCAGCGTAACATAGATCAAGAAATGATAAGCACACTACGCAATGATCTGGTTAATGGGACGCTAGTCACCAAAAAGGTGCGCCACAATCTGGAAAAGCTTGGACTAGATGTTAACGAAGTCGACGGTGAGCCATCCGAACTAAATGTGGAGCATGTGGTGGAGAAGCTGGTGCGCAATCCAGAAACCTTTAAAACGGTGCGTGAAATTATGCTGAACGTCAATCGTGAGCAGCAGCAGGAAGCGGGCGTCAAATCGGATATGTGCGTGCTCTGTCATCGCCAGGAAATCTTTACTGTAGAGAAGAATATCGAGCTGTCACCCACGCCCAATGTGCCTACAGCGCAAGAGCTGCGCTTCGAGCACAAACTGCACCTCAGGCCTTCGCGTGACGCAGCGGAATTGATGCGCTTGCAGGAAAGCAATACGCAGCTGCAAACGGAGAATGCGCGAATGAGTGTAGATGTGGCAGCATTGGGATCACAGATCACTTCGCTCAATACACAACATGTGGCGCTACAATTGGCGAATTCGCAACTGGCCGCCGAGAAGGATACGCTGTTGAAGGAAATTGATGCGCTACAGCAAGAGCACAAGCACACTCTGCAAGATCAGGTGACATTACAATGCCTGCACGATCAACTCTCTGCTGAATATGAATCACTCAACAAGGACAAGGAACAGTTAAAGGCGGCTGTGCGTGATCTGCGCCAAGAGACACGTGATGCACGTGAGACAATCCAATCGCAGGAACAACGCATTGAAGAACTAGTCACACAGACCAATAGCATGAAAACCTGCCACGAAGATCTTGCCATTCTGCGCACTGAGCACTCCAAGCTGACCGATGACTTCCGCAATCTCTTCGCCACCAGCGATCGGTTCAAGAACGAATACAAGAATATCCAGGAACAATACAAGATGATTCGTGTGGAGCACAGCAGTCTTAAATTGCAGAATACCGAGCTGACTGGCGAGCTGAATGCCAAACAGGATCAAGTGCGTCTACTCCAGATCGAATATTCGAAGGTGCAGCAGCGTTGCGAGGTGAGTTATAATAGTTATAGCATGCTTTTTCACTATTCTAATGTTGACTCTGGCTTACGTCTCACAGATGCTTATACAAAACAATGCGGACTTGGACTCGGAACGCAAAGCCTTAATGGACAATGTATCACAGCTGCTGTCGCAATACCAAGAATTGCTGGCCATTTCATTGGAGGACAAGAAACACTTCCACGAGGAAGAAAAGAACTACACAGAACGTGTACACAGCCTAAAGCGTCAAAAGGAAAAGCTGGAAGAGAAGATAATGGAACACTATAAGAAGTCGGAGACCACCGTCCAAAAGAAGTAAGTTGCAAGATAGTTCATCTAAGTGGAACATTAATAAATCCATGTATTCCACAGAAAACCATTTGCCAGCAGCCTCGTTAGACGTGTAAAGAAGGCCAGCTCCGATTTGATGAACAAGGTGCCAAGTCGGGTAGGAAAAGAATTAATTGACTGCAAAGTTCAAGCGTTTACCTAATGCTTAATTTATTTCAGAATCGTCGCTCGTGGGTTGATGATGCACGCACCAATTCACAGTTTGTCATCGGCTCTGAATCAGGAGGCAATGAATCGGATAATAGCAACGAGGAGCCACTGTCCATTGCATCCGACACGCATCTGCTACAGCGTAATATGCCATTGCGCCAGAGTCTACAACGGTAAGGAAATGGTTATACGGACTATCGGCTATTGTTATATTTACAAATGCAAATATGAAAAGATTTCATTAAAGGGCAACGGGATATATCCCGTTATCCAAATCAATTTGAATTTGGCAGAGTGTAGCTAATACTACATTTGTTTTGATATACTTTACTAAATAATTGCTAAATGGAAGATATTTCAGCTTTGGCTTGCCGAATGCATTTACTTTAATGGTTAAATGATGTACTTATTTTTTCGGTATATGGTTCTTGTTCTATTTACATGTATATACACAACAAAAATATCAACTTTGCACACACACTCGCACACACTGTTTATGTATTGTATATGTACTCTATATAGGGATTTGCTGGATAGCTCCATACAACGCGGTGGCACTGTGCGAAGTAGCCTGCAGGCACAGAAACGTACGGATTTGAATAATTCACGTAGAAATAGCGTGCACGGGTATGCGCTTTTAAATGTTTAACATAAAATAAAATCCTAATAAAAACAAAAACAATATCCCATATCCACAAATCCTTTGATGTAAAGCTATATTCGTTTGTCTTTTGTGAATGCATCTCTTTAGCTTTACAATTAGTTGGCCATTACTTGTTACTTAATACTTTCTTCTTGCAGCAGCCTCGAACCGCCGGACGTAACTGGCAGCAGTTTAACCCTGGGTACCGCTGGGTCGCGACGCACCGTTTATTTGATCGACGAGAAGCTGCCCGATGGCTCCAGCGCCACGGCCCAACAGCCGCAGGCAAGTTCAACGCCTATGGCAAACAATAACGCTGCAACAGCCGCTGCCGCCACCACTGGCGCAGAGCCACAGACACCGCTGAAGAGTGACAATCAGCCAGCCACGTTTCTTATGTACAATCGCATCAACACAACTATTGGCAGCACAGCCAACAACACAACCAACGATCAGAGCCCACTACTGCAAGCCACCGGTAGTGGGGGCAGCGTCACTGGCAGCAACAATCAAGATGATAAGGCACTGCGCAAACGAAACGAGGATAAAAGCAATAGCATTTGGTATGAATACGGCTGCGTTTAGAGCTTCTGGAACACAAACAAACAAACAAACAGACAAACAAAAACAAAATGCATTTGCTGACGACGAAGTATTATTTCGTTTTAGAAAGTAACGAATTTATGCCTTAGCTTAACAGAAGAGAGAATTTACTAAGTGCTTCTTAAAATGCTATGATTTGCCTTAAGCTTCATACAAACAGGTCTGCAATTTATATACGTAGCATCAATAATTATATATATGTTGTGTTTTACATTTAGATGTAGTTTAGATAATAGATATACAATTTATACATATATATATATATATATATATATATATATATATATATATATATATATATATATATATATATATATATATATATATATATATATACATATATAACAAAACGAAGACTAAAAGGCAACTGTGCGAATTCATAATTATCTTGTAGCATAAATTATACAACCATACACATTTATCCATGTACTTATATGTATGTGTATACCAATACCGAAATGTATGTCCATATTACGTCCACAAGATGAACTATTATTGTATTTATTATGCATTTCATACATTTAAAACTCAAACACTCGAATATATTCCTACACATTTTGTATACTATAGCTAACAGCTAACGAATGCGCCTTCAATTTGTGAATACACATATATACATAGATATATATATTTTTCTAAGATTAAACTTAGTCTTTAAGAGGCAATAACTAAACACAAAGTAAAAGTTATAATTCTTTAATTTATTGACAAATACCTTAATACGCAATAAACCACAAGCATAAAGTTATAAATAAATAAAATGTTTCCGAGTCTCTGTGCGATGCAATAAGATAATATTTTTCTGCTCAGCATTCTAGTTTAAGATTTGACAGAGGTGCGATCGTAAATGTGGACGAAGACTGTTCCTAATTCTGGTAACTTAAAATATGTATTTATTATTTTAATAATTAAAATTTTTTTTTTAAATATATTCTTAATAGGTATAAGCTCTTAAACAAATTCGAAGGATTTTAAAAGAGAATAGTATTCATGCGTATCATAGGACACACAACTATATGCCTCAACAGCCAAGACAAAGAAAACAAATATGAAAAATTCATTAATATACAATTTCAGCTAATGGGCATCTATGGGGAAAGCCCCATAAAGTTTGTGTTTTTACTAAAAAGATATTATAAAAAAAAAATAGATGTATTATTAATTAGGTGAGTTAAAATAAACAAGTAAGAAGGCTCTAGTCGAGACGGCTCGACTACGAGATCCCCTGAACCCTGCAAAAAAGTGATACTCTTCTTCTTTACGCACTTATGAGCGCGCGGTCTGCTAACCGCGCAGTTGCTGTCGTGGTTTGGAGGCGGGTTGGGCTGAATTTTGGACGCTCATAACTCCATTTCTAGATGGACTATGGGTTCAGGGTATAAAAATATAAGAAACAGACGTAAATAGTTCATAAAGCAAACAAAAGATATGGTATAAGCGATAAGCAAATGTATATAAAGTGCCAAAATTTTTCAATTATATCAGTTAGAAAAGTGAATTGTGAACGATAAAAACAAGATGTGGTTACGACTACTTATAACTCTGGTAAGTGGTGATATTAGCTAAACCTTTTTAAAGCAGCGTAGTTATTACTCATTTCCGATTAGGTAATGGTGAAATATTTAAATGGCGAGTGCGACGTTTGCCAGGCAAGCAGGGCGGCCTGTCACTCCGAAAATACTTATTCGATCTGCATCAATGGTAATTATTCAGATTAATAAATTATTTATCAAATGGTTCACAAAATCTGCTGTGATTATAGGCAAGCCATCGAACAAGGTTATCACCTGTCCAATCAATTACGTTTGTACGGAAGGAAAGTATATATGTTATCCAGAAAGCCACAATGATCCCATTTGTAGGCCCGTCATAGATCTAGATGTATATTGCAATGATATCGGAAAGCCAGACAACTATGTAAACAAGGATGATCCCACCTGCAAAACGTAAGTAGCAACGTTACACTCAATAATTTAATCTCAAATGCATTCTTCATTTTAGTTTTATTTATTGTTACGAAAATGGTTCGACAGGAAAACTGGAAGGAGGCATATACAGCTGTTCAAAGAAAAATCCCTATTTCAATGGAACTCACTGTAATGCCCTGAAACCAGATTATTGTACATAATCTTAAACAACATATTTTTTAATAAGAATAAACAAATTATACTAGTAAAGATTAGGGTTTTTTCTCCGAATTTTCTTGTTTATCTCAGATGAAATAAGATATTTGTCGTCGCCTTTGGTTTATGATTCTGCCAAGGTTTATTGCAGTCAAAATTTCTTTATTATGTAATCAAACTCAAGGTTATCTATGCTTATAGATGAGCATATAAATCAAGTGGTCCATTAATTTTGGCCAGTCTTTCAAATTAGTTGGTCCACCGCACATGCTCCAAAAATGTTTCAGTTGTCAAAGACCGTAAGTTGGTTAAGCTATTCCTCTGACTCGTAGAATATACTTTCTGCTCACTATGTGTTTTCTAGGTACCCTTTCTTATTATTTCCTTAGTATTGCCCCGCAATTTGCTGGCTCAATGCGATGTCTGCCAGACTGAAGTTCGAGCTGCTTGCCATAGTGAAACCACATTTTCCATTTGCATAAATGGTAATCACATATATATATATATATATATATATATATATATATATATATATATATATATATATATCTATGTATACAAACATCAATTGATAATATACTCATTGTTCAGGCACTCCCTCTAAGGATTATATAGAATGCCCTAAGGACTATCATTGCACTGGCGGCAAATACATATGCTATCCGAAAACAACTGGTGTGGCGAATTGTACACCTAATAAAACCCCTCGGGATCCAGACACTCTCTGCAAGGATACTCAAAAAGATGGACAGTTGCCGAATGAATTGGACCCCACATGTGCTACGTAAGCAACAGACTTTTTCGATACTATTACGAATAAATTAATATATGTATATATAAATATATTTTATTTCTTATAGGTTTACCCAGTGCAAGAATATTAATGGGATGTGGGCTGGTCGTCAAATGAAATGCCCTGACCAGCAATGGTTTAATGGCCAATCCTGTAAATTGGAAAAACCAGACTTCTGCACCTAAACAATTAATAAGCATATGAAAATTATGTATATATAATACTAATCACCATTAGTAACCCATATGAGTTTAAGATTTTAGATCAACTTCTTCATATAAATATATCCTCTTAAATATATAATTTAAAGAGCAATTCTAGTTGTTTCTTTTATATATAAATATATAATAATTATTTGAATACTAATTATAATAACAATAAAAACATTCAAATGTCAGTATTCTAAATATTTCCTTATTTAAACCTGTAAGTCATAGATAAAGTCTTGTTTGGTAATATAGCATATACAAAATTAGATATTTATACAATTCTTTTTTTCAGAATATTGACAAAATTTGAATATATAAAAATATAATTCAGCTTGTCAGCAGTCAGCAGGTCGCTCAGTTTCGCACTGACTTGTCTCTGAGTTAAAATATTCATCGGTGTTGCAATGAAAGAGCCATCCAATGATATCTCCCGACAATTTGAAACAATTCACATAACTGTAATGCGTAAAGAAAAGAATTATAGTGTATGAAATAAGCAACTATAGCCACGAATCTTACTCTTTGCAGGTGGGATCGCTTTCGACTCTGAAATACCCTTCTTTATTGATACTTAAACAGTATGCATCCGCATTGATTTCTGGCACCCCTGTAGTTGTTGATTCAGGAGGTGAAATTGATGTTGAAGTTTCTGGAGACTGTGATGTCGACGATTCAGGAGGTGAAACTGTTGTTGAAGGTTCTGGAGACTGTGCTGTCGAAGAATTAGGGGGTAAAGCAGTTGTCGATTGTGTAGACTGTGCTGTCGATGATTCAGGAGGTGAAACTGTCGTTGAAGGTTCTGGAGACTGCGCGGTCGAAGAATCAGTGGGTGAAGCAGTTGTCGATTGTGTAGACTGTGCTGTCGACGATTCAGGAGGTGAAACTGTTGTTGAAGGTTCTGGAGACTGCGCGGTCGAAGAATCAGGGGGTGAAGTAGTTGTCGATTGTGTAGACTGCGCTGTCGACGATTCAGGAGGTGAAACTGTTGTTGAAGGTTCTGGAGACTGCGCTGTCGAAGAATTAGGGGGTGAAACAGTTGTCGATTGTGTAGACTGTGCTGTCGACGATTCAGGAGGTGAAACTGTTGTTGAAGGTTCTGGAGACTGCGCTGTCGAAGAATTAGGGGGTGAAACAGTTGTCGATTGTGTAGGCTGTGCTGTCGACGATTCAGGAGGTGAAACTGTTGTTGAAGGTTCTAGAGACTGCGCTGTCGAAGAATCAGGGGGTGAAACAGTTGTCGATTGTGTAGACTGTGCTGTTGACGATTCAGGAGGTGAAACTGTTGTTGAAGGTTCTGGAGACTGCGCTGTCGAAGAATTAGGGGGTGAAACAGTTGTCGATTGTGTAGGCTGTGCTGTCGACGATTCAGGAGGTGAAACTGTTGTTGAAGGTTCTAGAGACTGCGCTGTCGAAGAATCAGGGGGTGAAACAGTTGTCGATTGTGTAGACTGTGCTGTCGACGATTCAGGAGGTGAAACTGTTGTTGAAGGTTCTGGAGACTGCGCGGTCGAAGAATCAGGGGGTGAAGTAGTTGTCGATTGTGTAGACTGTGCTGTCGACGATTCAGGAGGTGAAACTGTTGTTGAAGGTTCTGGAGACTGCGCGGTCGAAGAATCAGGGGGTGAAGTAGTTGTCGATTGTGTAGACTGTGCCGTCGACGACTCAGGAGGTGAACCAGTTGTTGAAGGTTCTGGAGACTGCGCGGTCGAAGAATCAGGGGGTGAAGTAGTTGTCGATTGTGTAGACTGTGTCGTCGACGATTCAGGAGGTGAACCTGTTGTTGAAGGTTCTGGTGACTGCGCTGTCGAAGAATCAGGCGATGAAACTGTAGTCGATTGTGTAGACTGTGCTGTCGACGATTCAGGAGGTGAAACTGTTGTTGAAGGTTCTGGAGACTGCGCGGTCGAAGAATCAGGGGGTGAAGTAGTTGTCGATTGTGTAGACTGTGCTGTCGACGATTCAGGAGGTGAAACTGTTGTTGAAGGTTCTGGAGACTGCGCGGTCGAAGAATCAGGGGGTGAAGTAGTTGTCGATTGTGTAGACTGTGTCGTCGACGATTCAGGAGGTGAACCTGTTGTTGAAGGTTCTGGTGACTGCGCTGTCGAAGAATCAGGCGATGAAACTGTAGTCGATTGTGTAGACTGTGCTGTCGACGATTCAGGAGGTGAAACTGTTGTTGAAGGTTCTGGAGACTGCGCGGTCGAAGAATCAGGGGGTGAAGTAGTTGTCGATTGTGTAGACTGTGCCGTCGACGATTCAGGAGGTGAACCTGTTGTTGAAGGTTCTGGAGACTGCGCGGTCGAAGAATCAGGGGGTGAAGTAGTTGTCGATTGTGTAGACTGTGCCGTCGACGATTCAGGAGGTGAACCTGTTGTTGAAGGTTCTGGTGACTGCGCTGTTGAAGAATCAGGCGATGAAACTGTAGTCGATTGTGTAGACTGTGCTGTCGACGACGAAGGAGGTGAAACTGTTGTCGATTGCGTAGGCCGCATGGTCGTAGAAATAGGTGGTGAAGGAGTTGTCGTGTCTATAGGTTTACCTGTTGTCGATTCTGATGTATGTTCTGGAGTTGTTGACGATACACATGAAGGCTGCAATAATAAAGACAATAAATTGAAATAATTAAGCACGACTAAATTGAATGAAATTTACGGAAGATGTATCCTGGGGAGAGCAAAATGTGCCGTCCACATTGCAGTAAAAGCCATCATCACATGGTCGAATGGCGTTTGGATCGACAACACCGAGATTATAACAGACTCCATAGCTGAATTCATCCACGCAGGCATAGACACCGTCAGTCAGCGAACAATCTGAGCAGGTTGAACTTGTCGACGGCGTAGTAGAAGTTTGACAGGATGGCTGCAACAAAAGGATATGATAATACAAACTTTAAAGAAGGAAGATTTAGCCAAACTAACGGCAGAGGAATCTTGGGGAGAACAGAATGAGCCATCAACATTGCAGTAATAGCCATCGCCACATGAACGAATTGTCGAAGTTTCAACGGCCCCCAGATTGAAACAGATGCCGTATGAAAACTCATCCACGCATGCATAAACTCCATCCGTCAATGAACAATCCGAGCACTTTTGACCATGCATCGTTGGAAGTTTTGCACAAAACATTAATAACTGTAACAAAAGTAATGCCTCTGATGTATTTTCTAACTCACATGGCGTTTCTTTACTTACGAGTATAATTTTTAAAAACGACTTCATCTTGAGGTCTTAGTTTGGTATGTCTGTTCGGTAAAGAGGCCGAAATTGCTTTGACTTGTCCTAATTCCGAATCGCATTTTAATAATATGAGAAAATCTGTTTTACGTGGAGGCCTTGTGCACAGATTAAAAGTTATAAAGATTGAGGCATTGATGCCAAAACTGAGACAGCCGTATATGAGTAAGTTTTTAAATACATCTAATTAAGATAGCTGCCAATATGAGAAGCGAAACGCACATTTGCGGCTGCTAATTTAGTCATATGAAATTGTGATATCTAGTTTTTATTGCTGTTTTCCTTCTGTTTCTTCTACATGTTTGTCTTCCAGCCAACTGCGTGCCATACGCAATGAGGGCAATCGAAAACGCCATTCATCACAGCAGTGTGTGTAGACGTGCTCGCCCAACTGTAGCAGCTCCTTGGAAAAATCCCGTTCATCAGCTTTCCATGGACGCTCTGCGCCGCCGAACATTTCCATACGCACGAGTGCAGTCATTGTTGCGCCCAGATATTTTTTAATGCCATTATACAGCTGCGACTTGGTCAATTGTGGTGTAACAGAGGAGGCTGTTGAGGTAAATGAGGGCGACGTTGAGCTATTGCTTTTTAATACTGCAGTTTGAGCTTCCAGGTTCTTGATTGTTTTCTTTAAATCGGCATTTTCCTTTGAGAGCTGCTCTAAATTTGTTATTAATTGCTCATATTTAAGCTTATAGTCTTCGTGAATCTCTTCTGTTATCTTGGAGTCTCGTAAGGCCATTTTATCGATGTCTTTTTCATCCAACGGCTGTTCTAGTTTTCCACTGTCAACGATAATAGATGTTTCAGTCCTGTTCACTTGTTCATGCACAAGCTTCTGTCTTTTATTTGGTTCGAGGATCAGAGGCTTTGGTGGCGATCGTCTTCTCGCTACGTATTTGCGTCCGAATCGTGCGTCTTCGGTAAATCCAAGTGGACATTCGAAGTTAGCGGGAGGTATCAAATGCTCCAATGTGGGCATGGGCAGCTTCACCATTGTTGCCTCACCATTTTCGTCGAGATTCTCCATGTCCCAGGCCAGATCCTTACTGACGCGCACCAAAGTGGGCGTCTGATTTGGTGTAAGTCGATCTAATTTATAGTTCATAAAGCATTCGTAACGAAAGTGACGAGCGCATACAGCGCGATTGGATAATTTTTCCCTAGCAACATTTAAAATGTCAGCGTTGCCGCAATTCTTTAGCCAAGATTCCAGGCGAACTGGATCACGAACTGGCAGTTTGAAGAAATGCATTTTAGGATTGCGCTGCGTTGAGACTTTACAGTCACGAAATACGCATCGAGTGCCACCCATATTAACATAAAATAAACCTATTCGTTTTTATTAGTTTAATCACGGCATAAACAAAATGCTCCTCCAGTTTGCTACTAAACAATGTTTTAATAAGATTCGGGCACACTTTTTCTTTATGCCATGTTTGGTCACCCAAAATTACGGCAGCTCAAAAAATATACTGAAAATATCTACAAATATACTGAAAATGTCTAAAATGTATGATGCTGTTGAAAATATATTTTTTTATGCCAGCTAAATTATTATTACCAATACAAAATTGCATAACTTAGTAAAAGTTATAAAAGTTGTAAGCTAAATACTAAACAATATCAATAATAATAATATATTTCAATATTTGAATATTCATTTGTTTTAACAGAATTTCTAGAACTTTACAGAAGCATTGGCTTACAATGCAACACTGTGTTGACAACCGGAAGAGGTAGCCCTGTTCACGAGAAGTTTCTAGAAACGTCTAGAAATTTCGAAGCATTTTGTTCAACCCCTATAAAAGCAGTAGCAAGCGGAGCCGGCTTGTCAGTATTGAAACAAAATTCGTGCGGTAAGCATATAAGCGTCTGCTCTAAGGCAAAACAAAGCAAAAAGTGAATTTCATTTTCTCCCCGAAGAAAACTGAAAAGAAAAAGTATATTGTTTTTAAAGTTAATTCTGTGAAACAAAAAATAAAAGGTAAGCAAAATTATTTTATAATAATTTTCAATTACATAAAGTAGGAAAAACTGCCAAGAATAGCTGCATCTCGGTCAATGAATTTAAGCAAAAGTATGTGTGTATATGCAAAAGAAAAGCTCTTGACACAATTCCTGCTTCATAGATTGCAGAAGAGTCTAGAAATAACTGCAAAGTAACTAAATTTTCATTTATAATGAAAGAAGTGCCTGAAGTCGTCCGGTTCAACGTTCTTTCCGATTAAGTAGTAAAATTCAGTGAGAGCGTTTTTTAGTTGACTCACGCTTGCAGTTTTTGCCGGCTAATTGTAATTGCCGAAAATTCTCGAAAGATACATGTAAAGAATATACCATCAATTACATATTTATGTGAATATGTACATAATTACTTATGTACCGAAATATATACATTCAAATGTATGCAATAAGTACATAATAGAATTGCACGTGCTTGCAATTTTCTCTTGATTTTATTCTCGATTGTTCCTATAATTTTTCTATGGCCCAAAATCATTTTAGAAAACTGCCTTGTGAAAAAAGAGAGGTAATGCGTCTAACTATGCATGCATACATGCATTTTTATCTTTAAGGGAGTTTTTCTAGAACGTTTCGGCGATTTTCTATGTTGGCAAGGCGACGCTTCTCGAATGTACTTATGGTTGTACATACACATACACATACACATACACATACACATACCATATTGGCTGATGTACATGCTTGTCAGCAAGAGAGTGAGGGAGCAAGTATGTGCTATGCTCTCTTAGGGGTAAATTGAATGACCATGAGGAAGATTCAATTTTTTCTTTAGTCAATGAGCCAGCCTATTTAAAATAAATTTTTTATTTTATTTTTTTTAATGCAGATGCCTGAAGAAACGGAGACCTTCGCATTCCAGGCTGAGATTGCTCAGCTTATGTCGTTGATCATTAACACATTCTACTCAAACAAAGAAATCTTCTTGCGTGAATTGATTTCAAATGCGTCTGATGCACTCGACAAAATCCGCTATGAATCGCTGACGGATCCCAGCAAGCTTGATTCTGGCAAGGAGCTATACATCAAGCTCATACCAAACAAAACCGCTGGTACACTAACCATCATTGATACCGGTATTGGTATGACCAAGTCCGATTTGGTTAACAACTTGGGTACAATTGCCAAGTCGGGCACTAAGGCGTTCATGGAGGCATTGCAGGCTGGTGCCGATATTTCCATGATTGGCCAGTTTGGTGTTGGCTTCTATTCTGCATATCTGGTAGCCGATAAGGTGACCGTCACCTCGAAGAACAATGATGATGAACAGTACATATGGGAGTCGTCTGCCGGTGGCTCTTTCACCGTTCGTGCTGATAACTCTGAGCCTTTGGGCCGTGGTACCAAGATTGTTCTGTACATCAAGGAAGATCAGACCGATTACCTTGAAGAGAAGAAGATCAAGGAGATTGTCAACAAGCACTCTCAGTTCATTGGCTACCCCATCAAATTGCTGGTGGAGAAGGAGCGTGAGAAGGAGGTCAGCGATGATGAGGCTGATGATGAGAAGGAGGGTGAAGATAAGAAGGAGATGGATACCGATGAGCCCAAGATTGAGGATGTTGGCGAGGACGAAGATGCCGACAAGAAAGATAAGGATGCCAAGAAGAAGAAGACCATCAAGGAGAAGTACACTGAAGATGAAGAGCTGAACAAGACAAAGCCCATCTGGACACGCAATCCGGATGATATCTCCCAGGAGGAATACGGAGAGTTCTACAAGTCGTTGACCAACGATTGGGAGGATCATTTGGCTGTTAAGCACTTCTCTGTTGAGGGTCAGCTAGAGTTCCGCGCTCTGCTTTTCATTCCACGTCGCACACCTTTCGATCTGTTCGAGAATCAGAAGAAGCGCAATAACATTAAGTTGTACGTGCGTCGTGTCTTCATCATGGACAACTGCGAGGATCTGATTCCCGAGTACTTGAACTTTATCAAGGGTGTGGTTGACTCTGAGGATTTGCCATTGAACATTTCGCGTGAGATGTTGCAGCAAAACAAGGTACTTAAGGTTATCCGTAAGAATCTAGTCAAGAAGACCATGGAGTTGATTGAGGAGCTCACAGAGGACAAGGAGAACTACAAAAAGTTCTACGACCAGTTCAGCAAGAACTTGAAGTTGGGTGTCCATGAAGACAGCAACAACCGTGCTAAGTTAGCCGATTTCTTGCGTTTCCACACTTCGGCGTCTGGCGATGATTTCTGTTCGCTGTCCGACTATGTGTCGAGGATGAAGGAGAACCAGAAGCACATCTACTTCATCACTGGCGAGTCTAAGGATCAGGTCAGCAACTCGGCATTCGTTGAGCGTGTCAAGGCCCGTGGCTTTGAAGTGGTTTACATGACCGAACCCATTGATGAGTACGTCATCCAGCATCTGAAGGAATACAAGGGCAAGCAACTTGTCTCCGTTACCAAGGAGGGTCTTGAGTTGCCCGAGGATGAGGCCGAGAAGAAGAAGCGCGAGGAGGACAAGGCTAAGTTCGAGAGCTTGTGCAAGTTGATGAAATCAATTTTGGACAACAAAGTCGAGAAGGTTGTTGTTTCCAACCGTCTTGTCGATTCACCATGCTGCATTGTCACCTCGCAGTTCGGCTGGTCCGCCAACATGGAGCGCATCATGAAGGCTCAGGCACTGCGTGACACCTCGACCATGGGCTACATGGCCGGCAAGAAGCATTTGGAGATAAATCCTGATCATCCAATTGTGGAGACCTTGCGCCAGAAGGCTGAAGCCGATAAGAACGATAAGGCCGTAAAGGATCTGGTTATTCTGCTGTTCGAGACATCGCTTTTGTCATCTGGATTTTCGCTGGACAGCCCTCAAGTGCATGCCAGCCGCATCTATCGCATGATCAAGCTGGGTCTTGGCATCGATGAGGATGAGCCAATGACTACAGAGGATGCTCAAAGCGCTGGTGATGCTCCATCTCTGGTTGAGGACACCGAGGATGCTTCCCACATGGAAGAGGTCGATTAAAAAACAACTCAGCCAAAATCCATTCATTCACTCCCACCAAACCATTCATTCACACCATTTGATACAAAATTACTAAAGTTGATAACATTTAATTTCCTTGTCTGGAACCGCATCTTATGTTGGACTTGACAGCAGAGTTATTTAATGTTACGTTGACATTTGTAATTTGTATTTACGTTGTGTCGCGTTATATGCGACAATGGTACGCTTAACTCATTTAAAAATTCAAGAAATATGTAATAGGATTTACACATTCACTATATAAGAGCAGTTGTCGTTAAGAAATTCCTAATTTAGAATCGAACTAATTTATGTTATGCAAAAACACTAAGACTACATATGCGTTAGCTATTAAATGTAATATGTAATAAGATTGGATGATCGAATCGATAATAAAGCAAACAAACTATAATTATAATGGTTATTTATTTGAGAATTTCGCGATTTATTAAGAATCATGATTCACATTCTTTTCGGAGCGATTGCTCTATAGCCTCCACAGTGCTGACACCTTTGCTGACGAGTATTACTTTGTTGCGGGAGCGGGATCCCTTGTCGAGCGAAACATCACTCTTGCGGAGACCCAACACTTTGGACAGGAATTTCACCAGCTCGGCGTTGGCTTCTCCCTCGCTGGGTGGTGCTGCAATTTGAACTCCAACGCCTTCCAGTCCAATGTCTGTGATTCCATTCTGTTTGGCACCAGGCTTGGCCAGAATTTTGATGGCAATATTGCCACTCTTGTCCAGTGTGACCGGCGTATTGGAGACTGGCGGTGTGGTTGTCTCACCGGCTTTGCTCGTTGCTTTACCTTTTCCTTTGTTTTTCGACATGATGTGAGTGTAAGCCGTTGTATAAATACGTCGCATTAGGTTTGTTTAATTTTATAAATTGATTTTTAGATTCATTTTGGGTAAACTTTACATTTTCGCTTACTTTCCACACTTGTGTCCAATGTGTGTTGTTTAACTAATGTGAGGTCTACACGTTAGGACTGCTTGACGCTTTTGCTTGCTATTTTTCGAAAGTATTACAGTTTGATCGTAACGTGTGGGGGCCATTCGAGAGTGAACTACCAGGGCTGCACAAAGCCTTTAGCTTGTACATTTGTTTTGTTTATATGTTAAGAGTAAAATCAAAACAAGTTTAATTTGTTTAGGTAAAAAATTATCATATATTCATCATTGTATTTACTCATAGTTTTTTTTTTTCTAATCGTCCTCGTTGCCGAAAACATTTAAACTTGAACTATTTAAATCGCTGCAAAAGCATTTTAAAATAATGTTTTTGTAGCTTGTACATTCCACATTAGCACAATCAGCATATATATAAGTAATTTGTAGTTGCGGGAATGATTTTACATACAGTTCGGGTTTAAAGCTTAATTAATAATTAAAAAAATACAAAATATGCACTTAAATTTTGCATGTACATTGAAATACATTGTTCATTAAAAATTCAGTTAACTAAAAAGCCAGGTTGTCGTTCGAGCTTGATCTCTGCGGACGTTGCACATAATGTCGGGAAGGTTCTGCTACGAAAGGATTTTTGAGAGACGTCAGAGGCGTTGTTAGTGTGCGTGTGTGGGTGTGTGTGTGTGTTTGTTTGTTTGTTTGTTTGTGTACTGAGCTTAGCGTTACATTATTAAATTTTGAATTTGTATCTGTACAGGTTTACGCAGCTCGAATGGACTGAATGATTTGGAAAATCGCTGAGCCACACACGACAAAGATAAATAATGCCAAAAGCCAGGGCCCAACCGGATATTGTCCCTCTTTCGTTTTCTAAAAGAAACAGTGAGATAGAGATTAGTGTTAAACATTTATAAAAAAAAAAAGATCGCTGAAGCAACAGCTAGACAAATCTAGAAACAGTGATAACTCGATTCAACTTCACGCACACACACGCATACAAACATACACATGTATGCTTACTGCAACAACAATAAAATCAATGACGGCGTGGCACTTTTTCCTATTGAATTTGTTTTTATTCGGCGTGCATGCAGGTGTTATTATCTATCACTGTTCTTTTGCAGATGTGGCAGTGATTAAAGCTGCGATCGCAATTTTCATTGAAAAACAGGAACGTTTCGTTCAAGATTTTAACACCCACCGAAGATTTTGGTACATTGCCACGCATTGTCACATATTTGCTGGCCTTTTCGTTGGCGACGCGCATTCTCTGTGGTGGAGCCATTTTATCTGTTTTTGTAGCGTTTTAACACTGCAATACAAAATGAAGAAAAGCAATGTTTCAATTTGAGTACAATTAGATTATTAGGCACGCGCGAGCATTACCTGTGGTTAGAGCGAAAATAATAAAACGAATGTGAAAGTACGTAGTGCGACACGTATAACGAAGCCGAAGGCAGCCACTGACAATTCGTGCGTGTTTGACAGCTAGGCACAGGGCTGTATGCATTCGCAATTTTCGATGCTCGATAACGATAACAAGCTTACGTACAACTACAGCTGATTGAAAACTGCATTTTCTGGGGCGGCGTTTATTTACATTTAATACCGTAAAATTTGTTAGAATTTTGGGTAAAAACAGCTTTATCACACATACAAATTATTGTACTGTGCGTGCCCAATGTACCAAAGGCATTGAACACGCTAAATCCGCACCTAATTAACAACAAACAACAGACCTTGAACCAGAGTTTGCCAGCAGTGTGCGCAGGGAAGCAAATTATATCTATTACACATACAAAACTATGACGATTGATGGCACAACTCTGCCCTCAGAGCTGCTCGTAATACCACAACCGCTGATAGGTTTCTGTGGGCTAGATATAGCGCACCAGACCGTTCACAAATCAATTTGGGATGCATTCAGTGGCACCCTTCAACGGAAGCCAGCGGACAGGGATAGGGATCGGGCTGCCGTGCAATACAAATTACTACCTCCCAACTATGAGTTTCCAGTTGCTAAGCCGAAACGCGCCTCCTACGAGTGGTATCATCCGAAAGGAATACTTAAACGTAACTGGATGTTGAAGCATTTGCATGTACTGCCATCCGTGGTGGTGCTCTTCCAAGATATCGAATGGAACGACAGTCAGTGGACAGAAAAACAGGTGCAGTGCGCGGCTATTTTGCAAGGCCTCAAGAATGCGCTTCAAGAGCGTAATACAAGACTATGCCTGGTGCTGCTTCAGAAATCAGCACCGCTACCTCCAGGCGAGGATATGCTGGCAGCTGAGCGTGCCGCTAGTTTAACTACCGCATGCGGGATTACAAGCAAAATGCTGTTCATTTTGCCCCACACGGAGCATCTAATGGGATACACGATGCGCCTGGAGTCTGCGTTCTTGGATATGGCCCAGTCATACTATGCACTCATGTCGAAACGTATACGTACGCACCGCGATCAACTCTCGGCGGCCCATACAACACTCAAGATACGTCACCAATTTAAGCTAGGCTTTGTGGCAGAGATGCGTCAGGACTTTAGCACAGCGCAAAAGTAAGTGGAAAGGCAATATGAATATTCAGTAAATAATATGTACTCTGCTTATAGACACTATTTTCAGGCTTACGGTAACTTGGATGAGATACGGATTACAGATACCAATTGCATGGAGATCAAAACCATTGCCGGCTTTCTCAATTACAAAATGTGCCGGCTTATGTTTAAGTTGAAAACGCCAAGGGATTCCATCAATCAGTTTATTATACACGTTGATAAATATAAGAATTGCTTGGGCTTCAAGGATTTAGCCTTTGAGCATCATGCCTGGCTAAGTACGCAGTAAGCTTGACATATATATTTAAGCTTAAGGTTTAAAACTTAATTATTATCCGATTTCTGCTTACAGACACTCAGTCTTTGCGGAACTCTTCTGTGAGGCAATCAAAAATGGATTACCTGCGTTACAAACGCAGCATCCAGGCATATATTACCAGAAGGCCGCCGAATATGTGATAAAGCGACGTGAAGCCGCTCAACAGGCCAGCGCCACGCTCTTAGCCACGAGTACAACGAATGCGACACCAAATCAGAGTTTGTACACCGAGTTCTTTGGTACACGTGCAGTTAAGACTGGTGATCCTGTTGCCGAGCAGCAGGCAAATATGCAGCTTTTAGAGCTGGAGAACAACTATAATCATTCAGCGGCAATTATATCGCTTCTCAGTCAGGCAATGGCGCAGTTTAAAATCTACAAGTGCTTGAGGTTCCGCAAGAAACTGGCCATTGACATGGCCGAAGAGTATCTTAACAGTGGCGATCATGCCAAGGCGTTAACGTAAGTGACTGCCATTTGAATGTATTAAAAGTTAAATTTAATCTATCAAGATATGTCCCTTTTTAAGTCTGTACTCTCTTATGCTGCCGGATTACCGTCAGGAGAAATGGACAACCATTTTTAGCGATGTGCTGCTAAAGACTCTTCGCTGTGCGCTACTCTCCGCCTCAGTGGCTGATTACATTTCCTGCAGTATTGAAGCGCTCTCTCTGCGCCACCATGGCGAACAGAAAGACCGAGTACTGCTTCTCGAGAATCTTTGGCAAGTGTTTCAAAGTGTGCCGCCTATGCCACAAACTCAAATGACGTCCGACGTTCAAGCGCTATGGAGCAATGCGCTGGCAAGCGTGAAATCACCCATACAAATCGATTTAGATAAGGTCAGCGATGTACTGGAGCTCTGCGCCACATTTCAACAAGTTCAACTAAACAATAGTGATGTACTGCAGCTGAATTTAATAGTGCGGTCAGTTGGAAAGATTATATATCCATATATATTTATTTGCTTATTGTATTTTTCTCATTTCTTTCAGCGTTCTTACCGATGTGCCGCTGCGCATTCGCAGCTTTCATGTGCTGCTCGCCGATGCCAGTAATCCTCAAATAAGCTACAAACTGGAGGGGCTCAAGTACTTATGCTTCCCCAGTCTGCTGGAGTTGCGTACCCAGCAGCAGCCTCACGAGCAAGAGCACTTGGAGCCAAAGACATTTGAGAAAAATATGCGCTTAGAGCCTGGGTGTTATTACCAGCTCATGTGCAGCACGGAGGCGCAACAGTTCAATGAGAATACACAACTGCGCATCGCACGGCTGGAAGCGCTTATGGGCACCGAACAAATTGGCACATTGCTCACGTGCAGCGCAAATTATACACGCAAACCATTCCGGCATCACACGCGCAGTCGCGATCTGGATGATAATATGACGATAAACACCATTTGCTATATTGCGCCCACGTAGGTCACACAAACGCTTCATACCGGAAGCCATAAGCATTTGCATGCAACCTTCATTTAACGCTCCGTTGAACTTCCATTGCAGTTTCCATTTAAGTACTCAAACGAACCTTGGCCATGTATTGACCGATGCTCCGGCAACGACAACAATGCTGGTCAATGAATACTATCCAGTGGTAACTACGATTAGCAATCCATACAATGTTTATCTACAAAATGTGGGCGTGCATATTAGCGTTCCACAGGAGCTGCGCAACAGCGGTAAGTGAAATATCAAATAAATTAATATCTAATTGGTGGCAATATTTTTGCTTTTGCTAAGAGAGAGAGAGAGGTACTACTAGACAAAGATTTGCTGGCAATTCATTTGGTCATTCGCTTTTATTGTATAGTTTTTTTTTCATGGTTGCCTATTTGCTTAAAGCCTTATCGATAAAACTCCTAACACTTTTGACACTTGTATAAACTCCAGGAAAGTTGCGTCTCCCGCAGCCCATTCCCCAAGAGACAATACCGCATAGTTGATTCTGATAGACGGCTGGCCCACCAGAGTCGCCTTCGCAGGCATCCTTAACGCCCGGCAGCGAAGCACAGAACATGGTTGAGCTGATGGTGCCACGCATTTTGTACTGGCTGATGCAGCTCTTCCGTGAGACTAGCGGAACTTCCACGCTGCGTACGTGCTGGGAGACACGTTTACTGCCCTCGGTCGTTTTGCCCCAGCCGGAGACTTTTATTAGTTCACCCGGTTGCCAGCTGGAGTTGCATAATGGAATGGTCGCAATGTTGTTAGCTTCCAGCGGTGACTTCAGCTTCAGCACTGCCACATCAGAGTGCAAAGTGCGCGTATTGAAGGCTTTGGGTGTAAAAATTTTCGCCACACTCCTTCGCACACCTGTTGCATCCGTAAGCAGTGTCGCACCGCCCACCACTTGCAGTTTGCTCGCTGACACACCCCTCACACAGTGAGCCGCCGTCACCACATGAGTGGGTGTTACCAAAGCGCCACCACAAATGAAATTGCCAGAGATGCGCAGATTGATCAGGTAGGGCACACTGCTTATATCCACTGGGATGCCGCCCACGATTCGTGCGCCGACTTCATTGGCGGCCTTGCTAGTGGCTATCCGAAGCAGGAGCATGGGCAGCAGTAACAGCAGTAGCAGCTGTGGCAGTGGTAGCGGGAGCGGCAGCAATCGCATTGGTTTCTCAGCAACAACAGACGTTTACGCACATAGCGTAAATATTTGTTAGCAGATCACTTGTTCAAATAGAGTGCAAAGAGCTAGAGCTGAGCACTAACTGTTTCCAGATCCGAGTTGGCTCGCGCGTTTGTTTGCACGCCATTTTATATAGGGCCGCTTTTTGAGGAAATATAACTTTAACATTGTTTTATTGTGCAAATAATAATTATTTTGAATAAATCATTTTGTTGTTCTATCATGCGCGGCCCATCGAAAGTGTAACAGAGCCATTAAATATCGAGTCAAATAAACGTATCTAGATGGGTTACATATGTATACTTAAATACATATATGTATGCTTTATTGCTCAACTGGTTTTTGACCTTGGTATCATTGTAAATTCCATTGCACCCGGTAAATTAGTTAATCTAACGACTGAATTAGAGATAGCTGATATTTGGGCCGCAGAAAATGTCTCACTAATCAGCTATAAAAAAACTAACCAGCAATGACAATTACTGGCTGTTTTCAGAATTTATTTTTTCAATTTCACTCTTGAGCAGACTTTATGATTATGATGGTTAATAACTAATACGTAGGCATATATACATATTTCCTATAAACCTATTAAGTGCGAGAATTATCCAGTAATAAGTGTGAACGTTGTGTAAATTTGAAATATCCATGCAGATCCTGCACGGTTTAAACTTTAAATCAGTATCCAGTTAACCAGTAAAATGTTATCGGAACTAGCATTAAGTGTAAAGCTATCGCAGTGTTTGATCTATAAAATTTTTAACACGCGCGCTAGCCACATTGGTGTAGACGCCCGGATAGGCAGCGCGCCCACAACCGAATCCCCAGGAAACAATGCCACAGACCTCACCGCGATAGACCAATGGACCGCCCGAATCGCCCGAACACGAGTCCTTAATGCCACGCACAGCGGCACATATCATTGAATCGGTAAGCTGTGCCCGGCCAGCGTAAGCCTGTTGGCATTCTATATTGGGAAGTACACGAACGACAGCTGTGCGCACTTGGGCCGCTGGCTTGCGACTACTTTCAAATTCCACACCCCAGCCACTAATCCGGACATATCCATTGGCTGCTGCCGGCGTTTGGCAGGTCGTAATTGTGGCCACTTGACCAGCTATGAGCGGCACAGGCAACTTCAGCTGCAGCAAAGCCACATCCATATCGAAGTTACTAGGGGAATAGCTCGGAGCAATGTGAAAATGGGCCACATTACGGATCACGGGCGCTTTTTGTTCCAATCGACTGGCACCCGCATGAACAGTGTAATCCTGCTCCTTAGCGCCATAAACGCAATGTGCGGCACTTAGCACAAAAGTGGGCGTGAGCAGGGAGCCACCACAGATAAAGGTGCTACCCTGTCGCAGATAAACCAAATATGGCACCTGGCTGATGCTTGTCTCCTGGCCACCTATAATGCGTTGTCCATCGGCAGCGTGCAGCAGCCAGAGCGCCCAGCAGAACTCTAGCCAGCACATGACGTGTAAAGACAGAAATTGACTGAACAGTTTGCGCTACTTTCATTTCAGTTCATTCTCCACTGAATGCTCCATAACAATATACAATTATATGCTTCAAACTTTTTCAATGGATTCCGCCTGGACAATGCCAACTTATTGTGCACTCTTCACAATAAAATATTTACAATTGCAGCAGCAGTAGAACTTTTCACTAAAACAAAATTGAAGTTCAAACTTAAACGTAATCAATAGAGAATGAATTGGGAGAGAAAGTATATTACAATTGATTTACATTTAAAATAAATACAAAGCTGGTCAATTAAATAAATATAATGTAAAATGCTTTTGGATTTTCAATCTTAATCTAGCAGTGTGCCTCTATGAAGCTTTTAAGGAACCATGACAATGGTGCACTGCCAAAGCGTGTGTAGACGCCAGGCAACCCGCTGCCACAGCCCTGACCCCAGGATACTACACCCACAGTACGACCCGCATAAAGAATGGGACTTCCGGAGTCGCCACTGCAAGCATCGGTGGCATTTGGACCCAGAGCACAGAACATGTTATTCGTTATGGGAGCAAGAAAGCTCATCTGACGGCTGCATAGATCTCGCTGCACCAGACTGACATTGGCTGTCTGCAGGCATTGTGACCAATTCTGGCCCCAACTGTTGGT
Organism: Drosophila koepferae; assembly: GCA_030914345.1. Lineage (NCBI taxonomy): Eukaryota > Metazoa > Arthropoda > Insecta > Diptera > Drosophilidae > Drosophila > Drosophila koepferae. The sequence goes on from JAUESR010000202.1 coordinate 14,415,858, forward strand.
CATGCCCCAGCCAAGAATCCTTAAATCTGCACCTTCGGGCAGATCATTAAAGTCAATGGGAACGGTACTCACATTGCCCGCAATGTCAAAGGGCTGACGCAGCTTGATGATTGCCAGATCCGCGTCCAATATATTTCTATTGTATTGTGGAGCTACACAAGCATACCAGGCTCGACGTACATACGCATCTGGACTAGAATCATTTAGGCAGTCTTGCTGGGCGTGCACATATAAATCCTGGACATTTTGTTGATGACCCTCCACACAATGAGCGGCTGTGACAACACAGCTGGGCGAGATGAGAGCGCCGCCACATTTAAAATGAGAACCTCGTCGCAAATTAATCAGAAATGAATAATTCCTAACAGCCTCCGTGTGTCCACCAAAGATTTTATTCACCTGGCTCGGTGCGCCAGCTAGCAGCTGCAGTAACGTTAGACATGTTAGAAGCTTTAGCCACATTTTCCAAAAGCATGCACGAAATGAGCGCTTATATAGCCAATAGACTGGCATTCCGCAACTAATTGACTGCCAATAAGCGTAATCTTTAACTACTTTATTAGGTCTAGAATGCTACGAACTATAACTTAGGAATGATATGCCATGACGCCCATAAACCATCTTCTTATCATAGGTACGTTGGTATAGACACCGGGCAAGCTGCTGGCGCATTCGAAACCGAAGGAAACAATGCCAACGAGCTTACCTTGGTAGACCATGGGGCCGCCGGAATCACCGTCACAGGAGTCCCTGCTATAGGACTGCGCTGCGCAAATCATGTTGCGGTTGATAACTTGCTTGCCGCGATAAGCTGCTCGACAGGCAGAATGCGACCAGACGGGCATGATGACACTATGAACATGGTGTGCTGTTACCGAGGAATTGGGTTTAACTACACCCCAGCCGGAGACTTTGACCATGCTGCCTGGTGAAACTGGTCGGCTGGCCAATGCAATCGTATCCACATTAGCGCCACTCATGTCCTGGTTGAGATACAAGCCGGCCACGTCAAAATGAATTGTTTTCCTATTAAATTTCGGGTGTATTACGAGCAGATCGACCAAACGCTGAATGGCTCCTTGGGGACCCTGCTCCGAGGTGCCGCCATAGACTCGCAAATCATCTATGCGCACTCGCTGCACACAATGAGCCGCTGTAATGACCCACCGTGTGGTGATTAGTGAACCACCACAAATCTCTTTAGGCGATGACACCTGCACCAGATACTTGAGATCCCTAATGTCGGAGACGTAGCCACCAATAATGCGTGGCTGGATTGATGTCTTATTTCCTTCGACCAACCAGATACTGGCCAAGAGCAGTGCCAAAAGCTGTGATCGAATCATTGCTGTGTGTAAGGAAGAACTAACTAAGTACTGTTAGGGCAGTCGGCCAAGTGCTTTTATACCTTTGTACTGAGCTGTCAACAAATCTGATCTCCAAAATCTAGAACATATATCAATAATTGCACAACTGTTTCTACATATAGGGCGGTTTCCCATTGTTGACTTTAAATTATATTGTTAGCTCTAGAGTTGATTACTTAAGAATTTCGAGCGTTTTTGCTTCTATCTCTCTCTGCATAATCCTCTCTTTGGATGAAACTGTACAAAGTGTGGTTAGTTGTTGAAAAAGTATCTCTTATTTCTTGAACTTGAATTAGATTATTTCGTTGTCATTTATTCATTATTATTATTTAAAGTTTCCCTATCTATTATAGATCTGTCTATAGCTTAATTCAATTATTTGAAATAATTCTGTTAATCCATCTACGTAAGTTGCCCACTCGTGTATAGACACCGGGATAGCCAGGCCTGGCACAGCCTACACCGAAGGATACAATGCCCATCAGTCGATTGTTTTGCACTGCACCGCCGCCAGAGTCACCGCTGCAGGAATCTTTACCTTTGGATTGTGCACAGAACATTCGCTTGGTAATGGTGGCTGATCCTCGATAGGCTTGTCGACAATAATTCAGTTTGACCACTCTCAGCTGCACCGTTCTTAGATTTCTGACCGAACTGCCGCCCTCCCTGGTGGCGCCCCATCCACCGATTCTCACCCTAGTGCCCGGATTTGGCACACGCTGACCCAGTGCAATGGTTCTAATATTTGTACCCGTCATCGTCTCGTTCAGCTTCATCAGTGCGGCATCCATATTCATGGTTCTTTCGGTGAAAAGGGGCGCCACCCTGATGAAGGTGACAGTGCGCCCAACGCCATCCGTTCCGTTCAGTGTGGATGTACCGCCGACTATATAAAACTCGGAGGCATCAATTCCCACAACGCAGTGGGCTGCAGTAAGAACCCATTCGGGAGCTATCAAACTCCCGCCACATACTGCGTCGCCACGATGCACTTGAACCAAATAAGGCATCGAGCTTATAGATGCAGTGGAGCCACCAGAAATGCGCGCACGACGACCGCCTATAATGCGGCCCGAAACTCTATTTCTATTTGCACGATTTCTTCTGTTGGCACGTCTCCTTCTGTTGGCACGATTCCTTCTATTTCTATTCAATCTCCTCAAGCGATTTGCCCTCCTTCGACGATTGTTGAAGCGATTCCGATTGCCGTTGTCATTGTCATTGCTGTTGTTCACGATGCGAGCTTGAGGACGATTACGTCTAATGTATTCAGTGTCCGTATTACCCGCGATTCGAGGCTGGACCTGATTTCTGGCTCGAGCGATCCTTGTATTGCGTATCCTCCTCTGAGAGTTATTACGACGCTGTGCCGCCGCAAGTTGATCCAACATCAACAGGAGAAAAACCAAGCATAACCAGCGCAATCGCATCTCGATGTGAAATGTGTGCGGATTTACCTTGGCACGTCTTTTATGCCCTGGCCAACAACACACGACAAACGGGCCGTCCAACTGTGCAAATAGTTGGTTTAGAAAAGAGAGTTTGGTTATTCAATGGGTTGATTGGACCGTATAAACCTTGTGCCAATGCGTGATGACGCGATTCGCGAAGCTAATGCAAAATATGAATACCAATGTTATAGTAAACAAATTTTAAAAAGGAAAAACAATAAGCGCTGCTAGTTGCACAGTTTTACATTTATTTTTAGTTCTAATACTCAATGGCGTAATCCTAAGACACCAATAGATATCATTGGCAATATATGCGCATATTGTGCGCTATCCAGTTGTATAGGTGCGCCACGCTTGTGTACACACCTGGACTGTCCTCATGGGCACAGCGATTGGCCTTGCCCCAGGACACAATGCCCACTAGCTGGCCATTCATGTCGACCGCTGGTCCGCCGGAGTCCGCATTGCAGGCATCCTTATGGCCAGCCACCGAGGCGCAGTACATGCTATCCGTCAGATTCCGGTAGCCCTGATAGAGCTGCTGGCATTGGTAGCGAGGCAGCACCTTCACCTGCACGCTGTGCAGCTGATTGGGCAGCTGGAATAAACGCTCGTCGGTTAGTCCCCAGCCAGAGACGCGCACATAGCTGCCCGGTCGTGGTGGCTGGCTGGCCAGCTGAATGGGCTTAATGTGCTCGCCTTGCAGTGGATTCTGCAGTTGAAGCAGTGCCACATCTTGATCCAAAGTGGTTAGATTATAGCTTCTGGGTATCAGTATACGATTCACCACACGTCCATTGCGCATATCTCTCAGATAGGTAACACCGCCACGCACCACATAATCCGATGGCTTGTGCTGCTGCGCCTGCAGGCAGTGGGCGGCGGTCAAGACGCAACGTGGAGTCACCAAAGATCCACCGCAGTGAAAGTTACCACGACGTCTGATATTCACCATATGCGGCTGTGAATTCACCTCAATACGTTGCCCGCCCACCACGCGTGGTACACGCCTGCGCACAACTTCCGTCAGGCCTAGAGCCCAGCAGCATTGCAATAGAAGCAACATCCAGACAACATGCATCTTCAGCTGGTAACGAAGGCTAAAAATCAACTGTCGCTCGCGATATACCAACCAGCCCTTTATATGGACTTGGTTTGTTTGGGAAAACCATATGAAAAGGTCGACAGGCAGCGTTACTTACCTTACCCAACATCATTCGTATATTACAGCTGCAGCTAAAACACCTGTGCCCACTATTTACATACATCATTGAACTTGGCCAAAAACACCATCCACATTTGAGTCATAATTACCCATTGAAAAATTGGTAGAAGGGTGCATTGGTTTTCTGTAAGTGTATGTAACAGTCAAGAACAATATTATAGATCTGTATTAATTAAAATTTGTAATTAAAAATATACAATTAATTTATAATATTTATTTAAAATATACAATCAGTAATATCCATTTAAATAATGCCCAAATTAAGTTGATTTCTTCTTCTTTACTTACAGTCTTCCTTACCACGGATGTTTCATCGAGTCGGCAAAAGCTACACGCCCAGATCCAGGTAGATGTGGGCGAACTGTCTGCGCATGGCAGCAACACTGCCACTTACTACATTTTCAGCCTAGTGGAGACAGAGATTAAGCTGCAGCAGAGACTCAGCTACACGCTGGACGTGGATCGTAGTGCAGGTGGTGGCGGTGCTAGTCACAGCACCACGCCCAACAGCACAGATACAACGCCGGAGCATGTGAACCAGCTGGCCACTAGCAGCCTGGCGCTCATATCGCCCGTGCAGATAGAGTATCTGGACGAGACGAGGGTGCGCAAATCGCGGGAGGACATCCTGACTGTGCGCTGCACCGGCGACTTCAAGTTCAATGCTCGGTTCTACACGCTCAATCACCGTCCATTGAGTCAGGTCTATCGGGGTGAGAACTTTCTGCTGCGCGCCAATACGGAGGTGCTGGCCGTGGACGAGTTGGAGATTTTGGACAGCTTCTTTATATGTGTAAGTGGGTGTGCTTCGAATAGCAGTTGCAGCGTCACGAATAACATTTCTCTGCAGGATCACAATTTAGTGCAATCGAACTACAGTTTTAAGCGGAAGAAGTACACAAACAAATACAGAGCTGGAGATCAACTGGAGAGCGTCATCGTGCTGCGCACGAATGCTACATTGCAGGACTGGACGACCGCACGGGACTTCGAGCGTTCTAAGTCCGAGGAGAGTGTGAGCAACAAGTTTGTGAGTCGCCAGCAGAAGACACAACTTGCAACGGGTCAAGCTGGTGATGCGCCGCCCCAGGCGCCAAATGTTGGCCAGGGCAATTTTATGAGCAAGAGCCTTCTGGGAAAAATACCCACATCAATGACCATTATCAACAATAACACTAATGCACTGCAGCTATCCACAGTGGGCGCCTTGAGCAACTCACTGCATTCCGATGATGGCAAGTTAGGCGTTGCGGGTACGGAAGAGGGCGTAGCGCTGCCTTCCACTGGCCAGGATGCACACAAAAGCATGCGCGTCGTGTATAATAAAGCACTGGAAGCGGTGCAGGCTACGGGCCATTGTCGCGGTTTCATCAAAGGCGTCTATACCTTGGATGCCCCTGCAGGAACTGCAGGCGCAGCACCAACGATACCTCGCTTTGGCATCTTCTGCATACGCTGGCGTCGAGCAGGAGGCAAGGAAGAGAACGAATCTAAATTTATAATAAGTGGCCTTGATATCGCGGAACCGCCGTTGAACATTTACTGCACCATCGAGGAAAAGATGTTCGTCAAAATGCCAATGGCCTTCAAGGTGGTGCTGAAGAATCCGACAATGCATGTGCTCCATCTGATAGCGACGCTGTCCATTAGCAAATCTGATAATTTTATATGCTCCGGTCACAAGCAGGTGGGTTAGCAATAGAGTTCACTTAATTTATTCAATATGTATTACATGGGGTTTCTACTACAGCTGGATGTCTCGATAATGGCATATGATGAGAAGGAGCTAGTCTACAACCTGTATCCGCTGCAGGTGGCCTGGCAGGAACTGCCTGTCCTCACGTTGGAGTACAACACCAAAGCAGATCCGCAAAAGCATGATAGCCAGAATGCGCTGCTCGACGAGCTGGTGCAGCGAGCTCTACCCAAGCGAGTCTTTGTGCTGGTGAGTAAACCCCAAATATACATACATATATTCCTTCTGAAATCCCAATTATAATGCCAACTTAAATTTCATTGCAGCCACCGCTGAAGCAGCTGACCAAGTAAATGTTATCCTGTGCATATTTAGTTAATTTAAGTGTTTTAAAGTGCTCTATTAATATATCATTGTGGTATGTAAAAAATTCTACTAAATATTTAAATAATTTTCAATATTATCTCTGTTTATTTTCTAAAGTTTAAAGAAAAGAAATTTACAACAAAATTAATGATAATAGTTAATCAGGCAGACAGACAGGCAGACACATGCATTATTTATATTTATATATTAGATTATAGCGTAATACTTCTGCTGCGTATGTGTGTATGTGTGTCTTGTGATTGTATTTGTAGTATTTGCATGTGTGTTTGTAAAAATCAATTGAAAAGGGCTAGAGATATTTAGATTACAAGTGGCTTGGCCGGGCCTGGCCTGCAACGGGTCTCGCAAACTGGATACCGATATGCATACACATACATTTTTAAATATACAATATATCAACATATACATATATATTTATATATAAATAAATATGATTTGAATAAAGGAGTTAATCTGTTCTCTTGCCGCTCGATTGAAATTTGAAAACGCCGCCGCCTTTTCTTTGGTTTCGATTTTCGTTCTGTGAAAGAAACGTGTATTAATATCAGTTAATCATTTATAGTTTTCAGGTTAAATCAAGTTACCAGCAAACGATTGCCAAATAACATTTTGGCTTTGTCCTCTTCTTGGGGCGTGGCACGTTCGCCTGCCGACAGCACCGGTTGTCGACGCTGGATTTGGAGCTTTTGCTTAATTGCCTGCGAGAGAATGACGCGCCTGCTTACGGACTTCATGGCCAGCAAGAGATCCAGCCAGGTCCAGGTGACATTGTGATACTCCAGTGTGGGTATGACTAGTGAATAGTCGGTAATGTCCTCCAGATTCTTTTCCTTGTTGCCCTTGTAGCTGACACGCACCGGCACCTCGGGTATCTTGATATAGATGAAGAGTTTGTTTTTTTCTGCGCGCTCCTTCATCTTTTCGACATCGTCCTTCTCGATTTTAACATAGAATTCGGAGTCCTTGGCGCTTTTCTTGCTTTTAGCGACACGTTTGGATGATAATGCAGACTTCGACTGTAAATTTATTGTGGATGCTGAACTGGTAGAAGCATTGTCATCCAGTTCATCGCTGACCTCCGTTTCGGAAGCATCGCGATCCGGGAAGCAGAATTTCAACATGGTGCTATAGAACTTCTTGGTGATCGCTATGGTGATGGGCGCCACATTAATCTCAAAGTGATCCTTCACGGATATGCCCCCAACTGGCGGCTTCTCGCGGCAGAAGATGCGGAGCACACGTTTATGCGTATCCACGGGCATGTCTTTCTGTATCTCCGTGGCCAGCAGAACATCCCGATATATTTCGCGCGGCAGCAGATTCTCCATGCGTATATTTCCCAGCTCCAGCAGATGCTCGACGGAATCATCGCTCTTGGATTTTTTAGTATAAAGAAAGGCACTCAGCACCAAATCTGCAATGCCAATCTGACCATCCGTTTCGGTAAGTCTCCATTGGGCACGCTTAAAGCAGATCTCGTTGGCACGCACCATTGTCACCGACTTGTCAGAGCGCACATTGGAGATTTTGCTGAGTTGGGACAGCTGGGTCTCCTTGTAGCATAGCAGCATCATGTCCAGTTCCTCGCTGTAAGTGTTTAGCTCCTCTTTGCTCTCGCGGATCTGCTTCTGCACTCGCTCGAAGTCGACACGCAGCTCTAGTGAGTCGCCTTCCTCAATGCGCTCCTTGCTAATGAGATGTATGTCCTTCTCCAGTGAGCGTATCTTCATCAGCAAGCTGCGTATGACTGTCTGCTTTTGCTGGATGGGCCGCTTCTGATCCTCCGTGGAGTGCAGCTGCAGCTGGAAGCGCATACGCGTTAACTTTTCAGCGGCCTGCTTGCGCTGCGGCTCCACATAGAGCAGTAGATTGTTGACTATGTCTAGGATCATAGCATACTGCAGTGAATTGGTGCACACGTCCAGATCATGATGCATTAGCGTAAAGGCATCCACGGGATCATCCTGCTTCTCCCAAGGCGATAAGGTTTCCTCGGATGGTGGTGGTGGCACCTCAGTAATGTTGTTCGGATCGATGGCATCTCCATAGCTTACGTAAAAGAATTCGCATTTACATTTGGACACGATGCGCTGCAGCTGCACCGGCTGTGCCTGCCCAGAGTTGTCGCTAAGAAAAGCACCCACAGTTTCGGAAACAACGCCACCCACACTGCGCCCACTGCCCACCAGATGCGAAATGTCCTCGGGCAGATGATTATTAATCACCGTCTCATCTTTGTCCTGAATATTGTCGACGGTAAGCCACATGATCTCCTTCTCCAAGAGCGAGTCATTATCGCCGGCACTGACAGTTGCATAGTACTGCATGCACTCGAGCAATCCCTTCCATGTCGTCTTCGAGATGAGTGAGCGATCACGCCACACGGGCCGATGCTCACGTTGCAATATCTCTGCCTTGGCAGCACTGATGATCACATATCCCGATGTCTCACAGCCTTTAAGTAATACCTGAGAGTTGACTAGACTGATGGACCAGTTTTCATGTATAATATCTTGCGCGGAGCAGGCCTGCAATCCCTGCAGCTGCAGTTCCCTAGACTGTGTGCTGTGATCATCGCTGTACACATTAAACTTGTGATCCGCCTCTGCGATTAGCTGCTGCAGCATCGCGGTGGCATGGATCTGACCCGGTGCCTTTTTCAGTGTAGTATTCGCATTGGCAACTGCAAGAAAATAATTAACTTTAACAGATTTTCAGGGATATTAGTTGGAAACCTACTTGGCAACACCTCATTGCTGTTGCTGGACAGAGTGATGGTGCTATCGCTTCGCTTGTGCTTCAGCATAGCCGAGTTGGCCGCCTCCTTGCGATAGCTTTTGACAGCCTCAGTGGATAGATTGTTCTTCAGCTTTTGCGACTTCATAAAGGAGTCGAAAAGAGCAAACGCCACATCCCGATTGCTCTTCGTCCAAGCACCCTTTAGATCGTAGACCACCAGCTTGTGTGTGGGCGTTGTGCTCTTGGTTTTCGCGTCCTCCTCCGCATTGCTGGCCGCTATGGGCATCAGTGCCTCTCTTCCATAAGAGACCTTGGCAACGCTCAGAAAGTAGAAACGCACAATCTTGAAGGCATCGGCAGCACTGGCCAAATTCTCAGAGCTGCTGTCCATCTTTTCAGTAACTATGCTCTTCAGCCAAATCTCCGCATCATTCAACTCACAGTTCATATACACCGTGGACCAATCTGCTCGTGGCCTATGTATTAGACCATCATCAATGGTATTCAGTGTCAGACAGTATTCGGAGCTGAAGGACACACGACGTCCGTTCAGCTGAAAGCCCTTGTGCAGCGCATGGGACATCCAGTAAAGCACCTGGAACTTGTGCAGGCACATTTGCAGATTGGCCTTCTTGTAGTGCCGACTGAGCTGCTTCTTACGTGGTCGCACATTGTTGAAGACGGGACCACGTCGGGTGGGCCGCGTCACACCAGACAGGATGAGCTTTAGGCTCTCAAACCAGCGCAGTGTGCTGCCGTACAGCACCAAGCTGGGTATATCGAATTCCACTTCCTCAGCCACCTTAGGCTTTGTCTCGAACGATGCCCAGATATTGAGGTTGAGCGAGCGAAAAGCACGAAATGAATCATGCACCTGGTTGCTGGAATACTCTGGCAGCTTGTCGGGTGCACAGGGCATGACAGCATGATGATCGTTAGGATTGGCCAGACAAACCCAGTTCAGCTTGAAAGTCAACTTCAGATTAGGAAAGTGCAGCAGTCGACAATCGTCATAGCGAGACGCAGTTCGCACCGTCACCTGGGAGAATTTGTGGCAACAGATATTAAAGGGAACACTGAAAGGCTTGAACTCTACGCTTACATTAAGCTCGCCCTTGAACATAATCTTCGCATTTGTCCAGACGATGCCGCAGTTGTTCCACGTCAGTTCCATTTCCTCAGTTGTATTGTACGGATCGAGCGAAGCGTGCAGCAGCACCGTGAACTGCTTGGCAATCAGAGTTAACCGACCATGAAGCAATAGACGCATCTTATCCCAAAATGGAAGAGGTGGACTCGGATCCTTGGACGGTGCTGAAATCTTCTCAAAGCTCAAATTACATTGGGCCATCACGGGCTCCCAGCAGGGACCGAAAGCATAGCTACAGCTCTCCAGCTCGCAGTCGAAGTCGTGATAGAACTTAATCGTTGGCATGCTACGCTGCACTACATCCGTTTGGAAAGGCTCGCCCACTTCGACGAAAACATCACGCTTGGCCCGTTTCGAGGGCATTTGCTCAGCTCCACAAAGGTTGCCATAGAGACGCATGCTCTTCACATAGAACATGGGTTGCGGAAAGTCTCTGCGTGCGAAGAATAAATAAGAATAAGAATATAGTTTACCTGCTATTTTTATACATAAATCCAAACATACCGCAGCATAAACTTCCATTCAGAGCAGCTGATGTTAACGCCGCGACACCAAAGTGTGGAAAACTGCAGTCCCTCCTCCGGCCAGGGACTCTCTGAGTCGATCTCGCGCATAGTGCGCGTCACATTGTCATAGCCGTGTATTGAGGTATCCGCCATGGCCAAGATTTCCACATCGGTCATGATCCAAGCGAGAAGACGTGTGCGCACCGGCCCACTTTCCCGTATCTTCTTTGAACGTTGTATATAGATCTCCGAATTCTTCTTGACCAGATTCGCGTACAGACTTTCGATGGTACCCGCGGGCACTAACAATCGTTCCGAGCACAATTCGGCAATCTTCATGTCGAACAAAGCCTTCCGCTTCAGACTCTCTAGATATTCGTCGACCAAGAGCACATAATTATCACGCAGCTTCACTTCGAATGGATCGTCACTGATCTCCAGCAGAAACTCTTTAATCTTTATTACCCAATCGCTTGGCAAAGGTGAGTTGACTGTAAACGGCTTCTTCTTATAGTTATGTACGAGCTTGAGCCATTTATAATGGGTCACGCACTCATTGTTGATGGCGTCATAAAAATCGTGATCATATGGGAAAATTGCCTTGAAGGAGCCAATGGTGGTCACCCATACCTTGTTAGTGGGCAGCACAAAGCCGGGAAAGTTGAGTCGTTCATGGCTGAGCGTTTCCAGATGCGACAACGATTGCATGTCCAGTTCCTTGACCGTAAAGATATGCTGGTCATCGATTCTCACAAAGACCTTCTCCGCGTAGATAATATTGCGCTCCTTGTGGCTAAAGAAGAGGTTTTCTACGTATAGCTGTATAGAATGACGCTCTGATAGCTTCAACTCGAAAATTGTGCTGCGCTCTGCGGACAACTCGATGATCAGCGAACGTTTTGGCTTCTGTTTGTCTACGTTACTGGATGGAGGCATTGCCAGCTCTGCTTTAAGGTCTTTCATATCCCGCACAAGAGTTAATAGATGCATGTGCAGGTTAGAACTCCACATGGCCTCCGTGTTGCCGGGTATATAAATGGATAGCTTGCCGGGTGTACATTCGAACGCTGGCTGATGCTCAAGCCGTACCATCTTACAACTGGCAAAGACATCCGAAAAGTCTGTGAGACACAGCGAAGATGCAGTCATCGAACGCATGATGGCCATTTGGAACTCCTCCAGTTTAAGAGTGGCGAAATTGTGAGCACGCGTCAGATTAATTTCTGAGAAGCTCAGCAGCATATAAACATTATGATGGTTAACAAAATATGCTGTAATATCCTTCACTTTAACGGAAACTCGCAGCGCCGTGCCATTCTGCTCCCCAGGTAAGCTGCTGGGGCGACGTTGCGACTGCTTGGCACGCTTTGTGCCGAGTCCTCCATACTGCTTGATGCACCACATCGACTTAACAATGAACTCGGCCAACTGCATGCTATACTCTGTGCGGAACGTGTGTATGGAAATGTCCAGCTTTGTGGTATTTGCATAAGAGCACAGCTTAACCAAGCTGACGCCAAGGAAGAATGGAGAGCCCGGTGAATGCGTCTTCTTCAGATTGTTTGTGTCATTGTTGGAGTTACCCAGATTAGACCACAGCGTTTCCACCATTAGTTCCATGCTCCATTGCCGCTGATTCAGCAACAAATTGAGAAACTTATTGCGATAAAGAGAACTGCGCTTCTCCTCGATCTGCTCGAGCAGAAAACGCGTGTGACTAACGCTCATGGCGATGTGCTCATCTTCCAGTTTCATGAGCAGCGAAACGTTCCACAGCTCAGCACAGCCTTTTACCACAATGCGCTGCATAATCCACTCCAGAATGCCCCCATCCTGACGCTGTTTGGCTGGTGATGTTAAGGGAGTGAGTGCATCCAAACATAGGTGATCCGGCAGCGACATTTGCTTATCCCCCAACTGAAGCAACTGATGACTGCTGCTTGCACGCTGGCGAGCCAGAAAATTGTTGTTTACAAAATCATAGATCTCGCTATGATTGTAAATGATTTGGAATGTCTTCAGCTTCACATACAGATTAAATATGTCCTTCTCCAGCTGAAGAATAAAAGAAGTATAAAGGAAAAATTGAGCTATATTTAATGGATAAATAACTAACCACTGAGTCAATAGTAAATTGCTCCACAAAGAGCAGTTTCTCGTATTTGGTATCAATGTCCAGATGTTGGAAAGCCAATTTGGCCAACATCGAGGGCAGCAGTGTCTTCTCATCTACAATCTTTGAATTGAATTTTCCGGTTATCTAAATAATAAAAACGATAATCAGTATTATATATAGAAATTGCAAGTGCGATTAGGCTTACAGTAAAAAGCTGTAACTTAGCACTGAAATCATTCTGCGAGTTTTCCTTAACGGCAGAAAAGGTTGCTGCCTTAACGCTGAAGTTGAAATTCTTTGGAATAATAGGTGCCAGCTTCTCATAGTTGTCGTTGTCGTAACTGCTTGTACTGGGTGTAAGGGCCTGCTGTAAACTCTTCGACTTCTGGCCAGGATTGGTGCGCTGCTTGGCCTCGGTAAGGAACTCGTAGAGACCGCCATGTATTACTGACTTGCAGTTATTAATCACCAAGCTGAGAGACTGAAATAGTAATGGGCATTAGTCTATATATATATTTCATATTAGTCACCGCTTACGTCCATGGAGAGCGGTCCATGGGCAAAAAGCGAAGCATCAAGAGCCACATCGAAGCTAACTTCACCCAAGCATGGACGAATTTTGTTCAGATTCTCTAAGGACTGTCGCCTGGCATTACAATGCCTTAACATTTTAGCCTGCGCCTCAGACAGCGCTGCATTAACGAGCAGAACGCGCGCATTTTGCACAATGCTGCCATCCAAATGCAGCTCTTTGGCTGTGGCATGGATAAACCAACCGGGATCAAAGTCATTGTTCATGAGCACCACTGATATGTTATTCACATGCACAGCCATAAATTGTGCAAATGTTATAATGCTTGCGGGCACTTTGCTCTGCCGGAAGTCCGGTACATCCCTGCCCTCAGTCTTCTGCTTGCGCGGCTCGTAATAGAAGCCATCGCTGGTGTCATCCTGCCGATTGCTGTGTATATCCTTATTAATGCGTATGTCGCGAACATAAATCGACACCAACTTGGTCACCTCAGTGGTGAAGAAACGACTTCGTAAGCAAACCTCCTCGACTTGCTGAAAGCATGAGAAATGATAAATTAAAATTAAATAGGGCCGTTCGCTCAATCACGCTCGAATTAACTCTCACTTACGACTGAGAAACCGCTTTTGCTGATGTGTACATTCTTAAGCGATAAATAGGGAAGCGAAATGCGACCGATACGAACTTTAACCCGAAATCGCTTAATCAGATACCAGCTTATACCCGTAGGCAAAATCCTAATTAGATAATAAAGAGAACCATTTACTTAACGCCTCTTTCAATTGAATTTGCACCGGTGCGACTGCACTTACCAGTAAATAAAGAGAAAAATTAATAAAACAACTATTAGTAACTGTAACATGTTCACAATTGAAGTATTATTGCACGCCCATAATATTTAATAATTTAATCTAAATGGAACTAATATATCTCTTAAATTTTGAAAAACAAAAGTGTATTTGATTTCGCTCTTCCGACTTTAGCGTCTGTTGCTTGGGCAGGTTTAGCCCAACAAACAGCTGTTTATGTTTATGTCATTGTGTGTGACCAGGTAATACATTAGCGGATAGTATGTAATATGTATATATCGATAAGTTATCGTTTAAGTTTGTTGATGGGATCGATACCTTAGTTGGTCATGCAAATACATTTCGGCATTTTAATATAAAAATAGAGAATATAGAAAACAATAATAAGTAAAAGTGATATTCGACGCAGTAAATCATGTCGTTTCATTTAAGTACTAAAGAGCGATTACTTCTGCTAATTGATGACATGGAAATGATATCTAAGGAACTAATAGAACAAGCGCATCAAAAAATATCTAGCACCGAATTGGCGGATTTGCTCGATTTGTTGGTTTCCAAAGATGAGGAGTTTAGAAAAATGTTGGAGTTGGCAGAAGAGCAGGCTAAAGTGGAGGAAGCAATGGACAAACTGCGTGCTAATGTCGAAATACATGTAAGCCCAATTGGTACAGTTTATATACATTTGACCTAAAATCTGAATTCCCTATTAGGATCGCGAAATACAAAAACTACAAAAATCACTGAAAGACGCAGAACTTATACTGTCCACAGCCATATTTCAGGCACGCCAAAAGTTGGCAAGCATTAATCAGGCTAATAAGCGACCGGTGTCATCGGAGGAACTAATCAAGTACGCACACCGCATTAGTTCAGCAAATGCAGTCAGCGCTCCATTGACTTGGTGCATTGGGGACCTCCGACGACCATATCCTACAGACATTGAAATGCGCAATGGATTGTTGGGCAAATCTGAACAGAACATTAATGGCGGGCTTGTCACGCATCAAAATAGCGCCATTCAATCAGATGCCCAGCGTAATTTGAGTGGGGCCGGCGGCAGTGGCGCTGGCAGTGGAAACGAAGTACCAAACGCATTCCAAAATCAGTTCAGTTGGAATCTCGGTGAGCTGCATATGATGGGCGCATCCGGTAACTCTGTGGCTCTGGAAACACGTGCACACAAAGAATCATCAGCACAGGATGATGTTGAGGTCATGTCCACAGATAGCTCAAGTTCTAGTTCAAGTGATTCGCAATAGATGCACAAATAGTAATAATTTAGTAACTAAGACAAGAAATTTATATACATATATATACGTAAATATTAAAAAGGAAAAATTATTTATATATATAAATATCTACTCAGCTAATCATTTATTTAAAAATTATCCTTGCGCGATAACGATGGCGACTTTGTGGAGTTAGGTCAGTTATCGACATTCACACATCGATACGAGGGAGAATGGCAATTAATTTGCTGGCATCGCCAATCACACGGAAATAATTCGACAAATTTTAGTTTTTTAATGGGAAACAGAAAGGCTATAAAATTTGCCTGTATATGATATATATAACTCGATTTACAATAAAACAGTCTATTCTGTAATGTGTGAGTGTGTGTGTTTGCGGTATAGCTAATCCAAAGGCCTTGAAAATTGTTACGAAAAACTGACTGACGACGTACGGAGTGGTGAGGTACGTGCATTAAGAAGAAGAGAAGCCTCGCCAGCGCAATATTAGAAGTGGTGGTCAGGGAACAGCAGCAGCAGCAGCAGAGGAACCGCAGCACACCCCGCATTAAAGTTACACACACAGTACACTATTTTTCCATTAAATTTCTGGAAAATTGCACATAGTGCGGGTTGACTGCAGCATGATCCATAGCGTGTATCTAGTTTACGTATGTAAAGTATAAAAAGGCCCCATAGCGAACTGATACTGTTACCGAAACCGGATTAAAAGTGTAACTAGGGCGTCCCAGCTAAAAGAAAAGCTCGTGGCGTCGTGGCGTCGGAGCGGATACAGAGTTTCTATAAACAGTTTGACATTAAATTCAAAAATAATGATGATTCAAGAGCCCGTACAGGTAAATCGATAGCAAACGATTACAGCAAAAAAAAATTTTTTTCTATATTTATTTCCAACCTGCTTTGAATAGGCCGCCATATGGCACTGCCTGAACCACTACGATAATAGGGATGCAGTTTTCCTGGCGGAACGTCTCTGCTCAGAAGGTTAGTACAGCATTGATTTTCAATAAAAATAACATATTTATTGTGCTTTGTTCTTGCAGTGGAAAGCGATGAGACAATATTTTTGCTAGCCACCAGCTACTATCGTTCAAATCAATTGGAACAAGCTTATTGGCTGCTTCAAGAAAAGTCGCGACGCTCGCCCCAATGTCGATACTTGCAGGCCAAATGCGCCTACGAACTGAAAAAATATGCAGAGGCTGAAAGTGCACTCGTTTCGAGCGGATTTGCGGATAACAAACATTTCGATGAGCTGCAACGCGAGTTTGGAGATATCGCCTGTTTTGCTTATCAATTGATGGCGCAGATTTGTGTGCGCACAGAGCGCCAGAAGCTGGCGGTGAATGCACTACGACGAGCTCTTAAATTAAACCCGTTCATGTGGCATGCGTTTGCCGATCTGTGCCTGCTGGGTCAGGACACGGATACAGCGGCGATATTCCAAATTCAAAACACTGATGTGTTCAATACTTGCCAAGGCAGCACCGCCAATGCCAATTCTATGGTGCTGTTCAGTGGCAGCTCGGCTAACGAGCAGCAACAGCAACTAGAGAATATGTTGCTAAACAATATAAGCAATAATTCACATTATATAATAAATACCCCGGTGGACCACAATCAGCAGCAGCAACAGCAGCAGAACAATAACGGCAGCAGTTTGGCCACCCTACAGAATCTGATGACACCAAACAACAACATAAACAACAACAACAATAACAATCTCAATAGCTCCATTACCATGCTGCGTGGTGGTGGTGGCGGTGGGGTTCAACAGCAGCAGAACACCAATTCGAGTATGATGCTACTCGAGGACACACCTATGGGTTATGCAACGCATGATGCCTCCACACAGCAGCATCAGCAGCAACAGCATTCGCAGCAATTGTATGATGCCAACAACGGCACACCGTTTCGAAAGCAATTCAAATATTTGTCTGCAATATCACCGTTAACGCCTAGTTTTGGCGTTATGCCGCTGACTAGTCCCTCTGATGGCGGCTCAGCTGTGTTGCAAGCCAATTTAAGCGTGTCTGCGTATTCGCCATTACCGCAAATGCTTGTGGAGGTTAATCAAGAACCAAAAATGATGGGAAAAAAATTTAAGGCACATGTTGGCGGCCTCATCAATCGTCAGGACAAGAGTAAACCCGCCGTTTTTACACAGGCTGGCAATATAACGCCCCGTACACCAAACAATGTGGTGGGCAACGGTCCGCCCAATCCCAATGCGGCAGTGCGTCGCAGTTCGCGGTTGTTCAGCAATTCGGCATACTCGGTCAAGGAGAACAACAAATCGCCCAATATCACGAATAACAATAAATTTGTACAGCCCCGATCGCCGCCACGTAAAACCAAATCGTCACGCATGACCAAAATTTGTTTAAGCAACGAGCTCATTGATGAGAAGTCGCATCACCATCTCGCCGAGAAGCTGAGTGAAAAGCAATCACGCAAGGAGAAAGAAAAAGTGGAAACAATCACATCGGCTGCTACAGCCGGCGGCAACAATCAATCAGGAGGAAACAATCGCAGCGCCGACGACGCCAAAGTCCTGCTAAATAATAGTCTCAACAATGCCCAAACACTGGCGCATCAGTTGCTGACCATGAAAAAGCAATCAGCGGATGGTCTAATGCTACTACTCCGTGATCTTGCCGAAGGCTACAAGCTACTGTCGTCGTTTCAATGCAAGGCGGCAATTATGCATCTGGAGGCAACGATACCAAAGCATCATTTGAACTCGAGTTGGGTGCAATCGCTGATCGGCTTGTGTCGTTATGAGCTGCGTGACTATGAGGCGGCTGTGGTAATTTTTAAGCGGATACACGAGACGGAGCCACGTCGCCTAGAGTATATGGAAATCTATTCCACATCCCTGTGGCACTTACAAAAAGAAGTGGCCTTGTCGGCACTTGCCCAGGACTTAATTGGACAAGATAAACGCAGTCCAATTACGTGGTGTGTGGCTGGCAATTGTTTCTCACTGCACAAGGAGCACGAGACGGCCATTAAATTCTTTAAGCGCGCCGTGCAAGTAGATCCCGACTTCGTATATAGTTACACACTCCTGGGCCATGAGCTGGTACTTACCGAGGAATTTGACAAAGCCATGGACTATTTTAGGGCGGCAGTTGTACGCGATCCGCGGCACTATAATGCCTGGTTTGGCATTGGCACCATTTACTCCAAGCAGGAGAAATACGAGCTAGCTGAGTTGCATTATGTCAAGGCACTTAAGATCAATACGCAGAACTCGGTCATTCTGGTGCACATTGGAGCGATGCAGTTCTTTATGCAGAAGAAGGATTTAGCACTGCAAACACTGAATACGGCAGCTACGATAGATCCGAAAAACCCATTGGCTCGTTTCCATCGCGGCTCAATATATTTCTCACTGGGCAAATATCAAGAGGCATTGCGCGAACTGGAGGAGCTGAAGGAAATTGTGCCAAAGGAGTCGGTTGTGTTTTATCTAATTGGCAAAATACACAAGACGTTGGGCAACATGGATTTGGCATTGATGCATTTTAGCTGGGCCACTGATCTGGATCCTAAGGGGGCTAACAATCAAATCAAAGATGCCTTTGATTCAATGGCGCATCCAAATTGCTGTCCAGCTAATGACAATGCTCTCGATGTTGACTTTGAACCAACCTCTGAGCGTTCCGATGACTCAACGCAGGCGCAGCAGGATGTTAGCTACGACAGCGACTACTAGAAAATGTCTCCAAGTCTGAGCGCTTGTATATAATTACATAATTAATACATACATATTTGAAGGAGAAAACAAAACAATTATGAATTATATTGAAGTTTAGATAACGATTAGATTTAGGTTATTTATAACAAAAACAAAAAATAAGATGAAGAAGGTTTAAACAATTCTCTCTGTCTCTGTGCACTCTGAAAGTCTTAGGCAACAAACAAAAATATTATACATTATATACCAATTACCAACTAAATTATACAAAATACAACAATTTAAAAGATCGCTTAAGTTAAATCAAAAGTTAAAAAACAGATCAAATGCAAATTCAAGGAAAAGAATCAGTTCAGTTTCAAAAATGGGCGCGCAGTGACGCTACCTAATTTGATGCTCGATTGACGATATTAAAATTAATCGATATCGGCTTGAGATTTACAGCTTAATATAAATCGCGATTTAGATTATTTGATATTTGACTATTTCAATTAAATCTAAAGGCATTGGAGTTGCGTCACTGCCGCTCAACATGATAAATGACAAAATAATATACAAATTACCCTACAATTTTACAAGATTTTGTTGTAAGCTTTTCTACTAGTTCAACCTTATCATCACTGGAAAAGTCAGGTGATTCGAATCGTGATTGTTGCAGTTCAGCCAGTGTCAAGCGCTCTGTTAATTCCAAGGCGTCGCGCAGGCGCTCTACTTTAACACCCAGCATGGATGCAATGTCGGGCAGCTGGGATTCCTGCACTCGATACTGGCGAGGCAGTGCAATGTTCAGCGCATCCCGTATTCTCCTAGTGCCAAACACTTCGGTTAGGGATTCACTTAACGATGGCGTCCTTGAGCCCCAAGATTCAACATTTGGTGGTGATGGGGAAAGCTTTTCGCTGTCCGTAGATATTGTATCAGACATTTTATTTGATTCGTTGATTATTACTGCGGAACTGACACGCTGTAATTCACCAGAAAGGATCGTTCCAGTTGCATATTTCGGTTCCGATGGCAACTGGTGTATAAAATGTGCTGGATACCGCTCGGGCAAGAGAGTTTGTGTCAAATTCATACACTGATATGAGTAGGATTGAGTTGAGTTGGTGATTACTGCGGATTCCCTGGGTATGATTACAGCTGACACAGGATTGCTCATCGTGGACCCTGCCGAATCTCTCTTTACGCAGGCCTTAGATGTCAGGACGGGCTGTGGCTTTACACATGACTTTTGTTCAAGTTGTGGGCTCTGCATAGACTTTACATTGCTTTTGGAACGCACTCGCCTTGTCCTAGATTTGGGCTTGGATTTCCTAGGGACGGCAGAAGCTTTTGAGCTTTGTTGAAAGCTGCCAACAGGTGCAGGAAGCGGTTCACACTGTGTTGTAACAGCCTGAGTTTTATCAGTTAGCTTTTTCGAACGTCCCCTTTTGCGAGGCGCCGAGCGAATGCGGCGCTTTTTTAATTCACTATTTGTCAGCTCAGTTTTTAGAGTTTTTCCTAGAGCTCCATTCGAAGTATTTGGTGTGACTAGGTGAATGGGTAGAGTTTGAGCCAGTTGGCTACATTCCTCATCTATCTCTGCAAATAGCTGAGGCGAGCCAGCTCTATTTTCAGTTGCTGCAACAGCAGCAGATTCGAGTGCATCGTTAGCAGATTTTTTTTCACGCAAACGTTGGGAGCGACGCAGCTGCGAGCCCGCTTCGTCATCTGATTGCAATGCTATCAAGTACTCAAGATCCGAGCAATATGTAGAAGTTGGACTAATGCTCACCATTTTGTTTGACGTAATTATTGTTTCCCCTTTTAAAAGTAAAATTTGATTATCTTAAAATAAACACTCGAAAGCGTAAGAAAATCGAAACCGCCGTTATAGTTACGAAATTCGTGAGACATCATTTAGCATTTGCGTGCATGCAACAAACAGTCTGGCAACGCCTGTACATTTTTCTTTTGCTTAGTTTGTTTTCGCCCGTCGTTTGGTGTGTTTGCTATAGAATCATTTGAGTGTTTCTTTTAATCTACATCTGAAGTTGAATCGGAATAAAATTAAATAATGCATATCCTAGACCTACCAGACACTGTGTTAATGGACATTTTAGAGCTACTCTCGTACGATGAAGTAGCCAGAAAGCGAGAGGTATGTAATGAAGTGCAATTCGTCAACCGAAACTAACTCCGAGACGCTTCCATAAAATTCTGTAATGTTCCATCCAGGTTTGCGCTCGCTTCAATTATATTTGCCAACAGGTATTGAACACTGGCTTCAACAAAGTTGTGAAGGAGCACGCCAAAAACTTTAAACGGATTAAATCATTGCTGCCACGTCGAGAATCAGAGCGTCGGTAAGTCATTCAATACTAAGCTAGTCGTGGAGTTTAATAACATGTATTTGTATTTCGCAGCAATCATATGCTCGCACGCCACTCAGACATCCTGACTTCCATAGAGACACGAATTTCCATGCTCACAATGACCTACTCCAAGTTTATCGATATGAACATATGCTGCTTTATACCAGGCCGCGTGCTGGATGAAATTAATAGCATATTGAAGCTGTTGGGAAGCACAGCCAAGCCGCTGCGTCCGCATGAAGTACTGCAGGAACTGCGCGACATCTCCTCAATGGCAATTGAGCACTTCGACGAGAAAATTGCCATCAACTTTAAGACGGCCGCCAAAATGAGCGAGTCGGCCAATTCGGGCAACGCACGCGTCGTTGTCTGTGGCGCCCTGGGCGATATTAGCTTTAATGGTGTCAAGGTCAGCTCTTTGAAGAAGGTTCATATGTCACAGCAGCAGCAGCAGTTACTACTTCAACAGCAACAAGTGCTCGGCGATCACCTATTGAAACCGAAACAGCCACTGGTACAGCAGCAGTCACTGCTGCCACAGATCGAATGTCTCAATATGCATTGTGCGAACCGGAAGAATGACGGACGTCTGCAACAATTGGCCTCGTCCAACTCACTGCCCCCTATTGACACCACTTCCAGTTGCACTCAATGCAATTGCAATCGTAACCGTCAAATGAAACAGCTGCAGCGGCAATGGCAAACACAAAAGATGCTCACTGCGAAAGTGCGCCTTCTAGAAAATTCGCGAAGAGCACAAGAACGACGCTTGCAGGAAGCGATGAGTAGTATTACAGAACTATCGACCCAAGTATCCGAGCTCAAGCGTCAGCTCGAGGATGTCATGGCCAAAGGCAACCCCTTAGAGAGTAGCTCGCCTGTTGTAAAAGCCGCTGTAAAGCGCCCTAAAATGACTACCGACTGTTTGCAGCCGAGCAAGAAACCCAAGGCTTAGTGCTGCCTTATGTAGTCTGTATAGATCCTACTTAGGATGTGGCCGTAGGTTAAGAGCTCTGTACTTTCGAATACTATATTCATACATATATATATATATGAATGGATGTGATTGAGGTAAGACAATGTATTCCCAATAAAGCCGCAGCTGTTAATTAGGATTAAGGATTAAATATGTAGATGTACCATATTGAATTAATCAGGCGAAGATGAAAAGTTTAAATGTGCAACTTGTAATATTTCGAGTTAAGATTTATTGTTGCACTTGTTATTTAAATATTGTATTACACTTTTACAACTATATAAATACATAGAACATCTATATTAAACTTCTCATTCATACCCCATTTGACATGAAATATGGACTGCCGCCTAGTTACTTTTCGTTACTATTTTTTGTTTTTGCTTTGTCAAGAGTGTGTGATTGCGTGTGTCTTTATCCATTTACTACTATATATATATATAGCACTGGTTGATGATAAATAATGCATACATGTATATTTAAAAAGTACATCAAATTGGAACATCTATTAAATGTAACGCTTTATCAGCTGCAAGATTTGCCAGGAGTTTAGGAAGTGATTCTTGCTTTATATTAGTTTGGTTACGGCGCTGAGCCAACTGCTATTTCTATTGATATTGATATTGCTATTGCTATCTAAGAATACGTCTCCCATTCATTTTAGATGTCTATATGTTGCTTATGGTAATTGTTAATCGTACATATATTAGATTGTAAAAAAGGTAGTAGAAATTGCCACTCGTTAGCAGTGTGCTTAAATCTTTGTATTAACTGACGACGAGCGAAAGCTCTTGACTTAATTGTAAGCTAACTACTTCCTAAGTTGATTCTTTCAGTATATATATATACATACACAATCAATAACACACAGGATATATCTATATATACTCAGTAATAACAAAAGAAAATGGAAAACAAAATCATTGCAAACGCGTTACTTAAACATTATTAGTTGCTATATACACCTATTCTTGATGCATACATATAAATATATATCTATACACGTATATATTTATGTTTGTATAAACTAGTCAAATTGCAAGCGGTGCCACTCTGAAAATTCTACACACACACATATATGTATAAATCTATATAATCTTCCTACTACAAGATTTATAAATACATTTATGCATATATGTTGTCTTCTATGTACAAAGATTCTTAGACGCTGTCGTTTAAATCGTTTTGGATCATTTATATCATAATTGCGCTCATTTAGTAGCGACGCCGACGTTGCTACTTTTTCTTAACAGCTGCCTTGTGCTGAATCTTCTCCTGGAGCTGCCGTATCAGCTGCTGAATGTCGTCCACGTTGTACGCATAGATCAGTTTACATTGCTTGGCCTGAATGTTGCCGTTGTTGAGATTTTTGAGCGCATGCTGCAAGCAGTAGACGTTGCCCTCCTCGGTGCGTACCATCGATATATATAGATTGGCTCGACATAGATCGCATTCGCTTTCGATAGATTTGTGCGGCGGTTGCTGTTGCTTCTTGGCCTTTTGACCCTTCTCCGCCTGCACTTTCTCGGTGGATGTGACGCCAGCGGCCTAATAATATATTACAATTTAATTAGTATTTACTTTTCTTTTCTATTCTAATGATGTCGTCATACTCTGAGCTGCTCGCGTGCTGCTGATTCCTTCTCGCAGACCTCGTTTAACATGGGCAACATCTGCTGCAGTGTGTCCGAATTGACGCGCTGATCGTAGCCTAAGGCGAATAGCAGCTGCTCCAGGGAAAACATTGCCGGTTCACAGCTCTCATGAATATCCTGCAATGGAAATATAATTTAAGTGATGGTTTAATATCAAGTTCGGCTTAAGGTTTACCCTGAAATCATCCTTGGCTAAGTCCAGCCACGACATAGTCGCGAAATAAACGCTCTCAGAGACCACATAGCCCGTGGCCAAGCTGGAGGTGTAAGCGCGCGGAAAAACTACAATGAACTCGCCCGGCTTTTG
This sequence comes from Drosophila koepferae, assembly GCA_030914345.1. Lineage (NCBI taxonomy): Eukaryota > Metazoa > Arthropoda > Insecta > Diptera > Drosophilidae > Drosophila > Drosophila koepferae. Next base: position 14,440,081 of record JAUESR010000202.1, read on the forward strand.
CTCGATGCGGCACAGCGAGACGCCGCGATCGGTGAGCATGTGTGGAGGCACCATCACCGTATCACAGGGTAACCAAATCGTCTTGTTCTGACAGTGCGTCGGTATCAGCGACGTCAGCGCCGAACGGAAATTGGCGCTCTGATCATCGGGAATACCGTACCACAGCTTAGACGCACCCGTATGCAGATACTCAATCCAAGACAGCCCGTGTGGATCGCGATACCAGCAGCAGGCGGAGAAGAGCATGCCCACATGGAGCGTGGGCACCGTGACACCCATCACAGGTCCCAGTGAGCGCAGCACAGAGCCAGCATTGTTGGTCAGAACCTTGAGATTCCAAGGATGACGCGCATAATTCGAGCCCTTGCCCTTAGGACCGGGACTGGGAAACCCATAGCCCCAGCCTGAGCTATCAATGGAGCCCGAATGCACGCACACATGACTGTCGCGCACGGCAACATGGCGCCAGAATTCGGCCTCCACTTCGTTGACCGTGGGATCCGTGCTCTTGAACCATAGGGCCATGGTGTTGCGCGCTATGCGATAGAATTGACTCAGTGCCATGCTGCGGCCTTTGACAATGCATTCCATGGACACGCCGTCGATCTCCTCCTCCGACTCGTCGTCTTCGTCCGTGGACACATCGTCTTCCTCGTTCGAAACGCTCTCGGTGCTATTTACAAACCGATCCGCATTGCGTCGCGCCCGTGCCTCTCGCTTCGCCCAATCCGCCTCGACCTCATCGAAAAGTTTCTGCCGTTCTGCTGGAGAGAGGGTGTCGTAGGGCAACAAGTACTTGCAGTAGATATCATCCAGTTTGGTCACACGATCCTGCGCTAACTTCGGTATACACATCTCTTCGGCCACACGTGCCCATTTCTTTTTTTCAATGACCTCCTTCAGACCGCCCAGCTCCTGCACGGTATGATATAGACGCGGCAGATCCACCTCCATGCCGCCAATCCAGGGCGCATTATTCATCAGAATACTCTGGGTGGCCAAATACTTTTTGATCGCGCTCAGCTCCTTGGCACTGGGACCCCAGCGATGCAGCATCTTGTGCACATACTGATTGTACGCCGTGAAGCGCATCTCATCCGAGATCCGACACTCGGGCTTGAAGCTGGCCGGCGGTATGATCTTGCAGATGCCAAAGCGAGCGGCAATAGGTGTGATGCGCTCAATGAATTCAATGGGATCGGCGAACTCCTTTTCGGTGGGCTTAAATATGGGCGCCTCGACCATCTGTGTGGGGTCATCGTGTCTCGGGAATGCCGTATTATTGGCCATCTTAATGGGCGTATCATCCTTGTACTTCTTGGCCAGGGCTGTCGAGGCGGCTGCTACAGCCGTGCGTGACTTCCCAGAGCCGGAGAAGAGCGAAGAATTTGAATTGACGCGCACCAGGCCAGTAGCAGCAGTCGCCGCTGCTGCAGCTGATGATGTACTGGCCTTCAGGGTGTTTGTTGCTGCTATAACGGCTGCAACGGCATCGCTACTTGTATTGGCCGCATTGAGCAGCGTTTTGACCAGCTCATTGTCTGGCAGCGGCTTCGTGGAATTGGTGTCCATTTGCGCTTTCGTTACGAGCGTTGCCTGCATCACCACCTTCTGATTGGGTCCATCGGGACCTTCGCGTCCCAGCTTGACGGCCACGCCTTGTATGCCGCCCTCACCTCCACCGCTTGCGCCCTGCAGTAGTGGTATATAGAAGGTGGCACCCTCGGTATCCGAATCTCCGCCTGTGCTGGCTGCAGGTGCGACAGCAGCCTGTTGCTGTTGTTGCTGATGATGTTGTTGTTGTTGTTGTTGCTGCTTTTTTCGTGCTGCGGCTGATGTAGTTCCCGCCTTGTTGGGCTTCTCTAATTTATCTGTCGGGCTGAGAGTCAGCTGCACTGCTGTCGCTGCTGCTGCTGCCGCCGCACGTTTCTTCGTCGGCGAGCGTTCGCTAAGCGCCGGCGGCGGCGCTGCTGCATCGCTATCTGCATTGCGGCGACGATTTGTTGATTTTCCCGCAGCAGCTGTTGTAGTTGCTGACACTGCAGCTGAATCCTCATCCTTGCCAAAGGCATAAATAGAAGTCTTTTCAGGACCTTTCGCTGATTGCTGCTGCTGCTGCTGCTGCTGCTGCTTGTTTTCCGCATGTGCTTGGGCTGCCTTGGCCTTGCTCTGGCTCTGATAGACAGGCGTACGCTTGGTGGGCGTGGCTGGTGTTGATGCGCCTGCCCTACCACTGTTCTGGCTGGGCGGTGGCGTCGATTGCTTTGCAGCAGCTGCTGCCGCCGCTGCTGCAGCTGCATTCGCCTGCTTCTTGTTGGCTGCCTTCTGTTTGCTGGGCGGCGGCGGCGGTGGTGTGGGCGTTGCACTGGGCGTAGGCGTGGCGGTGGCACTTCGTTTGCTGCCCGCTCCAGCAGCAGATGGAGCTGCGGCCGCTTTCACACTATTGCTGGCTGCATTCTTAGGCTTCTTGTCGCTCGCCGATGATTCCAGCTGCGATTTCTGAGTGAGATTCACGGGCGTCATGCACTTGTCAAAGTCTAGCGCTTCGGGTTCTGTCTCTGTGTCCTTGCGGTTGCCAACAATTGTTGCAGCTGCGCTGACCAGCACTGGTGTCGCCTTCAGCGATGGGCCCTTGGCCGACCAGGCGCTCTCACTTTTGCCCAGCTCGCCGCGCGTATTCTTCGAAGAGCTGCTGAAGCTGGTACTCTCCTTGTCATCGCGGGTTGTGGGTCCTGGCGGTGTTTGTGTCTGCTGCGGCCGCAAGCTGTCATCGTAATCGTCGTCCAGGTCATCTTGGATCTCGTCCGGATTCGAGCTGCATTCGATCAGCCACTTTTGTATCTGCTCGTGCGTCATGTTCACCTTAGCCTTGCGCCGCTCCTTGCTCGTCAGCTGATCACCAAAGTAGCCTTCGGTGGGCACCACCGGCCCCAGCACCGGCTTGTGAATGGAACCACATTTTCCCAGCGTGCATTTAGTGTTGTCCGGACCAGAGCTTTGGGCCAGACTCACGCTGGCTATGCCAAAAATCTTGCCCGACTCCTCTTTGCTGGGCATGAGGGTGGCCTGGCTCAGGATGCTACCGATCTCATCCTTAAGTGGATCTGCATTGATGTTGCTGGTCTGCGTGGCAGGAGTTATTGTTGGCGTAGTAGCAGCTGCAACTGTTGCTGCTGTCAGCTGAAGTTGGCTTGGTGCAGGTGACGCCTGATGCTGATTCTGTTGTTGTTGCTGCTGCTGCTGCTGCTGTTGTAGATGCTGTTGCAGTTGTAAATGTTGTTGCTGTTGTTGCTGTTGATGTTGTTGCTGTTGATGTTGCTGCGAGACGACCGCCGCCGCTGCTGCTGCTGCTGCCGCTGCCGATGTGGAAGCCACAGGTGATGGCGTTGCACTCAGACTGAGATTGAGACTTTGACTTTGACTAACTGATACGCTCTTTGGTGCGGCTGCCACAGGCGTCGCGAGGCTGTTAAGAGTGGAACGCGCCGCTGTGGGCGTGGTAAAACTGCTGTTGCTCAGTGCATTGCTCACTGCCACACTGCTATTGCCGCCTATGCTAAGGCTGCTGTTGTTGTTGACAATGTTGTTGGCACGCGGCAGAACGCTGCTGCGCTCGTACTTGGGCGTCAAAAAATTAGGATTTATTTTGGGACACTGATACGCCTCAATGGGAGGCGGATAAGTTGTGGGCGGTGTTTGATATTTTAGCGGCGATGTCACGCTGCTCGCTGTGGCCAGTGTTGACGTCAGCTGCTGTGGCTGTTGCTGTTGTTGCTGATGCTGGGGTGTCTTGTTGCCAGCAGCAGCAGCTGCTGCCGTCGCCGCTGCAATTCCAAATGTGGACGGCCGCACATACGGCGTGTGATAATGCGGCGATGCTTGTGGCAAATATAACGAAGTCTTCGCAAATCCTACAGCGGCCGTACTCAGGCCAGAACCCGCAGTGCCTGGCAGGGCATACGTGGCGGGCACATTAAGTATCTTCGATGTGGGCACCGGCGACTTCTTCTCCATGGCCTTCAGTGTGGCTGCCGCTGACGCATAGCTGGGCGGTGATATGGAGTAGGGTATGGGCTTGGGGGTCAGTGGCAGCATCGTCAGCTGCGTGGTGCCGGTCACAGTGGGAGGACAACTGGGCTGCGGGGTCAAAGGCTTATGAGTGGGTGATGTTGTGTTTGTTGTTGGTGCAGCTACTGCTGCCGCAGTTGTGGTTACTGCTGCAGTTGTTGCTGTTGTAACGGTTGCTGCTGTTGCTGCTGCTTGTGTTGTTGTTGCTGCTGCTGTTACCACTGCTGCTTCCACAGTGGTTGTTGCTGTTGCAGTTGCATCTTCAGCTTTGCCATTGCTGGCTTTGGCTGCTGTTACTTTTGTTGTGGTAGTCACTTCTTCAGCTGTTGCTGCTGATGTTGCTGCTACTGCTGCTGCTGCTGCTGCTGCAGCTGTGGGCACTTTAATAGCCAATGGCTCATCATCTGAGTCGCTAAAACTCTTTTCCAGCTTGCGCTTGGTTTCGTTCAGCTCCTCATTGATTAAAAAATCCTCCTCTGCATCTGAGTCGTCTTTCTGTTGTTGCTGCTGGTGCTGCTGCTGTTGCTGCTGTTGGTTTTTTTGCTGTTGCTGTTCGGACTTGGCTTTGGCCAGGGCCAGTGAGCCTTTTTTTACCAGCATGCCCTCAATCTGTGGCTTGCCGGTGGCAGACGTTGAACCACCAGCACCACCCGTTGCCCCTTTACCCTGTTTGGGTGGTCGTCCTCGTCTCGCTGGAGCTGGGGGCGCTGTTGATGCTGTCGTCGCTGCTGGAGGTGACTGAGACGTCTGCTCGGCAGATGCAGGTCCACTTGGTCTCGCTGCAGCTTCCGGCTCTGCTGCTGCTGCGGATTTACTTGACTTTTTTGATGCTTCGGTTGCTCCAGATTTGCCCGTCGCATTCTTCTTCATCTCCTTTTCCATCTTTTCCATTTGCTTGACATTGGGTATGTCCGGAAAGCTGCTCAGCGACAGATCATCCTCTTCATCGTCCGCCATCTGCAGCTTGTGGCCAATGATGCCCATGTAAATGGCCGCCGCTTCCTTCGTCTTTCGCGACGGCCGCTGATTTCGCTGCGGACTGGGACTCACAGATCGTTCGGCTTTGCTTGCCTTAGACTGCACCTGACGACGCACGGGACGAGCATTTGTCTGGGCCGGCTTCTTTGGCGAGGGCGGTGTTGTCTCTGACTCTCCATCTTCATTTTCCTGATGTTCAGCTTCTTCTTCGGCTTTCTTTTTGAGCGCTTTTCCACGCTTCGCTTTGGGCTGTTCCGCCTCCGCCTTGTTGGGCGTCGTTGCACTCGCTGTTTCTGGCTTCTCCTCCTCCCGTTGCTGCTGCTGTTTTTTTGCTGATCCTCCTGCTGATTTTCGTCCACGTACATTGCTTGTGGCGGCTGCTACTGCTGCAGCTGCTCCTGTTCCTGATGCACTCTTCTTGGCGCCCTTCTTCAGCTTAATGGCTTTGGCCAGCGGCTGCTCATCGTCAGAACTGAAGTCAAAAACATTCAGTCCCTTCTGCTGCTCGGTCGCTGTCGCTGTTGAAGTTGTGCTTCCGTTTTCCAATTGCTTCTTAGCCGCATCTTTGGCATAAATGCTAGAGTTGGGTTTCTCCTTGCTAATCTCTCGCTTCTTGGACTCTGTCGCCGCAGCAGGCTTTTTCTGTTCCCGCTCCTGCTCCTCCTTTTCCTTCTCCTCCTCCGTGTCCTGTTGCTCTTGCTTGGGCGGCACCTTAACGGGCTCAAAAAAAGCCCGCTGTCGTGTCATGCGCCCCGACGACTCTGGTGAGGGTATAAATATGGGTGATTCCCGTTGCCGCGTCCGCTTCACAGGACCCTTTTCCTTATCTTTGCTGCTGCTGTTCTCGGTGACAGCGGGAGAGACAGCCGTTCTGGATTTTTTACTCGCTGAAGCTGTTGCCTGGTTGCGTCCACGTTTGGCATTCGAGTGTGTTATCTCTGACTTCGATAGCGTCTCATCAGCGCCTCCATTACGTGAGCCTGCATCGTGGGCCGAGAAAAACTCATCATCATCGTCCTCGTCCTCATCTTCCCCTGGCACCGCTGAATTATCTTTAGTTGACTCAGGTTCATCTTCCTTTTCCCTGTTGCTGGCGCGATTCGAGCGACGCTTTAATATTTCTGTGCGCCTACCTCCTCGTCTATTGCCCTCGGCTATTACCTCGGCACGCTTGCGCACTGCTCCCGCCAGGAGGATAGGAGGAGCTGCTGCTGGCAAAGGCTTCACAGTTTCAGTTTTATCACTAGCTGCTTTATCAGCTGTCAACAGTTGCGGTTGCGGCTGTGACTGCTGTTGTTCTTGTTGTGGCATTTGCTCAACTTTAGCTTTAGCTGTTGCCGTTGCTGTTTTAGCGGGTCTGCCGCGTTTCTTTTTCCCAATGTTCTTCTTTTTGCTTATGCTACTGGCTTCACTGGCTGGCGGAGTTTCATTTGTCTTGGCCTTGCCCTGATTCAAGTAGTCCAAATGGGCGGGCAAAGCCGAGGTGCCGCGCAGACAGAGAAATGTTACAAAATCATGTGCCTTTGGACACTTATTTGGCAATATCTCAATCGGTGGTTGATGGCTTTCAGTGGATGTGCTGGGTCCAGACGCTGATGCTGAGGCTGCTGCTGCTGCAACACTGGCCGCACTGAAGGCGCCTGCAGCATTGGGTGCGCTCTGCCCTTGTGCAAATTTACGCTGCGCCTGCACCTTTGTTCTGTAATAGAGTGTGGGTGGGACATAGATACGCAAGAGACAAGTGTGAGTGTATTTTAATTGATAACAAATGCAACTGAATACAAATCAAACGCAAAATCAAAGAACAAAACAAAACGCATCAAATTTCCCAACACGTACATAGCCACACATGCATACATGCACACTTACACACAAACACCCCTACCCATACACATGGACACCTGCTCTACCCCAAAGCAACTGCAAATCAGCCCTTGGCCTGTGCAACAACAGCGCCACGAAGCTTGTTCAACAGTGATGCGCTTCTTTTTTCCGCTAAATAGCAAAAAATATTAGCTAAAACAAACTAATTTATAAGCTCAATACATATTTTGTTTAATTTTTTAAAATTAAAATAAATACATATTTACTTATACTCATTGTATTTGAAAATGAGCTTTTTTTTTTTAGCATTTTTAAACCTTTTTTCTAACTAAAGCTAAGAACACTGTTGCTTATACAATGTAGCGCACCACACTTCACGTTGAGCAGTAGTGTGGGTGTGAGGGGGAGGGCGATATTGCTGTTAGTAAATTTAACAGTGACTGCCGCTGCGTCATCTCTTTAGAGAATTTACACACATACATCTACGATCAATTAAATAAATGGGGGAGGCATAGGCTCAGGCTCACCTTTTGGGCATCTCAGGTGATGACTCTACAGCAACGGTCACCGCTGCCGCCAACGACGATGACGTTGGCGGGGTCTCTGTCTCCTTACGGCGACGCTTGTTGTCTTTTGAGACAACCATTTTGTTGCGAATTTTTCGCGCCTCTTTTTCCCCCAATATTTTTCTCTATCTGAGACGTGAGAATGCGACCGTTGTTAATACACAGTTAATAAGAATTTAATCTTTTGAGGATAATTGCAATTTGTTTTTATTCCCCCGTACTCAGCATTTACATAAACGTACGCAATTGCCAATTTTCCACTGACACTACAAACACTGATTTTGTTGGTGGCGCCTGCATGAAGTTGAAATCATATTTTCGCGTCATATTTTCGTTATTTTACCTAGACGTACACATAATAATTGATATACTAAAATATACATTATTGTCTCACTGTTATTGTTATTGTACACATTATTAGTTTACATTTCACTGGCTGCAGAAAAATTGAATTTTTTTATGTGAGATTTTTCATTCTGCTTGCACATAATTTTTTTTCCCCACCGCTTTGCTTTGTGTCCGCCATGACATTAGAGATGTACAAATTATTTAAACATCGCCTCTAAACTCATTATTAACAATCGCTATGCAGCTGTGTATGTACAAATTTATATCTGATATTTAAAATTAACGCATTCTTTTGTGATACTGAATCCGCTTCTGTTACTAAACCAAACAAATTTATCATTATTATAAGGAGAAAATTAAAAATTAATAAATTGCGTTAAGGAAATGTTTGCTTATGGTTGAACATGTGGTGTATATCGATATTATCGCCGAATGAAAATGAAAATGATGAAAATGCACAAGTAGACGAAACTATCGTAACGTTCAATATGTCGCTTATATCTATCGTAAAGTTGTTAACATCCCTAACATTAATCGTGAAGCTTGTGAGTTGACAAAAAAATTTATTGTAGCAATTTTCTCAAATTAAGCAAGCGGCAACAAGCGTCACACAATGAGCGAAGGAGCAGGCAATTGGTGTCTTATAGAAAGTGATCCAGGTGTATTCACAGAGCTGATACGCGAATTTGGTAGGTGGAAAGTACAGCGCGCGCTTTTTTTTTGGAAGAGGACGTGGAAGCCCATGCCGGCATAAAAATTGTTATAAATAGTTCTCATATGAATTAAACATTTGTTTGTTTTTTTTTTTTTCTTAATTTCTTTAGGATGCGAAGGCGCACAGGTGGAGGAAATTTGGAGTCTGGATAGCGAATCATTCAAAGACTTAGAACCGATACATGGACTAATATTCTTGTTCAAATGGGTGCAAGAGGACGAGCCCGCTGGCAAAGTTGTCCTGGATCGGGATCACATATTCTTTGCCAAACAAGTGATTAACAACGCTTGTGCTACGCAAGCAATACTTAGTTTATTGTTGAACCTAAATCATGAAGACATTAAACTGGGCGAGACACTAACTAATTTCAAGGAGTTTTGCCAGTGTTTCGATCCCTACAACAAAGGCCTCACACTGAGCAATGCCTCTCAGATACGCACGGTGCACAATTCATTTGCTCGGCAAACGCTCTTTGAGCTGGATATGAAAAACCAAAACAAGGATGAGGATGTCTATCACTTCGTTGGCTATATGCCCATTGCCGGACGTCTGTATGAGCTGGACGGTCTGCGCGAGGGACCCATCGATTTGGGTGAGATCAAGCCAGATCAGAATTGGATTGATGTGGTTCGACCAATCATTGAGAAGCGCATGCAGCGTTACTGCGATGGTGAAATCCATTTCAATCTAATGGCCCTGATCTCCGACAGACAGCGCATCTATGAGCAACAAATCGAGAAGCTGCTCAATCCGGCTTCCAATGCCATGGACACTGCAGAAGATCGTCAGACTGAAATCAATAGCTTGCGTTCATACATACAGTATGAAATTGAGAAGAAAAAACGATACAAGGCAAGATACAAATATCAATTCATATTTTTATATAAATATTAATGGGATTTTTTTTTATTTTTTATTGCAGATAGAGAATGTGCGACGCAAACACAACTATTTGCCGTTTATTGTGGAGCTGTTGAAGATGCTGGGCGAAACTGGACAATTGTTGCCCATCTATGAGAAGGCCAAGCAGCGGGCGCTGGAGCGTGAGCAGAAGATGAGCAAAAAAGAAACCAATTAGTAGGCTTTAAACAACATTCTCGGCATAAGCAATTCAAAATTGCGCGCGTCATGTGGAAAATATACAAAACATATGCTTATTGCTATATTTAAGTAAAATAAATCATTTTTGGCAAGGCGACTTGTGTATGTGAGTTAGTTAAGTCACCCATATAAACTGCCTTGTATTTTACTTATTTTGTATCCACTTAAAAAAGGTCTAAATTGCTGCAAATTAATATTGGTATAAAAAAATCAATGAAATAAAAAAAGTATCCGTACAATTTAAAAGAGAAACAAAGCGAGTAGTTGGCGTTTTAGTATATAATATATTTGTTTGTTTGTTTTTATATACTATATATGTATATATATTCTCGTATGTATATTGAATTTACAATTGCTATGCTTGGTATTTGATTTTTGCATTTCCCTTTATATTATTTTTATTATGTATCTATATTATTTGTTGTATATAAGTATTGTATATAGGAATAATTGTTTTTGTTAATCTTCTATGTTTTGCTCTACTGTTTCTTTCAGTGTTATGCTTGTTTGCATGTGTGTATGTGTATTTATTATGTATTATAAATGTTTGTCCACTCAACTTACATACTATATGCTATAGTTGATGTGTATATGCATATTAGGGAACTTTCTTGGGAGGTCTTTGATTTATTTTTGAATTTTGGTGTTGCACTTAGAAGATAGCTTAACTCTCTATACTGTATATAGATATATGTATATATATATATATTTTTTTTTTTTATTATGCTTGTTTAACTTTTGGAAAACGAAAGGAAATTATTTTTCGGAAACCGAAGCACGAGCTACAAATATATATCTCTATAGATTGGGCAATAATTGCCATATGAATCGCTTCTTATTGGATTTCCTATGTTGCTTCTAATTGGAATTGCATTCTAATTACCGTTATGTTATTTTCAATTTGTTACACTAACTTTTTTACTATATTACTCATATTTTCATAATAATTTAGCACTTAGTTTTGAATTTTATTACTTAGCATCATTTTGCTTAACAATTTTCCACATTTTGCGTATAATTTTGTTTTTGGTTTTATTTTTCGTTTTGAAGACACAACAGTTACTGGTCCAGTTCCAGGAAGTATATGTAATATGTATGCGTGTGTAGGTGTATTTCTTGTTCTTGTTGTTGTTGCTACTGCTGTTATTGTTATTGTTGTTGTTGTGCAACGCCTATGTAACTGCTAAGGATTGCTTTTACCGTGGCACATAACTGTATGACGATTCGCTCTGCTGTGTTGTGGTTGCTGTCAATACAGCGAAAGCGTGTTGTGGGCGCGACGCTTGCGTAACCAAAGAATGCTGCGTCGCTGTTCCAATTGACTGCGATACTTGGGTAGTAGAATCAAACGTTGTTAGATCAACACTTGAACCTATGGAAAAATATAGGAAAAGAATATACGAATTTTCAAATTTGTTTATCGGCTTAAAGCAGTGTTGCAAAAACTACAATTTTTGAAAATGACTCTGTTAACATAATTCGAAATTGTTTCGCATTAACTAGTTCCGCCTATCGGTTCATGTTATCGAAAATAAAATTTAACGAACATGGTTTACCAGCCGAATGAAGACGATTATAAAGGTTTTTGCGTTTCTTCTTTAGAAGTGCATCCAAATTATAGCTATCTGAGCCGGCTCTGAAAATTTATAGTTAGTATATTTCAGTATTTATTCATTCAGAGATCGAAGCTGTTGCGTTTGCTCACTTGTCCGCTCGTCCGTTCCCCAGCAACTCCTTAAATGCCACATATATCTTGTTTAGCGTCAGATTGGATAGCCCCTGGCCCAGATATCGTACAAATTTAAGTTGTTCACATTTGGATAAAGCGCTCTCGTGGAAGTCCAAAAAGGGTCGATGATCGGATATCTGATATTCCTAAATTACCAAATAAAATAATAAATGGAAATCGGTTAAATAATGTGTTTCATTTTAAGGATCGGCCAGAGTTTTGTTCTATGCTCTAGGTATGAAGGTGAAATTTTGAAAACTACTGAAATTTATAATGAATAAAGCCAATGTGTATATTTTTTATATAGCCAATTATTGTAGAGGATCGAGGCTCAAGAACAAATCTCCGCTGAACACAACAGCCAAAGGCTCTGGCTGTTTGGGGAGGAGCACGTCGTCGACACACAATTGCTCACATTGCAGAACTTGATGAAATTCTCGATGAGTATGCACTTTTCATAATTGCTCAGACATTGCTGGCTACTACTCTGTATACCGAACTGTTTCAATAGCTCCTGCTTCTTGGGCGGCAGGCGACTGATGTGCGTGCAGACGCCATCTTCAATGCGATGCGTCTCATGCACATTGAAATTCTCATAGATGATCAGCTGTTCCAGCGAACGTGGCGGAGGTCCCAGTGGCGGCAGCGATGGTGGCGGTAAGAGGGACATCGATGTCGACGGCACACAGCCATAGCGTGTGTCCAAGGATTGAGAAGAAGCCGCTGCCGCTGCCGCTGCTGCTGCTGTTACATAACTGTTAATAGGGTTGCTGTTGTTACTGTTGCTGCTGCAATTGCTGTTAACACTGCTGCTGCTGCTGTTGTTGTTGTTGTTGTTGCTGGTGCTATTGTTGCTGCTGGTGCTGCTATTGCTGGCGAACTCGAGCGTGCCGTCATTGGCGGCCGCCATGTTCTTGAGGTCTACAAGAGAGAGTTGCATTTTTATAGAAGAAGAGGAAGAGAGAGAGGGAGAGAGAAAGAGGAATCGCGACGACCGAATGCTAAAGAAATGTAACGCTTGGCTAGCACAAATGCAGGCAAACGCGAGAACAGGCATAATAAAAAAGTCAACATTTTTGTTCTTTTTTTTTTTGCTATGTATGTATATATATGTATATTTGTTGTTGCAAACAAAATTTCGCTTTATATGTTTTGTATATATATATGTAGAGGTTGTATATATATAATATTATATATATGTATAGGATGGGTTTTGCATATATATATATATATATATATATATATATATATATAATTTGTTTCTGGCTTACTAAAATATATGTTCATATATAGATACATGTCTATATATATTATTATTTTCATAAGTTGCGCATTAGCTTGATTCTCTATAATGACAGTTTACATGTGTTTTCTTTTCTGCGTTTGTAATTGTAATAATCTCTTTTCAAGGAATAACATTGCATAGTTCAGGGCGCGATTATCGTCCAACAATTTAGTCGTTTAACATAATACATATTAAAAAATTTGGCAATAAGCGTGTAAAATTAGACTACAAACGAAATACATATGCTAAGAGCAAAACAGAAGACTTTGAAAATGGTACAGAGACAACATGATAATAATATAGAAATAAAACCAAATGGTGTAAATAGAAGAGTTAATAGCTAATAATAGTTGCTGCGGCAATTACGAATTCCTCTTCTTTTTATTTGTAGGTAGCTGGAGCCGCCAATGATTGTCAACAGGTGGCGCCATTGTCGCCATATTTGGCGCCACGCCGACGCCAGTCTCACATGTTGGGCTGCAGCGCATGTGGCGGTGGCGGAGGCGGTGGTTGAGCTGATGTTGGGGGCGCCGTTGGCGCCACCTGTTGGCCAAAGCTGTGTGGCGCTGTCATATGGCCGTGCGGATGTTGGTGTTGATGCTGATGTGCATGTGGATGTGGATGCGGATGTTGATGTGGATGTGCATGGGAATGCGGATGTGGTGGTGGCAGGTTGTAGTGCGGATGGTGCGGATGTGCGTAGGCAAAGTGATGCGGATGCGTATGCGGATGCGGATGTTGCTGTGGATGTAATTGTGAATGGGGATGTGGATGCTGATAGTGATGTGGATGCGGTGGCGCATGATGCAGATGCTGTGGATGTTGTTGCTGATGATGATGCGGCGTCAGGGGCGGTCCACGCGTAGGCGTAGACGATTGTTGTTGTTGCTGTTGCTGTTGCTGTTGCTGTTGTTGTTGTTGTTGTTGTTGTTGTTGTTGTTGCTGCTGTTGTTGCAGATGATGCGATGCATGTTGTTGCATTAGATGCGTATGTTGCTGACTGGCTGGCGTTGTGGGCGTGACCGGCCTGGTCTGAGGTGTGCCAGTGGTCGCTGTTACTAACGGTGACTGCGGCTGCTGCTGCTGCTGCGACTGCGCTGCTTGCTGCGTGTGTAAATGTGTGCTGCTGTTGCCTGTTGCGTGAGTGTTCTTATTGTTGTTGGGTGTTGTTGTTGGTGTTGTAGTTGCTGCTGTTGTTGTTGATGCTGGTGCAGCTGCTGGTGCTGGAGCTGCTATGGGCGATGCTGGCGCTGATTCGCATTGCTCGTGTGTTTGTTTCAACTGTGTGGATGTTGTTGTTGTGTTGGTCTTGTTACTGTTGTTGTTGTTGTTGGTATTTTCGCCTAGTGATTGAAAAGCGTATGCGTGTAAAAAGAAGTAGAAGAAGAAGAACACAAACAAATTGAAAGACAAAAATTAAAAAATTATTTTCTTGTTTCAGTTTTTCTTTCTTCGATTAAGAGCAAAAATAGGCAGCCAATTATTTATTTCGAATTTGTTCTTTTTTCAATTTTGAGTTTTCATTTTTCGAGAGAGCGAAACAGAAAGTGCATATGAAGAACCAAAAAATATATATAGAGCAAATGAGAGATGGGAAATGAGAGAAATGCAAAAATAAAAGAAGACAAATTATAAACTTAAAAAAAATTGAAAATAGAAATTTGGTTTTTGTGTATATATTTTTAAAATTTAGCACATTTTCGCTTGAAACTATTTTTGAGGTTATTTTTATTTCTTTTTTTCCTCTTCTATTTAGCTATATTTAAATAGTTTTTTTTTTTGCCTGTTTTTAATTTTTTTCGTTGCTGCATTTGCACTATAAATATTTGGTATATATTTGGAGAGAGGGATGGAGAAAGGTTCAGAGTGTCTTACCAGCTGTTGTGTTGGCCAGGAAGCGCTTGGTCTTATCGAGTATATAAGGCAAACTGTAGCCATCCTTGGTATAGCTATATAGAAATATAATTAAATATATATGTTTATCTTATGAGAGTGTATATATGGGGCACATTGTATACTTACATTTCTGTGCGTTTGGTGCAAAATAGATTTTTAAAATTGCTATAAATGCAGAAGAGCGTAAACGTTGGCAATCCTTGGCCCAAATAGCGTGCGAATTTGATTTGCTCAGGTTTGTTGAGGCCACATTGATTCAAGGACAACCAGGGTCGATGATCCTTAATATCATATTCCTGTAAATATAAAAATATAAGTGTTGTTATGCATATGGCAAAATATAAAATGTATTATGATTTGCTCGAAAAAGTATGCTATATAATATCTGAACTAAATATCCTTTATAAATATATTCCTAATATATAAATATTGGCATATTATAGATTTTTTATTTCTTTTGTATTATTAAAAAATCGTATATCTTACTAAACAAATTATATACTACATTTAGTGAAAGCTTAATCTAATTTTAACTTTATTTATAGTCGACATACATATATGTACATATATAGTCTGACAACAAATACTATGCATATAAGCCTTCGTCTAAAGTTTCATCTTTGCGGCTTTATATATGCCTTACAGAAAACATACTTAAAACTTAGACAAACACTTGTTATTTATTAAAGCGGAAACCTTGTTTACATAAATAAAAGATTTATATACCAATTTGTATTCAAAAAATGAAATCCTCTTCTAGCTGAACCCCTATTTTCATATACATATATTATAAAGCTGAAACTCATTTCCTGCATATAAATGTAGCTTTATATTAGATATAACTTATATACTCACACATACATACATAAATACATTTAGTTAAGCCCAACCACCAAGTGGAAAACACACACACACACACACATTTATACCTAGACTAATGCAAATGAAAACTTTGCCCACTACTAATCAAAACTTATAATTCGTGTACAACAAAAAGTTGAAAACGAAAATTTTACAAAAGCCAAAAACTTGCAGACCCCAAAATGCAAACACAATCATAGAAAGGACTATGCGCCTAAAAGCATGCCACACACAAACACATGCAGACCAACACATGCAGCGCCTGGCCCACACTCGCACTCATACACACACAATGTATATTTTATAGTGTAAAAATATAAAATAAAGCAAAAAGAGGAAAGAGAAAGGCGGCAACAGCACCAGCAGCAGCAGCAGCTATAGCAAACCCAAATAGAAAAGCAAACAACATTTTCAATGAAGCCATTTTCAACAACGAGGAAGAGAGAGAGAGAGATCCGGGGTACAAAGTGGAACTTGTGGGAGCTAAAAGGGTTGTCGCCTGCCCATGTGCTTGGGTGTGTGTGTGTGTTTAAAATAGGCGCAGCAGCTTGATGGACGTCTGTGACTGTGTCCGTATTCGTGTCTGTGTGCCTGTGCATGTATATGTGTGTGAGTGTGTACTTTGAGAGAGTCAGCAACCATCGCCGATGCGTGTTCGTGCGCTCGTTCGTCGACAGCGACGTCGACGTTAAAACTTATCAACATCCTCATAATCAGCGCGACGCCAACGTTACCCACCCAAAGCATCAGCCTGCCGACTTCTAAGCATATATGGCAACGCTGTCGAAAATGCTTTTATGGGCGTGTGTGTGTGTGCATGTACTTATAACTGTACATGTGTATGCATGTGTGCATACATTTTGGGTTTTGATTATGTTAAAAATCAATAGAGCAAAAAGGAGTGACGACGCCCAGCCGCAGAATACTAGCATGCAGTAGGAGAGGAGAAGGAAGAGTAGAACAAGTCAAATTTACCAAAATACTTAAAGCTTGACTTTATGATTGTGTGTATGTCAAATTATGAGTGAGAGAGAAAGAGAGCCAAAGCACGAGTAACCAATTCAACGCCTTTTGAATGATGACAGGCCCCTTCAGAGGTGTTGGCCGTGAAGAGGGCAGCGTGACGCTGACGACTCATTAACAGCAGCATGCGTGCAAGAGAGAAAGAACAAGGAAGAAATACCACAAAAATGGGAGAGCAATATAGGTGAGAGAGCCAAGCTTGGCTGTCAAGCCAAGTGTTGCTGCTGTTGCTGTCTCCGCTCGATTGTTTTGGTTGCTGTGAGCATGTGGGAGGGAGCGGGAGGGGAAGCGTTTTGTGTGTTTACATTCCCATAGCCGCTTAACTGTTTCAAAAAAAAAAGTAAAAACAAAAGAGAAACAAGTAGAAAGAATGAAGGCAGCAATGGCAATGTGCGGCATTGTGCTTTTGCTTTTCCTTTTATTGTTTTGACTGTTTTTTTCTTATTATTTTTTTTTTTTTTCAACTTATTGACAGCACGCAGACTGTGTT
Source organism: Drosophila koepferae (assembly GCA_030914345.1). Taxonomy (NCBI): domain Eukaryota; kingdom Metazoa; phylum Arthropoda; class Insecta; order Diptera; family Drosophilidae; genus Drosophila; species Drosophila koepferae. The sequence goes on from JAUESR010000202.1 coordinate 14,456,965, forward strand.
TGTGTTTGTGCGTGTCTGTGCGTGACGTATCCTGCCGTGTGTGTGTGTGTGAGTTTGTGTGTGGCTGCGTGTTTATGTGTGGCGGCTTGCGGTTGTTGTCTGTGGTGTGTGTGCTGTGATGCAGCTTGTTGTTGTTTTTATTGAGACAAGTGTGAATTGTTTTTCTTTCTGTTTCTGTTTTCCTGCTTGTGCGTGCAACAACAGTTGTTCGTGCTGCCGTCGCTCGGCAATGATTTTTTGATTTTTGAGGGTTGCGTGTGCGCCCAAGCGGGCTTGGGTGTGCGTGCATGTGTGAGTGTGTGTGAGAGGAGGCAACCATTTTCACACTTTCACTCTTTGCGTTTAACAGGTTTTTAACAACAATTTGAGCGACACACGTGTGAAAAAAGGGTTGGAAACGGTTCATTAATTATTGCCCAAATAGTCGTTTGCCTTACCATTTATGGGAGAACTTGTTTGGAGCCTTAATTAACGGCGCCAATAGCAGAGTTGGCAAACAAAACCTCATATTTTGCTAGTCAGCTAATGCTATAACTATATTTTATATAAATACATATAGATTATATATATTTTACATTTTTGGCAACAATCTGCATATGCTCATACCCTTCCGTTTAACCCCTTGTATTTGCCTCGTTATACAACACTAATTTAATGCGGCCCCAAAGGCGGCAAAAACGACGCATAAACCTAAATATTTTATATAAATCCGTATGCGCGTGTGTGTGTTGACAGTGAATACAGATACAGATACATATATAAATATATATATTCATCATATAAGCTTGGCAAGTACAGTTATACGTATATAAGTATGTATTTACATTGTAATTTATGTCCGTATGTCTGTGTATATAATTTAAAATTATAATCAATGTACATGTGTTTCACAGTTGGCGTCGCTTTTGCTGTTTCTGTGTGAGCGCCAAAATTGTGCGAACCCGAGACATTGTACCTGCCCTAGCCAAACGCCCAACGTCCTGCTTCCCCCTATTCGACCCGCTCTCATCGGCAGCTGAAGCTCCTGTCCCTTACTCACCAAAGCATATACATATGTATGTACATAACATACATACATACACACAGATTGGCAAACTTATTGCATATGTGTATTGGTGACTGCGCTGCTACTGCATGCGCATTTAGTAGCCTTCAACGACGCCGCTAGGGTACCACACACCTAAAATATACATATACATATATACAAACATATACACATACATACATGCACACGAAAGGACATACGAAGGCAGCTCAATGGACAGTCCAACAAACGCCCCAAGTAACTTGATGATTGTATGTATGTAGCACAAGAGAGAATGTGTGCGAGTATGTGTGCGTGTAAAAGAGAAAGAAAGAGAGGGGCGCATATACAATTACTCAATAGCGCCCGCTTGAGCTTTTTGGGGGTTGCCAGACCCACTTACCCACACATAACTATACACATACACACATACATATACAAAACTTTGTAGTTTGAGCAGGCAGCAATCGCTGGCGCTGCCGCAGCCACTGGCACCGCCTCTTCCTCTGTCGCTGCCACTGTTCCCTGCAAGTAAAGTTCTTACTAGCAAAGGAGTGAGCGCTGGCGAGAGTAAGAGAGAGAGCGCAACAATTTTGAGTGGAAGGGAGAGCAGAACGACAACATCAAAGCTAGGCATCTTAAAACTAAAATGTTGTAATAGCGGCCGAAGGGCCGAGAAAGCAGCCATGTTGAAATAAGGTTAGGCCCTAGCTACTGCTCATGTTGTACTTGCTCTTGTTGTTGTTGTTGTTCTTGTTGCTGTTCCTGTATTATGCCATCAATGCCGTTTTGTATATAGTTTGAGTGTGTGGGTTGTGCGGGTGCTGCTTCGACCAAATCTAGTTGGTTGTGTATGTGTGTGTTTGTGTGTGCGTTCCGATAAAGCTAAGCGTAATGAGCATGTGTCAGTGTGTGAGAGTTGGGAGGGTTGCCTAGCATAGTGTTGAAAAGGCGCAAATGTGTTGGAGTGAGTCGTCTGTATGTATCTCCGTATGTGTATTCGTGTGTGTGTTTACATACAAATGTATATGCTTATGTTTGGCTGTATGTAGGTGTTTAGAATACACAGGCACACATTGGTGCCACACATGATTACAGTTGTATTTGTATGCTGAATTTGTGGTTGGCCCCGCTCTGTCGACGCTGGCGTCTCTGCTGCTGTTATTACAATTTATAATGACATTCGTTGGGTGAGTATGTGCGCGAGTGTGAGTGTGAGTATAGGTTTGATATATGTATGTATGTGGGCGGCATATAATAGAGTGAGAAATGCGCTTGTGTAAAGGATATGAACGGTGTATCCGCGTTATGAATATATATATGTATATATATATATATATATATATATATTATATTTATATATTTGTATTTATATAAGTGTCATATAGTATATGCATGTACTTCTGCACATGTAGCGAAAATCAAATTCTATTCATGTATGTATGTACATATGTATGTGGCATATGTATTATAATGATAGAGCGAATGTTGAACACTAATTGAAATTGAAAAAATAAGATTTCCATATTGCTGGATATGTTTAATTAAGCTATCTGTATCTATCTATCAAATTCTCTTAAAAGAAATCATGGAGTTTGTTTCTATTTTATGTATTCTATATATATATTTTAAAATTATTAATTATTATTAAATAATAATAGTATAAGGTATTATTATTTAAGTAGAAATAGTGCAGTAATTAATCTATACATTTTTAAAGTTATTTTAATTGCCTAATCCCAATAAATAAAATTAAAATACAATATTGAAATAATAACTGTGGGCTCTTTGTTATTGACAGAGTATCGCCTCGTCTATATATCAGATGAATACCCTATAATTTCACAAACTCACCTCGCAAAATTTGATGAAATTTTCGACCACAATCGATTTATCCGTCAATGTCATTTGGCCCGTGAATCGAACGCCCAACTGCTTAAGGGTATCCTTCTTCTTCGACGGCAGCTTGTTCATATGCTGAAAGATGCCCTCTTCAACCTTGTGCGAGGGGTGGACATCAAAATTCTCCTTAATCACAAAGCTGCCCAATAGCTTGGGCGCACCACCAGCACCTCCAGCCGCCGAGCATCCACCAGCTCCGCCCAACAGGCCGCCGAATTCAGCTGCACTGCCGCAATGTTCCTCGGAGGAGGTATTCGAATTGGAAGCATTCAGATGGGAGCTGGGAAAGGCGAGCAGCTCCAACGAGGACGACTCATTCGAATTGGAGCCATTCGAGCCGTTCGAGGTGCTCGCCATGTGCTGCAGCTCAAAGATCGTTTGCTTCGAGTCGTGATCGAAGACAGCGTCCAGGGCGGAAGTGCTGGCGTCCAGACTGTTGGAAGAGCGCGAAACGGAAGACAGCAGCGCGGCGACTTTACGTGAGGCCGAACGTGATTTTTGGGATGTGTTCGCCGAGTCCAGGTCCAATAAACCCACACTGCAGCCACCAGCGGTACTGGCAGTGGCGCCACCTGGCGGTGGTGTTGCAATCCTGCCCGCTCCCATCAATTTACTGCTCTTCTCTGCCGGCGCTGCCAATGCTACGCTATCAACTGCGTCGCTGCTGACGCCGATGCCGACGGCGCTATTGCTGCCGCCAGTAGCGTTGCTGCTGCCGCTGCTGGGTGTAAAGTCCGTGGAGTGACGCAGATATTTGATAAACTCAAAGGAACCATCGAAATGTTGAGCGTTGGCAGCAGCGGCAGCGGCGGCGGCAGAGGCGAGCACGTGTCCGTTTGGCGTTGCCACCGCAGTCGGCCAGCGGTTGTTGGGCAACGGTGTGCTTAGCACTGCCGGCGTTTCTGCAGCTTCACGTTGCGCCGATTGCAACTGCAACGTCGCTGCCGCCTCGAAGCCGAGCTCTGCGCTGCCGACGCCGACGCCGACGCCATTTGTGCATGAATACTGTGATTGTGGTTGTTGTTGTTGTAGCTGCTGCTGCTGCTGTTGCTGTTGCTGTTGCTGTTGTTGTGTTGACTGAGCAAACACTTGAAATTCCTCGAAATTTGTGCATTTCAGCTCGCCATTGCTCAAGTACTTGGAAAACTCTGAAGGATCGTTCAAGGAGTTAAGAAAGAATGAGCTAAAATTGCTCGATATGCAGGACATTTTTAATATTATTTTTTTCTTTTTTTTCCAGTTGTTGCTAATACTGTATATATAGTAACGCTTATAAATATATATGTGTATATATGTATGTATTTATTTATTTATTATATTTATTATATTTTGTTTAAAGCTGCTCCTTTTGCTTAATTATAGTAGTAGTAGTTGCTGTTGTTGTTTTTGAAAATGATGGCACATTGAATGTTGTTGTTCACTTTTATTTATTTGCTGCTGCTTAATTTCTTTTTCTTTTCCGTTTGCTTTTGATTTGCGCAGCCTAGCTGTTAATAATTTACACACACACGCACACATACAGCTGCATATCTGCGCTGCCGCGGCCACTGCGCTGCTACTGCTGCTGCTGCTGCTTGCTGATGTTTCGAAATTTACTTTTAGTTTTCCATTTCCAGCGTTTTTCTTGCGTTCATATTTTATTACAATTTTCCCCCACACACACACTCACAAGAAAAACATTACTTGCACATGTGTGTGTGTGTGTATGTGTATATAAATTTTTCTTCTTATTATAGCAAAAGCAAAGTGTAATTTATTATTCTTATAGCTCGCTCCGCTGCTGCTGCTTCTGTCTCTGCCTCTCTCACAGCCTTTTGCTCCTTGAGACGGCGACGCGGCCTTTTCACCGTATGTGGTCGCTTGTTGTTGTTGTTGCGGCTGTAGCACTGTCTTGGCTAGCATGTGCACATGTGTGTGTGTGAATATCTGTGAGTGTGTGTGTGTGTACGTTCAATTGCCTTCCACTGCCATTGCCCCTGCTCCACACTCAAAACTATCGCCAGCTCTTTCGCTCACACACAAGCACATAGCATATGCACTGCTTCTGCCAACGGCGACTGCGGCGCGTGTGTTGCCCTGCAAATAGGCGGCGATTTCAAACTGGTCTCTGGGCCTGTCTTTTGACTATCTTATTATAATAATTCTTTTTTTTCTTTTTTTTTTTTTGTTTGCTTTATATTTTTGCACTATTTTTCATTTGATTATGTTTCCTTTTTCGTGATATATTCGTTTCAAAACATATACATATGTATGTACACACACAGGCACATTCACGTACAATCACAAACATAAGTTAGCGAGGTGCGGTCGCGACGTTTTGGTTTATATTTCGTTTTCCTCTTACTTTACTTTCAAAACAAATGCCGCCCATACGTTGTGCTGTGCCGTCGCCTAGCGGAAAACGGACAACTGAAAATCTTCTGTTGTATTTTCACCGCTGCCTTGTGGGAGCAATGCGACGTAACCGTACCGCATTCGAATGAGAACTGAGCGGAAAACTGAGCGCGCTAGTTAATCTGTGCATATTCTCTCTCACCATCTCACAGACATTTTCGCTCTCTGTCTCCCTGTCTTTCTCTCCCTCTCGCTCTTTCAGTGCGCTCAAATCATGAATGTGTGTGTTCGTGTGATTGAATATGTGTGTGTAGCGCGCGCTCCTTGTAGTTGTAATCAAAATCAGTTGTTCGTTGTAGTTGTTGCTATTTTGTTGTTGTGTTTGTTGTAGACGTGCCTCAGCGACTAGGAAACGTGTATTTCTTCCTGTGACAGGCTGCTTTTGCTCTTTTTAACCCTTCCATATAAACCTGATTTAATCTTTGATTATTATGCCTGCTTCTGTTGTTGTTGTTGGCGCTGCCTCTGCGGCTGCTGCTCTTGAGGATTATGGTTGCCTTTCCTTTGCTATTTTCGAAAATTCCACTAAATTATCCGTTGTGTTGACTACATACGCTTGTATGTGTGCAGGTAAAACAGTTCATTTGCCTAGAGTTGTCATACACTGAAGCATTTAGCGGGACCACCTGGAAAGCAGAAAAAATCATATATATTTTTTTGTATTAGTTTTTCTCTGTTTTAAGCATTTTTCATTTACTTCATTTTCGTTAAACGCCGCAGGTTACTTTCTACACATTAAAAATAAATGGTCAGCATGCGAGAGTAACGGAGCAGGTAGCAGGTAAAGAGACACCCAAGGCCAGAACAACAACAGCATAAAGCATGGCTGCAATTTGCGCATGCTGACAACCCTGGCAGAGTCACTAAATAGGATAAGCACCCACACACATCCCTCCTCGAGCCCCAACTCCCTCTCCCACTCTTCCACTGACTTAAGCCGCAGCGCGATTTTTAGCAAAAATTTATGGCCTTTTAAAATTTTGTGCAAAGAATTTTTATAGTTGTTTTATGCATATACATCCATATAAATATAAATATATATATATTTATTAATATGTGTATATTTATATGCATACATATATACAATATATTATAGATACATTTTATATACAGCTACATTTGCCTTTTGTTCAATAAATATAATTGCTATTGCAGACGGCTTTAATTATAAATAGAGCGCGGCAGGGAAGTCATCAATTAGGCAAGAAGAAAAAATAAAATAAACGTACACTTTGGCTTATTATAATTACCTTTTCGGATGCTGCTGGTCATGTCTCTGTTTTTTTTGGCACAAGTATTTAAATTTTTAACGTGCTTTCATTCGACTTTAAGGGGCACACAGACATTTTATTTCATTTTTCGATGTTACAACACACTTCGCATATGTATGTGGGTAATTTTTCAATTAATTTTAATTATAAACTTAATTAGGAAATCAATGAACGAATGCGAACGGAACAAACAAACACAATTGGGGAAAAGTCGCACCAACAAGTGCGAGCGAGCAAATGCATAACTAGAACGGTGCGACAACAAAAACAATGACAACAATACTCAAGTGCGCTGCGCATACAACAAAAACATCGGCGTTACGTGCCCCCAGTTAGTTTACTGTTTGAATAACATTTATTGTTGTTGTCACTGTGAAGCAAAGAACGGATGACAAAACAGAAATGTAGTTTAACATAATGCGCCGCCACAATAACAGAAACTGCTACGAGACACTAGGCATTTGATGTGAAGAATAGCAGTTACAATTCAAGGTTAATTGATAAGGAATTCTGGCGCGGTCGAATCTGTTCTTTTTATTTTTTATAGAATACTTACAAATTTTAACAAACTAAATGCATTTAAAGATTAACTTACGCTGAGCTTCGTATAGAGGTTTTGTTCCTTATTTAGACATTAGATTGTTTTTGAAATCACAAACAGCTGACATATTATCGATAGCTATCGATTGTTCTTATCATTTATACGCGCAAAACGTGCGCAAACTACAATAAGTAAAAAATCAACAAAATGAAGTTTATTATAAAAAGTATTAGTAAAAACTCAGGACGCCTCGGTCAACTTCGTATTAAAGAAAGCAAGGAGCTTCAGACGCCGCTACTATTGCAAACGACAAAAGGCGGCAGCATTCCCTACTTAAGTGCCGATGTTTTTGGCTTGGTCAGCCGGGAGCAACAAGTGCTGGAGCTGACACTGTGCACCATGGATCAAATGGCCGATTCGTTGGCACAGTGGAATCGCAGCCTAGGCGATTATGTAGGCTATCCGGAGTACAATACTCTGTTGCTATTACGTGATCCGTGCGAGGTAACCCCATCGGGTGGCAATGATCGGGACGTGGTGCCGCTTTTCACACGACGAGGCAAAGAATCTTTGACTGCGGAACGTTATTTAGAGCTAGTGGCAAGCTTTGCGCCGGATGTGTATCAGGGCTTGTGCGATGCAGACACCAATCCCGAGAGCACTAAGAAACGAGTGCAAAAATCAGTGGATCGAACTGAACGTTTCATGGAGCACTGCTACAAGCAGCATAGGGAACTGGAGAGATTGAAGGATTCGACGCTTCTAGCGCCCATTGTAGGCGGCTACAACACGTTTGCCCGTACGCAGTCTATTAAGCATGCACGCGAACAGCCAAAGGGAAGTTACGGTGGCTACATATTTGAGGGATTCCACACGAATGGTTTACCAGCAACTCGTCTGAGTCCATCACAATTGCTGCCCATTGTAGAGCATTGTGTGCAACAGATTGAGGAGGAGTTGCCACGCCTAATGCCAGGTGCTTTCACACCTGTGGTAATGCTGGAGCTAATACGCCTGGGCGTGGACATATTCGACACCTCCTACGCTTACTGTGCAGCCGTCAATTATAAGGCGCTCAGTTTTAGTTATAGTATTGCAGATAAGGAGGAGCATTCTGCATTTCTCGATGTGACGGATGAAGCGATAAAAGAGGAGTTTAAGCCGCTGCTGAAAGGCTGTAAGTGCTTGGCATGCCAGAAGCACACGCGCGCCTACGTCCATCACCTATACAAGACAAACGAGCTGCTGGGCCCCATTCTGTTAATGATGTAAGAATAACCTTTTATTTCTTTAGATTTCTTTTGTGACACATTTTTATTTGACCAAATAGCCATAATTTACATCATTACATGGGCTTTTTTGATGTGATACGAGAGAGCATAGCAGTGGATCAATTGCCGTCGCTGCTGGATTATGTGAGACGCCAAAATATGCCAAACGATGTCAACTATTGCATTGAACCCAATAACAAAATTGTGGGTAAGGCGGCCATGGGCAAAGGATTCATCACAGCAGATAATTAGCGGGCAGTCTTACATGATTAAAGGGTTTAAATAAAACTTGTGCTACTTATATACTTGCAATATGTTTATACCAAAATGGGCCATAGCGTGCTGTCGCTACCATTTATAATGCGTTTGATCTGCCTATAAGTCGATTCGAAAGCATCACCAGTCAAATCTTTGATCCTTTCGATCACTATTTCCTCTGTCACGCTCTGCAGCTTCTCCTCATCTGTGGATTGATTATTGATTCGGTATTATATTGAATACTATATATACTTACCGCCCAGTGGCAGAAAGCCGACTAACTCACAGAAGCCCACATTGAATACGCTAATATCCTTGTTTACGCAATACTTCGATCGCACGAAGAGGAATACACGCAAATCATTCGTTTGCCGATCGTGTGTCATAAATAGATTGTGTGGCAATTGATTGTTGCACAGCCATTCAGTTAATTTATGGATTTGCTCAACTTTCTCTCTCACATCATCCTCACTGTCCCTTGCGCCAATCACAAAACAAATTGCTTCTGTAGCCTCCTTGGCTTTTAGGCGATAAACATAGTCCCCGGCAAGCGGCTTTAGCTCCACATTGTCAATGTACAGTGTGCGTGGAATATGCAGCAAATGGTAATGTAGATGATTTACTGAAGCCAAAGCACCTGGACTATTATAGCCCAGGCGTATGCCTGGATCAGTGATATTTCGCATAAATGTAATACAAAAGTTGAGCGACGAACAGGTGATTCGTTGAACAAGTTCCTTTTTCACTTCTGGACAGATGAGCGTGTGATATTTTGTAATGGGACTCTTGTTGATAATCATCTGCACCTCGGCGTTGTCTCTCTCTTCATCAATAGTCATCATCACCTCCATGGCATCCACTTTGTTAAAATTAAATTGTTTGGCTCGAAATGTGGGATTTAGGCTCTCAATCGTTTGTGGCACGCGTCTTTTCAAACTGCGATCCACATTTAACTGTAAATGACCACAAAATGAACTAAAGAAAAATCCTGTTAAGATTGCTTTGAGACTCACCTCCGCATAGAAACCACATTTACCTGGCAGCTTGCGACCCGGCCTGGTTTCTTGGAGCTGATAGGCAAATAGGCCGGGTATATCATGCAACTGCATCCAGCGCACTTTAAGTGCATTTAAATAATGTTGCGCCTTGGAGTCCAGTGTTGTTTCATACTTCGCTTTGCTAACATGTCGTGTGCGTTTCTTTGGTTCCATCCCACCAACAATAACGGCGAATTGGAGCAGAGTTGCCACACTGTAAAACCGCCTGTTGCTTTTGATTACCTTGAATGCGGTCTCTTTAACATTTTCATATAAATCACGGGAAAAAATACGATTTTGGACGAAAATTTGTTTGACCGTATGAAATATCCCTGACATGTTAGTAACTAAAGAAGCCTAAAAAAAAATTTGTTTGATGGACCTATTTGTATTCATTTTGATGACTGCGACAGCTCTGGCGATGCCAGCTGTTTATTAATATATATATATTTTTTGTTTTAGTTTGCTTATTGGGTAAACAAATTGTTGATTGGAAATAATGGAAAGCACTCAACATGTGCGCGGCTCCTGTGAACGCTTTTGTCCCGACACAGAGGCTAAAATGTAAGCAGAAATTATGAGTTGTTGATTAATCTTGAATATAGTTTTTTCTTTAAAGGCGCATACAAAAGAAATTACTTCATTACTTTGAGTACAAAGATGGGCAAAAACACGTTCCCGGCGTTTTGGTCAAGGAGTTTACACGTTCCGCTGCTGATGCAAAAGTGCCCAAAGCCAAGGATATGCGCACAGAGCTTTGCTTAACGAAAACAGTTGAATATCTGCTCAAAGAGTAAGAAACTGTGTAATTTAAATAATGGTTAAATTAATAAATTTTTTTCAGTATATTTCTTGATAAACGTAAGCCCTACCATTTCGTCTATGACTTTATATTCGATCGTTTGCGAAGCGTACGGCGGGAGATAGTCATACAGCAGTACAATGCCCGACAGACCATTCGTCTTATTGAGCCGATGATCATGTTCATGGCCTACAGCCGCTATCGCCTGTGTGAGGAGCCAATCGATAAATTTGATCCAAAAATTTGCAATCAGCATTTGCAGGAGTGCCTAAATGTTGTGCTCTGCTCTTACGATGAACTGGATGAGGAGGTAACCGAAAAGAAGCCAACTCTACGTGAGGCAGAGCGCCGTTATTTCATTGAGGCATTATATCAAATTTTTAATTTGGGCACACCTGAAGCTCTAGTGCGCGGCCTAATGCTGCCCGTCCAAGTACGAGAGAATGAAATCTTTAAGCTTGCGTTTACCATTTGCCTGAATTATCATCAAGGAAATATTTATCGTGTACTGAAAGGCCTGCCAAAATTGCCGCATATCATTTGCGCGGTAGCTGCTGCAAAGCTGCAGATAATACGGCGGTAAACTAGCAATTATTAATTTATATATTTTGATTATTGATTTAATTTCTATTCTGCTGTAGACGCCTGTTGGAAATATTTACGCATGGCTATAATAACAAACAGCTTACGGTGCCGACTGCGTACTTATTGCATTTGACTTTGCTAGAACCTCAACTGCTAACTGAACAATGTCGGCATTATAATATAGCCCAAACTCCCGACCGGAAGGCTGTGAAATTTATAAAGACTGATTTTAAGAGCGGCGTTGAGACAATAAAAGTGCATCGAGAAACTTTTATTGACGAGAAATTGTCGCGTACTTATCTGCCCGAGCTATTGCTGTTGAAAAAACTGTGTATATAGATCTCTGTTTGTATAAGTAAATTATTAATTAAATATATGTAAATATAAATAGCCATTTAGTTTTCATTTAAGAGCCGGTCTGAAAAGCGGTTAGGGAGGAACCCCTGTTATAGGACTTATCGTTATCGACTACAAGTATTAATAATAAATAAGAGTATATATTATTAATACGCGGCACTACTGCCTGCGCCATCTAATTTGTAATTTTGTTATTGCGTTCACTTATAAAAAATTCAGAACATGAATTAATTATAGTTCACAGCCCCCGGCTGGACGCCAGTTGCATACACATATGTATACATAAATCGCGCGCAGGGTTGCGTTTTATTGTCATCGGTCCGCTGTCAAACACTAACACTAACAAAATTCGTACGCAAGAGAAAGTGCTTGAGCCATTTTGGAAAATACAATTCCGCCATATTTACCGGCAAAATTCAAAATATTTACATTGCTAATAAACATTTAGCGGCACACAAACCAGATTGTGCATTAAACGGGCCTTGTGACAACGCGAGCTGACCAAAAAGCAACGAATTTGGCAGACAACGTCTGTCACTGCCGCTGCTGCCGTCGACGCAGCGCCCCACGCACCGATGTCAATAGGACAGCAGCAGTAGAAAATACAAACAACGCAAACAACAACAGCGACAACTTGCTGTGAAATTGACCAGCGGGTATGTTTAATAATATTCTAAAATGATTTGCTCTCTAATTGGCAAATTTCAGTGGGCCCAGTCTACAGACGCATATACACACGAGCGCGCGCGCCTACATATACAACAACTTGTACACACAAACACACATACATACGCGCGCAGTCATACAAAAACACACACACATTGAGGCGTACGTGAACGAAACAAACACGCCAAAACGATGACAAGTCATCATCAAGGCGGCAATTTTCAAGCCAGAGCGCCGCCAATTGTTAAAAATCTATCACTGGCCGCAGCCGCAGTTCCGCTGCCTCTGCCTCTTCCTCTGTCGCTGCCGTTGTCCCTGCCAATGTCCATGTCTGCTTCCTCCTCTTCCTCCTCAGTGCACAATCACAATACAAACACAACATCACCGTTGTATTTCACACACGTTCTGCCACCAACTACTGCAATTGTGGAGAATCAGCATCCATACAGCGCCGAACTGGATGGCACGGACCACATGGGCAGTGCCGGAGACAACGAGAGTTTCCTGATCGAGGAGATCATTGATGATTACGATGAAGATGCCAATATTGTAGTAGATGCTGGTGAGTTCTTTGTATCCGGCGATGTTTACGAATACTGTTCGGTGGACCGCATAGATATGGGCATGGCCACAGCAGATGCCTTGCCGCCACCAATAATAATGCAGCAACAGGAGCAGGATACCGATGATGAAGATGGTCAACAAATGGATGGAGAGATGCGACTATCATCGGGTGACGAAGAGGATGAAACGCCAATCATGCAACGCGATACAAATGCCTTTGAAATAGCCTCAGAGATGTTAACAACAATTGAATCAACAGCAGCGACTATTAAAGAGGAGCAGCTCGAGAATGACTACTATATGAAATCCACAGACGATTCCAATAGCTGTCATGTGCAGGACTTTAAGCCATTTGGCAGACCGCAACGTCATGGCAATAACATAATCAGCAGCCATAACAATCACAACATCAATGGCCACGGCCACGGTCATGGCACTGCGAAGCGTTGGAAGCAGACGAAAGTGCCTATCCGAATCACACAGGATCAATTCAATGTAACGCTGTGGTCATCGCTCAACTCTGAGGATGAGGATGAAGAGGAATTGGATCTGGATGAGCAGCATGCAGTAGATCAGCAGGCACTAGCAGCACCACAAGTAATCAGCAGTACAACGAATCGAACTAACGAAATGCCAAAGCTAATCATTGACGAGCACATGACGATGCATCACGATGTGCTCAGCGACGGCATCGGCAATGAGTATGTCATATTGCCGGATCCATTTAGTGCGGCAGCTGTCACCGATGTCGAGGAGGTGGTAAATGCATTTATGGCCGACGGGGAAGATGTGAAGGAGCAGGAGGACGAGGAGGACAGCCAATCGCTAAGCGAACAATATCAACTGGATGAGGCCTATGGCAGCATTGAATTAATTGAGAATATGCCACAACCTGTTGAACTAATGGCTGCGCCCATAACAAAGCCTGCCTCAGCGGCAGCAACAACAGCGGCCGCACCTGCTGCCGTGGCAGTAGCAACAAAGGCAGTGCCCAAACTGGTGCTGCAGAATAGCAGCACAAATGTGCGGCTGAAAGCAAACAATAATAATGTGAACAATAAAGCGACGAAACGTCAGTTGACCACGCAACCTCCACCGCTGGTGCCAGCAAACAGTAGCAACAGCAGCGGCAGCAATAGTTGCTCGAATGCACAGCAACAGCAACTGCATCAACGTGCCACTGCTATGACAGCAGTGCCAGCAACGGATGATGATGAGGAGCCCAAGTTTCGGTGCACACATCGGGGCTGTAATAAAGAATTTCGGAATCACTCGGCCATGCGTAAGCACATGCATACGCATGGACCCCGGGGCCATGTGTGCAATGTCTGTGGCAAGAGTTTTGTGGAGAGTTCCAAGTTGAAGCGCCACCAACTGGTACACACTGGAGAGAAGCCGTTCGAGTGCACGTTCGAGGGTTGCGGCAAACGTTTTTCGCTGGATTTCAATTTGCGCACACATGTTCGGATTCACACTGGAGATCGGCCATATCATTGCCCCATCGATGGCTGCTCCAAGTGCTTTGCCCAGTCAACAAATCTGAAGTCACACATGTTGACGCACACGAAACCAAAACGCAAATGGCCTCGAGCGCCACAGGTGAGCAGCAAATCTCCATTGGTGGCGCGCTATGGACGTCTGGAATTTGGCGAGGATCCCACGCTGGTGTATGTGGAGTCCAACGAGGAGCTGGCGTCGGTGCTGCTGGATAGCACGTCGACACCCTCCTAACAAGCAATGCCGCTGGCTGTTGTCATCTGAATTTGGGATGCAGCGAGTAGCTTCTCTATATGTGTGTGGTCTGTACAGTTAGTTGTAAGGAGCGCTAGTTATCTAAGCGGGCATTGGCGCAGGACTTGCTTAGGGCAGAGTAGGAGAGCACATGGTGTCCCCCGTCTGTCCCAGGCTCAGCTGCTGTCAGCTACTCGGCCCACAAACAAACAAACAAAAAACTAGCTACTAAGTTTTAATGCTAATGAGAATTATAAGTTTTGATGAAGTTGATTGGAATGCCCGGCACGATGGTCAAAAAGTTTTAGAGTTTAGTTTTTTGTAAGCGTTTAAGTATAAAATATGTAAGCCCCCCTCCCCAAAAATCATCAACTCTCCCACCCAGTCTCACTCCTTTCCCTGGCATCTTGCATCCAGCATCCCGAATCCCGCTGTGAAATGCTTTTAGCATTTTGATTCTAATTGTAACTTTTATATGTGCGACCACTCGAATAACAAAAGGCAGCACACAATTTTTCTATAAAATCTTACAAATACAATTACTATTTAATACACACATAAACATTTAATAACAAATAGGCTATATATATAAATATATATATTTTTGTAATGAAATTGTAACATTTAGTGCATTGAAGTGCAAAAGTAAAGTACATAAAACAAAAATCAAACAAAACAAAAACAAAACTGAGATAACGTCTATTAATTGCCCCGGATTCGATAAAAATTTTATCGTAGATTGCGTATTGACTATTTAGTAAGAAATGGTATTATCAATGAAAACAAAGATTACAGCTTTTATTTGAACGTGCAATACTAGAGCTTAAATCTAAATTAGCCTAAAAACTGTGCAATTGGTACTTTAAAAGGCGATAAATATCCATACCGATCTTTATGCGATATAAAGTATTATCATTTTTACAGTTAGGCAGAATTTATGCGAGATAGGAGCAACGGTGTGCACCGAGATAATGAGTTTGAACTTTTTGCATAACATACATATATAATTGTATATATTATGTATACGCTCTAAAGCTAAATTTTATATCGAAGCAATCTAGTTAATAACATTTGTAGAAAGGGCATTCGCTATTAGAATATAACTTTTAACTCCATTATGTTACTTTAATGCCTGCAGTTTGTGGCACTGCAGGCAAAATATTTCCAATTGGCGTGTATTTAAATAGATTTCCAGTCAGTGATAGCAGCACAGAGTAATTAAAGTACCAAAACACGCAGAAGAGAATCATAAATATGGCGTCTGCGGAAAATGGAAGTTTTGGAAGAGGAAGAAAGTGTCAATAATTATTTGAATTGAGCCATGACGAATCGCTGCTGGCTGTTGGATTTAAACTTACGTATTGTTACACGCTCCCATTTTTCGACTACATAGAGCTCAGTCACCTGGTGTCAAACAGAAACGTGCAGATAGATAGATAACAATTAATATACATAAATATATATACATGAGTATACGCACATTTATATATGTGTGTGTGTATGTGCATGTAGCATCACATAAACTAAAGTTTAATATCACAATATATTACTCACCATTAGATAGCGAAACCACCAGTAATTTGCGAAATTGATAATGTTATTAAGCATTTTGTCAATATCAGTTAAAAGCACTTCAGAATCGCAGCAACAAAAGCGAACAAATGTAATTGACTGGTATGACCAATTAATTGTTTAATCTTAATGCTAAATGGCTTAGTGTTGACAACGTACAAAATGCTCCGGCAACTACATAAGTCAGTGTGACCCAGTTCGATATAAATCGTCATCGTTATCGTCATCGAGAACAGCTGTTTTTGATTTTTATAAATACTTCAATTTAAAATGACTAACTACATCGTTAAAGTGTTACAGCGCACTCAATTAAGTCACAGCCAAACGGATGTGAAACATTTCATTTATATACACAGCAAGTGGTTGGAAGATGTGACTGAACTGGAATTATTGCTCACAACGAGTAATAACAGTTATAGAGCGACTTTGAAGCATGATGAAATTAAGAGCGCTGCCGAAGAACTGGAACAGCCCTATGACGAGTTCTATGCGGAGTGTAAAAAGGCTCTTGTAACACAAATGGGATTGCCAGATTTTGACTACGAGCTGGATGAGCAGCAGTTATGTTTTAAGCTCT
The DNA here is from genome assembly GCA_030914345.1 of Drosophila koepferae. Classification (NCBI taxonomy): domain Eukaryota; kingdom Metazoa; phylum Arthropoda; class Insecta; order Diptera; family Drosophilidae; genus Drosophila; species Drosophila koepferae. The sequence continues at coordinate 14,473,517 of JAUESR010000202.1, forward strand.
TCAAGTGCACTGGCTTCGAAACGCTTTATATAGATGTGGCCCTGCGTAAGGTATCCAATTGCTATCAAATGCTGGACGCAGCCATTGAGAGTGCACAACGAAAAGCAACGCTTAGTGCAGTGACTGCTGAGCGGGTCGCTGCGAGTGGGGAGCCCAGTGAGCACTCCAAAGAACTGCTCACAGAATACGAACAGTATATTAAAGACTCTAAGATGGCCGAAAAGAAATTGCTCAAGAAATTCATATTGCTCATCAACAGTAAAAAGGAGCGCATTGAGGACCTGGAGCGAAAATTGGAGCAACGTGATAATGTGGTAGCTAATGCCGACACTGATGAAGAGGTAGATCATGATGAAAATGACGATACCTATGGCGCCGACACGCAAGTCATGTCGGAAAGGGAACTCATGCAGGAGCGACACTTAAAGCAAGCCCAGAACAAAAATTAGTTTAAACATTCCATAAACCAACAATATATATAACTATAAGTATTAACTGTCATATTGCCTTGACCTTTACGTACAATGTATCAGAATTTTATAATAAACTTTGATCAAATGTTTGTAAATTAATTTAAAACATTCCCCCTCAATGCAAACGCGTTCAAATATATTTCATGTGATTAGTTTTGTTTTTGTTTTCTTTAATAAATTAACTTTTTAAGGTATATGTGTATATGTATAAATAAACAACAAATAGACGTTTTTAACATAATATACAATACAATTACAATGTGTATGTGTGTTTTTAGCTTAGAATTAGAGCAAAATAAAATAGCATTTTGGAATAAGTTACAATTGTCGTTGCAGTTGTTCTTTTTTTTTTGGAATTTCTTGTTCAGACAATAACAAGAGATTTTTAAAAATACGAAAGCCAATTGGAAAAAAATTAAAACATTTTACATAAATTGTTATATGTATGCGCTATTTATATATATATATATTTATGTATATATATATATATATATATATGTTTATGTATATGTATAATTATGTTAGGCGTGTATAACATTTTGGAAAGTGTAAACAAATTGGAGCTGTTGCCGCGAACGTACTCAAAGAGCGAGCAGATCCTCGTCAGCGCCAGGTTTCTTTGGTGTCTTCCGTGAGCTGTTGTCAGTTGCAGATCCTGTCGTGGAATTCGATGCATTGATCGTTGGAAGATTTTCAGCGGCAGCGGCACGTTCCTCAAGGAACTTGTCAAACTCTGAACTTGTCAACTCCTCAATGCCATCAATGTCTTTCTATGGGAAATAAGCAAGCATTAGTCTATGTGTATTGTACTTGAAAAAATTTAACAAAAAGCAAACGCAATTCGTTTCTTAATCGAACAACTTAAAAGCTAGTATGTGCCATTGAGTGCATAAAATAAAAACAAGCTTGTGTGTTGAACTTGTTTGAAATTGCTGCTTTGCTACTTACTGAGCTGCCCAGCCACGCCTCCATTTCGTCGATCTCGTTCTCTTTCGTCGACTATGTAGGCGCCATCGAAAACAAAAACAAACAAAATATAAATTTGCATTCAAAAACATCAAAATAAACAAATCAACAATAATGCAAATTGAAATATTAAATAAATTAAGGATTAGACAAACAAAGATTAGAGCGACATATTAATTTACATCGATTCTAAGGCGTTCACATTACTCACTTTACTTACCACCGGCGGATCGCCGGCTGAGCGTTGTGTTTGTTGCTGTTGTTGTAGTGGAATTGCCGCTGCTGCTACCGCGCCTCCTACTGTCGGTTGCTTGTAAGGCGAGGATACGCTGCCAGCAGCTGCATCTACAATGGGTATATCGCGCAGAAGGTCGCTTTTGCTAGGGTAACAAAAGAATAAATGATGAAGTTAGTAATTTTATATACAAACTTATATAGATATTTATTTTGCTCACTGATTGCAATCTGTGCGCGACTGCGCCAGCATATCAAACTCATCCGCAGCGCCTGTGGCTGCAACTGCTGGCACAGCTGCTGCTCCGCCACCGGCGCCCAGTTGCAACTGGCCAAAGTTTTGCGGTAAATTGTCCTCACTACTCTCAATCAAGTCGATTAGCAGCTGATCACTTTGTGGCGTATTGCTGACAGCTCCTGCCGTTGGTGGTGCAACAGCTGCTGCTGCTGCTGCTCCGGTTGTTGCTGCTGCCACGCCTGCAAGAGGTACACCCATCGCTGCGCCTAGCACAGCGGATGGTGAGGTGACAGCTGCCGCTCCCGTAGTACTCTGCGCTCGACTTTTCTCGTAGCGCTGGTGACGTAAAAATAAATTGTTCAGCTCATCGTTGATGCGCAGAAATTCAGCCGTCAACTCATCGTCCTGCACACGTCCAATAAGATCGACAATTCGTGACTGCATCTCTTTGCAGGTGGCGGTCAGCTCATTAAGCAGGGCATAGTCATCGGGCAGCTCCTGACCCGGCTTCAGTACGCTAAGCATTTCAGCCAATATGCTCATATTGTTGCTTACAATTTCCAGTTCGGAGCGCAGTTTTGCGGCCTGTTCGGGCGTTAAATGCAGTGGTCCAGTGGCTGGAGCAGCTGCAGCAGCCGCGGCAACATGCTGAGGCGATATGGTATGCTGAGCGCCCATTAACTGTGGATGCGGCAAGGGATGCACTTCTGGAACGCTCTGCAAATAAGCTAATACTTTAGAAGTGCTGTTAAGATTACTTATTAGTCAATATGCTCACTCGTTGTGGCGTGTATATGGGCGCCATGGCATCCAGATCGGTGGGGGGAAATTCGATGCCCTTGTTCTTCAGTTCCATGTACATTTGGGTAACGCCATTAAGATCCGGCTGGTTCTTGAATGCATCTGCCCAGATCTGTATTAGACTGAGCACCTTCTCCTGCATTATGGCAGGCGGATCATTTTTGGGTCCGATCAGTTTCACCAGCTCATTAATGAAGTCCTTTTGGGCCACCAGCACATGGAAGGCCTTGCCACAGTTCTTCACACACGTCTCCAGCACGGTGAGCGTATACATGATCACCTGATTATTTTTTCCAGCATTCTGTGAGAGGCGTTTACGTATAGCACGCATTGCGTCACGTGCCGTATCGGAGGATTCGTTGATCATGTCGCAAATTTCCATGTTCGCTGCCCAATTCTCAGACGCTAAGCTCGCATCGGTGGCAGCCTCTTTAAATGCATATAATATTTATATATTATTTCAATTTTAGCTATGTTACCATTAAAACAATTTGTTTAAATATTTAATATATCTTTTTTGTTTTGTTTATATTCATGTCGACTCATCGCATTTTGTTTACGCAATGAAAATCAACAGTAAAACAAATGCGGCAGCAATAAATTTTGCAAGCAATAAGATCTTATTATTGCTATAAAAAATATAACAATAGTATATGTAATAGTACTGCCGTATATACAAATATGAATAAGTAATGAAAATTTGATAAGTTAGTCTTCATTAAAATGCATATCACGTTAACGTAACGAGATTTTTGCTCCGTGTAACCCGATCAAAATATTTACGAGAGCATGAGCAAAAGAGAATGAAAGAGGGAGAGGTAGACAGTGTGGGTGCTTTCGAATATTTTTGTTGAGTGCAACGCACTCCCCATCTAAATAAAACGCAATAAGCAACAACAAACAAAACTCACAACAAAACAAAACAAAAAATAGCAAAAGCAAAGTGGAGCGAAAGAAGAGGTGAAGCAACAAATTAGTGAATTAGTGAACCAGTGAAAATTAGCGCTAATGCTCACAGATGCAAGCCCACACACACACATTCAGGTTATATACCAGTAAGTGACTACGAAAATGAACAGAAAGTAGAAATGAATAAATTAACACATTTATGTAACGAGCAACCAAAGGCAGAGGCCGTAAGTCTCTATGACTAATTGCGTGCAGCGCACTTAGAGCTGGTCAAGGAGTTGGGCGCAAAGGTGCGTGTGCCGAATTTGTATTAAATGTATTTTATTTTTCTTGTTTGTTTCAGTTGCTTTTTAATCGACGACTAACAAATAATCCATGAACATAAAAATAGTTCCTTGTTTACCTAAATATTTGTTCGTATGAGTCATTTGGGAATATGTCGTCTTTCATCATTACCTGACACATATACATATACCCATACAAACATTAAATATGTGTAGGGTGTGTAGCTGCAATCTTATCAGACAATTAGTCAATGGGGGAGAGGGGGGTTTATCGCCGTACTAGCATGATAACGAGTTTATTTTTCGCCATAGTAATCAGATGGCAACAACAAATCTAGCTTTGCGGCAAGCGGCTTGTGCGCGTATGTGTGAATGACAATAAGAAATGACAAAACGTCCAAAAGAAAGTTGGGAAAATTCAATTTTCCATGGACAGATTTTCATTGCGCTGCCGCCTTGAATGCGATCCATTGCAACTATAAATGCAAATGCGCAAATAAACGAAATCACATCCACACACAACATTTTACATGCTTGAAAAGTGATACAATTTAATAAATATATATTACACCCACTCACACTCACACACTCAATCATACACACACACATTACACGACCGCTATTTTGTCATTTACTCACCGATCCGCTGTCCGATAGGTGTTGAGAAAACATTGCCCAGAGCGCCAACATTGAAGAATGAAGCCATTGTGGTGCACTGACTTTTGTGTTACACGTATTTAATTTAACTTATTTTGTTTTCACTAGTAAAGAGCGCAAATGTTTATGCGTTTACATCTGCTGCACTTGTCATGCAGAGTGACCACGATCAATAAAACCGAAAATACCAAAGAGTTTGGATACTTAACTGCCAACTTGATTTGAGTGGCAAATTGCTCGCAGCTATCTTCATGTAAGCGATAGTTTGCCTGCCGCTAACTTCACGTGGAGCTGACAACTAATTATGACAAGTGGACAGTACCGTTAAGCGAACAGAGATGCGAAAGAGAAACGACAGTCGGAAGAAACACGAGGGAAGGAATTGTCATTATTTTTCTAAAATCAACTTTTCGCTCGCAAGATATGCAAATGCCACTGATAATAACGTAATGTGCAGTTTACAAATAAATTACGACGGCCGTTTTCGTGTTTCCTAGCTGGCTTTCAACAGAAAAACGGATAGGAATAGCATAAAGCAAAAAAAAAAAAAGCGTGTGTAATTGTGTTAGTGTGCGTGCGTCGGTTTGGTTGGTTGGTGTGTTGGCCGAAAGCAGTGAAACGAAAACTGAAGAAAAAGAAAATATAAGAAAGAGAACAAAAAGACGTACCCATCAGTCGCGCGGGCAACGAACGTTCAGCGTTATTGAAGGACGACGAGCGGTCGCTGAACGGACGCTGGCAGTAGCACTACCATTCTTATCGATAGCCATAAGAAAAACGTGTGCAGTTATCAACCGGGTGGAGAATCTTGAGGATTGCGCAAATGTACAACAGCTAGCTGTGAAGCGTAAGCGCGCGTGTGTGTGTTGGTGCGTGTCTGGGTCCGAGTCCGCGCAACACGCCCGCCACCTACGCCACATAACCAACAACCAACAACAACAACAAAATCGAATCGAATGCTTTCATTTCCGTTTTGCCGCTCCCCCCATTGTCCCGCTGTAAGCGAATTAATTTAACGCGCTATCGCCCACTCCTGCTCCCGCCAGTACAACACCGCCCAAACTCAACTCGACGTCCACTATCAGTATCAGTGTTTCGAGGGAGCGCAGCGTAAAATCCTTCAAAATTCCACCACAAACGCCTACCAGTGCGAGCGCCATGCCCGTCTCGTTGGCTGTGTGCGAAACAGCAAATGTCGTAAACGCCGCGCTGCGGGAATCGCTTGGTGGCGTTGGTTGCGTTGCAGCGTCGGCATCTGGAAGTCGATCCGGCGCTGGTTCAAGTTCCGCCGCTGCGGCTGCGGCAGCATCTGCTGATGAGGCTAAAATTGGCGATGCTTCGGCCGCGGATAATCTGCAGAGCCAAATTGTGGCAAACGCCAAACGCGTTTTGCTGGCCAAAATCGAATTCGAGGAGGTGGAGAACTACCATGAATCAGTGCTGGCCAAACTCAAATCAAAATATATTGTCATAAAGCCGGATAACAATGGAGTTGCCAACAGTAGCTACAAAACTAACGGTACTAGTACTGGAAAGGTGCTCAGCTCCAACGGGCATGGTAAGTGTTTTTGTCGCGTTTTTGTCGCATATGCGTGTGCACAAAATTACATAAAGTTGCATATACATACATGTACATATGTAAGTATGTAGATTTCTGTGTGTGTGCTTCATGTTTATTTTGCCATATTCGGTTCCAAATCACGTGTGAACGGTTCAACATAATTGTCTGTTTGCAACATTTATGAGCGCCGAAGTCGACATCGCGGTCGCTGTCGCCGTCGGCGTCAACGTCTCAATAGCACCTTCAGTATGTATGTTTGTGTGTGAGGAAACTGGGCTGGTGTACGTGGTGGTCGTATATAAACAGAATGCAAAGAATAGACATAGCGAGCAAAACAAGTACACGATCGCAAAGAGTAAGTTAGACAGGCAGCGACGTCAGCAGCGACAGCGGCAGCGAGTCCACTACAAATTTATACTACTGTCTACTTCTGAATCACATAGCAGAAGCAGAAAAAAACGTGCCGCCGTCGCGGCAAACACTTTTACACGCGTTTGTTCATTCGCGTCTGCTCACACACACATAAATACGCTCGTGCGCTATCTCTCGCACTCATTGTATTTGGTAACTGCAATGGGAAGTTTTTTTGTTCATTTATTTACTCGATTCTCAGCAAATGCTTCGTCGGATTTCGCTGAATGTTTTGAATGAACGCATATGCATACATTCTTACATATGTACATATGTACATGTGCATACATTTGCGAGTATTTATCAGTGTGTGTGAGTCATGCACACAATCACATTCGCTTTGCGAATCATTTGCGCAAAGCAGGAAGTAAAACAAAGGCGCAAGACAATGCAGAGAAATGGTCAAAAACTTCTCTGCTATGGCCATGTTGCTTTGTCAGCAGAGTATCAGCAGTAGTAGCAGGAGCACAAGACGCCTACAACAACAGACATTGTATACCGCGCCAAAGTTGTGCCATTTGCACAACGAGCTGTCCGAATTTCAGTTGGCAACACTCAACGTAACCGTAGAACTGTCAATTTGCATGCGCCAAAGCGAGACGACAATATATGTCGACGTTCTGTATAGTGGTCACTCTTCTTTTTCTCATTTCTTTTTGTAAAGCTAACGAGTACATCAAGTAAACGCTCGCTGTTATCAACACAACACAAACACAAATGCACAGGTGACCACTTATATATGTGCATAGCTCTCTATATACATACTTATATATATATATATGTATTTGCTTGCGTGTGCGTGTATGTGGCGCTCGCTGCCTCTGGCAGTATTTGTCTGTCATATTCGTTTTAATTTTAGTATTGAAGCTAATTTTTTGTGTGCCACAACTGAGATACGTCCAATGTATTATAATGACTGTGTTAATTGCGGATAGCAGCTACGCACTGTGGCTGCTCTATAAATTGATTTTGCTACCCTGCCTGGTGCTGGTGGTGCGACTCTTTCGACATGTGCTAATGCCCAGGTACAAATTTGCTGTTTCATTCACAGACAATGCTAATGGTGTGAACGGCAACAGTGCAGCCGCCAATGTGAATGGCAATCGTAAACAGACAGTGGAGCAGTCTAATCAAAATTCCACTTCGAATCCTAATGAGTTGCCTAAGCCCAAGCGTGTGCTGTATCCACGTGAGAACATCCGCATTGGATGGAAGCAGTCGGAAAGGAAGTGGCAAGTGGGCGCTGGAATGTTGAATGTAGGCAATACGTGTTACCTAAATTCAACGCTGCAGGCTCTCTTCCATATACCAGCGCTGGCCAACTGGCTCGTCTCGGAGACGGCGCACGTCGAAAACTGCAACCTTAGCGAGTCTTGTGGCGGAGGCTGCATCATCTGTGCAATGGCCAAGACACTGCAGGCAACACAATCCAATCAATCGGCTGTTCGCCCATTTCTCATCTACACTAAGCTAAGGCAAATATGCAAGCACATGGTCGTTGGTCGGCAGGAGGATGCCCACGAGTTCTTGCGTTTTCTGGTTGAGGCCATGGAGAAGGCGTATTTGATGCGCTTTCGCAACTATAAAGAACTTGATCAGCTAGTGAAAGAGACGACGCCGCTGGGTCAAATCTTTGGTGGTTATTTACGTAGCGAGGTGCGATGCCTTAGCTGCAATCATGTCTCGATTACGTTTCAACATTTTCAAGATTTGTTGCTGGACATACGCAAGGCGGATACCCTAGACGAGGCCTTCGATGGCTACTTTTCACGTGAGCGCCTTGAGGACATGGGCTACAAGTGCGAGGGCTGCAAGAAAAAGGTGAGTGCACAATCCTAAAGATTGCCCCTATGAGTATTTTTAAATGTATGCCATATTTTCTTCTTTTACAGGTCTCTGCTACTAAACAGTTTAGCTTGGAGCGTGCTCCAATTACACTCTGCATACAATTGAAGCGTTTCTCGATGATGGGCAACAAGCTGACCAAGCAGATTAGCTTTAAGCCACGCATAGACCTCAGCCGATTCGCAGCACGCAGCCCGGCAGCTGCAACGCAGCCCTTGAGCTATCGCCTGGTCTCTATGGTCACTCATTTGGGCGTCTCTCAGCATTGTGGTCATTACACGGCTATTGGTCTTACGGAGTCGGGCAGCTATTACAATTTTGATGACAGCTATGTCAGGCCAATTGCAATGCAAAGTGTCTGCAATACGAATGCGTATATCATGTTCTACGAGCTGGATGTGGCCAGCAGTTGCATTAACAGCAGCAGCAGCTGCAGTCCTACTGTGCCCAAGTTGAACGGACTGCGTCTCACCAATGGACAACATAGTCCGGCGGCATCAACTGTAGCTGTGGCAGCAACGGCCACCTCAACTTCCGCCTCGGCTGTGTCTCCGCGCTTCATTGGACCACAGTTGCCTAATGGCTATGTCAACAACAACGGGCACATACTTGGTGCTGCAAAGACATCAATTCAGTTCAAGTCATCGCCACAGAAGCAGCCACAGCAGCTACAGCAGCATCAGCAGCAGCATAATGGCCTCCTAATGGGGGTCAATAAAATTCAGGAGTCTGCGCAATCGAAGCATTCACTGGCTGGAGCATTGCATAAGGGAGAAATTACTGCAAATGCAAATCCAAATGCAAATTCTAACAAAAGTTCCTGCAACAACAATTTAACAACCAATAGCCAACACCAGCAACAACATATTCTGCCAATATCATCCGATGAGGATGATGATGAGGAGGAGGACAGTGACGATGATGTTAATGTGAAAGCCAACACAGCGCCTCAGCTGCCTAGCATGCCCAAAATGTTTGAGGATAGCGATAATGTTGCACAACCTGCCAAGTTGAAGACACCAAAGACGCCACTCAAGAGCCTGGTGCCGTATGAGTCAGCCTCTGAGGAGGAGCAGGAACAGCAACAGCAACAGCAGCTGCTAGTGCCACAACAGCAGGCAGCTAATCCGCGTAAGCGACGCAGTGGCGCCGATTCAAGTGAATCAGAGGATGAGCCACCATCCACGATGCGCAATGGACACGCCAAGGCCAATGGCAATGAGTCCAGCACCAGCTGCAAATCCAACAGGTCCGCCTCAAATGCCTCGTCGGCCAACGTTAACAGCAACAAACAAAAGACTGATGCCATAGACGAGATATTCAAAAGTCTAAACAACTACAAAAATAAACACAAAGTCACAGCAGCAGATGATGAAGATGTGCAGCAGCAGCATCAAGTCACAAAGAAGCCAAGCAACTCCACTTCCAACTCCAGCTTGATTAGCAACAATGGCTGGCAGTCACAAAATGGCAAGGCGCCGCCTTCGCCAAAGACGCCGCCCTCACCAGCGGTGATTAAATCAAAGACTGGAATTTGGCAGATAACGCGAACTGATGATTATAACGATGATGATGATGATGCTGCTGTTGAAGATGAGGATGACGATGGTGACGGTGATGCTGATCAGGAAGATGACGATGATGAAGTCGTTGTTGTGGAAGCGCCAACATCAAGTGCCACGCCGAAAAATCTCAATAATCCATTTGCCGCCAACAAAACATCAACAGCAGATGTCACGCCTGGAGCCAAGCGCCAGAAGTTGTTAAATGGTAGTGCCAAGTCGGCGCAGACGCCGCGCGTCGGTAATGGTTATCAAAGTGAGGCTACGGCCAATGGCAGCGCCGTCAACGAGTTGTTAAAGCAGAGCCATCGTGGCTATGGCAGCTCGGTGCTCAGCTGGAACGGTAAACCATCGGAGCTGGACAAGGAGGTAAGTGCCAGAGCACCTGCTTCTTAAATGCATTGCACCTGGTAGCTTGTAGTTAGGCTTTAGTTGATTAAATATACGACGTTTTTGCTACAATAATCGCCTAGAGATAATAGTTGTAGATATTGATAGCTGTAGTGTGGTGCAGTGAAAACAACGCATTTTCTCATTGTTCTTTGTTTTCCCACTTGTATTAAGATATGGTGAATGTTTTTTATTTGTTTTTGTTTGTATTTGTAAATAGTCATTGCTTGATGTTCTTTTTTTTTCTAAAATTGTTTTGTAATTTTTGCATTTGTTTCAACCATTTTACCCCACATTCATATAGAGTTTTGATTTGGTTTGTGCGAAACGGATAGCTGGTGAAGGCGATGCGGATGAGCTTGTCGGCGTCAGCAGTAACAGTAATATTGATAATAACATGAATATTGACAGTAACAGCAACTGTAAAAGTAACAGCAACGACAACAGCACGACGGCTCCAACCGATAATTTGTTTTAGCTGCTGTTGCAAGAAGTACTTGCATATCTCAATTTTCCCCAAACTGTGATTGTGTTGAAGTCTCCATGCTGCGTGTGGATACTTCAATGCGCCTAATACTCCCCACCCAAAAATCTGTTTCGAGAACGCCGTTGAAATCCTAGTGTCCAATAGGTAAAGCTGCTGTCGTAGTTATCCACCACCCTTTTATCCTCTGTCTTATCAATGAAGCTTATGATTTGATTTATGTTGTCATCATAAATTCAACCCTACTTGTTCCCGTTTTGCCAAATTAACTGTTAGATAAATGTAACTGATAATTTATTTATTAAATTATCGATAGAATTAAGAACATTCAGTGCCATAATCATTTCGAATGTCAATAGTCAATTTATAATATAGAAAAAAAAAAATTGATTTATCTAATCAATAGTTTTGATTGTTCATTCTCTTTCTCTTACATATATAAATCGCATGCAAGTTGTGCTCGTGTACTCATCTGCATAAGCTTCATTACCAATGACCCACTCCTGTAACTAAGCAGATTTATATTTTACTAAACTGAATGATTTTTCCTCTTTAGCTACTGGCTGAGGCGCGTGAGCAGCGTAAGCGTGATGCAGAAGATGATGAGGAGAACGAAATGGATCGTGGACGCCAACGCAAGGTCAAATCGGCCTCTGTCAAATGTAATAACGGTATACCCGGTTACAATCCATTCCAGGAGTTCGAGAGTCAGAAACGCTGGAACGGCAACAAGTCTGGCTCTTTTCCCCGCTTCTATCAGAATTATCGACAAAATTTTCAGCAGCGCAACAAATTCAAATATAATCGATTTGGCGGCGGTGGCGCCAAATTTCAACAGCAGCGTGCCTTGCAGCGCCATCTGGCGACTGGCGGCGGCTTCACGCGCCGCCAACACCAATCGACAGACCATCAGCAACAGCAGCAGCAGCAGCAGTCGTAACTGGACGTTGATGAATACGTTGCATTTGTTGTAGTTGTTGCCGCTGTGGCAAATGGGTTCGCTTGGATTTTAAACGAGTTTTGTAAACATTTTTTAACTGCTGATGCATATATTAGGACTAGGACATGTAAGCTATAAGCTAGAGCAACCTCTAACAAGTTTAATTTGTAAACGTGTTTGGCATTTTATTTATTGTGTTTATTTTTCAATGAGAATTTTTGAATATACATGATTTAAACATAATGTCACTGGGGCTGCAAACATTTTCAAAAAGTGTTGCAACCCCAACAAAACAAAAAAAAAAAACTATAAATAAAAAACAAAAAAATCATGAAAAAAAATAAATAATTAAGCCTAAAACCAAAATAAAACTGTTTAAAGGAGAAAAGAAATTAAGATACACGTAACAAACGTTAATGCAAAAAACCATATAAGAAAAAAACAAAACTAAATTAACGGAAACAATATATTTAAGAAACTAACAAGAAACAAATTCTGTACATATTATATATTAAACATGAGAGTAGATTTAACATCGGTCTAAGATAGATGGCGTACGGAACGGATATTTGATTTGAGCGCCACTTTTATTTATAGCATTAGCGGCAAAAACCCATTGCTAGTGTTAAAATATAACCCAAATTATAAAAATAAAAACATGTTGGATTTATATGATACAAATATAACGGAGACAAACACATTTACGTATAAATAAGGCATATGAACAAAAAAACGGCCGGCGCCGGCGAATTAGCAAAATTATATTATACAGTTTATTTCGATCAATTTAGTGTAATAGTAAATAAACCGTAAAAGATACAAGAATAACTAAACATTACTTTATAAAGATTATGTACTATGTAAATTACATTGCTTAACCTTTTGGCTAACGCTAATCGCCACCGCCTCCGCTTCGTTTGCGTCGTAGCTCTTTCTTGTTCATCAGGCGACCTTTGCGGTAGCGCGTCTGTCCGCCAGCTGTCGACTTGCCATGCTTCAGCTTCTTTCTCTGATGCTTGGGAACGCTTCGTATGGTGTTGTTGCGGTCACGTTTTGTTTTCTGTAGATTGGCCTTCTTGTCAATGCGCTCTTTCTGCTTGAAGAGCTTGCTCTTTTTGATTTTCTTCAGCGTTTTCGTTTTCATCAATCTGTCTAGGTCCTTTTTACTTCTGATATCGGCATCGAGATCTTTGCCACCTGCTTCTACCTCAGCTTCGGTTACCGCCTGACGTTTCCTTTTAGCATTCACATCGAAATCCATGCCGGGAATGACATTGGTCTGCTGCTGTTCGTCGTCTTCGCTGTCCTGTGGTGCTTGCTCTTCTTCGCTTTCCTCAGCTATATTAGCACCAAGCATATTACGTTGAGCAGCCAAATCATTCGTGGTCAGCTCCACGATTTTAACCTGGACTTCTTCATCTTCATACGCTTCACTTTGCTTTGAGTCGTCAATCTTATCTTCTTCAGTTAGCTCCCGCAAGGGTTCAAACGATTTTTTGAGATGTTTGAAGCTGTCTTTCACCTCTTTCCGTATACGCTTGTGCTCCTCTTTGAGATTGCGATCCAACTCCGCCTTTGCCCGACTACGGCGTTCATTTTTTCGCTTTCGGAAGCCAGTTAAAAATTCTCTGTTTTGTATACGCCAAGTTAAGAATGTTGCTGTGACATAAATATTATATTATCTGCTACTCACTTGCGTTTTTGTGGGTCGAATACAATTTCTACTTTCTTCTTCTTTGTACGAGCCATTTCAATTCGATTTTAAAATTTTCCAAAAACCTCGTTGTTTACGTTTAGAGAAGCCACATGTTGGTTAACAAACGCAATTTTAGACTCCTGTTTGCGTTGCTTTTTGCGTCTGTTAACGCACATGCGAGTCGATCGCTAACTGCACTAACCATACAACATGGTTAGTGCTAACTGCTTGACGGCTAAATATTCATTCTGTTAATGTGCTGTTATTCAATTTAAATGTCAGATTTAAAACATAATTCAATATTTATTGTCTATATTTAATATACGAACATATTTGTTCGTTTCAGTGTAATATTTATTGCAATTAAATTGATAATTTATATGATAGTTTTCTTTATAATTTTGCGGCTTTTACAAATCGCATTTCGTATATATATCACATGATTATATGTATTATCTTTTACAATTCGGATTACTTTATAAAAACAAAGTTTAGTTTTAACAAGTTCTTCTAAAGAAGCGTTAACATTATATAATCGTTGGGCCTAATAACTAGGGATATTCATGACACTACTAACTAAATTCTAAATATATATAACGATATATTTTTTTTTAAATATGTATGGGTTGCGTTTTTTGTAACTGATATACTGTATATATATGCTTGCTTTTGTAACTATAAATTCATTTCGTTGCAATCTAAAGGACCTACTCACTCCTCATCAACATCTAATGTAAATAGTTTTTTACCCCGAAACGAAGACGTTTCCAATACTTTCGACGTGGATGCACCAAATGAGCTGTTTTCATCTACAGATAATAAATTGCTCTTCGCTGGTTGAGTCTTACGTGAGGAAGAGCTATAGTATAAGAATATATAAGTAAGAATGTCGTTTAACATAACGGGCAAATATTTAATAAGACTGAGCTACTTACCTTCTTTGACGGTTGGCCGTTAGATGATTATGATTTATGGGTGTCGAATTCACCAGATTTTCTCGTCCACACGCCATTGGCGTGCCGTGCTGTGATAAATCCATATCCATGGCTAATAGAAAATCGGAGATATAACAATCTCGATTACCAATGGGCGTTGATCCCACCAGCTGAAATTCTACACGCGGCACTCCGGCCACAGATGTGGATGGCGATGAAGGCGCCGCGGCTGCTGTATTGCCATTATACATCGAAGTCTTTGAAGATGTAATTGGCTTGTACAGATGCAAGATTTCCAATAAGTAGAAAAAACAACGAAACGCCGCCGTCTTTAGATTGTACATTTTTAACCAAAATGCGCGGCGCGAGCGGCGAAAACATTTCGACTGAAAAACAGAATATAAGAAACTTATCCAGACATATAACATAATTTGAATAGAGACTTGACTTACCAACAGCTTAAATGTTACCAGGGATTTCTCCTGCTTCTGCATTCGTACAAGGCGAGGATGCGCTAAAAGCTGCTCTGTCGTTGATCGTTGTCGTGGATCCGGCGACATCATGGATTTAATTACCTGCTGCAGCTCCAATGAGATTTCTGCAAATATAAAGAACATATTTTTATTTCGATTTAAATAATGTTGGAAGTAAAGAACTTACTGCTGATGAACTCTTCGGGCAGCTTGCCCTGGCGCAGCTCATGCCACAACGGCCCATTGGATGGCAAGTCCATGTAGCATGACAGCTCGAGCATAGCGATACCCAGGCTAAATATATCTGCAGCTTTGGAGAAATGGCCCTGCAGTATTTCGGGCGCCATGTAACGTGAATCGCCCTCCGTTGCTTGATGGTTGTTCGCCTTGTCCACATCGATGACTAGCCCAAAGTCCGCCAGCTTGCATGTGTCGTCATCATCGATTAGTACGTTCTCCAGCTTAATATCTAAATGTATGAGATTACGGTCATGCAGCGACTTCAAGCCACGAAGCAAGTCGAGTAATATATGCCAGATGCGTTCCTCTGGAATGTGTCGACAGCGATACAAATACTGTTCCAAACTCTCCCGACACAGCTCCATTTGCATGAAAAGCCGATCGTATTGCTCCCAAGCACGTATGAAACGAATACAATTTTCATGGCCAGAGAATTCCTCGTATCGCCGTACTTCCTCCAGTCGCTCAGCTCGATATTGTTCGCCGCGGAACAATTGTTTAGAGATTTTGACCGCATACAGCCGGCTGTCAGAACGATCTCGTACTTGGAATACCTCACCAAAGGAGCCTTCGCCCAGCTTTGCCAGACGTTCGAAACACTGCTCGAAATGGCTCATATTGCAGGACGTCGTAGACATGGACGTGGCAGCCGCATTCACATTTGGCGACGCTGGCAATGTACCGGCATCTGAGCATTCTGATCCCCCTCGAAAGGAAATCGCGTGCGCTATTTGAGAGTTGTTTGCACTACAGGATCCTGACGACTGGCTACGATTCAAATTGTTATTCTCAACTGCAATATAGCGCGTTTTCACTTTGGGCGGTCGAAATCGGTTGCTATCAAAATGCCCATTGAACTACAACAAACAAAGAAATTTTGAGTTGAAGATATTTTGGGGAGTGAAAAAACAGAATGCATCTTTGGCTGCATGTCGTAGTTGCAGCGACTCACTTGTTTGTGCCGGTGCTTATCATCATTTATAATCTCCGGCATCGGCAATCTTAGCTTGTCCATGTTGTTTCACTGTTTTATTATTGAATTGTTTTTCTTATGTTGAAGATCGGGAACTGAACTTACGAACTAGTTCGTTCTCACGAGGAGCTTCAACTTTGTTTATACGAGTCTAGTTATTTCATGAAGAAGTGCAATGTAAACAATTACAAATTGCGAATGGAATTTGGGAAAGTAAGCAAAGGAAAAAATAAATATTGCTTATATTTAAATAGTAAAAATTATTTATTTACCAAACAAACATCTACCCGGAAAATATATCTACTTCAGCGTTACCACATAATTTCGATTATTTTTTCGATATTTAGCGGCGGAGCGTCGACAGACCACATATGTGTTTCGATTTTGCCGATGATATATATTATCGTATCGCTTAGCCCATAAAAACAACGCGCAGTTATAGTCTTCAAAACAAATGCAGCAAAATGCTTGGCAAAAGCATTGATAGGTAAATATGCGAGACCTATAAAAAACAGGTAAAAGCAGCAAACAGCTACTTTCGAAGTATGGTGCAATCATTACTAAGTTATGCAATTTTCGATGCGGTTTCGTTTTGTGTATAAGTATGTAATTGTATTGCGCACATATGTATGCACATTTACATATAAGTATGACCGCATTCACGTACAATATAAATACCAATTGAATACAATCGAATTCCGTTTAGATATACAAAATTTGAATTTAAATTCTTGCGTTGTTAAGTGAGCATATAAAAGAAAATATTTTTTAAATATATAAATTTTGTATTACAGTACGGGCAAGCAGCCAACATTTCATGTGATTCGTGAAGTCTACGACAGTTCAAATGCACATGAACGCTTTGAAGCAGAGCTGGAAAAGGCGCTTGAGGCCAAAGTGGACTTTATAATCATCGAGCCGCCGCGATTAGGTGATGAGACGGGTAAGCTAAAGATGGATTTACCTAAGACTTTGTCGACTAACTTTTTTATATACTTAGGTCGCTGGATATGGGTGGGCAATTGCCTCCATAAGACTGCAGTGGCAACTGGCGTTGTTTCCCTGATATCTAGCTTGTTATGGTACGACCGTCCAGTGATTGCGGCTCCCATTTGTGCAATGTCGCTCTTCTGTGCCGGATTGTACACTGTATCCTGGAACTATGATCCTTGCTGTCAATATCAGGTGATGTGAATTTGATTTTAGTCAACCGAACGAATATTAATTGCATTTTCTGTTAGGTCGAGGAGAACAATGAAATCGCATTAAACAAGCTGCCGCTAACAGATGTATCCTCGCCTGTGATCCTGGGCTATGCGCCCAATACTCAATCCAAATATTTGCATCGTGGCATTACCTTCTTATCGGCAGCTTTGTGTGCCTGGCAGATATGGCGATCGTATAAGTAAACGATAAGCTTTCTGAATGGGATAAGTCAGCCACTGCCAATGCAGGCGGCAACGAAGCGGCGCGTAATCTTGAACTTGACCCCAAGTATTTGGTTTTATAAGTTAGTTAAACGCTGTGGCGTATGCATTTCTTTTAGAATTTCGATACTTTTCGTTTTCCTAGTTAAATTTTAAAGTGGTTCAGAGTCCGAAATATCAAATATGAATGTTGCTCTATAGTTGTGCATGTTTTTGGCAGCTATCAACTCGCGATTGCATTATAAATGAATGACATATATTTATGTTCTAGTATTTAATGCCCTAAAAAGTCTTAAGTTAAATGATTGTTCAAGTGAAGCACTGTACAAATAATTAAGCAAAATTACTTTGTGTATGTGTATAAATAATAATAGTGTTCGTTATTAGTATAGAAAACAAAAATTAAAAGCAGTGCAAGAAACTAAATAAAGTCAAAGCGAAACATGTTATTTAAATCGAATACAAATATGTCTGTACAAATTTGCATACACGCATATATTTATATTTACTGACAGCAATTGTCGCTAGCGTATGTAATCTAAATAATGCATACATAAATACAGGGTCTCTTTATGCCTACACTCGCACGCACACAAAAATATATACATACGTACATAGCGAGGACCAGAGTACATGAATACTTCTGTATGTATGTATGCATGTATGTATGCGTGCGTACGCTGTAGAACAGCTGAAATGAATCGTCATGCGGGCTGCGACTTCACTCTGTTGCTCAGTCAGCTTGCCGATGCCATCGAAGTTTCTTCTTTGTGCAATCCCGATTAAAAACGATCATCCAGCAAATTCCAGTGAGAACCGGAGTGAATAGGGGCTGCCATCGTGCTGGATTACTAGAAGTCCAATGGAAATCAATCAGAATGTGGGTAGGTGATGGTCACAAGTGAAGAGACAGACTCTTTAAAAAGCTGTCTCTGCTATTTGGTGGTTATTCCCGCACACGCAGTCTGAGTCAGCTTTGCAGTGCCACTATTAAATGCGCAGCTTAAGCAAACAAATAGTGTCACATTGCTTATCGTTTCGGGTTGTTGTTTTTATCGTAATTATTTGTTGTTTACTTCACATTTCGCATAATCATAATAGTGCATGCGACTGTTGGCGGTGGCCTACATCCCAGCTGTATATCCAAATACCAGCATGCTGAGATTTCTATGGAGTCCAACGAGCGAGCCCCACTCCTGCCCAGTGCCAGATCCTCCACATCCGAAACACCCTCCGCTGATGCTGCTGTTCGCTTGTCTCCAGCGATATACACAAAAGAATGCATCAATTGGCGCACCATTGGACTGCTCTTGATGTTCATCAGCGGCCTTGTGCTGGCCACCTATTTGCTCTGGCAACAAAGTAAGTGATGCGACAGACTTTAGTGTATTATATTGTACCTATTATTATGAACCGCAGTTTATTAAATTAATTTAAGTTTGTGGCTACAAATAAATGTAAAAATATTCAAAGCTCTGGGATTCGTTGCTTAGGAATCTGAATCACTTATGTAGCGTACTATTGAGGACTCCAGTTGGCATTGGAATTGTGATTTAGTTCTTCTTAGTCAGCAAAGTTGTGTTCATAAAAATAGCTACACATTGGTGATGGATTTAAGGTAAACGAGATTTGGTTTGATAAGACGAGTGGAAGGTAGTCGATTGAAATGCATTTCAAATGTAGTTAATTGAATATATGTATGTATCTCGCCCGCCTTTCGAGTTATAGCAACCAAATTCGGTTTATGCATAGATTCTCCCAGTTTTCCTCTTTTTTTTTGTATAGCTGCCTTAATTTCTGTAAAATAATAAAAAATAGTTGTAGTAAAACGAATGGCACGGCATACAGGGTATGTACTAATTATGTTGATGAACTAATATGTTTCACTTGTAATGTAAATAAGTTGGTTTATTTATTTTAATTCAATGCTGCCACAGTTTGAGGGTCATTGGTTGATATATTTTCAGACTCACAAATCAAATTAAATGGCTCAATTTAAAAGAGCTGTCATTACACAAAAATTGCATATGAAAGTCAATCAGATCATATTAAATACCATAAATAATGTACATTTACATATAAGTATATACATATTTTCAGATTAATTATATTATTATATACTTACAGCATCTGGTCTGCCATATCATGGCTACAAATTGAATCTGATCAGACATGATATATGGAGTGGCGCGTATTTGCATGATCTGGCCCAGCTAGAGGCCGACAAAGTTGTTAATGTTTTCATTACACACACGGCGAGCGAGGAGTGCAGCGAAAACTGTGCGAATCTGCTGCATGGCTTGCAGGTGAGTCACAGGTGCAAGTCATCTATTTATCGTTGGCAATCATTGAATAACTTTCGTTTGCAGCGCAAACATATCGGCGAGCTGCCATTTAATTTCCTCTTGGGCGGCGACTGTGAGACTTACGAGGCGCGTGGCTGGCAGTATGTGAGCAGCATTGTCGAGCTGCCGCAGTCCAGCTCCCTGGTGCTGGCCTTTGTTGGGGACTTTAGCCAGTGGCTGCCTAGCTTATGCCAGCTGCAGATGGCTCAGGCGCTGCTCTGGGAGTCGCAGAGGCGCCTCAAGCTGCAGCCCGGCTATCAGCTCTTTGCGCTGCGCAATGTGAGTCGCAGCTCGAGGGATGCGGATGCATTGCATCGGCAGCTGCAGCGCTGGCCGTTTTATGCCGGCCAACTGGAAGTGAAGTAAACGATGCTGGCCAATCGTTCCTCTCGTATTGTTCTTTTTCTTTTTTTTTTGTTTTGTTTATTGTACTCCACACAAAAAATAGTATACAAGAGAAGCGCAGGATTATTAAAGCGGGGTGCCACCGAAAAGCGAAAGCGAGTGCCCGCTCCCAGCCCAGCGGAACAGTTGCTGCCAGCCGGGAAGATGAGCCAACAGCAAAGCAAAGCGCTGCGTGTGCCAAATTAAAAATTAAGGATAATGCTTACAACTAAATCTTATCTATATATGTATATATATATATCGAATAACATAAGGGCCATTGGATCGGGTCTTCGGCTATGCCTAATCGAACTCCAGTTTCCGAAAACTGCCCTCGATGGACTCGATCTGTGAGACGAAAGTAGTGCCTGTGCTGGTCTTCTCGGAATTGTAGCTGCTGCGTCGGTGGATGCCGCGATCGGAGAGCAACGTGCTCTGATCGAGGGCCAGAACCAGATCCCGCTTGCTAGCCAGTTCCTGCTTCCACAACTCGATCATCTCACGCATGGGCATTGAGCCGCCCATCTCTTGGGGCAGGCACTCGGGATCGACGCTCTTCATCAGCTCTTTGTCACTGCCATAGATGTTGAGGCGATTTTTCATCTTGGAGCTGACGCGGTTCTTCACGAAGTCAATCAGCCACTTCAGCGTGGAGGGCACGTTGATCAGATGGATCTCCTTGTGACGCATGGGCAGCGATTGTTCGCCCCATTTGAAGACGCGCGCAAACTCTGTGGGATTCCAGTTGGTCACATGCGCCGTAGTCACTCCGGCAAAGTCGCCGACATGGCTCAGGCCAGTGATTTGCGTCTCCTGATCCTCCATCAGGCACTCGTAGGTGAGAAAATGCGCCTTTGCCTGATCGCAGCTTGTGTGAAACTTTGGATTCAAACCTTTGGCATTGATGATCACCACGCGCCGGCCGTGCTTGTCCCTCTTCGGCGCCGCGAATATGTAGCCCTGTTCGATCAGGTGAATCATGCGCGGCTCCAGAAAGTCCAGCTTGGTGGCCATATGTGGGAAGGTGCGTCGAATATTCAGATACTTAAGCAGCGTCTGCTCTGCCATGGGCACACTGAACTTTTTGGCGCGCAGAAAGCGCAACAGGAAGGTATCATCGCAGCGGACATTCTGCAGATCCTCGTTCTTTAGCACCCAGTTGCGCAGCTGCTCGAGACTCTGCTCGCGCGTGCACTTGTCCTCGCGCAGCTCTCGCTTGGCAATCTTCAGCAATGATTCGGATAGCAACGAAACGTCGCCCTCCTCCAATACCTTGGTCTCCTTCATGGCGACTCGGCGCTTACTTCTGCTGTACTTTGTGGCGTATACGCAATCTTTGTTTGCTATTGAATGAGAGAGAAAGAGTGAGAGAGAGAAAAAGAGAGAGCAGAATGGGTTAGAATAGGTTTTTAAATGCTGTGTAAATATATATTTTTTATACGTTTTATAAAATAGTTAAACTTAATGCATTGATTGTTTTTCTCTTAATTAACTTGAGCAAAGTCCTAAGACTTGATCAATTGTCTTATCACGATCTTAATACAACTGACCTAATTTCATTACTTCACTCGCTGATCTCCATCAGCTAATCAACACTAAACATTGTTTTATCTCAAGACAATCAAACACTATTCACAACTGCCAGAAATCGTTTCAAGGTCTTGTCCCAAGGCTCAATTGGCAAATATTTGCTAATTATGCCTAAAAATCAAATATACACATATATATATTTATATATATATATGTATAATGTATATGTATCCATCTGCAGAGAAATAGAAACAATCGCAAAGTGAGTTTGATTCACCGTCTGCTTAAAGTAGCTTTACATATGTAAATTATTTTCTTGCCGGACAATAAATTCAAATCATTTTATGGACGCACAATGGATGAGCAAAAAACTAAAAAAATCTGCGAATTGGTTCAAGTTCAAAAACTGTTGTTGACTGAAAGGGGGTCAAGCTAAAAATATATATATGTATATGCATATATACAAATTTATGTATGTATTTGTTTTTTAAATTTTTTATTTGGAACATTTTTCGCTCGAGTCGTCTCCGTCGTAAGAAAGAGTTCAACTGTTTTTTCTGCAGCTGCCGTTTCTTGGCTTCAGTCTTAAGCTTAACCTTTTTTTTTGCCATTACATAAGTTGTTTTCCTGCTTTGTACTTTTTGTATGTAAGCAAATTCACAGAGATTGTACATATGTATGTTTAAATGTTATATGTGCCTATGGAAAGCAAGACAGCAGTAGGCAGATTTACTTGCTTTTCTGCACTTCTCTGCTCACTTACAGTTTATGCAATTATATACATACATATGTGTGTGTGTGTGTGTGGAAGATTGCAGATATGCTTATTTATTTACCTAAACCTTAAGCACTTAATGCCCATGATAAAATATAGCTTGAGCTGTTGATTGGCTTTTCCTTTTCCTATTTAATTTCTGAATGCTCTTGAAGTTTCGTTTCTACAATATTGCTCATATCTTATCTTCTCATATCTTTTACCTATCTATGCTCTTCTTTTAATACTTTAATGCCTTAACTCTTGGAATATTCAATATTCTTCCTACATACCCTACAATTATAGACAATCATTCAATTCATCAATTAAAAGGTTATTGGCCTTTTACATCTTTCTCTACATCTTCTTCCTCTTTATCTAATTTTCTTGTAGTTTCTGATGCTCAACGCACTACGCTCTCCTCACACGTCACCTCTCTCTTCCTTATACACTGCACTCCACCCAATTTGCATCTCTCTCTCTCTCTAGTTTCAACTAATTAATTCATCAATGAACATAGTCAGTTAAACATAGTCTCATATATGATTATGATTCACTCTCATACAAGTATCTAGCTACACAAATTTCGTTGTTCTTCTCAGCTTTTGTTTCCCTTCAGCTCAAAGATGAATTAATTATTGGCCTGTTAAGTTGATATTTGCCTATTTGTTTGTTTCGGTTTGTCTCATTCGTTTCGTTTGTTGACTTCATTTGGTCATGATACATATGCAAATCATATGGATCCCATGCAAATACTGTGCCATTTAATTGATTCATGTTTGGCGTGTGTTTTTTATGGTTTTATGCAATCATTAACTGAACATGGCTAAAAGATGCATTCCCAGTTAAATATAATAAAAAAAAAAAACAAAATTTGCATTTTCTTTACAATTTTCATCAGCTGAAAATGTGATTTCGAAAATGTCGCCATTGGGCAATGGCACCCACAAATATTCAGCTTCATCTGCCAACGGCTTCCATCACAATTCCCCACTCTGTGGGCCGCCCGATGCCCAGTGCAGCTCTCTACGAAGGGGTTTCAACATGTTTATTAGGCGCTTGGGGCTCGTCAAGTGGTTGTGGTTGTTGTGGTTGCTTTGGCTGTGCTGCTGGCTATTGCGTGGCGGCGGCCAAGCTAATATCGCAGTGCAACAGTGAAGACATCAAACTGAAACTTCAACTGCAGTTTGCCAATTTCATAAACGTTACTTTTCGATTTTTTCTTTTCCTTTAGCTTTGCTTTGATATTTCATAATTTTTTTTTGCAAATATTTGTAATATTTGATATATACACATATACACACAGATACACACACTTACACTGCAGGATTTGGTATCCTTTATATATATCTATATAAATATATATATATATGTATAATAAAGTCCAGTTATAGCTATGACCATTTAGTTATATATCCAGTCAATAACTGGCGCGTCGCGTAACGGCACAACTGAGCAGCGCGAGCTCTGAGCAACGAATGACGCAAAAGCAACAAAATGTGGCTTGAAAAAATGTTTAAAGAAATTAACTGGATTATATAATGACCACACAGCGATACACTAAGAGCAGCAACCGCAGAGGCCGAAGCTGAAGCTGTCCAAAACCGAATCCGAAATGCAATTTGATCGGTTGCTGTTGTTGGTGCTGCTGCTGCTGCTGCTGCAAGGCAGCGAACAAGTTTTTTTATTTTGTAGAAAACCGAAAGTGCGCATGTAGACAGGCAAAGCTTTTGGCCAGGCTAGCCAGGCTGTTAGCCTGCCCAAGTCCAAGTCGACAGCAATCAAAAGGTAGCGGCACAAAATGCTGTTGTTGTTATTGTAGTTGCTGCTGCTGCGGTTGCTGTTATTGCTATTGAGTAATCTCAGTCAGTTGGTCAGTCGGTGAGCCACTCAGTCAGTTGTTTGGCTGGAATAGTTGTCTTAAATCGAGCTGTAGTTTTTGTTTTCTTTTAATTATTTCTTTAGCGGCTTTTTGCCTTTTCATGCCTTTTTCACTTTGTTTATTTCAGTGAGTTGTTGAGCTGTAAACATATTAATGATTAGGCTCATTGAAAAACGTCAAAATTCATTGCTCATGGAAAAAAATTTGCATTTTCATGGCGCCCATTTCCAACAGCAACAGCAACAGCAGCAGCAGCAGCAGCAACAACAACAGCAGCGGCAGCAGCCAAAGCAATATCAACTCCAGTTCGAACCTTGAAAACTAAATGCTTTGCTCTTTAGTTTATTGCTGCTGCTAAGGCTGCTGCTGTTGTTGTTGTTGTTGCTGTTATTAGATGTTACAGCTAATGATGCTGGTGATGCACATATATAGTTTGGGGTAAATCTCGAAACGTCATCCGCTTGGAAACATGTTTGTTGAGCTACCCGCACACTATTGCTTGATTGAAATTTGAGTTCGATGTTAGACAATTGCATTAGCTGGGCGTTGAGGTCGGATTTCTATTTTGTTTTTTCTATTTTTATTTATTTTGAAAAGAGGAAAAGCGAAAAGCGTTGGCTATTTGATTGTCATAACCTTTTGTTTCGCGGCCATTCGAAATGGGTTTCATATTGCACAATTTTATTTATTTATTTAGCATAGCGAGTAGGCAGATAGATCTCTAAAGCTTGATTCCACGAGCCCTTCAGCGTCCAATGGAATTAACATGAAATTAAAAGTAAGCAAACTTAAACTCAGATACTACGACACCGAGCAGTATACAAATTATATATACATATGTGTTAATTTGAAGGAATTAGGAGTGCGTTTTCAATGTCAATTCATGAACTTTGGTAATTGAAATATCATGCGTTTTAGTTTTAAGCGACTAACTGGTTTCATAGCCTGTTTATCTAAATCTAAGACAACAAATTGTTTTGGCTTTAGTTTTAGTTTTGTGCTTCATCTGATTTTCACCACTTTTTTAGCATTAACAGTTTTTGTTTGGTTTCAGTTGTTTCCCCATTTTTTTTTTATTTCTTACAGGCTTCGACCTTCAAGGCAGGTTTCAGAGCAGCTGATCGACCTACTCAACGACTTATAAACATTTTTTCTACTTTTTTCACACACTTACGCGCCTTGTGTAATGTGCGCACTCATCGTTGGCACGTTTTATTATTATTATATATATATATATGTATATATATATATATATAACTTTATATATTCACATATATATATATATTTTTTCGCTCATAACGAGTTTACAACAGAAACTTCGTCCAATTGCTCCACATGGCCATAAAGATGCCGCCGCTCAAATGTGAACAATAATAGTTTTTAATAAACACATTACAGCGCACTACAGCAGCTGAAGCAAGAGGGCCAACTTTGAAAGATAGACAATAACAATAACAATTGCGATTCGCAACGACTTCAATAAGCCATAAAACTTGGCTCTTTTTCGAGTTAGGGAGACCTTCTTCGAAATGCCACAAGTTTGATTGGTAGCAGTTTTTCCCCTCATTTTTTGTTGGTAACAAAAATTACAACGGTGCAGAAATTGCAGGTCTGTAGCTTAATGATGTTACCAAAAAAGGGCTTCTCTTCTTATCTTAGCTTCTAGCTATGTGTAAATGTTTGGGAATGGAATTAATCAAGTCTAAGTTGATCTTGCCAAAGCCATATAAAAGTGACTTTGAGCTCGACCAATTTGGGTATAACATTTATGCATAGTTTTTTGAGCTTGTGTAGTCTAAGAACATAATTTATTATTATCTCTGTTTCGACAATAGTTGTGGGCGTTAAGCACCTTAACAACAACAATATCAATCATTTTAATTTACATTAGGGTTTACTTAAAACGCAAAAAAACATGTGTAATTAAGCGGCATACAACATAGGTAGTTGTTGCAAATGTACACGGATAAACATTAGGGGTTTGAGTTTACCTGTTGACATTTGCACTTGCCACTGCACTGTTTGAGCGTTATTGTTGGGTTTCAACAACGGTCGCTCGGTTATAATTGCACAAGATAAAGTTTCTTGTTTCTCTGTTGTTTTTTTTTTTATTGTATTTCTTGTACACTCGCAAGAGTGTAATTAAAAAAAAAAAACTTACCTAATTGATTTTAGTTTATAGCAGCCAACAAACGTCAATTTTCCGTTAACGCACGAGATTGAATTTCGGCAAAAACCACAAAACGAAGAAATAAAACACAAAAATCTCGCAAAACCGCTTTGAAAACGTCTGCAACTGACAAAGGTTCGAAGCAGAATCAAACAAAAGCAGACAAATCGCTAACTTAAAGTACAATAAATCAGGCTTGAAAATGCTCGCATGCTTAGCAGAGTTGGCTTAATGGCTGTTATTTTCAAATTTAATGTTTTTAATATTTATGTAAAAGTTCTGATTATTTGCCTTATTGAAGTGATAATAAATTATTAATCTCTTGTTTTTATTATCTAACCAATTAATTCAAGTAAAGCCATAAAATTCAAATTGGCGCTCAACAGAGCATATTCAAATCGATAAGTTGTGATTTGGTTATCGAAGTTGACGCGAATCTTGTGCCTTTGCACGCAGCCGAAACTTTTTGAGCTTTTGCAGCACTGCTATTTGAATAGGAAAAATAAAGAGCGAATTATTTTGTCTGAGTGGTTGGTATTTTCTGTATTTTCTTATAAATAAATTATAAATAATTCTGTAGTTTAAAGCTGCTAAAAAATATAAATTGAAATTTTACAGTTACATATGAATATGTTGCTTACACTCTAAATTATAGCATAGAAAATCACAGTTGGTAAAGGTTACTCTTTACTGAGAATTATTTGCTCACTAGAAGAGTGAAGAGCCGGCAACATTTATGTTTTCGGACAAAATCATTTGCTGCACATCACTGAAGACGTCCCGAATGCAACGAGTATCGGTGGCAACAGTGAAATGGTAATAGCACTCTCTTTCCGAGTAGCTGGTGTCGCATTGGTTGCGGGAGTTGCGCTTGAACTGCTCGTGAGTGATGTCAATCATTTTCTGCTTGATGAACATCTTTGTCCAGTCGCATTCGTCGAAGCAGCTTTGTTGCTGTTGCGGCCGTTTACTGAACTCTTCGAATTCCGGAAAATAATCAACTATATGCTTGCCGGCGCGTATTTTCCGCTCCATAATATCATACTTGTTGAGAAAGACTATCAGGCCGGCGGAGGCGAGAAAGCGATTCTGCCAAACGGCACGAAACAAATTAAGCGCTTCCTGCAGCCGATTCTGCCTGGGGTCCTCCCGCAGATTCTGATCGAATTCACTGCAGGAAATGAGAAACAGAACCGCCTGAATGCCTTCAAACACTTGAATCCATTTGTTACGCTCATCCCGCTGTCCGCCCACGTCATACATGCGAAACTCTTGCTCCCCGCCACCCAGACTCTTGGGTATGGGCACGCGGAAAGTGATTTTCGAGATGCCTGTGGTTACCTTTCTGCTGTGTAAAATGTCCTCAGTGCTAGGTATATAGTCCTCCTCACATATTCTTGCAAAGTTATCAAGAAAACTGCAGAAGAAGCGAAAAGTCTATTGTTAACACAGAGCTCTGATTGAGACTTTCGCTTAAAGAACTTACTATTTGGCACTATCCAGCAGCGGGAATTCATTCGAGCGATCATAGCAGGCGCGTATGCCCACATCATTCCAGAGTGTCATAACATGGTCGCAGTACTCCTGCAATAAATGTAAAAGATAATCCGAAATCAGTTTTAATGTTGTGATTATGATTCACTTGTTTTTGGAGAAGGGGAGAAAACCCAGAAGCAGTCTATGTGCATATGTGTCAAAAATTGTTGAATTTAATGACTGGCATTTATCTAATCGATCAATGTTTATCGATGGCTTGCCCGTGGTGGCACTGGCTATATAAACTGATTGACCGGCTGCCCAAAAAGGTGACTAACTTGCTCTACACACTTCCACACCTGCAGCCACTCTTTCGCTCCCAGGAAGTGTTTAATGAAAAAAAAAAAAAAAAAGAAAAACAAAAAACACTTGTAGGAAAGTTTTTAGACAACTCATTAAGTTAATGGCATTGCTATCAATCAAATCGCTCTACCTGATAACAAATGGTGATCGCTCAACGAATTGCTCCTCGATCTATTCATATACAGATATACATATATATAAAAATACATATGTATATGAACATGGAAATCGGAAAAAAATAATGCCACAATAGAAATGGAAGATATCTGCTATTGAAGGAGCGACTATTTATGCGATTTATTTTTTCTGTTTGTGGTCGAAACGTGCCGCTTTGACGCAAGTTTCGAGTGTATTGAAAATCACTTTTCGTTGATTGTGCGGCTCAAGAAATAACAAATTTCCAACTGCGACAGCATTTGAAGTGTGTTGCGTAGGATAAGATACTGGCAGAGCCGTTAGCTTTAGGCGGGATTACTGAACAGTCGTTGTCACACAAACATATGCACATACGTCTATGGTTATCACTCACCTCTGTAAAGTATTCCGGCGCCTCGGCTGGCAGGGAGAGGATATAGTTAGCGCTGCGTTCGCTCGTGACACTGCCGAAACGTAAGCACAGGGGCTGCATCTGCTGCACTAGCTGCTTTATGGAGTCATGGATGTTCTGATATATCTCGGGAATCTTTTCACGACGTTCACTAAAGTGAAGAAGTAAACTATAGCAACAATTAATGAGATCAGAGCTAGGCTTC
Organism: Drosophila koepferae; assembly: GCA_030914345.1. Lineage (NCBI taxonomy): Eukaryota > Metazoa > Arthropoda > Insecta > Diptera > Drosophilidae > Drosophila > Drosophila koepferae. The sequence goes on from JAUESR010000202.1 coordinate 14,502,672, forward strand.
ACTTACTCGTCTGTGAATCCATTGATATGCAGTATGCGCATCTGTTTAATGATCGTTGTCTTGCCTGACTCGGCGGTGCCTAGCAGCAGTATCTTGACCGTGGTATCCTTGAAGTTCGAGGATATGTCTTTGATCATTTGATGATGCACTTCCTCCTTCTGTCGCGTTGATTGCTTTGGGTTGCGCAAACAGCGCAAAAGTCTGCAATACAAACATAGTGGAAAATTAAATATTTACTTACATAGATTCGCGCTTGCTGCGACTCCCAAAGAAAATACCCGCAAAGTCTAATTAGCTATTTATAGAAATGGGCGATTGTTTGCAATTCGATACGCTTTTGCTAAATTAAAGAGCACACATTTATTTAGCTCAGATGTATGTTTAATTAAAAGCACACACGCACACCAGCACACACACTCACACCTCTATAGATACAGAATACGCAATAGATAAAACCGACCACCGATTGTGCTCAACAGTCATACAAAAAAAAAGTAAAGCTTGTCTGGCTGTCGCGTTGTCTCTATCTCTGTCTCGGCTTCGGTCTGGTTGTTTCTAGATGCTACACCAATTGGTAATTTCAGCGAGTACAAACATTAATTAGCTGCAATTATTTGCGCTGCTAATTGGCCCAGTGATCGAGCCCAGATTGGGCCAAGAAGACACGTGTCGTGTCTTTGCTATCAGCGACACCCACCAGTTAGTCAAGACACAACCCCTAATTGCCAATTGAAGGAGGAGGAGTCTTAGCCTAGCGTCGATTGTCATAAATACTATGCACTTTGCACTGGACGATTTGAGAAATCATTTATAAAATAAATGAATTAATTGCCAGGCGAGCCGGGGCGCTGCAGAGAATTCATTTGCTGAATTTATAACGTCAATTTCAATTGGCGATTGTTAAAATACAAACAACGCTTGCAAATGGCTGGCCAACTGCACCGCCTCACTGGCCACGCCCTCAAGTAGGCCGTTATCAAGTGTCGGGCGCCCCAGTAATTCTCGAGATACCATAAAACTTATCAGGCAACTGGCATCAACTTTACTGCCGGCGCTCAGCTCTCGCCTTGTGCTCTAAATAATATTAATATAGATAATGTTGAAGCTAGCCTTTCAGGCATGTCTTTTTAAACGGGAAGTTTGCCTGTCTAACTGTCTATCTGTCCGTCCGTGTGTCACAATATCTATGTTTACTGTTTAAACGGAACCATAACCTATCCCCCATTCATTCCACGGACTCTGCCTAATGTAATGAGCGATGAGTCAGCCCAGCCCGAACGAATTATAATTCTTTTCTGTGCTTTCGTTTATCTTTATAGCCAAGAATTTAATAGCTGTTTTTGATTTAGCTGGCCTTACATTTATGACTATAATTACAAATACTGTCCGTTGAACTCTATTACAACAGTTGAGCCTAGCAACAGAACTATAATGCCCAACTATTTTTCTATCACCTGCCGATTATGTTTCCTTATTAAGCCAACCGGCCAAGTCCCGTGCTAATCTAAAATGTCATAAAAATTAAGAAACTGTACATTATTTTACTTAATGATTTTCATGTGCCAATACTATAAACAGGAATATTATGAACATTTATAATGGTGAAGGTCGTTCATTGTTGACTGAGAAGCGAATTGATTTGCTTAACATAATATTATTAGTCAGGGAACTTGAAACACCTTTAGGTTGACTACTGAATTTTTATATATTTTATATTTACATATTTGAAGAACCATAATTCCAAAAGTGATACATATTATGCTAGAAGATAAATCTAAGTTTCACTTTCAAATTTAATCATATTTTACGTGAGAATTGCAAAATATAAATCAAACTATATTAATCTCTAAAAAGTTGCATCATCTTTTTTGAAAAAAAGTAATGTAATTAGCAATACAAAGAACTTTACGTTACTTATGGTATCGTACACTGGCCAACAAGCTGATAAATGCCTTTCAGCTGATAGGGTCGATAGCTCATTTGGCATATCACGCTGATACAATGAATTATTAACCTATTTATTACAGATCTATTGAAATTCAAAATTGACTTTCGGTGGGTCGCCTAGCAAAAGAGTAATCGAAGCTTATCAAAACTTGATCAAAATGGCACGTTTTCTCACCTCAGTTTCATGTTGATTAATGTTTCTTCAATCTTGATTGCTTAAGTTTCTTTAGCTTTTATTGCTTGTTGTAATTTTATTTGTTTGTATTGTTTCTCTTTCTTTCTGCTTTTAGCACACAGTTCACTTGAATACTTTGAATTCTTTAACTTGTTGACAGTTTATGTTTATGACAGAGTTGGACTTTGTTTTGATTGCACTCGACGGATGATCTTCAAATAGCTATCCATTTAGCTACACTTTTTATTTCACTTTCAGTTGAAGAGCTCCGGACGACACGTCTAACGTTCTTTTCTGGTGTCACAGTACTGGAGCGCTGAGCGAATGGACTTTTTTCTTAAATACCTAGTCCCGGGCGGACGAGCTGCAATCGTTTGTTAATTGCTTGTACGAAGCAAGAATGTACAATAGCTGCGATAAGATAGCCTGGCAATGATACACATACATATACATGTATAGTGGCTACTATCTGGGAGGGCGAGAGCCCGAGCGGCTTTATCAATAGAGAGAGCGAGAGAGAGAGAGAGAGTGAGAAGGTATAGAAAGAGAGAGCGGAAGCAGATCACGAGAGTTCAGCCAGCCATAATCACGCTTGCCATTTGTGGCCTAACAATAACAACAACAGCATTTTATCCTCTTTTTGTATAGATTCCTGCTCAGGTGTTAGTTAGCTTTGACATTGGACAGGACAGTGTTTGATTAAGCCCTGGCCCACTTACCACTCACATTGTTTGGCCACTTGCCAGTGGAATTCTACCTGGTGGACGTGAGCTATATGCAGATGCACTCGAGGTACTTGGATTACACGAATTACCCACGGAAATGTAGCGCTGACAAATTGATGAATTGTTGTTGTTAGATACTCACTGTCTAGTGTTTACATTTGCGCTATATGTGATTAAATGGCTTGCAAGCAGCTTAATTTTTGTAGGTACACAACAACACGAACAACAATAACAACGAAACACTTGAATGTACATGTAATTAAAATACTATTCCCGAAAGCTGTTACCAACTCGTGATGTCGTGTTTATCACTCGATAATTGTTTCTCGATTGTTGCTGTGTAACTAACTAATCGTCGGCAGGCTTTGCAGGCTCTGCCATCCCTAACCAGCATAAGCTAAGATAGTTTACGACCATCTCTAACAGCAGCCTGTTGCCAGTCAACGATGCGTATGTGTAATCAACTACTCTAGGTTCAGGGGCGATCACAATGTCTGCTATGCGATGAATGTCAATGGCAGACGCAATGCCACCCGAAAATGAACTCAGACTGATCATTGTGTTGTTGTTTTGTTCTGCAGACAACAAATCGTTGAACCCAATTCAAGTGGTTGCTTAACTGCGCTCTCGAGCGGCCTCTAGATGCCGAAGGGGGTATCCAAGGCATCGGGGCAAGGTCAATCGTTCAGCGCTTTAATTGCCCAGTGAATGCTCACTGTGATTGGGTTTTGCTATCAATATCGTAATTGCTATATGATTTTATTTGTTTGCTTGTCTGGAACTGAAATCTGTCAAATATTTGGGGCTGGGCAAATGCAGCGATTATTATCTATTTGCAAAAAAGAAATTTTCCTTCGAATTGTAAAATCTTTATGGCATTCGCACGATACCCAAACGTGCCTAGTCATGGGAACGATTTTCAGTCGTATACCTCCTCAGGTGACTAAGAAATAAAATCAGGAATGAAAACATGCTCCGAAGATTAAATACCCTAACAGATAAGAGAACATGAAAACTGCCTATATATCTCGAATGCCGAAGAACTTTATAGAAAAAGTGATGATTTATCCATTATGATGTTGAATGTAGAATGGAACAGATTCTAGAAATTGGGTGTAGTTTATATTTTTTCCTAGTATAATATTGATATCGTTTTCAATGTGACAAATTTCACGATACACTCACATATCCATCCGAAATGAGCGTAGAACAACTATAAATTGACATAAAACTTCAACCTCCTGCTGCTTATCGTTGCTTTAAATTTCACAATAATTTGATTAATTAACAACAAGTTTAGTCTGTTATAGATAATTAACGAGTAATGCTTGGAATGCCAACTATTTTGTCTGAAGTTCAATTATCAATAATAACAATACAAACCCGAAAAACAAGTCGCCATTCATTTCCCAGTATCAATTGGCTCCTTCACTGGACAATCTGGATTGATGGATCAGCTAGAGGATTCGCTAGAAACTCGCGAAACAAAAAAATAATGAATTAACTGCGTTCAGCTCCAAACACCAATTACTCAGCCTTTCAAATGGCTAATGAACAATATAACCGGATCCTAAGCTGTATAACCATGAGTTTATGTTATATAAATCAGATTTGAGGCGTTGCCATAAATTTTGGCGATTTGGATCTTGGCGAAAAAAGAGCTGGAAGAGGCAAACATGGCGCTAATCGGTAATCGCTTTTTGATAAAGCTCTCAGTGCATTCCGTCATCCGAGAGCTCTTGAAAAGTCAACAATTCTCCGTATGTACATATACAAAAACAAGCAAATTATCATAATCAGCAATTTCTTTAGGCAGCAGCAATAATTATCTGTGCGGTTGTATATTGAATTTTCATTATTTATTATTTCTAATCTAGCTAGGAAAATTTAGTATATTTGATTTCTATGTATGTATTTTATTGTTTTATCAAAATATTTATTTTTCTCCTCTTTAAATTGTCTCTTACAATTTCTCTTACTATTTTATTCCTATCGTAGTAGCATCTTCAATTCCTTTCTGTACCTTATCCATTCCTTCTACATCTTTTTCTGATTTATATTTCTCCTTATTTTCTTTTCTTCTCTTTTACATTTACCTTTGTCTTCAAATTTATTATCTCACGCCCCTATTCCAAACGCCCATCAAATTCGTTGGGATCAAAAGTTTAGAGTGAAATCTAAGAGCAAACCTAACCTAGCATAATCTACATTTATATCACTAAGTAGCTAATTTAGCTGTTTACTTAACTTCATAAAAAAGAGACTCATTTTAATTGTTGTACTATTTGGCGAGCCCCTTGCTACAACTATGAGAGACTAAAATAAAAACTGAGAATACTCACGTAATCAGCAGGTTACGTCGATTCTAAATATGGTATAGGGGTAAATGGAAAACGTGATCTAAGCAATCCATAATTAGTGACAGCTGCCATACGGGAATGTTGCAGGCATATTATATTTGATATATCCGTATCAGCCTGCAGCCGCATGTATCTGATAAGGTTTAATTTTGCCTCTCGCTCCTGTTAGTGTCTAATTTGACAAACAGGCGACAAAACAAGGCGTTGATTATCTATCTACCCCAGCAATGGAAACTCCACTGTTTGGAGTGTGGGGTAAAGCGGAATTTTCGCATTGTTGACAAGCATTTGATTAAAGAGTTTACTAACACGTTCGCGCTACATGTATGTGGGTTAGATGATGGATGGCATTGACATTGAATGATTGCAATGATATCAACAATTGAATCATCAGGTCAATGAGGTAAATCTCCTTCTTATTGCCTAAGACTACTACTCTTAACTCTGCTACGCAATATAGGTCTATGAACATATAAAGCTAATCCAGCCAAAAAAAAAAACACCTCTTTTATGAGTCTAAAGTGCCTTGTGCAATCATAAAATACAAACAAGCATATAGTCCCATGACAAATCCCGGTCAATAAACTGATTGGCTCTAAACTCTAAACCTTTTTTTTACTGACCATTCCTACAATCGATTTACTTAATTTCATTTTAGACATCCTCTAATTGTAAGTGGTAAGGCGCCATTTACCACGCAAACCTTTTCTGCGTCGTCTAAATTTAGAAGAGCTCAGTTTATGGAGCGCATTATAAAGATGTTGAGATTATACACATTGCCTAATCGGACTATAAGAGTATTAGTATTAGTATTATTAAGAACATTAAGTTCGATCAAGTGCTTACGCTTTTGCTACACATTATTGCCAATACTTTAAGTGTGTAATTGTGTAATAGACATGGTAAGTAGAGGATACCTGACTTCTCATACAGTTAGAAAACTTTATTGTTAATTACCATTTTACAGCTTACTCATAGTCTTTTGAAGAGCTTGTATTAAATATTGTACATTGGCATACAGCAAACATTATATGAAACAAACGACATTGTCTCTAGTTAAATATATATGCTATATATGTATATTACACTCTAGGCGAAATTTAATAGATATAAATCGAATGTGTTGACAGTATTACTGATTCTGGCCTCGCTTGCGGTCGATCCAACCTCATTTCAGTAAGGACCATTTGAGCTGCTCGCGCGCCGATTGCAATACCTGAAATTGAAAAAAAAAAACATCAGAAAGCAATTAACTAATGCAATTGTTGAAATGATAAGAGAAATAAAATTCGAAATGCCAATGAGCCAATACTACACATTTATTATGATCAAACGAAAGGAATACAACTAATAAAGTAGTAAAGTAAACGCTCTGCGTCAAAGATAAGTTTATAAATAACAACATAAATTAATATACATAAGTGCACAGGTTTTGATACATCTAGTTTTTAACTTGAATGAGCGAGCATTTGATATGCCTAGATTTTGTTCATAGAGTTGAATTAGGAAACTGTTTGTGCTAGTGCTACCAAAATAGACCATTTAGTGTGTTAGTTACCTGAGCCACGGTCTGTTCGGCAATCGGAATATCCTCGTTGCGGAGATCGACACGTTTCACCACTGACGACGGATCCGCGTCTAGAATTATACTATAATAAAGAGATATGCATATAAATCATATCATTTGTATAGGTATTCAACTACAAACCCGCCATCGCAGATCTCATCGAACGCCAACATAATGATCTCCAGGTTATCCAGCACCAGGCGCTTCTCAACATTCTTTTTGAGGATGAGGCTGATGGAGTCGTATAAACAGTTCAGCACCGACAGCAATATCAGCTCATTTTCGTACGCATTGCCCATCACATAGAAAAACAAGTCCACGTTGCTTTTGTAAACACACGTCAGACCGTCGAGCATGATGATTTCAGTGTTGGAGCGGTGCGTCTTGTTAAACAAATTTTTCTCAAACGCCTTCTGCTCCTTCAACGTGGACAATATGTTTTTGTCATAGTACTTAGCCAGTATCCGGTTGCCGTCATTATCCATAATGCACATGCCCTTAATAATATCCTACATAACAAGAGAGTGTTATAATTCAATTCAACTCATGATAAACATTTAATTAAACACTTACCATCATAAATCCGTCCATCTTGTTGCCAGCAAAACACAATTCTTTGATGACTGTTGCACATTAGCCAACACTTGTTCGGCGATTCGATAAGTTACAGCTGTTCTGTTGAGTTATCGACGAGCGCTATCTATGTTATGCGTCGACTCTGCTGTTAACTTAAATTTGTTATCGATTTGACAGTTTAACGGCTTATTGAAATTGTAGCTTGGCCTGTTTGCTTTTCCTCAAACGTTATGTGCTCAAACATAATTAACAAAAATATTATTGAGCCTATATCGTACTAAATTGTGAAATTAAAACACGCACACACAAACACTTTTGCGAGCCAGCAAACGAAATTTATCATCTCCACTGAATTATATTTTGTTGATAGCTTGATGTAATGGATAGTTCGCCAGATAACGGCGCATATCAAGATTTTAAAGAATTTTCAAAAGACGTTCAACACGCTAAAGAGGATATTGGGGTTATTGGAACACGTAAGCCCTCTCGACGCAAGCACGATAAAGTTGATTGCCATGTCGTCGTAAATGCTACAGCTGTCCGTCCAAAGGCCCTTAAATCTGACGGAAAGAAGCTGCGTAAGAAGCTCATGGAGTTTGAGCAAGAGAACCAATCGCTGGCCAAGACCATAACAGACAAAAATCAAGAGATATGTGCACTCAAGCGCTCAGTTGACTCTCTAAATGAAGTGCTCAATTCAGTGCCCATCGATGAGTTGCGTTGCAATTCCTCTATAGCTGGCACCAAGATCTTGGAGCTAAGCAAAAAGAATCGTCAAATGCGCGCCGAATTGGAGCAGTTCAAGAATCGCATGAACAAGAAAGACATCCAAATTGAGAAATTGGAAAGGGATTTAAAGTCGAACGAAGAGAAGTTGCAGCAGAACGGTGAGCTACTCAAGAAGAGCAATGCCACGGACGAGCTGCAGGCAAAGATTAGCAGCATGCAGCAGAAGCTTTTCGAGACTCGCAACAAAAATACCGAGCTTCAGAACCAACTGAAGCTGGCCCACAAGTGCCTGCAGCACGAGATCGGAGATGCTGTCAATGTCAACATATTGTCCAATAATCTGAATCAGGCCAACTGGCGTGGTCGAGCTCAACAAATTCTAGCATTGCAACAGAAGCTGCAAGAACTTAAGGCACGCCTGGATACCTATGAGAATGGTGCTGCTGATCGAGCTGATTTTATGCCTTTGCCACTCGGATCGGAATTAGAATTGGGCAGCACCCACAGCCTAAAATTAACGCCACGCGGCATGAAGGCTCTCCATTCGCCGGGCAGACATAGCTCCACTGTCAGCCTGAGTGCCGGCGATACTGGTGGAGCCACCTTTGATCGCTTTACTCCAGGCGTGCGCAAAAGCGAGATCTTGCACCGGGCCAAGGTTGAGACAATGGAGAAGGAGATTGCAGCACTGCAAGCACAGCTTGAAGAGCAACGCAGTCGCAATCTGGCACTCAAGGTGCGCAACAAGACCCTCAACGAGGACATGCTCAAGTACAAGATGCGCTCCACCGAACTGGAGGAGCTATCCGATTGCAATGGCGTGAATGCCAACACCATGAACGATAAGTTGAATCGTCAGCGAAATCAATATGAAACCCGTTTGGAGGAAATGCGAAATGATGTCCTTCGCATCAGCGAGGAACGCGACAATGCCAAACGCCAGAAGGATGAGTTGAGCGGCATGAATTTGGAGTTGGAAACCCAACTGAAGCAGAAGGATTGCGACATACAAAGTCTTCAGGAATCGATTAAGAAACTGGAGACAGATTTGCGTGCCGTCACTGGAGGATTCCTCTTCTCTTGTCGCGAGTTTCGTAAGGTGAGTAAGAAATCTTAATTATTCATTGAAGTGAGTGGAAAAGTGTGGTTACTCTTTGCAGGAAGAATTTGTGGGTATATTGGATGCCTTGGAGGTGGAAAAAAATCAAATGATGTTACTGAATAAAACTTTAGACGAGCGCCTTGCAGCAGAGCGCGTGAAGAACGATTCATCTACCGATCTGATTGCCAAGCAGAAGACACGCATCGCTCGTATGGATGCCAAAATACGTGAGCTGGAGAAGGAGCTGGACATTCAGGCGGATCGCAAGAAGCGCAGTCAACGTATAACCGAATATGCTAATGCTCTAGGACGCACCCCACTGACCGGATCGATTAGTTCCTTTAGCTTTGACAATCAATCACAGTGCCCGTCGGTTACCTCATTCAACTCCATCGGCGACGAGTCCAAGTTCGAAGATATGAAGAATCAGTGAGTCATAAGGATTGCTTAAAATATCAATATTACTTATACTTTTACTTATACTCCCACACAGATTGGAGCTGGCCAATGAGAAGATCACCATGCTCACCGAAAAGCTAGAGTATATAACTGACGAGAAACGTGCTGATGCCAAGTTTTTCGAGGAGACAATGCTGAACTCCAAGAATATAATACTGGACACCATACTAGGCTCTCGCAGCAGTGCCACCCAACTAGTTAACAAATCAGAAGAACAGCTCGAGATGCCTATTATTAACAATGCTTGAATCCAAGCAATGTTTTAATGCCTTAGTTCTGGTTCCTTAGTTCTTATATCATGTTCCATTTGGCGGCATTAAATTTCAATGATTAAAATGTAAAACGAATTTATTATTTGATAATTAGCTTGCAAGTCCTTTAGTTAATCCGGAGCTACGATACAATAGACATAGGAAGCCGCTTCAATTCCTGACCAACTCGATGCAAATCCCACAAATTAAAATTTGTACATATACATATATATATTTTTTTTTAATTTTGCAGTTTTATTTGTAACACATTGAAAACGAAGCCTTTGGCGCTGCTTCATTCGATTTTTGTTAAGTTGGTTTTCTTGTATTAATTATATAATTGTTTAATATTTAGGCATATTTCATAGTACAATTGCAAGTGGCTTTGTTTATGCTTTAAGTTGATGAGTGAATAATCATATTTATATTAGTTAATTATTGCATACTTGCAGCTGTGTATACGTGTGTATGTGTAATACCATTTATTGGCTATAAACTATGCGTGTGTATATTATATGACAACAATTACAAAGTTTCTCCATAAACACCATCACATATTTGTATATTCTTCATATATATTGTAATATTGTATGTAGTATATATATATATATATGAATGTATTTCTTTTATAAAACAAATTGTTTATTTATTGGTATTTTAGGCTTGCTTGAAATTCGTCTCGATTTGTTAGTCATATTTTGTTTCATATAGTCTATATTTATATTTAGTATATTGTTAGACGATAAGCCTAGTAAATGGTTTATCTAAAAACACGTTTAGCAAATTAAAGGCACTTCAAGGATTTTATAAAACGAAACAATTTCAAATACCCTAGAATTATTAGAAAACGAAAACAAATTGCAAGTGCTTATATTATATAGATAATAATGAAGTAAAAGTTAGATGAAGAAGAAACACTTCAGCAGGTGAGCAAATCAATCGCAATCAATTGCCTACCTGCGCTTTAGCTTATGCAATGCGCATAATTTCATATTTATTTTCTTCAGTTACTTCTAGTTAAATTGACAAAATTGTAGGGATACGCATCCAAGTCTGAACATGAATGCCGCAAAGCTTTTTGAAAAAGCACAAGATTAGCTTAGGCTGGCGGACGATATATATATGTACTATATATAGCTGCCGATCTGAACATTATACTAACTATGCTGCATTGTTTATTTCATTCACTGTTATTGTGTTGTATCAAGTTTTTAGTTAAGTTCTCAATATCTCTTACAAATACTAGACTCTAATTCCATTAGAAGCTATTGCTATATATTTATATGTAGATATATATATAGATATATATTCTGTGACAATTGAATTTGTTAAAACTTTTGGCTAGGCGTACGTAGAACCCAATTAATTATTGGTTAGCTGGCATTTTTATATAATTGATTAATTATTCAGTTATTGTATATAGTTCAATAAATATTTGTCTAAATTTTACGGCCTGTTCATGTTTTTGTAGATAAATGCAAAATTTTGGCTGGGTTAGCTTGGTCGCTTAGATTGGAAAATGTTTTTGCCTTTTTTTCGCTTGTAAAATTACAAAACTTTTCGATTATTGATTTGCTGTTATTAAATTGTTGTTATTGTGGCTTGTTCATTTTTTATTGTTTAATTGTATACGGATATAGTTCTTATAGATGGCTTATAGTTCTTTTTTTCATGTTTCAATTTCACATTCAATTTTATGCTATAAATTTTACAACTACTTTTCTTTACTTTTTTCTGTGTTGTGTTCGTTCTCATTTCCCTTTGTTTTACATGTTGGCCTGTCGACTATATATACTCTATATATATATATATTTATGAAATTATGTATTTATATATGGGTGTGTGTGTGGGTCTAGGCGTGTGGGTATATATCAGCGCCGCCTGAATACGTGGTTGAAATAGTAGTAAATATCCTGTTCCGGTTGCTGCTGAGGTGTCTTTCGTGTTGGCTGCTGCTGATGCTGCTTCGGATCCATTTGTGGATGATAATTGTTGTAGTGATGATAGCCATGCATATCGTATGGATTATGATGCATGCCTGGATGTATGCCTGCACCGCCAATACCACCACCACCGCCGCCGCCGCCGACGCCACCCATCATCGGATTGCCGCCTGCCCGCATTAGATTCGTGTGCATATTGCGATCAGCCAGAAAGACATTGATGAAGAAGATCAGAACGAGCAATATGTACAGCAGGCAGACCAGTATGACCACAAACTGCTGGCGGCAGCAGCAGTAGTAGCACATTCCCTATTATATAACCGCCTGCTCCACATAGTTGGCGGGCAGCATGCCGGTCTTGCCGGTGCGCTCCACACGTCCGGTCATCCAGCCAGAGTCAATCGATTCCACCTCGAATATAACGTCGCCCTCACGAAAACTAACCTCATCCACATCCTGTGCCTCATAGTCGTAAATCGCTCGATAGACGCGCTGCCAAGTGAAGGATAGAAAAGTAATACCATTCAGCTCAAATCTCAGATAATTTAATTGTATTACTTACCAAGTTGCCTTGGCGGGACTGTTTCTCTTGCAGCTGTGCTGCCTGTTGGTGTACCTGATGTTGCTGCTCCTGCTGCTGCATCATTTGCACCTGTTGATAATATTGCTGCTGCTTCTGGGCCTGGGCCTGCGCCTGCTCGCTGGTCAGTGAGCCATAAATGTCATTGGCGGGATCTATGTCCGAGATGGAGCCAATGCGTTTGGGATAAACGCTATTACCTGTTGAGGTCAACGTATTTCGTTAGATTGGGAATTAGCACATCTATCGATTTACTTGGGGACATGGACAAGATGACGTTGATGCACATCGAGCTAAGCCAAGCTGAGCGCTACCGAACTACCAGCTAGCCTGTCAACCCCATCGACAATTGGATCTACTTACCCGCGGCTGTACTGCCGCGCTGATCGGAGCTGTAAACCAGAGTGGTGCTCGAGCGTCCGGTGGCTGGCATCGGCCGTGGTCCATCCGTCAGCGGATCATAGTCGGCAATTTTGCCAATGTTGTTGCTGCTCTGCTGTGTGTTAATGACGTTGGGCAAGTGGCCATTGCTGGCCTGCAGCTTGGCGCCCAAAGCGTTCTCGGATGGCGTTATCGCACTATAGTTGGATGCCACATATAGCTGCTGCACATTGGTGTTGCTCGGATGCTGCTGCAACTGTTGCTGTTGCAGCTGATGCTTGGAATTGTTGCTGTGCACGCTCGACTGGGAGCGCACCTGCTGCGGCTGCTGCTGAGTGTAGCTCAGGCTGGCCGGATGCGGATGAGCCAGGCCGCCATTGTTGTTGTTGTTGTTGTTGCTGTGAATGCTGCCGTTGCTGGCATTGTTGTTCAGCAGGCTGCTGTGCGAATGTTGCTGCTGGATTGTTGGCTGTTGCAGTTGCTGCTGTGAGTGCTGCTGCTGCAGTTGCTGTTGCAACTGTTGCTGATGCAGCGCCGTTGCCGAGGTCTGGCTGTGATCGAACTGATCAGCAGCATTGCCACTGGGATGATGCGAATTGTGCAAAATGGCCGAGCGCAGCTGATTGTAGCTATTAACCGCCTGCGGCTGCTGCTGTTGCTGTTGCTGCTGCTGCAGCTGCTGTGACTGCGATATTGCTGTGGGATACAGATGTGAGGATTGTTTAATGGCATGTTGCTGTTGTTGTTGTTGTTGTTGTTGTTGCTGTTGCTGCTGCTGCAGCAACTGTTGCTGGCGCAGCGCCTGCGGCTGTTGATAGTGTGCGTATGGATCGTGCTGCGGCTGTTGCTGCTGCTGCGGTTGCCTGTGATTGTTGCTATTTTGCTGCTGCAGCAACTGTTGCTGCTGCTGCTGCTGTTGCTGTGGCAGCTGCTGGTGTTGGTGTTGATATGTGGGCGTTATGGCCGCCGTATTATATTGCTGGTGTTGTATGGGTGGTGGTGGCAGCGTTTGTTGTTGTACATAGTGTTGGTGTTGTTGTTGCTGGTATTGCTGCTGCTGGTGCTGCTGCTGGTGGTGTTGCTGCTGCTGCTGCTGTTGCTGATGCAGTGTTGCTGGCGGTATGGGCGAGGCTGTGGGTGCATATTGCGAGAATTGTTCAGCTGCCAATTGCTCAGAGAAATATTCCGATTCGTCTGCACCAATTAAATTTGTAGTTCATGCCCCCAGGGTTAGATTTTATATGTGTTGGTGTTTTTTTCAAGTGTTGTGTAACGTTAGGTTAACGGTAGTTCAGAAAGCACATACACAATTTATGAGCGTAGTTGGTGTTGGTGTTGTTGATGAATGAGCAACAAATGATAAGCGAAAACGATAAAAAAACAAATGAAAAAAAAAAACAAAAAACAAAAGGAATTATAATCAATAAATTAATTACAATGTGAGAGAGAGAGAGAAAGAGAGACAGAGATAGCTGTGGCTTATGCTGCTGCACCGTGATGCAAAGTTAATTTCTTTTAGTAAATGAAATGAAATGAATATAATTTATATACACATATAATAATGAGAACAGTGTTGGCAATCAGTGTCGATAAACGTGTGTGTGTGTGCATGTATTTGTGACCGAGCTTTAACCACATTTGCATAGCAAACCAAGCAGCCTGGCACCACTGTGCGCGCATATCGCGCTCTAATGAGCATTATAAATGATGATTTAATCTGTTTAGTCACATTTAATGCTTATGAATTGACGACAATTGTTGCTAATCGCATTCAAAGCCAAATTCAAAGCAAAATTAACTTCACTCTAAACGCATTTTAGCCAACAATTGCCAGCACTTACATCGGAGATAATGATAGACAGAGAGATAGAGATAGCAGGAAATGGGAAGAGAGAGAGACAGACAGAGAGAAGATAGGAAAATTGGTTACTCACTGCTGCTGTCGGAAACCTCGGCAGAGCCGCGCTGCTTCTCCATGGCTGCCTTCTTCTCCAGATCGCCGTGATATGCCACATTCGATATGTGTTTCGTGTTTTGCTTGATGCGCAGCGTTTCCGGGTCGTCTGCCACCTGTCGAGAGCGTTCAAGAAGTTCAATGTTAATTATCATGATGGAAATACACACACACATAAACACTCTATATATATATATATATATATATAGATATATATAGTTGGCTCGCATAACTGACCTGTGTAAATTTGCCTTTGGCCTTCTCGAAGTCTGCATGGTATTTAACGTTCGATTGGATTTTCGTATTTTCCGCGATGCGCTTCAGCTCGGGCGTATCCGCAATTGCCGTTGCCTTGGCCTTGGGTATGTGCCTGCAAAGAGTCGAAGAAACAGAAAGAGAGAGAGAGAGGAGAGAGATTAATTCTCACAAACTATATAACAGAAATCTCGCAAAAATGTCGGCATAAAGTTCAACTTGCCGCCGGTCAATTTCGATTTGGACAGTTGGCTACAAAATTTTCTACTGCTGCATTGCGGAAACAGCAAATACATCTGCCGCTGCCGCCGCTGCTGCTGCTGTAGTTGTTGTTGTTGTTGCTACGCCCACCCTGGCTGCCGCTGGCCATCAGGCGCATATCATTTAGCCCCACTTGAACGTATGTTTTTTCGTTCGCTCGTCTTTAGTTTCGTGTGAAGCATCCAACTCTGACCCCTAGCTCCCTACCTGCCCCTCGCAGATTCACTCACCTCTCTGTTGCCTGTTGTTTTATCAATTAAAACAACATTTGTGGCATTTCGTTTCTTTTTTTTTATGACTGACTACCCACCCCCAGCACTTGGGGCAGCTAACGGTTGATGCATGTTGCTGCTAGTGAATTATGCAGCTTTAAGCGCAGCTAAATGCAATTTGCGAGCACAGCCGAAGAAAAGTTTTGTGGCTTCATTTCTACAGCAATTACTTTTCGCTTCAAGTGCTTTTTGGCAGGTTGAAGAAGGTGCCAAAGCATTAGCATAAGATTCCAAAAATCTTTGCGGGTTTGTGGCTTTAGAAGAGAAACTGCCCATGAGAAAGACAGAGATAAAGATAACTACAAATAAGTAGAGTGGCTAAGTTCAAGTTCTCATTATTATTTTCTTTCCAATACAAAAAATTCTTATCTTGCTTTATATTATATATAATATAATAATATTTCTAGGCATTGTTATTGAATTTCAAATAAATTCCAATATCCAATAATACTAATATAATAACAAAACTAAATTTATTTACAAGCCTATATCCTGAACAACAATACCAGGAATATGCAATCTATCGATATGATTAATGCTACCCCATGGACTAATACATCAATTAAATTATGGCGAAAAAATATGGAAAGAAGAGAAAACCAAAGCCAAACAAACAAACAACTTGGTACACGAGCGCAATATGTAATCACAAAGTACACACCCACCATCACACACACACACACACACATATACACACATGGACAATATATGGACTGTGTATGTGTATGTGTGTTTGTTTATGCTGTGGAGTCTTTTAACCTATCAGTTGGCTAATCGATCGATTGATTGCAGCGACTGATAACCACAGCAACAGCAATAGCAATGACTGCAACAACATAGCTAGCCAAAGGTTGATAAACCCATTCCTTTACCCTTTCCCCTCTTTCAAATGTGACCCCTGCTGTCGCTCTATGCCCCCCATTCATATTGTAATTGTAATTGCGCGCAACTAAATTGGCTTATAGAATATTTATGGATTTATCGTGCGTATATCGAGCACAGCTGTCGCCAGTTGTTTTAGACGACATTGGAATGCAAATGTGGGGAAGAGAGAGGGGCGAAGCACATTAAAGAGTGGCTTTGCCTTACAATTATTTGGTTTATTAATTGTATCTGTAGCTGTGCAAATTCCATAGCAGCTACTAATTCCGTGTGGTGCAGCAACTGCTGGTTGTGCAACCCTCAATTCCAATTTGTGGGTGGTGCAGAGTGGTGCAGTGGCGCAAGGCCGTTTAATGACCAATGACCGGTCGCTCATGCATGTAGGTCTGCGGCGCAAGTTGTTGGTTGTTGGCTGTTGCTGGCTTTGCTTTAATGCTGTAACAAAAGCTTATGTTGTTGTTGTTGTTGTTGTCGGCACACATTGTGTTGTTGCTGTTAGCTGGCTGATGATGACATAACAATGCTTAAGCGCCAGCGGCTGCATTGGCCAGAGCAGAGTAACAGCGGATGTCTCGGCACGTTCCCAATAGATCAGCAGCAGCAACACGCACGCCAGCAACAACAACAACAACAACAATAGTAACCAGAGCAGCTGCTGTGCGTGACATGCAACTATTGTTGTTGCTGCTGCTGCTGCTTTACTTTTTACTATCAAAGAATTTTAATTTATCTGTAAACAATATACACACACAACACACAGCAACAATAACTGCAGTAGCCGTTGCTGCAGCGTGCGCTTCATATAATGTAAACATTTTTGTTGTCATCGTGTTTTAATATCCTGTAAACAGCATTTTGTATATATAGACAAAATGACATTTTAGATATATAAGTAGAAAGAAATGTATATATTGCAGCCACAAATCTATCAAATAGCTAAAAATAATAAATAAATCAGTTAAGTCTAAACATGTTGTTGCGCGCTGTTATTAACATGTTTATGTTAGTCCTAACACTATTATTAACATTGGTATGCTAAAGCGACGCAATTAGGTAAATTCTGTGTGTTACTGTTGTCGAAAATGTTAAAGTGTTATGTTATGTTAAATTCTTGTACTTAAATAATAAGCTGTTAGTTTGTATATGAATAACTGTAGATCTGTTATTAAAATATAATGTAAATAACACATTTACATATTTATATTTTTAATCGAATTTTTAGCAGCTGACCTAAGATTTGATAAACATTATTCAAAATCAGTTTATATAAAGTACAATATATTTTTTTAAACATAGTAAAGTTTCAATTTCAACTTACATTTTTAAAGCCATGACAATTGTTGATTAACTTTAAATGGCACACATTCAACATTTTATTCACATTCAGAAACAAATGCTCTACTTTCTATATTTCATAAATTTCTGAACTTATCTACATTATATTCCATCTGCCCATTGGATTTAATGCTTTGATTGCAGCGCATCTGTTAGTCGCTCAAGCTGTCATATGTCAGCCGTTGCATGTCATTTTATGTACGGTTTATAAGTTAAACGTAAATTGCTGTTGATGTGGGAGCCTCGATAACAGCACCAGGCAGAAAGCAGCAAGCAGCAAGCACCGGGTAAAATGTAGTCCACGACAAACTGACCAACAAACGAAACAAATAACCCGACGCTGGGATGTGCAAAGGAAAGGAAGGAGGAGCTGGACATTCATTGGATGTCCACATTTTTTGCATGTGATTTGTGGATTGTTGTGGAATTTCTGCAGTGACAAGCCTTTTGTTGGCCAACATTTTGATCAATGGGCCGGGCAAACAGGACACCAGGCAATCCTCAACAAAGAACACGAGGAAATTAAGCGGGAAGCAGCCAGCAGAAGAGCAGAGAGTAAGCGGGACATCGGGAATTACACAAACTGTGCATTATACGCTGATTTGTTTAATTAACTGTTAATTAAAATTGACGTGACCGAGAGAAGAAATCGGATTCCAATCATTAGATAATATCAGAAATTCGCATATTCATATATGCATCAATTTCGCAGCACTCAAAATGGAAATGGAGCAAGAGAAAACTTTCGGGATATGCAAATTTCATGGGAAGCTCATTTAACAAGGGGGGAAACAGCGATAATTGCCAGGTCAGAGCGTAAAAATGAATTCAAATGCGATTAAACGCACAGTTTGGCACATAATCAGCCGAAGCGCTATAATCGAATGCGAGGGAGTACAAGAGAAGAGAGGGGGTCAGAGCGACGGAGAGAGAACAAGTCAATTATGGAGCTGCAAAGATTCAAAAAGGCAAAATGAATTTGTGGGGTAGCAACGTACATATGTGAAGCTTGAAATGCATTATCGGATTTTGGGTGGGCAACGGGTTGCGTATGTCAAGATTTTAAATGCCATTTGAGTAGACTGAAGAGAATGAGAGAGAGAGAGAGAGGGAGGAAGTGGGTGACTGAGGCCATTTGGAATATGGTAAAAACTCTAGGTCGAGATTTAAATATCATATGAGAAGAAACAAAGACAGCATGAGTGTGAGGGGTAGGGTATTTGGGCTGTAGGTAACACACCCAGCTCTCATTTGTGTTTTGTGTGCTCTCCTCTATTGTTCATGTGTTGTTTAGCATAAAAAGAGGCAAAGCCAACAGGCCAACAGCTTTTCAGTTTTTTTATTTTTATTTTTTTGGTAATTGAAAAGGTTTTGGCTTTCCATTGTAGGCAGCTTAAGTAATCAAAAAACAACAAAAAAATAAGCAACTAATGGGTCACAGTTATGTATGTATATAAATATCTAGAAACTCACATTTCATTGCAAATGAAAGTGAACGAAAAATAAGCGAAAAGAATTGACACACAAAATGTGAAGAAGAACTTTCGAATACAACAACAAAATCAAATAAATAAAAAGCCTGAGCTGAGAGAGGTATTTGGAGCACACATTGTAGAAATTGGAAATTGGAATTTTTTTTTTTTTTTGGTAACCGAGGGCATGGCCATGGTTCACTGATTTTTTATGTTAATACATAAATGTGCAAATGTGAATATAATACGGAATGTGAATGATGCGCTCGTTGTGTATTGCAGATGCTTTCAGTCAGTTCTCTCTCAAATTGAATGTGAAAACACACAGAAATTCAGAATTTGTAAAGAAATAATACATGCATATATATATATATCTATATAATAAATATAAAAGGGCCCAGCACAGACCTAGTAAACACAACTCGTTTTCTAGTTCAATTCCAACTAAATGGAAGAACCTGGTAATGTAATGGATACACGACTTCAATGAGCCTTCTGCTTCAGTGTGTGTGTGTGTGTGTGTGTTTTGTTGCGAGTCCTGTGCTTTCTGCCACTGCCTCATGTGCAGGTTTGCTTTTCTACAAGACACAATTGGGTTACATCCATAATAGAGAGAGAAAGTTAAGGGGGCAGAGCAGGAGGAGCAGCAGCAGCAGCAAATGCAAAGAAATTTCTATGCCTAGCAATGCGAGCAATGTGAACTTTTTAGACTTGGACATTTCACAAACTATTGTCAGGACTTTCAATTAGTTTCGACTGCCTCTTATCCCTAAGGAAAACAATTCAATGTGTTCACAAACCAAACTATATTTAGCCGCTGTTACTCGTGAATTATATTATTTTGAACTCAAATAATTGATTTTACAGTGAAATACAATTTTTAAAATGTATATAAAAAAATATTTTATATATTAAATATATTGATATATATATTTTGTTTTTCTTAGTTATATGAAATATTTTAAATATATTTTTTGAATCACAGAAAATGCTTTCATTATTATTATTTATTAATTATAAATTTAAATTTAACGTAATCAAAATTAAAATGTATAATTAATAATTTATTATTTATTTATTTTTTTTTTTACTATTAATCATTTTCTATTTTTTCCAGTGTTTAAATTCTAGCCCTCGACTTCGCTTATCCAATTAAAATCCCAAGTCCATGTGGCGCTCCACATGTGGCAAGTGTAATTGCATGTCTCCGGCGCTTTAAATCTCTTTAGTAGTTTCGTAGTTCATAATTTATTACAATCGTTATTCCATTGAGGGCAGGAAAACTTTGGCTTTTCTGCTGACCCCAAAGTGGCTGCGAAACTTGCAAAGTCAGAGAAAGAACACGGTTGGAAAAACTTCTCAAGCAATTATAAAACCTCAAAGAGTAGAGAATCAAAAAACCGCCAGCAGTTGCAGCACGTGAAATCGTAGATTCCGCCGGAACGTGACAGCACGTAAGGTGCAAATGGCTCAAAGGCGTTGACTGCAGTGAAAGTGCTGAAACGGAAGACAAGCCACGCCCCATTGGGGCGCCCAACATGACATCATCCAGGATTGGAGGCAACAGTGAGCAGTACTGGGTGCTGTGTGCTGGGTGTTGGGTGCTGAGTGCTGCGTGCTGGCCACTGCGTCAGAGCAAAAGCTAACGGACGCATAACTCAATCCGCATGGAATTTTTATTCCCGCAGCGGTGGCATCCATAATAAATCTGCATTAGAGAACGTGGCCCGTATCCCATTGCTGGTTGCAGTTTGCAGCCCGCTTGGCTCAAGGCCAATAAACGGGAACGGACGCCACGCACTGCAGTGGCAAACTCTGGATAACCACTAGGCACAATGGTCATAATATATGACAACAACAGCAGCAGTAGCAACAACAACAAATAACACAGAGACAAACAACACAACACGTTGGCTAAAACAATAACATTGGGGCGTGGCAGTGGCAGTGGCACAGTGTCTGCCCCTTGTGCAACATACTCGCAGAGTGAATTCAACGATAACAAGTAGGAGCGGCCAGAGTTGGGTGTGAACGACCAAGATATACTCGTTCATATTGGCATTGCAAAGCTGTCAGGGTAATTTTTCTATTTACTGCAAGTTAAACTAGATATAAATTGTGAGATGCAAAGTCATCTCTTATTTGAAGATTAGAGAAGATAGCCAAGTTCTAATTACTGGAAGCTTATGTAAACTTTAGAAGAATTTACAGAAACTTTTAGTTACTTTAGCTTTTAAGACATTAAATATATGCTCAAATAACTGAAGTTAGTTCTTGTCACTAGATATTCTATATTTACTAATGTCGGATAACGTCTAGAAGCTTAATCTCTAGCTTGACTCTGCTGCTACAGATTCTGATGGAGAATGTATGAATTTCAGAAATTTCATCCTCTGCCTGTTGCATTCATTTCAACAAAGGCATTACACGCCCTGATATACCCTCCTGTTGCAATGCGTTTAGGGCATACAAATCGCGTTCCTAACGGGGTTAAAGTTGCTGCAATGCTGCAGGGGCAATTGCAACAGTGCGAGTGTGTGTGTGTGTGTGTGTGTGTGTGTGTGTGTCTGTTTCAATGTGTGTGTGAGTGTGTGTGTGTGTGTGTATCTTTCACTAAAGTGTCGCCGCATTTCCGCACCTTTTTAACAGCTGCAATTCAGCAATTCGTGCGGCAACAGCACGTGACAAGTGGCAGCCGCCGCTGCCGACGCCGCTGCTGTTGTTACCTGGACAGCTGTTGCTCAAGATTTTCTATAGAAGTGACTGTTATTGCCATGTGCTACTTATCTCGGTTCGGACAGCTAGCAGATAAGATAAACGACGCTAATGAAGATTGTACGTCAAGGTTGGCATGCCCAAGCCCTACTCCCTACTCCCCCTATCCCAACACCCCTTAAGCAATTTCTACAAGTGTAGGGTATTTGCATTCGGTTATATTACTTACGCTTCACAGTATGGCATTTTGTTGTAGCCCTTGTAGGTTTTCATATTGAGCGTCATTCCGCATTCTGTGCATTTGAAACACGTTTTGTGCCATGTCTGAAACGGAATAGAGCAAAGGAAAGAACAAGAATTAGAGGAAAATTGTTAGCAAATTTGTACGCCAGTCGTCAGATGTGGAAAAAAAGAAGAAGAAATTGTTGTACTTATACTCTAGGCAAATAAAATACATGTGTATTGAGCGGGTATATTGGTGCTGAGGTGAAAGTAGAACTTCTATAAAATTAAAAACTATATTTAGAAATCATATTACAAATATGTTTATACACAACATTGCTCAGACTGTGTTTATACACTAGTCAAATAAATAAATAAATAAATGAATATATACTATATAATTTATTTGTTTACCTATTTCTTGGCATACTCTGCACGGTATTCTCCTAGTCTAGCACTCGCGTAGAGCTTTCTTTTTATTTCTATTCGTATAGTTTCATTGCCCGTTGCTCTCAGTTATTATTGTTCTTTGTGCCTTGTTAAATTGGCGCAATGCAACTAAAAACTAAAACTAAAACCCAAGATGAGCATAAAAACCAAAACTTGAAAAGATTTTTTGGCTTTGCGAACATTCGCTGGTTAGTCTCTAATTGGTCTTCGGTCTTTGGTCTTTTGCTCTGCGGTAGCTGGTGGGCGTGGCTGTGGCTAAGGGGGCCAGCCAGCCAGCTAGCCAAATTGGTAGATAAGCACTTATAAGTTGTTGAAGACAAAACTTCCTTAAAAACTTGTTCGCATTTAAAATGTAATATTTGAAGAATTTGTTCTACTTTACAATTGCAGAAGTTAATTGTTAAGAGTAGCAACTGAATTTATTATATGTTAAGTTCTCTTATTGGACATTTCTATAAATAGACTCAGAGCCCACTTTATGAGCCAAACAGGCTCTAGCCGTCATATCTTGCACTTCTATTGATAAGCTTTAGCTGCAGCTAAATTGTGTTGACTACACAAGAAATTCACGCCAGACAAGCAGCTCAAGAAGCCAGCAAGCCAGCCATCCAGCCAGGCCAGAAGAGAGCGAGAGAGAGAGAGGGGGGAATAATCGTCATTGCTGGCAGAGAAAAGCAGAGATTGGAAGAGATGCGGGAATAGGGACACAATTGTCATTGGTGGCTGCGCTTCAAAGAGAGGCAACTCAATGCAAGCAGACGACGTGTTATGCAAATTTGTGAGAAGTTTTATTCCTGCCGCCTTGCAGTCAGTCGCTGAGGCTGTTAGCCAGCTTGGAGACTTGAGTTGGAGGTCAACAAACGATTAACTTGTCTGCGGATTAGCGAGCGGCATAAAGCGCGAAATATGCGAGAAAAATGCGTTAATTGGTTTCAACAACAACAACAACAACATAGACAGCATGGACAGCAACCATAAATAGCATAGACGCAAACCAGACGTAAAATGATGAAGTGATTGCGATTTCATCACTAAAGAGTCAAAGAGTTGGCAATGGGAAAACCCGTTTGGCCAAAAACACACACAATCTCAATGGCAACCAGCCCACTGGGGGCTAAAGGCAACCACATTCCACAATTCCAGTGGAACTCCATTGTAATGGGAATCGGTGTGGCCAGCCAGCGGTACGTAAAGCCGTAAGCCACAAGGGTCCAAGAAAAGTTTTCATAAATCAACGGATTTAACTTGAAGACTTGAAAGTTTTCAACCGAGCGCAAAAGTTAAGACTCGAGATCTTGAAGCCTGAGCATGCGTATACTCTCTCGGTGGGTAGGAGAACTAAAATAAGTGTTATTTACTTAATTTAAATAAACATTTAGCTGACGATTGCTAATTTTGTTAATATTAATATTCTAATAGCTGCGATCATGCCTAGGCTGCGTAATATGCAAGGTAAGGGTAACTTCTATTCGTGCACTGCCGTTTAAAATATTCCCATTCGTCGTCTCTTCTGCTACTTTTTGTATGCTGCGTGTGGCGCATATGTAAGCAGTAGGAAAGTCATTGAACATGACAGAGAAAGAGAGAGAGAGATTGATATATCTTAAGAGATAAAAAGAGCGAGAGAGAATCAAAGAGTATTTCTCATAATTCATCTGTTGCCCCCTCTGACTTTTGATGAGGTTTTGATGACCGTCACAAAAATTCAATTTCACTTTCACAATAAAATGCAGTTGTGGCTGTTACGAGTGTGCGTATGTGTGTGTGTAGAGATCGTGCGTGTGTGTGGTGTGTGTGTATATGTGAGGTAATCGCTTTGTGTAGCAAACTGCATTTATTTTCTATGCTCGCTTTAACCCACTTTTCATTTGCCGCTCGCTTCTCGTCTTGGTTTACAATTTGAGGCTCAATTTCCAAAAATAAAATAAAAAACCTTAAGTGTTTCATGCTGTTTCCCTTGTTATTGTTGTTGTTGTTGTTGTTGTTGTTGTTGTCGAGGTGTTAAATTTGCATTCGAATTTGCACGCTTTCAACATTTTAAACGTCTCCACAGCGCGACAATAAAAAACTAACAATTGGCATGAGCCACAGTCCAGACAGTGAAAAAGGGATGAAGGGAGGGAAAGACAAAGAGACAGCGAGAGAGAGAGAGAGAGAGAGGCACATAAAGTATACCAACGGAACGGGAATTGGGGCTTTGGTTTTGGGCTACGGAGTTGGGGCATTTCGTTCGAGGTTCGAGGTTTGCCGATTGGCGATTTGGCATGGTTAGCTGGGAACACGAACGGATTGGATTACCAGAGTCAAAGCGACCAAACCGAATGACAAATGACGGCAACACCACAAACAACAACAACAACAACAACAACAACAACAACAACTGGAAGAAATAATGACGAACTAAACACGAAGCAACAACTAAAATCTATTTATAGGGCAACATAAAGTGTCAAATGCTTGAAAGAGAATTTGCCTTAAGTGAAATTAGCTCTATAATCTAAAGAGTGAACTAAAATAACCAATCTGCCCAATCTCTGTTCGGCTAGCCATATATTCCTTACTCTCCATTTAGCCCCTTTTCTGCTAGCAATAAATATTTCTTTTCAATCTAAGCCCATTCTTGACTTGTTTATTTCTGAAAAGAGCTCGAGACAGACCGACAAAACACTTTCTAATATAGCACAATTCACACGTACGAAATCGAAATGCGATTCTCGTAAAACGACTGACAGCGGTTGGCATATGGCATATGGCATCTGGCATCTGAGTTGCCTATCAACTGTCTAGTTGGGGAGAATGCACGCTGCATGGATGAAGATTCCAAAAAGGAAACATATATCAAACGCTAAAGTGAAAACACAACTTTTATTAACTATAGAGATGGCGGGGATGGATGAGGAGGAGGAATAGGTAGAAGCTGCGTTCAAGTTGGAAGTGGAGCATACTTGTGCTACCCACGTGATTTCGTCTGTGCTGTTTGCTCAACCTGCTGCTCATGCTGCTCATGATAATGATGATGATGATGATGCAGTGCAGTACAGTGGCTGATAATCAGGGTAGGCGTGATGATACGGGAGCAGACAGCTAGCCAGCTAGCTAGCTGATGAAGCGGAAGTGAAAGCAACAGAGGCAGAATTAAACGACTTCCACAGTTTCCGTTGCTATTGACTCAGTCTAACACACACATGCATACATGCGCATCTACATGTATTTGCACTGCAACCGAAAACGCACAAGTTCCCAACACAGAAATTCCAAGTTTTTTGGCATCTGCCTTAACGTGCGGGTTGCGCCTTCTAAAACGCGCCAAATTAAGTTCAAGTTTGCTGCGTCGCGTTTCGGTCAATTTAACACGACTCCTCCACTGCCACCCACCAGCCCCGCCCCACGCTCCAAAGCTCACTGTCTGCACCCAACTCTCCAAAAAGCGCTCAGGTTTAGGCATATATTGTGCACGCTCTGTTTCATTTACAACTGTGTGTGCAGTTCCAGTTGTTGATGTTGCTGTTGTTGTTGCAGAAGCTTGTCTACAGTAGCTCTTAAAATGTTGTCATCAGCTATGCTGCGAAGCATATGAAGATATTATCTGTATTTAAGCTGAAAGCTTAAATGCTATTAAGATATATCTTTATATATATATGTAAGTATCATACATATAATTATAAAAATCATATTCATATCATCATTCATGAACTCTCAACGGTAAATACTTTCTACAATCCATTAGAATATTTTATGCTGAAAACATAATACCAGAGAGAAGAAATCTTTTTCTGTATATATACATATATTATTGTAATTTATAATAGATAAAAATTCCAATAACATAATCGATATCTATAGCATATGTATCCTATATTGAATTAAATGTCAGTCTATCTAAATTTCTTATAACAAAATTGCATCAACTTTCATCCATCATTAAATATATTTTACAGCGCATTCACAATTCGTGTTGGATTATTTTTCTACACTTGGAATTTGCATTTCGGGTGGTACGCCGTCGTCATATTCATTGAGGTCAAGGCGCTTTGCAGCAGTCGCTGTTATGACCAAATGGAATATGCCATAAATGGCTATAAGAATCATCTGAGTCATTGTCATAAGATACCTGAACATCGCCGACAATAACCAACAACAAACAGGCAACAACAAACACCTCTTTCAAGCTGTATTACGATTACAAACTGAATGCCGTTACACACAATTGTCGCCTTTCCGAGCGGCCTTATATGGCTGGATCGTTGAATCGTTACGGCCCAAGCTATATATGTACATATATCTACATTTATATTTGTGTAAAAGAGAGCCATATATATATAGCGCCTGCCTGCTCGCACTCATCATCATTCGTGACATAATTGTCATTATCGGGCCGCAAATAGTTTTTAATTGTTGCCCCATTGACGTGACTGGACTGTTGATCAGTTGATCAAGTGGGAACTTAACCAAGTTGGTAATGTTATAATTAAATGTGTACACAATGCTGTCCCCCCCTTTTCTATATATGTTATCCCATGCCTCCTCCTCCTCCTCCTTCTCCTCCTTCTCTTGCATTCGAGTGTTTTCTTATGCAATTCTCACTTTTTCTTTCAATTGCATTTATTTAGGTTTTTCCATCATTTCACACGCCAGCATTTTCAGCTGCCTCTTTGTCAACAACACCCTGTATATATATATATGTGCATGTAGCCATATAATTATATCTATTTGCCTGATCTTCCGTATCGCTCACAGCCATCGACAAGTTTCTAATTTGTTTGGAGCTCTGTGCCGCTGCCGTCTCGTTTCGTTTCGTTTTTGTTTTCAATTTCATTTAATTGAGTTTTTCTTTTTTATTATTTCCCTGTTTATTTACAGCTTATGGCTAATTAATATCATTTTGTTTACACTCAGACAAAGAGGGCGAGAGAAGGAGAGAAAAGGCGGGGCCTAGGTTTTGCTTGTCGTTGCCCAACAACACCGAGTCAACTTAAATTGTGACTATAACTGACTTGATTCGCTTTGTTCACAGTAACTGGAACTTGCTCTCAGTTGAATTTTGCAATTATTACACGTTTCACAAAGCACGAGTGTGTGCATGTGTGAGTGTGAGTGTGAGTGTGAGTGTCTGTGTGAGTAGATTGTATCTGTTATTTGGTATCTGCACATTCAAAATGTTGTCTCTGACAGGCAGTCGAATGACGTAATCGCGGCTCACTGTCTCTGGAAATTAGATACTCAAAACTCTCGAAAAAGTGTGGCAAACAGTAGCCCGCCCCAGCAGCAGCAGCAGCAACAGAAACAATCTCAAATATGCGAATATTCACATATTTGCATAATGATAAAAGAATGAGAGATAGTTTATCAGAAAAATGATATATTGAAATGACATTCCAATGTACCTACGACATCTACACACTGGAATATTCCAGCAGCTTAGACATCTAAATATACATATGTATATATGTATATATGAAACTATTTCTGAATACTGTACGCTACTTCTTATTTAGATGATCTATGGCAATGACATTTCAATATACTTTTGATATATTCAGATATCAGTTTTTTAATTTTCTATACAATGCTTACCTTATAGCAAACAAAATAAACTTTTTTCACTAGGATTAAGTTTCTTCCACGAAATATCCCTTTTCCATTCCCCTTTCCTTCTCTTTCCTTATTTGCTGATCATATTTCATTCGTTTTCAACAATTTGTTTACAAATCCATTTGCAATACTTTGGCAAACATTTCCTCTCAGCTGCAGACCTCACACGCATTTCGTTAGAATTTGCATTTGTATCTGACAGATACGTATTGTTGACTGATCTCGAACAGCAATTCGATTGGGATCGTCTGCGATTACGAATTCAATTTCGTGGCATATTTGCACGTTCTCATTCAATAGATATGTTGTTGTATGTGTGTTTGTCTGATACAACTACTCAGATACATGCCGCATAATTTGTTTATTAATTTACCCCCTCCTCATCATCACTCCCTCTCTATTTCTTTCGCGCAGCGCAAAAAGCGGCCACCAACTGAGGCGCTGATGGAGCAGCTGCCTTCGCCTGGCGTTCTCTGTATCTTGCTTTTTTATTATTATGATATTTCTTTTTTGCGTCAACAATAAAAAAGCATTACATCAACGCAAGTAGAGAGTGACTCACTCGGAAGCAATGCCACAAGCGCTGGAGGCGACAGAGTCAACAGTGTGTGAGCCAAGCCAACTGCTGGCTGCACCAGAACGACCCTGGTCTGCTAGTAGAAGCCCGCAGACCTGGGAGTCGAATGCTGGAGCTCTTTTTTAACAATGCTCTTTCATCTATGGAGTATATCAGCTATTTCAGCTATTCACATTACTATATACAGCATTATACTACTATCTACTATATAATATTACTAATATTTTCTGCACTGCTACTACTACTATTTTCCCTATTGGCATTCACCCATTCATCGCTAGGGTATTCAATATTTGCCACATTGCTTGCGAAAACTAGTTTTTTTTTTTTTTTCTCTAGTAGCTGGCTATCCGAGTGTTTCATTAACTTCTCTAGCTTTTTGTGGCTTTGCATGCTGAAATACGCATCGGGAACGGTTCGGGTCAAATAGTAAATCATCGTGGAGTATCTGCACTATGGGAGAAGTGTGTGTTTTGTTTTCCGCTTCAGTTTTTCTTCTTCTCTGTTTCTTTAACTTTTACTCAGATGAATAGCACTCATAACGGTATCGCCAGTTAAAAGATACATAACAGCATTTAAAGACGGGTTAGCCAGTTAGCCTCTCTACCTCCCTTCTCTTCCCGAACAACTAGTCAGTCTCAGCAGCAGCAGCAGCAGCAGCAGCATCATCATCATCATCATCATCAGCATTCAGTTTATGCTGGAATTGGTGTCGATGACGTTGTTGTTGTTGTATGTAAATGGTCAAACGTTTCTCTCTATGCTCAAGATTGGAGTGCTAGACAATGAAAATAGCTTCCTACTGTTCGGTCGGTCGGTCTCCCGCTGTTGTTCAATTCAGTTCTTTTTAGTTTTTTGGTCCAACAGACCATTGGCCCACATTGAATGGCCATAGAATTTGTTGTTGACATCAGCAATGTGCATTTTTGATCTGTGTTTGTTTTTCTTTGCTTTCTGAAGTGCATTGTGCAAAACTTTTGACAACTGCCAATTGGGCAGCACTTCATGTCGAATTGGTGCACAAGTGAATTTTAAAATGTGCACTTCAAGAATTTGTAAAGATTTATATACACTGGAATGGGTGGGGATTATTGCATTAAAGTCTTAAGCTGTTACATAATTGAATAAAAGCAATTTCTAGTTCACTTGCTTTGAAATTTAAGTTGAAATCTTAACGAGTTTAGCTAAAGCATTGTTAAAGCTAGATTATCGATAGTTTTTGTTTCGTTTAATTCTCAATGCTTCGTGTGCCTGCCGATCAGTTTACAGTTTTTCAGTATTTCACGTCTCTTTCTCTTCCATTCTAAATTTGCAAATTGAAACGACGCATGCAAACGGTTGTCTGTGTGCGTGCGTCTCTTCTTTTCGCTTGTCAGATTTTACGCTACAAATCTGTCGCTCACGCTCTTCCTCTCTTTCACTCTCTCGCTCTCTCTGCGGCTCACTCTCAACTCAGTCAATTAGTAAAGTCAATAGTATGCCGCTATCCACGCACCCCTTGCTTTAAGCTAACGATTTTTCCATTTGTTTGTTTAATTTATTACAACTCGAAAGCTCGCACACACACACACACATGCATATGCCTATGGAGAGCGAGGCTTGTCACTTGCGAAGTTTTATTTGAATTCGCGTTTTGTAACTCTCTGTTCTACATGCATATATGCAAATATATGCCAAAGTCCGATTGCAAATATGCACGCAATCAGTTTTGCACCCACCCGCCCCCCATTAGCTCTGCTTCAGCTCTTGTGTGTGGGTGTGTGAATAGGCTCTTATTGTGTTTTATATATGTATAATTAGTACAGCCGTCTTGCGAGTTGCAACGTAAATTGAATTAGCTTGAGGCCACCGCAGGCTGCTAATGGAAGAGGTGTGGCCCCTGAGGAGGTGGCATGTGGCATGTGGCATGTGGGATGGGCAGGCCAGCATCTTAAGAGCTTGCAAATTAGCTTAAAGCTTCTAAGGGCGGCAGCGTCAGCGGAAGCGGCAAGTTACATATGACGATTCGTTAATATTTGAGGAGAGCGCACAAAAGAGGCGATGCACAAGGCAAAGAGACACAATGAGAAAACTTTTTGGATTTGGTGCACAATGTGGCTGAAACTAATGTGGAGCAGCTGCTGGCTGGAGTCTGGAATCTGGAATGTAAAGTGTGTGGAGCGGGAGAGGGGGACGACTTTTAGTTTGAATAATGTAAGAGATTTGCAAAGCTTGTGAGACCCAAAAACAAAAAAAATAAAAGAGAAAACCCGAATTCGAGACGATTAATTTTTGCTGATGAAGTGACAAATCACAGGGCAAAGGCGGGTGAAGAAGAAAAAAACTAGAGCAAAGCAAACAGTGAAAAGCACAAGCAGAGAGATCTAAAGCTGAATTTCATGATTGACAGTGGAGCGAACAAATGAGCAAGAAGGGAGAGGGCGATGGAGAGTGAAGTGAGAGAAGGAGGCGAGAAAACCCTCAAGTGATGGACAGCAGCGACGAGAGTCAACCAACCACTTGAACTGAAGAGCCAAAGAGCTGGAAATTGTTATTGCTAAGCATGCATATGTAAGTATATACAGATGCATTCATATATTTTTATATACATACATACATATATAGCAGATATATGTATGGCTATAAATAGCACTCACACCAATGCATGGACAATACAAAGCGTGAGCCCAAACATAGATGCGATGCAGCGGCTGGTGATGCTGCTCTTGTATGCGGGAATCAATTGGACGATGCAAATGCTTCAAAAAATAAAAATAACAAGAAATAAAATAAAAGAGCCGCATCGAGGGGTCGCCAGGGTTGCCACTTTACATGAGCCACAACGAAGATTGCCACCCCGCGCGACGAGTTAATAAAGATCAATTGAATTTAAACAAAGAAATACTATGGCTGGGGTGGGGAGGTCAAGTAAATGCAATGAATGCGACGACGACAATTGTCTTCCCAATGGGCGTGGCATAACAAATTACAAGCAAATGCGCATTAACATAAATTCAACAGCAACAACAACAACAACAACAACAACGACAAAAGCTATGCGAGCGGCGGGGAGAAAACAATTAAAAGACGACAAGAGAACAGAAGAAATGACAGGAAACAAGAGACAGCGCAGCGAATGTGGCAGCCAAGAAGAACAACAAGATGAAGTAGAAAAGGGGGCTCCGGCTAGAAGAATCTGCGTAACTGTAAGACAAAGACAGCAAGACAATGCCAATGCATTTAACGGGAGCAGCTAGCGCCAATGTGAGCAGAGTGTACTGACCCACATATCAATGGCCGGAAATACACAGCCAAGACAGTGGGACAAAATAGCGGACAGGTAGCCAAAATATAATATGTGCCAAGCTCACTCATTCAGTTCACTCGCTCCCTCACTCACAGACTCCTCGCATAAGTTTTGGTCATTAGTCAAAATTGTTTGTGCTGAAAAATAACAATGGGCCACATTTAATTGAGGGAAAGCTCCCAAAGTCCCAAACCTTGAATGCCTTAAGAGAGTATAAATAAAAGTCCAAGCCCCTAAAGCTTGCCCAGCAGCAATTTCAACTTCGACTTCGGCTTCCACTTCGACTTTAGCTTCTGCCACTTTCAGAGTCGAACAAGAAATTCGTTTTTAGTTTAGTTTTTTTTTTTCAATTTCAATGCAAAAATTGGGCCACAAACCAAGCAAAGCAAATCGGAGAAAAAAATTTAAAAGAAAACAGCAATTGAAATATAGAAAACTGCTGGCAATATATACTCTAATGTTGTGTATGTATAGGAATATATTTAAGTTTGTTTATATATATAATAATACGTCTTCATATTATGATATATGCATATATTGCGCTTATGCCGAAGCACATTCAAATAATTTGAAAACTCTTGTTTAAAAATAATCCTCTTTTTATTGCAACTCAATAAACCTCTCTCTGATTAGTTTCTTAAGCTCTTTTCTGGTCAACTTTAATTAGTCAGCTGGTATCTTTTTTTTCTCTCTCTCATTTGGCAACCGAAATCTGTGTTTTTTTTTCCTTTGTCAAAATTGGCAATCGTAAAATAGGTTGCAAAACTTCCGAGCGACCACGAGGCTAATTACTAGGAAAATTGGAGCATAACAAATAAGCTAAGAGCTTAGAGCTAAGCTTTAGGCTTTGATTTGCGCGCTGCACAGCGAAAGTGAGTGAGCAGAGGAAGAGTGGAAGCAGCAGAGACAGAAGAGATAAGGTAAAGGCTGGCACAACAAATTGCATAATACCGCAAAAAGTTCTCACAGCGAAATAACAAAGCACAAAGTGAAATGACAATGTGTGTGTGTGAGAAAGGAAATGAAGATAAGGAGATGCAAAGCAGCGATAAGTCAAAGTCGACGATGTCGCTGCTGCTGCTGCGGCCTCAGTTGTTGCTGCTGCTGCTGCTTGACCACTTTTATTTTCATGCCTGAATTGTTTATAAAATTGCAGCGCCCTTCTCTCACGAGTGCTTCATGCAGAGGGAAAGACAGAGAGCGAGCGAGAGCAATACGAACAGAGGGCAGGAGGGAGAGTGAAAGAAGAAAAGAGCGGTGCAGTTAGGGGCCAAGCGGGCAGCTCTCAGAAATGGTTTGTCATGCAAAAGTGAACTTCGCTTTCTGAGTTGAAGAGCTTCAGTCAAGAGTGGAAAAGAAATAAATAAAACCAATTGTCATTGTCAATGCGGTTGTCGTTGTTATTCAGTGTTGCGAGAGTTTTGCTAGAGATGAGCTCCCATCGATATATATCTACCTATGTATGTTTATAGAAATAGAAAACTAGAGTCGAACTTAGCTATGTATATCTGCTCATTTAGTTACGCACTGCTTTAATTTCTCTATTGTCTATTATGTATGTTTATTTCGTGTCACGTTGGAGTCACGCTTGGAACACTAGCTTTACGCTCGTCTTCAACTTCTTGTTGGCAGTTCGAAAGCGGAAACGATGTTCAAGTGTCGCACGTGATGGCAACATCAAACAATAAAATCATTTGAGATAAGATTTCGAGCTAAAGATACTTTTCTTCCTTTGCTCGGTCGGCTCCGTGGAAGTTTGTTGCTGTAGTCATTTGTCATGGCGCAAATGCCAAAAATTAAAATATTCAGCAAAGCGACAGCCCGAAAAGTGTGCCACAGGCGGGGCAGAGCTGGATACAGTTGGAACTACCTAAGTGTCAAACGAAGTAGCTGCAAATGGAGGACGTTTTGGATTTGACGCTGCGCTGCGCTTCGTTGCTGTCGCTGCTGCTGCTGCTGCTGCTCTTCGCCGCCCGATGCCTGCTACTTGGCCCAAACACTAACTGTCGACTCGTGCCACGCTGCACGAATTGGCCAAAATGTTAAGCCTGCTCTTCCTGCCGGCCTGCCTGCCCCCTGCCTGGTTTGGCTGACAACAAAGAGGTCATTTACTTTCGTTGCGAGCATAAAATAATCGTCTGTCGTGTCGGCCGCCGCAGCCAAGCAAAACAGCAGCATTATGCATACGCCACTCGACTAAGAGATACCCTGTAAATGAAGTTGAGCTTCTGATACAAATGCAAATGACTCGTACAATATCAAGTACTACTTGCTAATGCTTGAACATTATCGATCCTAAGTAAACATTCTATAGTCAATTTAAACTAATATATATAGACATTTATAACTGTTTGGAATCATCTCTGTTAGCCTCAGAATATTTTATGGCTTATTCCATGCTCATACATTATTCAAATTTCATGCGAAATTCCCTTTTTTTTTTTTAGCAGTTTAATGGGCAGCGAGTAAAACAAGCAGGCAAAACTAAAACTCACACATTTCGTGTGTTTGCCAAATAAAAAAGTCAGATAAATGAAATTGGCAACAGCAGCAGAAGCAGCGCTAGAGACAGCGACAACGACAGAGACAACGACGACGACGTCGACTGCAAATGCAACTGCGAGCGGCGACAAGTTGAGTGAAGTTTGGTATCAAAAATCGATTAACAAAGCGCCGGCAGCGAACGCAAGCAGCGCTGCTTAACTTTTAGCGGTATTTAAAAAGCATTTCTTCATTTCATTTACAAGGCAAAACTTTTCAGTATGCCTCTGTGTGTGTGTGTGTGTGTGTATTGTATATGTAGATAATTGGTATAAAATGCCCGTTTATTGACTGCCCCGCGAATCGATTTCTATATCAGGATATGTCACGTGCATTGAACGGCAACCGCAAGCGAAATTGCGCAAAACTTTTCACTAAGAAAATTTTGGTGTGGGGAAGATAAAGCGTAAGAATGAGAGAGGAGAAGGATGCAGATGTCGCTGCATTTTCTAAGCAAAAACACAAAGAGAGAAATAATGAAAGCAAGAAAGAGATACTCTATAATTTTGTAATCATATGTTTACTATTACAGTTTCTAATTAACATAAAAATGTAAGTTTTTGGAACTTTGATATTAATTTGCAAATAAATTTTTTTTTATTCTATTTAATTCAATTTCCATTATTATTATGTAGTAATCCCCCGCTGACTTCTAGTTTCTAATTAACATAAAATTCAAATTTGTATTGAACTTAATTAGAAACAGATTTGCAAATTTAATTTAATTATTTTTATTCAGCTGCTTTAAATTCATACAAATACTTATTTATAATATAATATAATTGACTAGATAATCGTATATTATTAAAACAAATACTCAGCAAATAATAGAACATATTGCATTCAGTATATATGCATTGTAATTTAATTTGCAGTCAAAATAAAAAAAAGCAAAAACAATAAAACAATTCAATTGTTTATTAAATAACAAGCTGAACCCTCAGCTCTGCGCCTATGAGTCAATTTGTTTATTATCTTAAAATTGTTATGAAATACAATTACTAATAATCTGAATACAGTAAGACACAGACACCGACAGAGATAGATGCATATGTATGTATATAGAAACACGTCATATGAGACAAGTTAAACAATGAGATGAGATGTAAACTAAAATGCAACAAAACAAAAAGAACATTCAACATTTTTCTGGATATATAAATATATGCTGTTAGTTGATGTTTCGTCAAGTTTCGAAATCTCTTCAAGTTATTTACACGTTTCAACATTTCCATTAGGCCTCATGCATATTTTATAACTGTCTTTAAATAGTTTTCATTACTTCACGGCTAAAATTAGACGCACATTGAGACTGTTAGACTGTTAGAGTGTGTGCGTTAGACAGAGACGGCAATAGAAAGAGAGCATGTAGCACAACTCGACTATAATTAGACAAACGCTTAAGAGTAGAAGCAGACGATGTGGAACACACGTCGCAGCTGCTGATAGTTGGAGCTGATTACAACAAGGCTGTTGAATGGAATTTGACGAATGATGAAATGACAATTGAGTTGTGTCTCTAGGCAATGTCAGCATGCAAACACATACATATGTAAATAAAAACATCTGCCTATATGAATATGTATATTCACTCGTTTCCTTAGTGAAAGACCCTAAGAAGGTGAGCACTAAAACTATTTTGAGTAAAAGCTCGCAAAAAATACATGCAAGACGAACCGAAAAAGCAAAACAATAAGTGCTGCTCAGCTCAGCTCAGACACACAGACAGACGGACAGACGGTCAATAAATATAAACTGGAATTAAGCATAAACCAATAAGCACAAGAAGAAAGCAACTCAATGACCGCAAAGCTCATGAGATTGCGTGTGAGTGAGTGTGTGTGTGCGAAAGAGAATGCGAAACTGGAAACGAAATATGCGCTCAAGGTCAGTCAACGGATTGCTTATTTATTTATTTTTTAGGTATTTCTTTTGCAGAACCAACACAGAAAGCGGAGATAAAAGCTGCACTGCAACTTTGCAACGTTTCGTTGACGGCGACGGCGTCGTCGTCGTCGTACTCGTCATCGTCGCTGCTCATACGCAAAATATACGCAAATTGGCGCAGACAATTGCCAAAGAAGAGAGGTGGTGAAGAGCGAATTGTAGCGGAAACAGCGGCGACGCAAATTAAAAGCAATTTTCAATTTCCTGAGTTGGCGAAAATTGAAAAATTTGTTGCAAGCACAAACAACCACCCGCGCAATCGCACACACACACACTGTCAATGGCATGAAATTTATGTGCCGTTATTTTGCTTAAACTAAATTCCAAGAAGCGCTACGCAGCCGCAGCAAACTAGCTGAACAGCTTTTTTTTTTTGCTTTTTATTATTCGCACACATTTGTTGTTGGTAATTATTAAAACGGCGCTGCGCTGTTGTGCTGCTGGGGCTGCTGCTGCTGCTGCGCCCACAACAGGCAACGAATTGCGTAGGATAATAAAACAGAAACAACAAACAAGCAGCGACACGGACATAAGAGCAAACGGTACGCATGATCAATGAGAGCAGCGGGCCATGTGACTAGATAGCCGTCTCGCTCTAACGCGCGCATACAACAAGTGCGAAGCAGCGGCATAAAACAAAGGAGCAAAAATTGAAAGAAAAAAAAATGCCAATACACACAACAATAGTTAAAAACAACAGAATTTAGATATTCTTGCATCTGAAAATATTAGTTACTCACCTTGTCCAGACACTTCAGCTCTTCGATGGGATAAACCACCTTTTGGCAACGCGCACAGGTTTTATTCATTTTCTCGCCGTTTCAGTAAGCCTTTTACAAAAGGGGGGAAGATCGGGGAGCACACAATCACACACACACACACACCGATTTTTAGAATTTTGCAACACTTTAAACAAAGTCGAAATTAATTTCGCATAGCGATCGAACAGGAGCACACAGCTTTAAAAACTATTAGCCAAGTATAACAATGTATGTTTGGGGTATATGTGTGTATGTGTCCAGGATTAACATTTATTTTTGCATAGCTACTGAGATTGAAAACAAAAAATCTGTTACAACTGGATGGCAACTAACTGGTTTGCTTTGTCACAAACATACACACACACTCTCTCACAAAAATGCGCGCATACACAAACACACGCGAACACTTTTTAACACTTTTTCACTAATTGCAAGCGGGTAAATTTTTAAATATTCAACATCGACCGCAGCTAAGCGACGCGCGCACGATTCCAATTCGGCAGGGATTAATGACAGGTGCTTGTACAGCTGAGCTGAGCTATGAAACAGAATGCTGCTGAACCGAATACCTTGTGAAACGATTTCTGGTAACAACTTTTTTGTTTATCAATTAGTTGATTCTGTTCAATATACAAAGTTTTACACGCTGCGCACCCGCATAAACACGTCTGTACTTCGCCGGAACAACAACAATTATGACGCATAACATGCTGTAAGCGTTTTGGGGGCTAGCAATATGTTGTGCTCAAATGGTAGCGTTAATATAATTGAGAGAGTGAGAGCTGACTGTTAACACGCTGCGCTGCCA
The DNA here is from genome assembly GCA_030914345.1 of Drosophila koepferae. Lineage (NCBI taxonomy): Eukaryota > Metazoa > Arthropoda > Insecta > Diptera > Drosophilidae > Drosophila > Drosophila koepferae. The sequence continues at coordinate 14,540,797 of JAUESR010000202.1, forward strand.
ATCGCTCAGTGTTGGAAACGACTACTATCATTCGATAGTACATGTGCCGGTTGGCACAGGGTGCTTTGCTTAAAAAGCACCCCACTTTTTGTATCCTTGGAGTTTACTATTGAGATTTTTTTGTGTGCGAGGGCGAAGGATATTAAATGATTCATAAAAATCTAAAATTAAACATAATTATAATAGTGAAAAGCTTGCTTAAAATAAACTGTGACATGGGCTTCATGAATACAATATACGATACGAATGTTGATTGAAAGGAAAATAATCAATTTCCAATGAAGTCCTTGCGGAAAATTAGTCTCGATTGTCTAGTGGAAAGTGTAGCTTAAGTTCAATTGCATCATTAGGCACCCATTTCAAATAGAAGTGCTTCAAGTGTAAAACTTGTTAAAATTATTGATTATTCGACTTTCGAAATATTGCTGCATATTTAAAGGCGTCTCAAAGAGATTTATGATTAAGAACGACACAAGAAATGTGCCGATTGAAAAATCGATAATCTTAACGTGAGTATTTTTGTTGTCTGCGTTATGCCGGCGGGGACTATCGACCACTATAGCAACAACAACAACAGTAACAACAACAATAACAACCTCGACGTCAATAATAAAAAGGAGTTGAAGTAGTAAAGGAAACAAAAAGAGACAAGTGCAAATAAGGACTGCAACGTTCAGTCGGTCAAATGTCAAAAGTCAGCGCATGTTGTAGACGAGAAGGACCCACCCTGTCTACAACATAATTGCGCTGTGACCGGTTTAAAAAAAAAACCGAAAAGGAAGACACGAAAATACAATAACCTTCCCCCGTTTCGGCTGCCTTTAGCGCAGACAGCAAGTTGCAGCCATTAGACGTTACGCGAATGTAAACAACCCGTTAATATTAGCAACCATGCAAACGCTGCGCAAAAAAACGAGTCCTTGTAAATGTAAGTTACATTTGACTTTAATTCAAAAACTAAATATATTTTTGATTTAAGACATATCGATAACATTAGCTGATATGCGTGTCTGATCGTGTTTGAGTCACTTAACTGACAGCTGGTGCGCCGGCGTCGCGACGCGTCGCTGCTGCCGTAAACTCTGTTTGCTTACTTTTAGTACTCTATCTCTCTCTCTCTCTCTATCTTGCTCTCTTGGTACTCATTCTGTTGTCTAAGCTGTATTGTACAAGAACAGCATTATTATCGTTGTAGCTTTCTATGAATTCTGTTGTTTGTTGAATTTATAATAGGCAAAGTAATATGTGTACTTTGTCTTATCTAAGATTATTCTATTTACCTGCGCTAAATGTTGCATGACGCGAGTGTCTGATCAATCTAGAGTTACTCAACCGACAACTGCTGCGCTACTGGTATCGTTGTTGCTGTTGAAACTCTGCTAGCCTCCCCTCTGTCTCTGTCTATCTATCTTCCTGTTCCCTTCAAGAGTTTATTTTTCAAATATAATTATTATTATCGATAATAAGTCTATATACCTACACCATGTTTTGCATGACACGCAGGTCTGATCGTTGTTAAGTCACTTAATCGACAGCTGCTGCTGCGCCGGCGTCGCTGCCACCGCTGCTGCTGCTGTTGTTGTCGGCAGGTGGTGCAGCTGCGTCAAGATTTTCAGCAAATAACAACAGCGCGCACGTTCGCTCACTCTCTCGTTCTCTTGCTCCCGCTCTCTGCCTTCTGCCGCTCTCTAAGCACACGTTTTGTTGTTGTTCATTTTTGCACTGCAAAATAATAGTAAAATTCCAGTGCCTTTTATGTGTGTGCTTCCATATGTGTGCGTGCGAGTGTGCCTCTGCTTGTGTTTTGTGTTTGTGCGCTCAGCTCTGCCCACTCCCACAGCAGAGGCCACAGCATCTCGTAGCTGAGCTACGGTAGCTCACAGCTCGCAGCGCTGTCGTCATTCATTCATTCCCAGAGCGCGAATCGTTGCGGCTGCGAATGCGAGCGCATTCTCGCGTTTTGTTTCTGTTTTTTTGTTTTTGCCTTCAATATTTTCCGCCAGTTTTTTTTTGTTTAATTCAATAAAAATACGTCGCGTACAAATCGTTTTCGTTTGTTATTATTGTTGGTGCTTGTGCGCGTTGTTGGCTTTTGTCTGTGCCATGGAAATGCCCTGAATGTCACACAAACAAACTAACCAAAACACACACACACCGACACAGACACAGAGGCGCGTGCAGACACACACACACAGATACAGCAACACATAGATACGCAGGCTCAGCATGTTCTGAGCTGCGTTTGTGGCTAACAAAATGGTCAAATCGCTGGTATCCAAACTTCAAGCATCCTCGAATCTTTCGCTTGCGCAAACTTTTGGCATTGGGAGCGGCAGCAGCGGAGCAGAGGAAACGAATTACGCAAAACGTTTGTTTGTTTTTCCAGCAGATACACACACACACACACATACTCACACAAATGCATAGATACACACATTCATAGATATACAATGCTGATATTTTTGCATTTTTGCAGATCGAAACGATCCCGGCCGTTTCTTTGGCGATGGCGTCCAGTTCAAGGCCAAGCTGATTGGCATCTTGGAAGTGGGCGAGGCGCGTGGCGATCGCATGTGCCAGGAGGCGTTGCAGGACTTGAAGATGGCCATACGCGCTGCCGGCGAGCACAAGCAGCGTATCATCATCCATGTAACCATCGATGGGCTGAGGTTGCGCGATGAGAAGACTAGCGATTCCCTTTACCATCATCCCGTGCACAAGATCTCGTTCATAGCACAGGATATGACGGATTCACGTGCGTTTGGCTATATATTCGGTTCGCCGGATAGCGGCCATCGATTCTTTGGCATCAAGACGGACAAGGCGGCCAGCCAGGTGGTGCTGGCCATGCGCGATCTCTTCCAGGTCGTGTTCGAGCTGAAAAAGAAAGAGATCGAAATGGCACGCCAGCAGATCCAGGGCAAGACCATGCACGATCATGCCACCCAACTGGCCTCCCTGTCCTCGCTGAAAGCGAGCCACAATGAACTCGCATCCGGCAGCAGCTCCTCGGCCGCCGCGCATGCAGCCAATCTGAATATGCTGAGCGGAAATACTTCGAATGGAGTTGGCCTAACAAGGCTAGGCGTAAATCTGGATGTGAACAAGGGTGGTGCGGCCAAGGAGGTGAGTCAAGTCGCCATTTTCAGTCCCATTTTTACTAATCTCAGCTGACTCTACAGATCTCACCGGAATCTGTCGCCGATCTGGTTGATCTGGAGCAGGAGCTGACTTCGCTGCAGCGCGGGATCAGCCAGATGGAGCGCATTACGCCCAATGAGCCGGGCACAACTCAATCTGGCCACGGCTTGGCCAAGTCAGCCAGCGAGGATGATCCGTTTGGCGACTCCTTCATCTATGTGCCCTCGTACAACATCTTGCCACCGCCGCCCGAGTCTGGACGCACACGGCACAAGCAGCAGCAGCAGCAGCAGCAACAAACAAACAAGACGATAGAGAACACAGCTCTGGATACGCTTCTATCGCCAGCTCCTGGTGTGAGTGGCTCGCCGGCCACGCTGCAGGCGACGGACGACGATGACAGTTGGCTGCACGAGCTGCAGCAGCAGAACGATGTCTTCGATACCACTAAGGTGTCCGCCACGCCCACGCCCATGTCAGCTGCCGCTGTGCTCGGCAGCATACCAATGGCACCATTGGCCGCCAGAGAATCCTCAGCCACGCCCACGCAGCAAATCAGCGAAATCTCAGCAGCGCCTGCAGCATCAGGAGCAGGAACTGCAACAGTGACGGCAGCAGCTGCCATCGATGTAGGGCTGAGTGCGCTGAGCAATTTAACAGAACCGGAGAGCGCAGCCAATGGAACGACGTCGACAGCGGGTGGAGCAGGAGGCGGAGGAGCGGGAGCGGGAGCTGCAGCTGCAGCGGTCATGTCGGGTGAGTTGTTTACAAAAAAACGAAGTTCGTTAAGATTGCTACAAGAGAACTGCCATTCATAATGGATACAGAGAGACAACTGAGCGCAGAGAGAGGGGTGAGGGCTGCAGGTCAGGGTTTACAGCCGCGACAATTGTCAACTGAGACTCGGGCAGACGAACTCAATGAGCCTCAGTCAATTGACGGCGTTCAGCGCAATAGCAAAATATACTAGCTTAAACAGCGAACAGATATCACAGTTTAAGGCGTGGCCGCTCTGGGCGGGGCTGTAAAATAGCATCCATTGAAAGCAATCAAAGAAAACAGAAGAAAAGAAAGAAAATTCATTTGGCAAACGAATAAAAATTGCTCATAGTTAATTCATTTACTCGCGCTTTTAAATTGTATTGTAATCATACAATTAGTTATTTATTTACATTCGACTCTTAGTGAAAAGCACTTAAAAAGTTAATTTTAGAGCAACGCTAGTGAATAATAGAGTCTTTTAATTGTGAGTAAGCCTAACTCACTCACTTGCTATTAATGCATTCAGATGGGTTTTTAAATTGAAGTCTTAGGGGCGAATACTGATTCACAGCATTCTGAGACTTAACATTAACATAATCGTAGACCACTGTTAACGATTAACAGAAAATTTAAAGCAACCACAATAACTTTTAAGGATAATGTTAAGAAATAGCTGTTAAAGTTTATTACATTAGCTTAGCTCTAGTAAGTCCGCTTTACTCTCTCCATATATCGTGTCTGCGCAGCTCTCTTGGAACACCTTTACTTAATACTAAATTAGTAATACTAACCCATAAGGTAATGCTCCTTTTGTTGTTTCTGTTGTTGTTTTTGTGTATTCAATTTGTAGTTAGTCTTAATTTAAAGCTCTTCAGTTGCATTTCCTCTTGAGTTCTGTGTCACCAATTGCACGCTTTTTACTTGGAGTCTCTGCCAACAGTGACTGACGCAAGTCTCCCAATCTTTCTCTTTCTATCTATCTCTGTCTTGCTCTGGTTTTGTTGAAATTGTGTGGTTCACCAGATGCGTTCACAGATCTGGATCCGCTGGGCATTGGGCGCACACGGCCCTATGTCGATAAGAAATATTTCTTCCAAGAGCTTAAGAATCCGCCCAAGAAACTGCTGAAGGAGCTTGGCTCCAGTCAGGGCGATAACTTTGATGATTTTCTCGGTGGCAGGGATAGTTCGATCTTTGAGGAAAGCAACACAGCAGCAACTGCAACTGCAACTGCAACAGCAACAGCAACAGCAACAACAGCAGCAATGACAACGACAACTACTAACACAACAGCAGCAGCATCCACTGCTGCTGGTTCAGGTACTGACCACGCCCATGAAACAGCCCCGATTACTAACACAGCTAACATTTGCACTTGCACAGGTAACGCCGCCAGTTGCAGCAGCAGCACCACAACTACCACAACTAACCCACTAATAACCACCGCAAGCCTTGGGCAACACCACCTGCTACTAACAAACAGCTCCAACAGTTTCCGTTCCCAGTCAAGTCCCACGCCACAGCACCAAGCGCAGTTCCAGTCCCAAACTCATTCTCTGTCCCTGTCCCAGTCCCAGTCTCAGTCCCATTCCCAAACCCAAACTTCGTCTCTTTATCTTGGCCAAGTCGAAGACTTTTCGGCAGCCAAACTAAAACTATTGCTACGTCAAAGCGCAGCCCTGTCCAAGCCTATTAACCAATCCGTCAACTATTATACCACAGAGCCCACGATGACCAATCCCTTGGAGGAGCATCAGGATAGCAATCCCGTGCTGCTGCCACGCGACACAGATCCATTCTCACCCACGCGCAAAAAGAGTGATCCGGATCCCTTTCAGGATGGCGATCTCTTTTCCAAGCTGGACGCCTTTGAATTCGATGTGCCACAGCATCCAGCTAGCACAGCAGCTTCTAGCAGCGTTTTTAATGGTCCGCTCCAGGTACAACTACCACCAGAGCAGCAGCCGTCGCAGCAGTCGTCGGAAGGCTGGCAGGCGGACATATCGCGGCTGGAGCCAGCTCCTCTTCCACTCAGCAGCAGTGTGCGTCATCGGCCCACGCCAGTGGCCAGTGTCGTCAATGTAGGTGGCCCTCTGGATGTCATCTCGAGCATTAGCAACAAGAAAATGCCGCATTTGTTTGGCCAGGCGCGTTTCTCGAAGCGCGGCGACTCTGCCAGCGGCATCGGCTCCAGTGTCAATATGCGCCGTCTGCAGGAGAGCGACTCACTCAGCGAGAACGAGGCTGCACCGGAGCCGCCGCCACGTCCCGATTCTACGCCTTATGCTGAGCCGCCGCCGCTGCCGCCCAAGAAGCAGTTTAGCGATCTGGTGATCAGGCCGTCGCCCGCAGCGCCTCCTGTTGGCCGTTATGAGTACTTGAACCATAGCACCAGTCAGCTTCGCCGCAGCGCTGATGCACCGCCCATTCCACTGCCTTCCCGGCGCGTTGGCCGCTCTGATGGCAACTTTCCCGGCCCGGGTCGACCACGCAAACCTGGCCACACCGACGACGATTATCTGGCGCCCTTGGGCGGCACGCCTCCGCCGCTGCTGCCGCCGCCCACACAGAGCAGCAGCAGCCGGTCGAGGCCACAGCGCCAGGCCTCATTGGGACGACCGCAGGACATTTACGAGAACAAGGCGGAGATCCTGCAGGCACAGGCAGCCCAGGCACAGTCGCAGAAGGAGTCGGCGGCAGCTGCTTTGGCGCCCGATATAACGCTCGCACAGCTGCTCACGCTTGGCATGGATGAGCTGGCCTTGAAGCTGAATGTGCCCGCCAGCAAGCTGAGCACCATGACCCTGGTCCAGCTAACCGCATACCTGTCCGAGTATCTGCAGGCGAGCAACGACCAAACACAGCCCAAGTCTCGGGCGAGTCCTGCTCAGGCACTGCAGTCACCCGCCGCGACTGGCTCCTCCTCTGGCACGACAGCCGTGTTCAAGGTAAACTTTGATCAGCAGACCTCGTTTGTGGCCAAGTTCGATGATACCTTCGGCGAGGATGTGGGCCAGGATTCCTTTGTGGCGAACTTTGCTAACTTTAATGAGGCGCCAGCCGGTCTGGCCGCTCCAGCTGTGCCACCGGCGGATCGGTATGCGGTCTTCCGAGAAATCATCGATCAGGAGCTGCAACAGCAACAGCAGGAGACGGATCTCATGGGCGATCTGACGCCACCTCCCGTGGATGAGGCGCAACAGGAGCAGCAGCAACAGCAACAGCAACCGCAACAACAGCAGCCGCTTGCCCAGCTGGACATTGATGTGACTGAGCTGGAAATGGAGCCACCTCCGCCCAAGATAGATACCAAAATCACCGAAGTCGTGGCCCAGGCCAAGGATCGTTATGCGGCGCTGCGCGATATAATTCTGGTGGAGAACCTATTTGATAAGCCGCCCCCAAGCGCTGCTCCAGTTGTTGCAACAGTTGAGAAGGATCTGCTGCAGGACTTGTTCAGCGACGAGTTTAACGAGGATCAGGACATACGCCAAATTATGGACAGTGGCCACGACAGACGTGGCCTTGTCGATAGTCGCGGCCTTCCCGCCGAGCCATCATCTTCGGCTCTGACCGTGGCCGATGATGACGACGACGATGACGAGGATGCGGGCGGTGAGAGCAGCATGGACAGCAATGAGAAAGATGCGGAACCTGTCAGCGCACAGGATCAGTACGAGAAACTGTCCACCAGTGCCGAGAAGCCCGAGTTTAAGTCCGAGGAGCTGCTGCCACCCAAGCAGGATAACAAATTCCTAACCGTAATCAGCGGTCCGGGCGGCGCGGGCAGAGACGACATTGAAATCGATGAGCTGATGCAGCGTGCCATCTCCAATCTGTCGCTCGACTCACGTGATCGCATCTCACCGGCCACCTCTTCGGCGGCGCCATCTCGCGGTCCGCCTTCACATAGCCTGCACACTCCGTCGCAGTTTAACGACGTGAGCACCTCGCCTATTCCCCTACAGAAGTCGCCGGCGCCTATAATTAACCAGGCAGCTGCCTCACCTGTGCCCTCACAGCTGTCGGCGGTCTCCCAGCTAATCGACACGGCTACCAAGCAGATGCAAGGCGATCGGGAGCGCGAGCGCGATAAGCCCTCGTGGGCCACCTTTGATTCACCTAAGATGTCTGGCCCGTCCATTGGCAGCGGCAAGGGCAAGGCACGTCTCACCCTACCACCGCCACCCGCATCGAACACATCACAGCAGGATACCGCGGAGTCACCTTGCAGTTCGGATCCGCGCGACGATGCCGGCTGGTCCAAACAGCAGCAGCAGCGTCGCTGGGCCAAAAAGGAACGCCAGCAGACGTCCTCTTCTTCACGAGATCTAAGTCCATGGGATGATGAGACGCCCGAATATCTCAAACAGCAGCGCCGCAACCAGCCTCCGCCCTCGCAATTGGCACCGCATCCACATGCACATGGCTACTACATGCGGCACGCTCGACGACTCAACTCCTGCGATGAGGATTATGAGTAAGTCCTAAAGTCCTATGACAAACTTTGCAAACCATCATTTATCTTTTCTACTTTCAGCTACGATGCCGAGCTCTGCGCTCGTCGCGATCGGGAGCATGCACAACGAAAGTTCAAGCATGGACTCTCACGCAGCAGGGATAACTTTGAACTGGGTAAGGTCCCTCATAAGCAAGTATTCTCTTTCTTTACATAAATACCGTCTCTTACCAAGCACTTGTTTCTCTTCAAAGTATTCCCATTCTACATTTATTAATTCTCTCTTAATTCCAGAATCTCCCAGCTGGTATCATCATCCTGCACATCATACTTGGTCGCCGCAGGAGATCGAACAGGGTGTGCGTGCGCGTTCCTTTGAGCGCAGTGCCTATGAGCGCTCTAGCTATGGTCCGCCAGCACCCATATACGATAAACGTGGACAGCCGCTGCCTCGAGATCGGGAACGAGAGCGTTCCAAGTATCGTGATCGCGAGTACAGAGACTATGCACGCCCAGGCTACGATTTTGATTACGAGAACGTCTACGATGAGCGGCGCTCGCCCATGGGAATGGGCTATAAGTCACGGCCCGACTATATCTACGAGCGGGACAGCAGGGACAGAGAGCGGGAGCGTGAGCGTGAGCGCAAATCATTCGATCATGAGAGCGTCGAGTCATTTGGGAGCTCATCGCGACGGCGACGCAGCTTTGGCAGTGGCGGCGATGTCTACGGAAGCCTAGACAGTCGAGATGAGTATCGTGAGCGTGATCGAGAACTGAAGACACGATCGTTGCGCAAACCGGCCACGTCATCCGCTAAGCTGCGCGTAGCAGGCGATATTGACTACGAACAAGACTCGGAGCAGGATTTCCAGAGACAGCGCAGCCTGCAAAGACCCTGTCAATTGGGCGGAGATGTGGTGCCAGGTGCACCACAGCGTCTACGCAAGAGCAGCGGCTCCAGTCCATGGGATGGTGAGGGTAAGTCAAGAGCTCGAATTGCTATTTACAAATATTCATATGAAAGTTCATTATATTTTCATAATATTCATATTATTTCAGAGCCTGCGCCGCCCGGGCAGAAATCCTGGAAACGACCAGCTAGTGCTGCGGAGACGGAGCGCCGCTTGGCTGAGAGTCGTCGCGCCGCAGCTTTGGGTCAGACTCCCTCCGATGGCGAGAAGGATCGCAGGTATGTATAGCTTGCAGTTAATCAAAACCGTTCCCAAGTCATATCTAAATCATTCACAGATTCCGCAAGAAGACGCGCGCTCGCAGCACCAAGGATCTGGCCACAGTCGGCGCACGCTATAGCAGTGGGCGTGGCGTACGTGACAATTACGACTACATCAGTTGCCAGCGCAACGATGATGACGACGATGACGAGGACTATGTGGACGACGAGCCACCAACAGATGAGGATAAATTCGAGCGTCTGAATCGACGACGGCACGAGATGCATCAGCGCATGCTGGAGAGCGAGCGCAGGCAGCAAGAGCGCCATGCACCCACACTGGCCAAGTTACCTGGTCAGAACAGGCCTCGTGGCGCCAACAGCGATTATGGCTTCGTGGATAGCTATGAGCAAACACCGACACCCAGATCGAATGCTAGCAGCACGGCGGTCATGATGAGTGGCGGGGAGTCCTCGGCTGGCGTTGTCGGTGTCGGCGGCGGCACTAAATTTAATTTCGATGACGGCTTTGAATCGGACTTCAATCAGAGCTCGCCACCTCCAGCGCCAGCCGGCACTGCATCCAGCTGCAACTCCACGCCAGCTGGATTAATTTCGACCAGCAGCACGGTGGGTTCCAAGTCTCTGTTCCGCTTCTCCAACGACTTCTCGGAGAGAGAGAAACAGCAGCAACAGTTGCAACAGCAGCAGCTGCAGCATCGGAATGACAACTTCGATATGGAAAGTGCACCCAGCCAGACGCCACCCATAACCCAGAAGCTGCGCTTCGATGACAACGTGAAGGTGTCGCAGTTCGATGATGCCGCCTTCGAGGATGATTTCGCCAAGGCCTCGTTTGACTTCGATAAGGAGCAGGCATCGCCGGCAGCGCCCTCAGCTTCCAGCCGTAAACAGAACATGCGAAGCAGCAAGTTGCAACAACGCCAGGAGCTGATCAAAAAATCCGAATCGGTTAATATATTTGCCAAAAAGCAAGAGGATCCCTTCGAGGATGATGAGTTCTTCAAGTCACCTGACGAACAGCCGCTGCCCGTGCACGAGGAGGAGGGCAGCAATGCGGATGCCAACAAATTCCAGTGGAACGAGGATAACAATTTCGCAAAGTTCGATGAAAACATGTGATTTGACCAACTCTTTGCCAAGGCCTCATGCAATAACAAAGCAGAAATCGCCGAGCAGCCAGAGAGCGATGGCGGCAACTATGCCGAGATCGATGTTATCAACGATGGCGACTTCTACTACTTGACCAATCTCAATCACTACTATCAGGAGCAGCGACTACAAGTGCTGCAGCAGCAGCAGCGGCATGACTACATCAATGTGCCGCAAAAGCAATCCAAGTCCACCTCCACCCCGAGCAGTCCCTGGCATGAGGCGAACGAACAGAAGCCGAAGCGAAAGATCAAGTTGAAGCCGTTGCAGCTGTTGCGCAAGCCGAGAAAATGGAAACTTAAACGCACCTTTGATGAATTCGTTAAGTGTCTGATTATAGCCTCATCCGAGCACGTCTACGACTACGATGTCCTTTGGTAGAGCAAGTCGCATCCTCATATCCCTCTGCAACCCAATTCAGTAATTGTCTGTCTGTTCGTCTAGTCAAACTCATTTGCCATATACATATATTTTAGACTAAACAATAGACTGTGATTTTATGTACATGCTTTTAGCCAACGGAACTCTGGTTTTCGGTAAACAACAAAAAAATAACGACTTGCGCTAACCGAGTCTATCGCCCGCTAGATGGCGCTGCGACGAACACCAATTGCTGCTAATTAGCTATTAATTGAAGTCAAGTCATGATTGTATATAAAACAAAATTGAGAGATCTGCAACTATTTCAACCACTAACCTAGTTATTTATGCTAAATTTAATTCGATAACAGTAACGACTAACGACTACGATAACTAATAGAGCGTTTGTTACGTACATTAACATTATTTGAATCCAAATACTCATCCTCTAAGTAACGAAAGCAACTAATTAATGCCTATGCTAAATGTCGTCTAGCTTAGTGTTATATAAATATATATATACATATGTATTATCATAATTATCATCAACAATAACTATCCAAAGTGCATTTTGCATACGAACTTGTCTAACACATACCATACCAAGTGTAACTAGCCTAATGTGTTTATTATTTAACTACATAAACATATATAGACGTAATTAACTACATACACATACATATATATTGAAGCGCCTATAACAAAGATAACGAACAAAACTGATCGATCAACAGGTAACACACGTAACCCAAGCAGCTATAAACATATTGAGATATATACGAGATTTATATATGAATATGATTTACATTTATACGATACGAATACGAATACAATAGTTATTATTATTATAATTATTATTATTATTATTATGATTATTATTAATATTATATTTGTTCTATCAATTAAAAACGTGAAGCGAGCATATAAAAAAAAGTCTTTTAATATATTTAAATATTTATTTACATAGATATTATATACAGTTATAATATTCAATATATGGAGCTCTGTGCTCCAAGCCCTATTTGGCAACTTAGCAACTGTTATTATGTCATCTTTAGCTCTTTTGTTTATTAATGTTTATACGAATTTTATTTGGAGTTTGGCCCAAATGCAAGCAAAGAAACAATTGGAGTTTGTCCAAAAAGATTGCCCAGATCATGTCGTAACCACATCATATGTAGATAGCTATTGACTCGCATGCAATTTGCCTAATTGTTCAACCAAATACGTCCAAGTCGAGCTTTGAGACACTGCAAGATCTTTTAGCTGGTATAAAAGCCAATCGCAACATCAAATCTTTGCATATTCAACATCTGAAGTCAATCGCAAGCAAATCCTTTACAACATGCAGAAAAAGGTGGGTAAAACAAGGCGACAAATCTCAGACTAAGTAGTATATATAAACTATAAATCAGGCTGAAATGAACTGTGCTTCACATACATTTCTATTATTTTTTCAATTTTAAGCTTTAAAACTTAAAATATCCTTAAAAATTCATTTCCAATGCACTTCAGATCTCCATTTTATTGCTGGCTTTGGCAGCCACTCTGGCTGCTGCTCAGCCAGCTACTTTGCTGCCTTCTGCTCCTGGCTTGTCCACGGCAGCCGCTGGTTTTACTGGTGTACCCGCTTCCTTTGCTGCTGTTCCAGGAGCTGCTCCTTTGGCCATCTCGAGCAGCCAGCGCTTGGACTACTTCAATCAACTTAATGCCGCCTTCTCACCAGCCGCTCGTCTCCTAGCCACTCCGTCGGGCCTGGCCGCTTTTCCCTCTATCTTTGGTTTTCCACGCTTTGGCCAACTGGCTGCAGCCAATGCACCTTTCATCTTTTGAAACTTGACTTTTTAACTTATAATTATTGTGGGCCCGAATAAAAGTTTTATATAATTTTACTCTATAACATAGATGTGAAAGTTTAATTTTGTTATTTTAAAAATTGAATTTAAATTTTATTCTCATTTCTTTTTTCTGAATTATTTACAAATTACAAATTAAATTTGTTTAGTATTTTCTTATAAATCCTTTGAGATTATCATAGTATATAATACTTTATGTATTTATATATATATTTAATATTTTAAAGTTTTTGATTATCACATTAATGTTATCCCTTTATCCCTTTACCAGACACTCTTATAGCCATAGCCATAACCATAACTGGGATAAGTGGGATAGTAGTAACTGGGATAGCTATAACTGGGATAGGTATAGGTGGGATAGCCGCCGCTGTACTTATAGTAGGTATTCGGATAGGACGTCCACGCTGGCCAAGCTGTAGTCGTCGTCGTTGGCACATAGAAGCCATTGTAGCTGCGTGTCACAAATTGGTGACTCCTAGCCACAGGTACCAGAGGCGCTGTCGGGATGGCTACTCCAGTGCTGGCAGGTAAGACGCTGGCCTGAACAAAGACCACAGCCAGCAGGAGGAGGCAGCTGTAGCAGAGCTGTAAAGAGTGAATTAGCTAATAGAGTCTATAATGTGTCTCACTCTCCACTCACTAGCTTCATATTGAGTTGTGTTTTGGCGTGGATTCGCTGTTGCCGCTGGCTAGCTGTTCACTGTTTCACGTTGTCAGCAGCTGAGCTAATTATATACCCTGTCATTGCGTCAGTTCCATTGCATTTGCTTTTCAAATGCAATCGCCCATTTAGGGAGTTCAGCCCTTTTTTGTCACTCATGAGCCCATTTGGGCCCATTTGGGCCCATTTGGCCGAGTGCAGCTCAAGGCCAGCTCATTTGCATTGCTTAAGCTTGACACAAAGCTCTTCGTTGAGATTGGATAAAAAATTATTTGATATGAATGTATGTATGTATAATAAATATATATTAGAATTTCCATATCAACTGTATTTATAATTTTACTGATTATTTGTTCATAAATACTTTCTGTAAAAATATATCTGTATCTACTCTGATATCTGCATCATTCATACAATCGCAAAATGTTCATATTTACATATATTTGTAGAATAAAATGCAATACATATATTCGGATGCAGATCGTAAGGATTTGTTTTAGATAGACTTTCAATATTTTCACTCAATATTCAATAACAGAAAAATGATTATGTGATTAAAAGCAATTGAAATAAGAATAATTGTTTTACTTATAGAACAACTCATCAAATCCCTCTTAATTTTTTATCCATCCATAAATGTAAAACCACCTGCCTTGGAAAGATTTCGTGGTAAACAATATTTGTTTGTTTGCAGATTCATGTATTTAGACAGCTTGCAGACATACGTAAGAGTTGAATGCAAAGTATGACGCAAAGCAACATATTTCAATTCTGCTAATACAAATAAATGCCAAGATCAATAGAAAATTCGACATAAATATTAATTTATAAGGCGAAAGCATATTTTGATGACAGCTGGAAAAGAACACACATACATATGTATGTGGAATTCCCCGGGAATCTCTGGGAATTGCCAGGAATGAGTTCAAATTATTCAGACTTGTAAATTATCAAGTGTATATATATATTTGTGTATAAATATTTTTAGATATTATTATATATATTTGTTTTAATATCTACTAAAATACATAATTCAGAAAATATTTCTAGATCGCTAAACTAAATCTGTTTCCAGTGCGGCCAAGTCTTGATTTGATTGTAGAGCGCATTGCCGGGGCAGGCAGTTGCCTTGGTTTGGCGATGGCCGAGCAGCGTGTAGTCGCTCCTCAGATGTCCACCTTGCTTGGCCAACTCAATGAGATCCTTGGCATTCTGCAGCATCTGTGCGCTGGGCGCATTGCTCTCAAAATTACCAATGAAGACAATGCCAATGCTCTTGCGATTGTAGCCGGGTGCATGGGAGCCCTGCAGTCCGAAGCCGCGACCCTCGTACACTTTGCCATCGCCGGCCACAATGAAGTTGTAGCCAATGTCACTGAAGTTGCGCCGACCCTTGTGATCGGTCTGAATGGCCTTGATCATGCGCTGACACTGCTGGGACGTTGTGCATCCATTCGGATTATCCGAGTGATGGATGATCACATATTCCACAGCGCCATTGATGCGAGAGGGCGAACGAGCGCTCGCTGCGCCCCAACTGCTGCGCGGTTCAATGGTCAACGCTTGCGTCGTAGCGCACATTGCTATAAGTTATTAGAGATTTGGATGATTAGCGAGAGATTCTGGGAGGTGACCGACTATTCATATGATTAATTACCAAAGGCGCAAAGCGCTGCAATTGCCAGTAACTTGATTGCTGCTGTGTTCATCTTGTTTGCCGTTTAACGTTTGAGATTCGCTCTGACAAGCGAGCTGTTTAAATAGCCCGATAAGGGAAGTCTGAACTTCTCTATATTGTGAAAGTATATTTGCTTTCTTCACAAATTTGCAAAATAAAATAAAAAGAAAAACGCTTTTTATTAATTTAGTTTGATATTCATTATAAATGAACATAATGAACTTATCTTGTTATGCATGTATACATGCCATATCTTTTATCAATTTCTAAAATTTCAATGTATATTTCACAATTTATAAAAAATTAATTTGAGTAGTAGTATTTACTTGTCTTTACTATTGCAAAATAGCAAGCTTAGCTTGAAAGTGTATACAAAAGTCGTCATGCGCTTAGTCATTTTTGCTGTATGCTTTCGGTAATGTACCCGTGGGGGAATTACTTGACTCTTGACTCTCTCACAGTGATAAGACAGTCATACATAATATAATTCTATATATTTTTACTTATAGCTATTCATGTAAATACATTTTGATTTCTCTCTATCTAAGAGGTATTTACCCAAGTCCCGTTCTTAGCTTTTTTTTAAGCAGATGCATGCTTTTTATTGTTTTCCAATTCTTTCACTGATGCGTGCTCAGCCGAGTCTCACAATGTTGCAAAAAGCACATGTTGCAATATACCAATGTTGCCAAGCGCAAATGTTACCAAGTGAAAAATGTTGCCAAGTGCAAATGTTGGCACGCGCAAATGTTCCCAAGAAAACAGAAACAAGGGCTGAGTATTAGCTCAATCTGGTATTAGCTCTCTGGCATGGGCTCACGCTCTGCTTATTCCTTTGCCTCTGTCTCTGCTTCTGCCACTAGCTTGAGCTCATACTTAGATTTTGCCTCTGCTTCTGAATCTGTCACTGGTTCTGGCATAAACTTCTGCCTCTGCCACTAAATTGAGCTCATCATACTTAGATTTTGCCTTTGCACCATCCTCTGCCAAGCAGGAACAAAATGTGATGGCGATCATATCTAAAAAATCTTAATCACATATTTTCCAATTTCTACGACAGAAACAAGAGACAAATTGCTTTTATATTTAGTACGTTTTCTTATAATCTTACGTTTTGTGAACCAATTTTTACATTTTTACTCTATAATAGGCCTGCGTTTAGGCTTATCCCGTTTCTGGGTCTTCCGAACGGTATGTTTCGTCTCCTTTGCTCCTTTACCGCCTTGTACACCCGCCTTGAGCTGTAGTTTCTCCATGAGCGTCAATTCCGACACAGGTTTCTTATGGAGAACTGCCTTTCGATTAATAATCATTTTCTTCACCTTGTTTTCGTTCTTCAGTTTCTCTTGGCGCCAGCGTAGCTCCTCCAGAGCGCTCTTGTAGATGACTGCGTGTTCCACTTCAATGTCTGGTGAGATAACAAGTTCCTCGCCCATTGTCTTGCCCACCTCGTAAAGCATTTTCTTGAATTGGGCTTGATCGTTCTCCGTAAGCAGCGTTATAGCTGTGCCCTTCTGGCCAGCACGAGCCGTACGACCCACACGATGTATATACGTCTTGATGTGACGCGGCGCCTCATAGGAGATTACAATGTCCACATTGGGCACATCTATTCCACGTGCCAATGCATCCGAACAGATGAGGCCGTTGATAGCGCCACGTGCGAAATCCGACAGGCGCTGACCTCGTACTTTTGTTGACATATTAGCGGATAGCTCCTGAATGATTGTTGTCGAGTGCTTGAACAGATGCTTGAGCACAAATGCCAAACGACCAGCTGTGTCCGCGCTGTTGGTGAAGCACAGAAACCGCTTCCAATTATTTGAAAGCACCATGGCGTACAGCGTCAACGGCTTCAGTCGCATTTCCGTTATACAGTACTTTTCTGTTAGTTCCGCAGGCGTTGTATATTTTCCAATAAATTTACTGGACTGTTCGGCCAGCTCTCCATTGGCAATAGCAGGCTGCAAAGATGGCATAGTGAGCACCGTGGTAAAGAGCTTGGGCTGAAACAGACGTAAGTTCTGCAGCTTCTCGGGATCCTGTGAGAGTGTGGCCGAGAAGAGGAGCTTATGCGGCTGTTTGCCGCAGCTCTTGAGCAGCTCGTTATAGCAAAGCGGCGGCTGGACACCTGCCAACAGTTGATTAGCTGTCGTACGAACATGTGCATCTAAATGATAGAGCCAGTTTTGGAAGACAGCGTCCATAATACGATCCGCTTCGTCGATGACCAGAAATTTCAGGGACTTCAGGCAGAAGCCTTTGGTGGCATGCAAATGATCCACCAGACGACCTAAGATATTCAAAATCAAATTAAAGCATTGTTTAGAGTAGTTAACATCATAACTGACCTGGCGTAGTGACTACAATGTCTACCTTGGAGTAATAAACGCCTTTATACTGGTCCACTAGCTTGTCCTGCTCATCCTCTAAACGATGTTGCTTGGATAGCAGGCACACCTCCAACACTGTTTGGCTGCACAATGTGCTGATGACTTTATACACCTGCAAGGCCAACTCTGTTACAGGTAACACCACCAAGGCGCGTACCTTACATTCCACGCGATCGGCCAAAAGCTGAACAATGGGTATGGCAAAAGCCAAAGTCTTTCCACTGCCTGTGGGTGCCGAGACACAGATATCCCTTGGTCGAAAAGGCTCAGGCTTGGCTTGTGCCTCTAATATCCAAGGTATCACAGCAGACTGCACAGGAAAAAGACGTTTGATCTTCATTTGCTTTAGTGCACTACGAGTGTATTTCTCCAGGTAGGGCAGATGCTTAATGGATAAGGCATCTGCCTCCGCATCGGCACTGTCAGATGCTTGCAAGCTACCTCCTTCGATAATTGTGGGATGTGCCAGCCAAGCCGGCAATACCATTTCCACTTTTTGTCGTTTTTCTGCTAAGGCATCCGCTCCAAGCACTTGAAAATCATATGAAGGCTCCTCGGTTTCCATGGGCTCTTCAGGTAGCTTTTCTGTCTGTGGCTCTGATGCATCGTCTGTTGGCACAATTGTCTCTTCAACTTTGCTTGCTTGCTGTGCTTCAGGCTTTTTAATTGGCGTCTCGCTGCTTTTATGTTTTCGTTTGCGTTTTTCTGCTTTTTGCAGCAGTTTTTGCAAAATTTCATCTTCATTTTCAACCTCACCACTGCCTTTTGATGATTTGACCTGGTCGTCAGTATATCTAAATACATATCATATAAGTTACTTAATACAAATTACATGTTTAATTATTTAAATTACCGATTTACTGTGACGCCGAGACCCAGTGGGCAGGCGGCCAAAAAAAAGGAAAAAAAAGGGGACAAGAAAAACCAAGAAAAACAACCTACTCCCTACCCCCCCCCCCCCGCTACAGACAAAAAACTTCAAGTCCATATAAGACAAATGAAAAAAAGCCATAAAAGACCAGAAAAGAAGGAAGACAAAAGAACAAGACAAAATAAAAAGCAGAGACAAAAAAGGATATAAAAGGAAAGAAATAAAAAATAAGACAGGAAAGAAAAAAAAGAATAAATTAGGAAAAAAGTAAAGAAAAAATAAAAAACCCAAAAAAATAAAAATAGTAAGGGGGGGGCTAAAAAAATATAGAAAAAAAGGAGGAAGTAAAACCCCAAACAAAAAATCCCAAACATGCCCAAGAAAGGAAACCAAACCCACCAGAAAACCCAAAAAGAACCACAAGAAAAAGCAGGGTCAAAGGAAAAAAAACATAGTTGTTTATGTTTTTGGTAGTGCAAAGCATCGATATTGGGTATCGATACTCAGATCACCCAGTTGGCATCGATTTACTGAATGGAATATCGATATGTGTGCCTATGGTGAATGATAAAAGCGCGCTGTTTGAAAAGTAGGCAAATCAACGGTTATGGTTATGGTTATAATATAGAATTATTCATATTTCACATTATTTTCTATTTATTAATAAAAAAATTAAAAAACCCACATTAAAGAAAGATCACTGGTTGGCGGCCAAATAATCTAAATTTATTCATATTCCCCATTATTAAATTCTTTTTACTAACTAAATATTTGTAATATACAGCTTAACTAATTAGATTATTTCTCTTTAATTTGAAATTATTATGGAAATTAGTTGCACAAGGATTGATACAATATTCTAGAATAATTAATGTTTCTATTTATTGGTAAACATTTGTTATTGCCACTTTACCAAGGGAAAACCATTTTTAATTAGTATATATGCATACTGGGGTTTTTTTTTTCAGTCAGCATTGACGTCTTCACTGTGTCGATGCGTGTATCTACTGTCTCAAGTTTTGTGGTGGAGAAGTTGTTTGCTTTTGCCAATTATGAGTCATTCAAGCCAGCATCCACTTTAAGTTGTCTTCACGTGTGCACTAAAAAACCACAAAAGCTTTGTCGACGGCTCTGTATAAATAAACGATATTAAGATTATAATAAAAACCGGTTGAACGCATTTAGTGCCAACAAAATAAGACTTGGCTAGTCTAAATGACCATCAATCACTGCAACAGATATCAAATATAATCTGAAATGATATGTTAATCGGAGAAATTTGCTAATTATTCATACAGTTTAGCATATGCTTAATCACTGATAGGAATCTGACACTAAATTTAAAATTTGTTAAGCCCGATATGAATTGGCAAAGTGCATTGCTTTTTATTTTAAATACAGCTGAGAAAGTAGGCTTACCCACTGGTAACGGACGGTTTGACTTACCTTAAAAGAATGTTAAAGTGTGAAGCACGCGTATATTCAACAAAAAGGCTAAAAATAAAATAAAAATACAGACTGCAAATAAATTGAGTATTTTAAACCGCAATAAATGTGGTAAGAGCAAGAGACAATTACGCAACTCAATCAAATTTGATGAAGTAATCAGAAATCAAATTGAACAATGCTAACTATTTGTAATGTGCTGAATACGAAAATATAATATCCCACAGAGTTAATAATACCTAAAAATACTACTACAGATTCGCAAAGCTAGTATTTTACCTGAGAACTTGACCCATAATTGACCCCGACTTGCCTATTAATCTTGTCCAAGTCTCTCTTGGAGTTATTTCGCGTTCAGATACATATTCAGTTCGTCATAGCTACTAAATCCTGTTGCCTTGTCTTATTCCATTGGTTCAATTCGTTCTTGGTTTATGTGTGGCCTTAGTTTGGGAAAAGCCCAGCTTAAAGCCCGGCAGCATCAGAAGCTATACCTTTCATATTCACATATATATTATGAACTTTTTTGAGTGATTCCATTTGTTATTGTTTTCGTTTCTTTCGGCCAAAGTCGAAGAAATCTTCTCGACTTTTGTGCTATCTCAGCGAAAGGGAAGTGTGTTGATTGAATTGCTTTGCAACATGTTTTCTCATTCGCTCGTTGGCTCGCTCACCTGCTCACATGCTCCACATATCAGTTGTTATCTGAGCAACTGTTGCAGCTATCTGGCAATTGTTTAAACAGAAATCTGTTTTCGTCTGTCTTGAAATAAAATCAATTGAAAAAGTGTGAGAGTTGAGAAAATTGGCATTACAATTAGATCTATTGCCCATAGCTATTCCATATTCAATTCGAATTTGAATATTAAGTACTTCATTTCAATTAATATTAACATCTGTAATCCATATTTATTTATTGTTAATGTTTATGCCGGTGTATGCACGCGAAATTCAAAAATAAAACCAGATGATGACAAATTTAAATAATTCCAGAGGAAACGTAACGCCCATTGCGTGAATCTCCGCTGTCGTCGTCAGATCGGGGATTTCTCGCTCACCTCTCTAATCCAGCCAGCTACCGGCAAAACAAAATATAAAAAAATAAAAATATCTATAGCAAAAACAATAAAAGTATAACTAACAACAGCAACAAAAACAACAACAACAACAACAAACACACCTGTTGCCGCTGAGCACAACTCGTTCAGAGGTGAGTTTTGAACGCTCGTCGATTTGTGTTTTGTTTTGTTGTTGTTGTTGTTCTTTTTTATCTCGTGAGTCGTTCTCAGCGGGCATGCACAATGCTTTAAATGCTAGGATATAAAAGCAGCCGCAATCATTCGCAAACGTTTCGCTAACGGGCTCAAAACACAGCCAAAAAACTTGAAGCGCGCGTCAAGTGGCAGCTCGCAGTAGTCAACGGATCAATCGTAACGCTGAAGTTGCTGCAGAGTTGTGTCTAGTGTAGTGCAAAGGATCAAGTGTGAAATACAAAATATATATAAGAAAAATACAAAATAATATAAAATATATAGTTAATATGTGGCTTAATTTAATGAAAATCGCGCTGTTGGCTTTGGTGCTGGAGCAGAGCAGTCGCTGCATCGATGCTGCGTAAGTGTCTGAAATAAGCTAATCGACGAAGCGCAGCGTAAATCAAAATTAGTTAAAACCTCATTTGAATTATTTACTATGTGCACGGCACGATATTGACCTTCATTTTGTCTGTAAACAAATCATGCTGCTTATCTGCAGCTGCATCAGATTTTTAAAGTCATAAAATGCAATTGTTGTTATTAATTTCATAGAAGACATAACTTGTTCGTAAATTATAAATATAAATGTGTGTATGATTTTGTTTTTATTTTAATTTTTTTTTTTACAACAAATTCATTTAATCTGGCTGGCTTTATTTCAAAGAATTAGCAACATATTTAACAGCTCATTGCCAAAGCTTGAACTTCATATAGGTTGATATACATATGTATGCACGTAGGTATGTTGGCCTGACATTATTTATAGCCAGATAAACGGCTAACATTATGTGTGTAAAACCTTGCTAATTTGTTGACAATTTATAACAATCAGCCAAAGCCCAAAAAGTTGTTAATTAGAAAGGTCGCCTGAAGACCAATTGCAAATTTAGAAAACAAATTGCACAATGCTTTTTATGAAATGGGAGGAAATATATATAAAAGGATTTTTATAAGAAATTTTTATAGAAGAATATTCTTACAGCAAAAAGTAGCCGCTTGCTTTCCTAGCTAACAACTCAGCTAAGAGATTGTGTCCTTTCCTAGTCGATAACTGATAATGGAAACGGAAGGCTCTTGAAATAGACTTACTGTCAAACAGCTCTAAATATAATATAAATATATCTCTATATAAATATATTTGATCTACATCTAACTCTCTTTCTCCCTTTGCCAACAGCACCTTGGATAATCCGTCCAGTAGCAAGCGACAATTTCCCAATGATTTTATGTGGGGCGTTGGTTCGTCTTCATATCAAATTGAAGGCGGTTGGAATGCAGATGACAAGGGCGAATCAATCTGGGACTATATGACACACAAGAGTCCTGAAAAGATAGCCGATCAATCGAATGGAGATATATCATCAGATAGCTATCATCAGGTAAGCCAACAACGATTGCCGGTGGCATCATGGGTCAAGGGTTGCGTTGAGGTAATCGAGCTGGAACTATAATAATAATAGTAGTAGCCAAGCGGACCTATTCTACTTTCAAAACCTCGCCCACACTTTAAATTTTCCCCAGCCACTGGCCTAGTCATTAGTAATACGCATTCAATTCATTAATCTGTGCTGAAAACAAACTATGTGCAGCTGTCAGAGATCCGTTCTCGCTCCCTCTCCTCTCTCTCTCTCTCTTTCTCTGCCGCTCTAGCTGTCTGAGTGCACAGGTGTCTGATTTACCTGTGTCACTGATTCCGATTTATGTCTAATATTTAATAAACTATGCAAATTCCGCTCGCTCAGCTGCACTTTGTTCTCCTTTTTTTTTGTATTTTTGTGAGCTTCTACTAACATCTGCTGCTGCTGCTGCTGTTGCTGCTAGTTAGTCGAACGAACTTTAATAAATATGACAAATGATCACTAATTGTCATGTTCCATTGATAAGTTAGCACTAATTGGCTCTATCATTGCGCTGTCCTGCAGATTAAATAGTTGATTTGGTTTATGAATTGGTATCTAATGGATGGTCAATTATTAATCTGTATCTACGATTATTTGAATTACCATAAAAATGCATTAAAATGCGAGTTAAGTTCAATTAGAATTTATTTTGAATTTAAGCAGAGCATTTAGATATGTTGAATTATTATGTGTGAAATTCTTAAAGTAGGAATTCAATTTATACAATTATTTCATTATTATTACATTAATTTTTTTAAATAATTCGATTAATTCTTAATTTTTATTATCAAGGTAAAAATCACAATTAATAAAATACCCGAGCTAAATATTTAAAGTAATGCAAATATGAGGCAATGAGAAATACTGTGAATTCTTATGCTCGTTCACACAATGCAGAGAGCATATTGGTTTTATTGAATATATGTACGCCTAGGTGCCCGTCTAGAGAGTGGAGCTAAAATTGACAACCAATAAAAACTTATGTGTTTAGTCTAATCTAATAAAGTGTTTTTTGGCTCCGCCCACTTTTGGCATGGCAAATCAAAAGATACTTTATCTTTTGCAATACATAAATATTATTGTAGATATTATTTACGGTGATCTTGAGGCAAATTATTAAATTTTTTTAAAATAGTATATGCCCCAGTAAACCACACCCAAATTAAAGCTTTAAAATAATATCGATTCGATCAATGGGGCGTGGCTAAAACTATATCTCCCACTGATTTAGAACTAATTGTGTAATTCATTAGCAGCTCACCTGCTCTACAGATTATATGGTTCGATTAGTTGGGCGTGGCATATCTGATTAGAAAATATGATCGACAATTATTAACCAACTTTGGCTACTGCATACTGGCCTTAGATCGTATCCTGTAGCTAAAACTAATCAACAAATTTTTGATTAGAATCTTTGAAAAGCAATTGCTGATTTGGTAGATGCTGAAAAAGATATGCCAGATATGCTAGATTCCGAGCCGAGGCGGTCAGGGTTATTCTAGAGTTTATGAACAAAAAGTAAATATAAATATGAATTTCATTCAATATGAATATGAATATGAATATGAATGCATGTCTACCCCTCTTGGAAACCTGCTTCGAGCTGCATTGTGCATTTGCGCTGCTGGCAATGTCATCGGGCATGTCAAGTGGAGATTACAATGAGATTGAATGAGTGCCAAGTCGTCTAGCTTATATTTAATTAGTGATAAATCGATTTGGCACAAGACATGAATGAATGCGAACTGATCTTAATGGCATGCCGTGTCAGGCCTGGCCACGCCATGCTGCCATAATATGCCCACTTATGCCACTTAGAGCCAGGTGTTTGGCGTACTCGGCTGAAAGCTAAACGCCCCTCCCCCATTGTCCGGGCCGTAGTCGTAGTCGTAGGCCAGCAGCTACCGTAACGAATTCTTACATCAATGCAAAACACACAAAATTAGCCAGAACAACGACAAGGCAACAAAGCAACAAAACAAATCAAATCAGATCTCAAATCAAAGCCAAACAAATGACCATATGGTGGTTTGCATATGTCGCCAAACTGTTTTGGGGTCAACTGGTTTTCTTTTCGGAAATACTTAAGATTCTTGACCACAATTCTGCTAAACAACAATCGAACAATTTTTATTTGAATTGCAGTGGCAACGCGATGTAGAAATGGTCAGGGAGTTGCATGTGACCACGTATCGCTTCTCGCTGTCGTGGCCTAGGATAATGCCTGGTGGCTATATGAACCATGTGAGCACGGCGGGCATCAAGTACTACAGCAATTTGATCGATGGACTGCTCAAGTACAACATTACGCCCATGGTAACGATATATCATTGGGAACTGCCGCAACGGCTGCAGGAGATGGGCGCTTGGACCAATCCAGAGATCATACCTCTGTTCAAGG
This sequence comes from Drosophila koepferae, assembly GCA_030914345.1. Lineage (NCBI taxonomy): Eukaryota > Metazoa > Arthropoda > Insecta > Diptera > Drosophilidae > Drosophila > Drosophila koepferae. Next base: position 14,565,831 of record JAUESR010000202.1, read on the forward strand.
ACTATGCACGCCTGGTGCTCGAGATGTTCGGCGATCGCGTCAAGCTCTGGACGACCATCAATGAGCCATGGCATATCTGCGAACAGGCCTATGGCGTGGACTTCATGGCGCCCGCCTATAATAACCCAGGTATACCTGCCTACCTCTGCTCCCACAATCTGCTCAAAGCTCACGCCGAGGTGGTGCACATGTATCGCGACGAGTTCAAGCAGCGCCAGGGCGGTCGCATTGGCATTACTCTGGACACCTCCTGGCCGGAGCCACGTAATCCTGATTCAGCTGAAGATCGCGAAGCCTCCGAGCGTGCCATGCAGTTCTATCTGGGCTGGTTTGCTCACCCGATCTTCTCGAAGCACGGCAACTATCCCAAGGTGATGATCGAGCGCATTCGCAATCTGAGCAAGCAGCAAGGCTTTGGAGCGCGCTCACGCCTGCCCGAGTTCACCACCGAGGAGATTCATCGCATCAGAGGCACCTCCGACTTCTTTGGCATTAACAGCTACACCAGCAACTTGGTGACGCCCAATGGACACAACAACACTGGCAAATTTCCCATACCTTCGTTCAATCACGATATGGGCGTCGTCGAGAGTCAAGCTGGCGTGGACTGGCCCGGCTCTGGATCTGTGTGGCTTAAGGTAAGTCAGCTGCGAATTATAATTAAGTGGGGAACGGGTCACGAGTCGGACTCGCTAATTAGCTGGGATGAGCTAATACCCAAGTGGGTTGGCCGTCCACGGCTGGCCACAATTGGATTTGTGCAGTAAGTGAATAATGGACAAGCTCTCTCCAAGGGTGGCTACCACTACTTAGCCAAGATTAAAATTTGGGGTGGATCCCAGCCAAGGGTGGCAGCTGTGCAGGTGTGCGGGTTCAATGAACCCTAAATCTGAGTTACCTAACCCAAATTCCCCCTCTTCGTTTCGCTCTCCCCGCAGGTCTATCCCAAGGGCATGTACAATCTGATAATGTGGATACATCGCGAGTACAATGGACCTGAGATCATTGTGACTGAGAATGGCGTCAGCGATCGAGGCGGCCTGGAGGACTATGCTCGTGTGGATTACTACAATCTTTATCTGTCCGCCGTGCTGGACGCCATTGAGGACGGCGCCAATGTCAGTGGCTATGTCGCCTGGAGCTTGATGGACAGCTTCGAGTGGAAGGCTGGCTTCACCGAGAAGTTCGGTCTCTATCACGTCGACTTCACTTCGCCGGAACGCACGCGCACTCCGAAGATCTCGGCGCGTGTTTATGCCAAAATTTGCAAGACAAATGCCATCGACTGGAGCTACAGACCCACGCTGAACGAGCAGCAGCTGGTCGTGGCAGCTCGTCTGCCCGCCGAGCCCAACTCAGCTGAGAGTCCAGCTACCTTAAGCTGGAGTTTAGCTTTACTGTTAGGTTTGACAGGCTGTCTCTATCGAAGAACCTAAACGCCCTCTCTCTCTCTCTCTTTCTCTATATATATTGTTGCAAAGTATTTGTACTCATAGTAATTAAGTGGAATGCATTGTGTGTATATATATATGGATGTATATTAAGCAAACATAAGTCCAAATTTATAATAAAGAATTGTGATATTTGCAAATTATTCAAATGGAAATTTGATTTCTTTTAATACCTAGCGGGGAATGTGTCTGAGCCAAGTCAATTTTAATAGTAGATGATCTCACAGTTAAGGAACTCGCAGTTGGCTATAATAATATAATATAATGATAAAACTGTATGAAGTGAAGCTTTAAGCTGCTGCTGAATGTTTTCGAAAGTGCCCAGATCTGTGGAGCACTCAAGGACAAGCAAGTATACCTAAGCTCTAGAATGGAAATAAACACGTTCAGGTGCGTCGTGGCTAATCGGTTGTTAACAAGCTAAGAGCAAAGTCATGGTCATATATCACACTAGTTAGGGGCAGGCTTTCCACTGCGACACAATCGACTTGGACAGATCGCGAAGTCAAAGACATTTCACACACGGCCCATTGAGCAGCCAAATGTTTCCGCGTAACTAAATCATAAATGTGATAAAAACAAATTCGAATTCAGCCCAGCCTTTTGTCCGGGCATTAGACATTATCTAATATCCATTCACCATTATCCACAGAACAATGCGCCCTGAGATCAGATCGTGTTTATGTAATGCCCCCATAGATCAATGCTTGGGCAAAAGCAATGCTCAGAGCTCTACGCTCATTTAATTGTAGGGGCGTCTGGAGCTGTGCGCATGAACCTGAATAATAAAACACATTTTAGCAAATATGAATTAAATTAAAAATGATGATAATCTGTGCATAAGAGATATATGTAGGCAAATTGTCTAGAAATGATCCCGAGTTATGGTTCTGGCTATAGCTATGGCTATGCTAGGCTAATTCTCATCGTGTCTTTTCATATGTCACATCCGCTTGTAGTCAACAAATCAACAGATTTGCTTTCAATACACGATAATGGCATTGTTTGTGTGATTGTGCGTGTGTGTGTTGTTCCTAGTTGACTTTCAAAGCATTTCAAGTGACCAGAAATATAATCATAGTTGGAGACGGAACCAGAACCAGTTGCCTTTCATTTGGGCAGCGCCTACAGCAGTCAAACTCTTTTATACCCAGTAAACAAACTGAGCACAGGTGTATGCCGAGATTATAATAATGAATATAACAATACGAACTATTTGACAATAACTTGATTGATCCAGACAATGGGCAAGGCACAGAAATAGATCTTAAGAGTAAAAGACATTCAATTTGATAGGCACTTGGAGATTATTTAATATCTTAAAGATTATATATTATAATAATAAGTATTATTATTATATATTTATTTATATATATCGAGTCGCAGTAAACAGTTAGCATATCTAACAGTCGCTCAAACTCAGCTGCAATGTTTTTGTACTTCTAATTTATATGCATTTCGTTAGATTTATTGTTTCGGTCACACGAAAAGTTGGCAATAAATTAAATATATATATAAGTATGTCCATAGATATATGTATACAAATACATTTATATACGTACATATGTGCAACTGTAAGTGAAAAGTAGGAAAACCGCAGAGTGACAAACTCAACTTACAGGCAATGTCAATGGCAGTAGGGGTTCAAGCAAAACTTTTAACAGTCTCTCGACCTCAGCTGCACCTGCTGGCAAGAGAGTCACGAATCAGATATGCATATATATCTAGATATATGTACACATATATAAATGTATAATCAGTGTCTGGAGCAAAGTTTGTCTGAAGTGCTTAGCAGACTATACATATAATGCATGGCGGCAATTATGTTAACGTATTATGTCATTTATCTTTAGCTCTGCCTAGCTACCTCTCCCTCTCTCTCTCTCCCTCTTTCTCTCTCTTGTGACATTTATAGTTCTCGTACGTCACAGTCAAAATAACTCATTTTGCCTATCTTTTATCAGCTAGCAAGCAACAAGCAGTTTGCTCAACAGTTTTTGAAAACTTGTTCTTTAATTAAAGAACTCTGCCACAACAATGCCGTACCGAGGAGCATCTCTATTACATCAGTTGGCCCTTTACAAGAGTGAGGCGAAACTTTGTTGAAAACCAACACAAACAACAGCAACAGCAATTGGCAAGCTAACAAACAAGATGCGGCGCATAGCAAGCGGGAAAACTTTTTGCGGCTGATGAAATTTTACAAATGTTTTACATCAGTTTTCGTGCCGGCAAAAAAGATTTTATGCAGCACGAACTGCTGCATAACAAATGCACGAACTTTGGCAGTGGCAATAAAAACTAGATAAAATAGGTAAATCATAACAAATTCTATTGCCTGTTTAATTACATATATTACATTTCGTAATCCACTTTTTACAGCAATTCGTTATTAATTAAATCTGTCTGTTAAAATTTGTAAACTAGTCTGTTAAGCTTAGTTACTTGGCATAACATAAAATACAGCGCTTAAAAGTATGCAACGAAGATTTACATTTGTGTTGCTTTAAGATTTATCCCTGAAAGTAGGCAATATATGTATCAAAGCAAGGCATTAGAAAATTCTTTTTTTTCTGTTTATTTATTAATTCATACGAGATAACAATAACCCCTTTGTGGACTTCGTCTTCTATGAGTTCTGCCGCTTTGGGCTCGCCGGCCAACTTTTAAAGTTGTTATTAAATACTACATATTAACTATTTGCATGTGTATGTATAAAAACATATGTGAAATTCAAGTCCGTTTCCGGTCTGCAAATCCTGTTTCTTGACTGCTTAACTTCTCAGCCTCTCAACCGGCCAGCAGCTGCTTCTGGGTCACGTGCCTGGTCGCCTCTGCTGAGTCATTTATCAAACATTTATAAGACCTCATTGCACTTATTGAAAATTAATACGGATTAAATGCCACAATAAAACAAAAATCAGCACACATGCTGCATGCGCTTGCCAACCCAACTGGCACGCCCTCGATAAACCGCATTTAATCCTGCGAACAGGATACTCAAGCAGTAGTCAAACAGCTGCACAGCCAAAACGTGCTGAGCGCTGAAAACTATTGACAAGGATTAAAGAAATAAATAAATGATTAACTGCAAACAGGGGGAAAGTGCATCGAGCAAGAGAAGAGATTAGATCTGCTGGCAGGCAGAATTGTTAAATATAGAAAAATGATTTTTCAATAGCAACAAATACATAATAATGCAATAACAATGTGTACACTGATTGAGTCTGTGGCTAATTTGATTAACATTTACACCCAGAATTAAATCAGTAAATTGCGAGAGCTTCGCTCTTTATGCGGGCACCTATTGAAAGAGCGCCACAGATTCTATTTATGCTATTGATTAACCCTTCATCAGTGGCCAATCAAATTTTAATTTCACAAATGTCAACATGAAAATCAAATAAATAAATGCTCAGCGCTGACTATACTGATTGAAACATTCAGCATTCATATATGCAGCCACTTTGCAAGTGTTTTGCCCCCATGTGAACAGCAATTCAAGTTTCGGTCATTCAGACAATCTCCCCTCCCCATTCCGAGCTCCACTCCACGTTCCACAATATTACATTAAGACACTTATGCACCAGCACCCTCTATGGTAGATACGGTTTGTGTCGATAAGCAGCCCATAAAGTATCGTTGGGCTGTGCTTTTGTGCACTCGTTAAATGTTATACATGTCAATGGAACTTTCAAGTCCAACTTTGTCCCCGCAGTCAGTCGTAATTGGCGTGGACGAGCGCAGCTTGGGAGTGAGTGCAGTGGCTGGTATTAGGAAGCGCTGCTTAAATGGCTTTATAGATATTGCGATGGGCACATTAAAGATATACATTCAATATTCTTAGCATATAAATTGCTTCTGTCGTAAATCTGATGCGAACTTTGTTCCCTAGCATGGGAAATGCTGTAATTTATATATGTAGCTGTACAGATTCGATATCAAGCAGTGCGTGTGGAAAACTAAACTGGTTAACAGATCCTTGAGGGAGAACGGAAACGGCAAACGATTCTCAGCTGTAGGGCAGAGTCATAAATTATGAAAGAAAAGGGATCACATATAAAGAAACGAGCGAGCGAGCGAGCTGTCCTACCTAGGGTGGTTCACAAATCGGGCCAAGAAGAACGTGCCAAGTTCCCGAGACAGCTGAAAAGTTGACTTGGCACTGCTCGACGAGTTCAATGCACTCCAACAATCCCAGTCATACAGCACCTAATGACGAACCAATTATATGAGCACAAGACGTGGCTCGCTGCCTGCCTGCCTTCAGCCTGAATGATTGCGCAACAAATTGTGCAAACGAGCTGCTCTTCACCTCTTTACAGACATTGAGCCATAGAACCTGGTGAGATGTGCCTACTGCAACTGTACCAAATTTGGCTGACAACAAATTGGAATTGGAATTTGGAATTGGAAAAGTAAACGATGAAAAACCACCACCGTTGGCTGATGTCGCTGCCAATGCCAACTGTGTGGCTCAACTGTGGCGCTTGCGCCTGCGCAGCTGTGCCACATCTCGGTCATGTGCTGGGAGAGAACGTCGCGCGCCGCTTTGTCTGAAATTTCACGCAATGCTCAGGCGACTCATCATCAATTGTGATTATGTGTGAGCGTGTTTGTGCGTGTGTGTGTGTGTGTGTGTGTGTGTGTAACTGCTTATTGATCGATTGTCTTGATATCGTATTTTTATTGTTGTTTGTCACTGCAAATGCGCCACCATTGCGAACCCATGAATGTGCCCGGGGGCAGTGGTGCTTAGGGGTTGCTCTTCTTCTACTTGCTGCAGTTTGCACTGCAGTTGCAGTTTTTACTATAGAGGGTAGCTTTTCAATTTCCAACCCTTAGCACTGGGACGCACAACTCAACTGGGATTCAGTTTCGGATATCGAATTCGAGGATTTCCATTATGTTGCGCATCGTGTCACAAAATGTATATATAAATTTCCATTATTTGTATATTTTGATGGCCAGAAATTCAAGTTCATTGATTTTTGCATGATTTTTCACATTTGTTTTTATAGCTCAGCTGAAATATGTTTCACGGATTTATTGTTTGAGGCATCCTGATGACAAGAGCTGTAAATATGAGAGAGATAAAATCTATAAGTATTATTATCATTGGATTATATCGAAATATATGCTTGTTCGCCTTGCTGGGAATGTCTTTGGCTGAAGAAGAAATAGAAGAATTAAAATGACAAGATAAAACTTTAAAAATGTTGCAGAAATTATTAGCTTATTTATAGATTTTAAAGCCGAATCAGTCTAGTGGAAAACGTTGTCTATATTGTTCATATATTTATATAGGAAATAGATAAGCCCATTATATTCTAGTTAGGCAGCCTCGATTAGCGTAGTCTCTCCTGTCTCAACTGAGCATTTAACCAGTTTTCAATAGTTTCCCTTTTGTTGCACATTGAGTAGCAGCGAGTAAGCACATTATCCATTTAGATAAACGATCGCTCATTTGTCCAACTACCATTTGGGTGCCATTATCAGCTACTGCGATCTCTGCCTCTATCCGATCTCTGCCACATGCTATGTTTAATAGTTTTCGATTTGTTTTGCTGGGCATTTATATGGCTAGTCGACGCCCACCACCTGGGCGGTGAACAGGCTCTGGTGGTGTTAATTTATGGCGTTGCCCCAGGTAGAGAAGTGCTCCACGGCCTCCAGGGCGTGCGTATAGTATATCAAAATGATATATAGACAGAGCTGGCAACATATCACACTTGCCAGACAGCCAGCTGGCTGCCAAGAGAGGCGAACAGGGAGACCAACTGGCCAACCCATTGTCGTCATTGTAGTCACATTATTAGACGCGCATCGTTGGCCAAATTAATTGTCGCCCATGTCGTTTGGCTCATTGAACAAAGACGGGGGCGGCTGTCAATGCAACTGCAACTACGAGTACAATATCTACTGTACTAGATTGTGCCCCATTATGATCGTTACGTGGTGGTTAATGAGAGCCGAGAAGCGATCGTGCGTGCTCTATGGGTTCGCCTGACCCACACACACACGCACATATGCATTCTGTGCTAGAACTAGTTGACGTACAAGACGTGGACATAGGTAAGTCTGACATGGTTCTGGGCTAACGCGTTTCAAAGTTTCACAATTTTATAGCCGGAAATTCTAATTGTTGCCGTTGTTGAGGTTTACCATTGTGGGGCTGGGCTAAAATAAAAAAAAAAGAAAAAAAAAACATTTATGTCTTTATGTATGAGTCATATGCAGTGTGCCATAAATTGTGTCGTGGCTTACCTTCATGCAGTAAATGCAGCTGGGAAAGTACTCACGCTCTCACTCTCAGTCTGTGCTGTCCATGCTAGCCTGGAAGCAAGCATTCCAGGCAGCGGCACAAGGATCGACAACCTGCAGCGGGCGCTTGGTGTGGTCTTTGGGGTGGCACATTCTATCGATTTTTAGTGCTGCCAGCGATGCGCCCCTTGGCCACTGAGCCATTGGGGTAGTCTCTCAAGTTCGTCTGCCAATTATTTGCCGCTTATTAGTGACGGCGTCGCAGCAACTGCTGCAGTTCTGCCTCCTTTTTTTTGCGTGGTGTTGGCAGCACGTGACTTCTTGCGTCTCGACAGCCGCTTTGTTTGCATTTGCATAAGTGGGGTGCTCCTCTGGCCAACGACGATGCTGACTTTGACATGCAACACAAACTCAAGTGTCGCCCTAATGCTTGGCCATTACTGCATTGAGCAGTCTGGGTGTGCTTGTGGTAGCCACCCCCAAAAGTAAATCAAAGCTAGCACCGCAGGGGGTGCTGACCAGCCGCTGTTTAAGCTGTTTTGTATGCCAGGCGGTGTGGGCAACAACAAACCGGTTTCTAATCCTTTCAGCGTGCGAATGCAAATGCAAATGTTTCCCCTGTTTGCATGGTCAGCAAAATATTTAGCGAAAAAAAGGGTTGAAAAGCGGCAATGGTCCGGTTTTTTGTTTATTTTTTGCAACCAGAACTTTTCACAATTCCTATTAAATTGTTTAAAACAGCAAATCGTACTATTTGGCAGCAATGCAACACTGGCTCGATCAAAAAGAAGAAGAAATGAAAGCCGATTTGCATGTAAAACACTCTCACACATACACACACACTTATATATATATATATATACAAAAGCAGAGTGTTTGAGTGCGAACTCACTCTGTTCTCTCGCTCGCTCATTCGCTGTGCCTGTCGTTTGTTATTTTTTGCGCCTGTTGTTTTGCTCTCTGTTCCGTTTTATTCGTTTTATGGTTGGCATCGTTGCAAGTTCAGTTTTTTGTTTCGCGTTGCGAGGCAAGTGCGCTATTGAATTGTGTTGCATTGAAATTTGCTGAAATTAAAATAATATAAAAAACGTACACATTGTGCTATTGTTATAAGCATTACAGCTTAATCTGAAATTATAATTCGCAAATGTTAAATGGCAAAGTGAATGTGTTCATAGTTTGAGTGTATTGCTGTGTTAAAAGAAAACAGGATATCGTAGTAAAGCAGGTCTGTAGGTAAGTCAACAAGCAACGAATTGGCATTATCGATAATAGCATAAGTATCGATGCTTTTGTAAGCTCAGCAGATGCATCAAAACAACGTCATTCGTTCCTTCATTTAAAGCTGCAAATCAAATCATTAACAATTACAGCCAAGGCAAAGGCGAAGGCTGCTGCATCAAATGATTTGACAAACAAAGGGCAAACACTCGTTGCCAATATATCTACTTATTCCCGCTACATAGCTTCTGTGCTAAAACAAGAACGGCAGTCAGTACTGGGTAAAGGCTGAGAGGGGATAACACAAACAATTGTGCACACCCCAGTTGGAAGGGCTTCTGTCTTACTTCACGCTTCCATGGGCAGCAGTAAAAGCAAATGCATTATTATCCTCGCAGCAACAACAAAAACAAAAGGCAAGCATTTTGCGCTTTGTATTCGATTCGAAAAGAAAGGCAACAATGCTTGGCCAAGAACATGTGCAGAGCTGATCAGGGTTTGGCAATTTGGGCGCCCGCTGCTCCCACGGGGATGCGATGACAATGCCGTTGACAACGACAATAACAGCTCAATGCGATGTCGCAGAAGCGCAGATCAAAAACAACACAAAAACAACTTGGCAGTGAAAAATGTTTGTCAAAATCAAATTTACAATTTGGGCCGCCCCTTTTTATTGAGCTCTCGGCCATTATAGAGTGTTCTGAATGTTATTGCAGTCTAATGTGCTGCATTTTTTTGCTGTTTTCTGCTTGCATAAGTCACAACTCCCCAAAGTGCCGTTAGAGTTGGGCTTGGTGGGCGGTCTCTAGTCGCGCTGTTAGATCTTTTTGGTAACCCTTGGCAACCCTGACCGTCAGTTATGTGCATCAACTATGTAGCGTTTGTTTGTAATTTAATGAAGTTAGCTTCAGCATAGTTGGCAGTAAATTTCATTACCTGGCAACTTTCCTAGTAAAGCAGCAACAGCAAATGAACTCTTCCGAGAATCAAATTTCATGCGCACTTTGGTAACCCCCCACTGGAGCTGGAGTCAGAGTCGGAGCCGGAGTCAAAGTCAGCGTCAGCGTTGGGTTAACTTTCAACAGACCTGGAAAATGGACAGACAGACACGCTGTCCGACTCATTGTTGTACAATATTTTATTGTGTTTTTGTGTTTCGTTGTATTCGTTTCTACTTTTTTTTTTGTTTACTGTTTTTTATGCCGACTGACTCTATCATTGCAATTCATTGCAGTTGGAAGTGGATGCACTCAAGCGGCGCAGCGAACTCTCCAGCTCTCCGGCTCTCTAGGTCTCCAGCTCTCTCCAGTTGATTCGGCTGGGCTGTATGTTTTTCCACATCTCTGCACTCCATCTCCGTTGCATTACAAGTTAATTGTTTCTGAAGAGTAAAACTTAATGAAGTTTTATGCGTTTCTAATGTGCAGACAATTTGTTTTCGATGATATTTCAATTGTGTTGCTTTCATTATGTTACATATTGAAAGGGAGCCTAAATGAATGCACTGCTGATATGACTTATATGATGATAGGGATAACTGGAATTCTAAAGTCATCATCTAAATTAACTTTGAACTCTTTGCGAGCTGCACGCAAAAGCCAAACAAATTAAGCCAACCCAGTCCAATTGGTCTGCGATGTCAAGTGCACATGGAACTTAATTTGCAGCGCAGTCATAAAGTCGTTTACTATTTAAAACATTTATATATATCAGTGATATCTCAACTATAGTCGGCCTCTTTTCCTGTTGCATGAATTGACCAGCGCAGCTCGCGTGTCACTTTGTCAACTCAACTTAACATTATTTAATTATATGAGAGAGAGAGAGCAACAAATGCGGCGACAACAACCACGACAAGAACACTTCGTGTCATAAAAAATTATTTAACGCGCGCTTCTAGCAGCGGCAGGCAGCAGAAGCAGCACAGCGAGGGGGGCAATGAATGTTAGCTTTAACATCAACTGGTTTTCTTTTTACACTCGCTCACGTATGTGAAAGTAGGTAGATGGGTTGTGTGCAATAGGCCTCTTTTAGATGTCTATCTAAAGACTTAATATTAAAATATAAACTAGAGTGAAGAGTTGACATCAAGAAGCTTCTCAGAATTGAACTCTTGATGGCATGTGAATTTGAATGAAACTTATCATCCAGATTGTTTGCACTGGGAGGATTAGCCAGTTTTGCAATGGAATGTATATAGACCTCTTCTAGAGGTATAGATATTTACATAAATATACAATATATTTCACTCCTTATAGATATGAATATTGTATTATTTTGAACAGCTGTGGCATAAGCGAGTATTGTGTAGCCGGTACTGCCCAACTGTGACTTTCATACTTGCTTTTTTGTTGTGACTCCAATTCGCAACATTATAATTTTGCTTTGAATTATACTCACACACACACACATACACGCTGCATACAACAGCTGAAATTAACAGTTCATTGAACTCCGCACAGCGAATGCAGCTATACGAGCAACAACAACAATAGGCAAAAGCACATTCATTTGAAGCTTGCATAGAGCGAGCGAATGTTTTTGCACTTATTAAATTTTAGCACACTGAAACAGCAAAGTACATCATCATCATCATTATCTTAATTATCGTCATCATCAACAAAAGTAGCAGTAGCTGCAGCAGCTGAAGTAGATCTGCAGATCGAACAGCAGCTGCTACTGCAACAGCCTCCACTCGATCACACTTGAGATCAGCTATAAGAGATGAGCGATGGAGGCACAGTATAAAGAATTATCATATATTAAAGTGTGAAGTACGCATTATACAAAACTTAAAGCTCTTCTCTAATCAATTTGAGCACTTTATCATAGATTTGATTAAATATCATGTGTGTGGTGAATATTCAATATTTCATATCGTTTACAAGTTGTGATATGTGGTATTAATTATTTTAATTGAGATATTTTAAACTCTTAAAAATTCTTTTTTAAATAATAACCAAAATATATATATTAATAATTGGATTAATTACTTTATACTTAACAAAAATAGCTACCTCGGAGATCAGTCAGTCAATTCTTAGAGAGACAAAAGTTTTGTCAGCTTCATAGATTGACTCGTGTTGAGCGCTGCTCAGCACTGGCCCAGTCGCTGATCACTGATTTTCCGATACATCATGCAAATCACATTCAATTGCTCAGCTCTATAGAGCGTAAACTGCGAATGCTTCTGCTGCTTCTGCTGCTGCTACTTCTGCTGCTACACAATGTTTATATGTCCGTTCGGTCCAGTTCGTCCAGTGGCTGGTGGCTGGCCTGCAGCTATTTTACACGCCATTGAGTTACAAATGGGCGCTCCTATGCTGGATATTGACGGCTGGCTTTGCTAGTCGGCCAGTCGGCTACTGCTGCTACTCTGGCTGCATGTGTTGAGTTGCTTCATGTGGCTGCTGCCCCCAAGTGGCTTCAGCTGCGGCCTGAACACCACGTCTCTATCAATTTCGATCGCAAATCTGCAGCTTTCTTGGTAAATTATTTGCGCTCTGTTGAGCGTTGTTTCTTCTATTGATTGTGGATTAAGGCACAGTTCAGCACAGCACAGTGCCTGCTGCCTGCAGCACCATGTTGTCTATTGTGCCTCGTTTCCTGTCTCTGTGTCTGGCCCTGTGTCGTTGTGGCCCCGTTTTGCGCGTCTGCGCTTCCTTTCACAGGGAGCTGGCAACAAGAACAACAACAACAACATCATCATTACCTGTGGGCCTGGCCAACGACAAAAACAAAACACACACAAAAATATGGTGAACCATTTCTCAACACTGGCACCGCAAGGCAGCAGCTGGAAGCTTCAGCATCAGCTCTTGCCGAGTTCATTCAACTGGCGCTGCCTGTTGAGAGTTTCGCTACGTTTTACCTTCTTTTTTTTTCGTGCAGCAGCTGTGGGTAATATGATTTAGTTATGAAGTTTGAAAGGCCTAGAAGAAACGCTGCTGATGCTAGTATAATGCAATAGATTTATTTATGTATAGATTGAATAAGTTGAGCCGGTCGTATATATAACTATAAGCAAAGTATGCTCTAACTTCTTAAGCCTTCTCTTTACTTAATATATTTTCCTTTGATTTAGCTTTTAGTGTATTTAAGTTTTCGGTGTAATTTAATGCGTTTTTTTTTTTTTTTTCGTTTTGCCATTTGTGCTTTGCTTCCTAGTTGAAAGTTTTGTTGACAACTACGAAAGCAAAGTAAGGGCGCTCCAGTTGATGGAGTTGTTGTAGTTGTTGCTGCTGTTGTTGTGGTTGTGGATAATCCTGGACATTAAAAAGTTGCCTAGCAGGTTTTAACCCCCAGCCCTGCCCCCGCCTTTGGGGTGAAAATCGTGAGAGTTCAGAAAATGTGCCACGTTGCACTTGTTTGGACGAGGGAATTGCCACAGGCAAAGAAGATATTGCCGAAGTGCTCTCTCGCTGGAAGCGCATTTACCGTTGCCAGCAGATAATTTAGAAAAGCAAACAGCGAAAATGGAACACAGGCGAGTACAGCACTAGAGATTGGATTAAAGCACAGTGGAGCAGCAGCTCCGTCGACTCGTCTCTCTCTCCCACTCACCATTGCTCACTCCAGCTGCCGCCGTCGCTGCTGCTGCTTATGGTTTATGTAATGACCAGGCTAGAAAACGTGCACGGCCTGCAACATTGAAGTTGCTCCATTGTTATTGCTGTTGCACTTTTTGTTGTTCTTGTTGCAGTTGTTGTTGCTATTTTTGTTGTGGAAAATGCAATTAAATAGCTGGTTGGGCCTGGTTGGGACGTGGTATAAATATTATCAGCACCTCTGCCTGCCTCAACATCAGCATTGGTTCAGAGTCAATCAATTAGGTATATCGCAGCGAATGTTATAATTGAAATACCAAAATGCCAGATGCCAACTTCTCGGGCATCTGACCATGGCCAAGACCATGATTGCAATTAAAAGCCAAGCGCAAAGAAATTATCCACTAACTGCCATAAGAGTATTATATTCCTGAGTGAACAACTGTGCAGGCATGTCAAATGTTTTAATCCTGTTTTTCTATATAATCACAAGTTGCTTTGGCTCCATGCGATGTCAGCCAGAGTTCAAATTGAACTCTGGAATGACTTCTTTGCGATCTATTAGATATTTATCCACTCTCATCAAATTCTTGCCACAGATTATGCAATTTGTGTTTATCCCAAGTGTAAAAAACATAGACATAATTTATGCAATCATAATAAATCAAAATTTATATTTCGCCAACTCCCATTTGAAATATGTGCGCAGCTCACCATATTTTTTTGCCTAAACGTATCTTATAATAAACAGCTCCGTAATAGAAATCAAAAGAATTTCTTCGTTAAGTTTACTAAGCTACAAAATACCCTGTACTTGAAAAACAGAATATTTCTGTTAAATGGGTTTTTTGATATTTTCTTCTATTAGAAAAAAATTTTACTTTGAACAGGAATTTATTTAAAGTTTCTTGAAGAATTCAAAATGCATGATTCTGAAAAGTCTTCCAACCAACTAAAAGTTTTTACAGGGTATATATAAACAGTATAGCAGCAAAATCTGCATACGCAATAAATTTATTTACAAATTCAAGAATTGTCTTTGTCTCTCTCTCTCTCTCTCTCTCTCTCTCTCTCTCTCTATGCGCGGTTCCTCGCTGTGACTCCTGCCCATATAGGTTTTCTTTGGCTTGACTCTAATTTGCATATTCATGAAATCTGACACCCGCCCAGCCGCAGCTGGGCCTGGATTTGAATTTAAATTTGAATTTGAATTTTTATTTGCCACCATTTGCCACACGCCACACGCTACTTGCCACTTGCCACTAGCCACAAGCCACCAGCCGCTAGCGACTTGCTACTAGAGTGGAGCACGTGCTGTGCTTGCTCATAATGACGTCATTAGAGTTGGGCTACCTAACTGTAGCGCAATAATCCTCTCTCCGGGACAGAGCACGATCATTAATCTCGTATGAGCAGAAGAGAGTCGCCACCATTCCCCACTGCGATCCGATCTTTGACATTTTTATACATTGCACACTTTTAGCATTCGCAATTTTGCCAGCAATTTATCCTAATGGAAAGTGCAGCCCGATCAGATTTCGCCCCTGGAACATGACCGTTGGTTATTGGTGTTTGAATTATGAGCCGCACCGCCAACTGGCAGCCGGGGCATTAGCCATAGCCAAAGCCAATGCCAGAGTTGGAGCCAGGAATAGATGCAAAGATTAGTAGCTAGAAAAATTGTTAATGTTCATTTTGGTACGGGCAAATAAATTTGTTGCACTTGTGAGTAAAAGAGAGGGAATGGGAGCGAGGGTACTTTGGCTACAAGAAAAAGTCGTGAAAACTGTTGGCTGGGTAATTGCTGATAATGGCAGGATCGAGGCAAATTGACTTCCAGCTGACCCACAATCTGAACTTGAAATTTACTTCAATGTAGGCTAAATGCTTTAGCTGAGATTGGATTTTTCCTGGTTGCTTGGAGGGTTAGCTTAATTCCCGCTCTGGCAATTAAGCATCATTAAAACTGGCCACATCAAGTGGAACCTGTGCAGGGATGGGATGAGAGAGAGAGAGAGAGAGAGAGAGAGCAGCAGCAGCTGGAGCGTGTGACGAAATACAGGCATTGGGAGGAGAAGAATGAGGAGGAGCAACAGCAGCGGGAGCATAGCTAAAGTGGTTCAGCTTGACGTGATTGCTGACATTTTTCGGGTGGTAATGTTGACGTTGAGTGGCACATAATTCACTCTCCCTCTCTCACTCACTCTCTCTGCCTGTCTGCCTATTTCCCGTTTCACTCTCTGCACATTAACATTCATTTGAAAATTTGTCATAATTGGCCATTTTACTGTGATATTGCTTGTCTCTTCTTTTCTTGTATTTGCTTTTACCATTTCCCAGCACTTGCCACTTGGCACTTGACATTCCGCTGCGGTGAATTAAATGATGTTACGTTCGTTGCGGTGTCTGTCATATTCATAACCTGCTGCTGCTCCCAGTCTCAGTTGATTCCCATTCCATTTCCCAGATTTCTATAGTTATTTCTCTCTGTTCTTTTTTCGCTCTTCTCCTCTCATCATTTCTTTTCTTTCCGGCGTGCCAATTAAATGGGCAACTCTTTCGTGTTGGGTTTTCCCCTCTAATTTGCTGTTTGCTGATTTCACATCCTCACGCATTTTGTTTTGTTTTCGTTTCAATTCCATGGAATTCCTTTGACAAGGGAGGGGAGAACGAGATCAACAAAAATTGAATGTTATTTTTAGTCAACATAAAATTGTTGTCTGCCTCAAACTGATGAGTCTTGTGAGAGATCTGATCTGTATTAAATACAATAATAATAAATAATCATTCATAAATAAGTTTATGCTTCATTCTGATTCTTGAGTCTCTTGATATAACATTCAAATATGCGCAATTACCATTTTTTCGAGCTACACATATTCGAGCCTCACATATATAACTGAGCAGCATCTACATACATTTCTTTGGAATTGCATAGCCTGACAACAGTCACTTAGCAAACAATTGTAAATTTTTCTCTTTTTGTATTTCGTATAAAAACATAATGTTTTCCAAGTTCGTGACCAGAAATAGAGACAGAGCCACTCATAAGTCGCGTGACCCGACATGAAGTCGAGCTCTGCTGTTGCTGCTGCCTTTTGCTCCTTTTAAACGGTAGCCGACAGAGACAACTGCGATGAGTGCACGTACTGTGTTATCTTGGCTATTGCACTTGATTGATTGATTGCTTGCAGCGTCACTCAGACTGGGACTGGGACTGGGACTGGGACTGAGAGGCAGACTTGGAGCCAGGCCAAGCTACTCCTGTGCTGGCAGATCAATCGCAGGAATCGCAGCGCAATTTCAATAATTCACAAAAGGCAACGTCAAATGGGGGGAGACCCCAAAGAGTTATAGTCCCCGACATTTCAACTGCAACTGCAACAGCAACTGCGACCCCAAAAAGCAGCGCCTGTTGCTGCTGCTGCTGCTGCTGCTGCTGCTGCAGTTGCACTCATTGTTTTTGTTGTTGTTCAGTTTTCGCCTTTGATTTTCAGTGCGCGATTAAAATGCGCCTGGTCCAAAAAAGGCAATGACAATTTTAGCTGAGAAACGAAAATGTATTGCAGTTGGCTCTGACTTGGCCCTGCGCCCGTTGCCCGTTCCCATACAGCACCCCCAACAGCAATTGCTATCTGTCTCTCTCTCTCTCTCCCTCTATTCGTTTTTTATGCCTCTTTTAATAAACGCATCGCTGCGCATTCGCACTGCATCAACAACTAAAAAAAAAAAAAAAATGCCACAAAACAATGAAAAATGTCTAAAAATTGCAATGTACTACATCCGCTGCAGCTCACCTCTCCCCAGATCCTCCTGCCTCACGCCTCCTGCTGCTGCGATTGGGGCGCACGTCAAGAGCTGCTGTTTCTGCTCCCATTTAAGGCGCAATGACGCGCCGCTCATGCGCATCACGCACATGCCTTGTTCCCTGTTCCTTGTCTCAATGCGTTTCACTGCTGCCCCGCTCCGCCCCGCCCTGCATACTGCCCCTGCCATCTATCCTACTTGCAGTTACTGTTTTGTCATCCTTTCTAATCGTCACTCGCCTGAGTCAGCTTGACAGCGCAAAATATGCTGCCATTCGCGATCCGTTGGGCCAATTGGTGGGCGCATTATCAAAGCCATTGCAACGTCACGATCGGCCAAAGCGAGCACCTTGAACCTAAACTGGGCTATGACGACTCGCTCTAACAGTTGGAGACAATTTTGTTTAGACTACAGCTGTTAATATAGTCAAGCAAACTGATCATTGCATTTATATGTATGTTAAATTGTTAATAACATGGTATAATTAATTCGTTATTATTTTATGAATATTATTTGTTATTATTTAATTGGAAGTTTTCTAATTTTTATATAATTATATTTCTTTCATATTAAATTAATATATAAATTATTGTAATGATAGCTTTAAGGGTATCTCCTAGTCGTTCGCTGCCGATTGAAGAATATATATTTTTTGTTGTTTTGCTTTTATTTTCGTCTTTTGGCGCAGTTTCAGTGCGCTTTCTGCTTCATTGCCACATCGATGCAGTTGCTGTTGTTGGTGACATGCAGCTATTTTTATTTTAAGCACTGATGTTGTTATTGCTATTGTTGCTGCTGCTGCTGCTGCTGTCGCTGCATCTGCGATTTGGAAATTGCATGTTGCTGGCCCATTTGTTGCATGTTGCATTGTTCCAGTTGCAACTGCTTCAATTTGCTTGTTAACTTTGGACAGCTTTGCGCTTGAACTGCAACAATTTTCAGCTATTGCAGCTGCATTCAAAGCTTGCCTTCACATTCGATTTACGCCATCCGCTATGTGTGGGAGTTGCACCGAGAGGCAATCAAAAACTGGCTTGGGCTTGGGCTTGGGCCTGGGCCAATGCCATCATTAACTGAGCAGCTCATAGGGTATATATATATGTATTTCCCCCTCTCTATCTTGTTCTCTCTATTCCCTTAGAGCTTTGCTTCAGGTGTTTGCTTGGCAATCCGCACATGTTGCCTAGCTGGTGCCGTTTCCGGTCATCAAGCGTCCACTTACGGATGTATTCCCCCCAATTCGAAAAGTGTTAACGAAGTGCAGGGCAGCAACAAACAGCATTTTGTTAGTTTTTCTCGCACGCTTCAGCGGCAACAACTTCCAACTTCAGTCAGACCTCGAGGCGACAACGTGCTAATGACATTCAACACTTGATCGCTTGGGAACTCTGTTTGGCAGCTGCTCTTTAGGTAGATATCTACTATAGCTGCACGTATGCATTATTAGCATTTGAATGCGATCATTGGGCCAGTTATTGCAACGGCACATTTATTTAACAGTTAAGGCGATGCTGCATATCCGCTGACAGATATAAATATATATTTAATGAAAAACACAATGATTCCATGCAGCGAAGCTGTATGCTAAAGCCCAAAGGCTCGGACTGGCTCAGCCACCCACGCAGTTGCATCATTTGGCAATTTAATTAAACACGACCACCCGCGTCGAAGTTCGCGAAGGAGTTGCCCGTCGAGCCTCAGCAGTGGCGGGCTGCATTAGCAGTAATATGAACCATTCATATTCAAGGGGCGCAATCGAATCTTTGCTCTGCTTGTAGCTGAGGCGAGACAATTGTAATTTTTGCAGCTGGCTGTGCTCTGTGGCTCTGTGGCTCTGTGGCTCTATAAGAAATCAATTTCCGGCACATTGTCAAGTGCAAGATGTCCAATTCAGATGCGGGCTGCAGAAACAGATACAAAAGTATCTACAAAGAGCTCGAGCAACTGTCAGATACAAAAGTATCTTTGTGCTCGTTACTGTACTGGAAAGTTCAATAGCACGCGCTGCATTTGTTCTCTGTGGGTTTTTGCTTTTCGTAATTATTTATCGTTTTTACGGCTGTCCCTCTTGCTCAGCTGTCGGCTGAACGACAATCCGTCAGATACTTCTGTCTGCAGTTTGGCTCTTAATTTTCTTTATGCTGCATCATCATTATGATCATCATCAGCGACTAACTTCATTAGAGCTGCAACGCAATATCTCTGTATCTTGATGAAAAAGCAATTGTTTCTAGCCGACGTCCATTAAATTGGAAAATGTGTTTTCCGCCTGGTGTCAGTTGGGGCGAAAAGCGCTTAATTATGTCAGGCAGCCAGTCAGTTGGCCAGCCACTCGGTCGCCCAGTAACTTGTGACTCAATTGTATCTTAAAGATACTTTGCCCATTGCTGCACTGGCCCGAACACGCTAAGCGGATAATTGTCGTTGTAGTTGGCCCGATGTCATGTAGAAAATAAAGCAAACAAAACTTTGAAGGGCTTCCATTGAAAATGAAATTGCCGCCGACGCATACTCAAACAGGGCTAGATACACAGATACAAAAAGTATCTGCAGTCAGTAACGATTTAAGTGCAGCAGCAGCAGCAGCAGCAGAAAATCAATAAATTGGCAGCTGCCCATGTAAAATGAAATGCTAAACGAAAGTATCTCTGGCTATCTATGTATATGTATCTATATCTTTATCTATATCTGTATCATATCCCTATCTGTATATGTACATATATTTAGCTGTGTATCTCTGTATCCACAGCTTTAATTCTGCATGTATGTATTTGTATCTCTCGTGTATTGTTCCCAGACAGCGAGCCATCTAGTGGTATCTGAAAGATACACACACACATCTTGTTGATCAAATTAGTGTTGAATCGAGCGCATGCATAATGAAACCTGAATAGGACGCGCTTTGTGCATCAATTATGTCGCATTAAAGCCAACATCTTGGGTCGCATCTTTGAGATACAATTTACGCATTCAAATTGTAGGAAGTTTCATATTATGCTGAAACAGAGACACTGAGTGAACGAAAGAGCGAATGAATCTGCTGGCTGCCTCCCACCCACACACACACAAGCACATACGCCCTCACATACAGAGGAGGAGCAACGTTGCTGCATGTCAATGTCAGGCTGTACCCCTGCCGCAGTTGCAACTCCAACTGCAACTTGCATCAATTTCGTGTGTTAATCTGGCGCTGCCTCAATTGAAGCTCCCCAGCCCCAAAGGGGCATCCAAATGGGCTCCAAGTGGGTGTTTTTCGAGTGCGGGCAACACTTTAAAAGTGCAACGACTGTGCGGCTGCATCTGCTGCATCAGTGCCCCATCATCAGCATGTCCAGAGAGTACTGCAGCTGCAGCTGCAGCAACGGATTGTCAATTATTAACAGTTGTCAAGTTGCTTTCGCACTTTCGAGGCGACTCTGCCTGTAGGTAACTGCTCGTAGTTGTTGCATGCACCATTGTCTGTTGTCTCTGATTCTTTCCACTCACTTGAGCACACACAGCCGTTGTGTGTGTGTGTGTGCGCAACATCAATTGTTGTAAAATTTTAAGTAACTTTTAATGGTCTTTGTCGCGCCTGTTGTTTGTCTCTTTGCCAGAGCCAGATCCAAAGACAGAGTCGAGTGAGAGCTATCCACGAGCATCATTTTGGCTCGTTTTCTGCTCTTTCAGCATCTCTTTTGTTATGCGTCTCTTGTTGATCTTTTGTAGCAAGTACTTACATGTTGTGTGTATAAGAGAGATACTCGATCTTTGGCCAGGCAATGAACCTTAGGCAACTGCCTGTCTTGATTGACCCTAATGTGCTGAAAGCGGGACTTAGGGTCACTAGACATTATTGATTAGAAATTGTTTTATTCATGACTCATTTGTAAATCCTTTCGTTCCCTTCGTTCCGTTCTTAGCGGTGCTTAACCCCAGCTCGAAGGTATACTTAAAGTGGTTTCATGTTCAAGTCTGACATGCCTCTATCTCTAACACCACTTGCTGTCCCTTATTCATGTCCATGGCCATGTCCGTGTCCATGTCCCACAACCATGTAGCTCACTAAATAATGCAGTAAATTATTTGTGTGTGGTTGTGGATGCCAAATGGTTGGGTTGCTGGGTCGGGTGGTGCACATAAAACTACCGACGTCATGCGGTTGTCGTTCGAAGTTTTTTATGATGTTTCGCAAATTTCCAACAATGCTTGTGCCAAAAGTTTTTTTCATGCCTCGAATTAAACGTATTTGTAGCTGCTCACTTTTTATGGCCTACTTCAAGGCGCTTAGCACAGGATTCACTTACGGCCGGGCGACAGGGACATAGACACACACAAAAAAGCCATATAATTGAGCTTAAACATAAAGCGGATTTTGGGTTCTCTTACTCTCTCTCTACATGGAAGGGGACAGACAAATAGTGGTCTTAAATTACGAGCTAAGCAAAGGGGAAGCAGAGTCTGTTTTGGCATACCTACAAGACAGACAGAGACTATTTTTGTTGTACTTCCTGTTACCCACGCGAGCTGATCCACATTTAAATTAAACATGAACTTGTTAATTACATACACAACCCACATGACAACAACAACAAGAACAACAAGCCACATGTGTTGCAGCCGTTGCCTCAAACTGCGTCGCTTCCTTTGCGCTTTGGGCAACGCCCCCGTCGCGCCATTTGGCGGGTTTCCTCGATCCCATTGAGGATCTGTCCGAATCGACGTGACATGCATACGTCATGCTGTCATGAAATACGTAACTCAATACGTATTTCATTGGCAGCTTTCACTTATTTTTTTTAGGGTCTGCTAGCATAAAGGTGCAGCTGCTGCCAAAACATTTTCCAAATTAATTGCTTCAGTAGCTAACAAACTGTTCACATTTTCATTGAATTCTTTGGGGAGACCCCTATGTGGGCAGGAGCTAGCAGATGTATGTGGGCTAACGGTTTCTTTCTTTGGCCACACTTAAAATTCCCAAACAGTTCTAGCATCACTTTCGCTACGCATCACAATTTTCAGTTGACATGGAAAATAGGAAAAGCAACAAACACAATAACAGTAGCAAATGAAACGAGGAAAATTACAAATGAAAGTTAGTTTTTCTCAGGGGTAGGCTCGATACAATATAAAAATAATAACAAAAGGGGTTAAAGCTGTACGGGTAGAGGGGACGACGACATTTGGTTGTTGTGACGCATCAATTGCGTGATTTTTGCCCGACAGATGTTTTTCCTGACACAAACTGCGCCTCATACTCTGCCTTAGACTTAGCCGCGGCCTCAGGCTCATCTACTCAACACTTGTGCCATTAGAGGTGAATCTCAAACGGAATCCCAATGAACTGCCAACCGGTTGCCTCTCAACCCCCCGTTCGCAATAGTGTGAGGCGCAGAGCACATATACAATGTATTTTGCATTTACTGTACAACACACAGAAAAGGAAAAATAAAACAAAAAACAAAAAAAAAAGAGAAATGAAGAAGAAAACCTCAACGAAGCCGTCGCCATGTGCCGCAATAGTTGTTGTTGTTGTTGTTGTTGTTGCTGCTCGCAACGGGCTATGCACAATCCCTGCTGCAGGGCGCCGAGAGTGAACATGAGCATGAGTGAGTGAGTGATATAAGAGTAAGCGAGAGAGAGTGAGAGAGATAGCGCAACAGAGCGCCCTGCTGCTTTCATGCCATGGACCAACCCCTATGCCGGCAGTTTATGTTTTGTTCTGCATTTGCCTTCCAGTGAGCGAGCGCCAACTAACGAAGAGAGAGAGAGAGAGAGTGAGCGAGTGCGAGAGAGCGCACGTATTTCCAGTTCCACTGAAGTTTTATGCTCCCGTAGACGGCGTCTGACTGCTTTGGCCGCCAGTTTGAGCCACGCTCTGCTAGACGCCGCACGCTTTCGGTTCTGCTGCTTTTGCAACGCGCACGCGACGAGCATTTCTTTCCTGCTCGCTCACAGCAACAAAAGAGCAAAAAATAAAAAATAAAATAAAATAAGAAGAACAACTACGACCGGCTTTGTAAAGGATAACAATTTTTTTTCCTATTGCCAGAGCTGTGTCTAATAAAAAAGTGCGAAAAAGAAAAACAAAATACGAAAGAAAAGAAAAAACAAAGATAATACGTGATTATCGCTTGTGTGCAAAAATTTGATTGCAATAAAGCAGAAATCTCTGTGCGTGTTATACACACCTAAAAGTGTCCTGCAGGATAGCTCTTCACGGATTCTGTATACATATGCCCGCTGTATACTGCACACTCGGATTATTTCCATTTGCACATATTTTGCCATAAGCGAAACAAGTAAGAAATTAATATGCAAATATTTTCGAAAATATTATATATATTCATAAACATATATAAATAGACAAGAATTTAGTGCCTATAAAATAAAAATATCATTCTAAATATATTTGTTTATCTGCTGGCTTTTGTTAATTGTTATTTATGTGTTGTGTAATATTTTTATACAAATTCCAGCTCAATTTCTCTTTAGAAGAGTTAATCTTCTAATTAAAATTTCAATTTGGAAATGCATAAATATTGTTAACAGCTCTCCCATTCTTCTGCTAATAGCTCGTGTCATTGCTTTGCCACCACAACAAGAACAACAACAAAAATTTTGAACCCTATGCTTTTCCCCTTTCCATTAGCAGGCCATTTATCACAGCTGCATTCGAAAATCCTTTGAACATTTCATAAATTGAGCTTCCCCCCTTTTCACATATGTCAATCTGTCAGCTCCTAAAATCTCGCCCATGAAAAGCAGCTTGAATTTCTTGTTGCCTTTCGCGGCAGTAGCTAAAAATAGGGAGCCTAATTAATATGCAAGCCAACGATATATACCCAAAGTTGAAAATGATGTAGCTAAAGCCTACTCCAAGTCGACAATAATTCAATAATAAATTTATCGCTGCTGGCAATTAAAACAAAAAACTTCATCCGAGCAGCTGTGCTCCAACAGCAGCAACAGCCGAAGCAATAACAGCAACAACAACAATGAGTAAAGGCGCCCAAATGACTTCCGGGAATCATTTGGAAAAACAAAAAAAAGAGGCTAAAAAATCAAAATTAAAGCAAACCCCGTGAAAATCTGACAAAAGAAAAGAGAGAAGAAGCTGACAGCTAAGGGAAAATAACATTTGCATTTTCATGCGTTCAAGATTTATTGGTCCGCGACTGTTCCAGTTCCACTGTTTCTATCCCCGCCCCTCCCTGTTCACCTCCCCCATTCCACCCGATTTGACTTGATTGTTTTGCCCGCTTTCAAAGACAAAAGCCGCTATTAGTTTTTCACTCTGGAGGCTTTTCACATTTTCACTGCGTAGTGAAAAAAAAAAAACTTTATTTTGCTTTAAATTCAATTGAAATTTTGTGTTATAGAATGGGTTTGTGGGTGGGGGCGTGCTAGGGCGGCACGGCTTTCTCTGTGAATGTAAACAAAAACAATTAGAGTTTCCTACTGGCAAAAGGTTTTGATAGCACTCATCTGGCATTTGGGGCCCAGGTTGGAGCTGGGGTGCTACGCACGACGGAAAGGGGGAAAGGAGAAAACTAAACAAAATTTTCAACACTTTCCAATGCTAGATAAATAAAACCCTCAACAGTTGTACCCCACACTCCATCGGTCCCTCTTGCATGGGTTCATGGTCAAATGTTGCATTTCAATTTAAATTTCAATTTCAATTGCCTGTAGAATAAATCCCTCAACGAGCTCAGCAGATCTCCACAGATCTCACTTGCCACTCGACTCCTCGCTATTGACACTGACTAATGAGGCAGCCATTGGAACGACTCATAAATTTCACTGTCCAAACTGTTGACACACAAAGTAAACAAGTCGAGCTATAAAGAATAAACGTTGCTTCCAAGGGCTCCTAACTCAAAAAACACACACGTACACACGTACACACACACACGTAGACATAGGCACATACAAGAGCAACGTTCATAAACTTCCATTTTGAGTATCCTGCGTTGTTGCCCTTCGTCTTCTTTTATGCTTATCTCGTTGGCTCAATCTATGCCTTATCGCTGGTTCATAAAAAGAACCCAACTAACGCGTCCTTGAGAGCGAAGCGAAGAGCGAATAGCACTAAAGAGCGAGCAAGAGAAGCGGATCGTCGGAGCTGTACTTGGAAATCCGAAACGCTATCTTGTTTGCTTGAAGTGCGCAATAAAATCGTACATTGATCCGTTCTTTCCTCTCTTAGATAAACGAAATATTTATTTATTGAAGTTGTTAGTTTTTACAAAAAAAAAATAAAATGGGTAATTCTAGCCAATAGAAAGCAGTTGCGAGTCTGTAAAGTGTAAAAGAAACCAAAGTGTTGTTTATTTATTATTTTAAATATAATAGAAAATTGAAATAGAATAGAAATAAATATAGATTTATAATAATATATATTATTAGCAGAATATTTCTTTTTCTACTATTTCTATCTACTTTATATTTTTTTGGACTTCAACTAAATTAAAATATATTTTTTGTACAATATTTATAAATACAACATTTTAATAAATTACAAACTCATTTAATTTACCCCAAGGTATTAAAATCAAATGCTTTATAATATAGAAATGCATAAATTATTCCTAAAATGGATTTTATAATTAGAAAACAATAACTTGTCTTTATTTAGCACACGCAAAGTAGCTTAATTGACTAGTCAATGAGTTTTCCAATTCGACAAAGAACTCAAAGTTTCGAATGAGCACAATTATAAATTCATAAAAGTTGGCGTTGGGGTTTGATACCCTAGGGAAATGTCGCCTTGGTAATGGGTTGCTTTGAGCACTGTTCGCCACTGAAGAGCTCTTCTGCCCCTTGGGATTGTGAGCTGTGCACGTGTGCCAATGTGGTTTGGTTGTTTGATGGGAAGATCAAGTGATAGGGCTTATTTATATTACATTACATTTCATGCCTGACTGGGCGAGCAGCTCCTGGCACATCCTTTTTCCTCAACGACACGTGCAATCAAATGAGCTTTATGCACAAACAACAATTGTCAAATGGGGCAAGTTCATTAGCAAGCAATGTGGCGGCAGCAGACAGTGCTGCCGTTGGTTCTTCTACGTTTTAGCATGTTTTGATTAATGGCCGTGAAATTAAGAACAAGCACAACAATAACGGCTAGCATCGGCTGGTGCCTATTAAAAGTTAATTTCGAGGCGGGCGTAGTTTGATTTTTATTTTGTTTAATAAATTGTATCTTTCAGATACACGCGGCAAAAGCGCCCACAGGCATTTGTAGCTTGTTAGCCAAAATGAGAAACTTGGCTAACAGCTTGGCCTGGATGTCCCTCCGCCCGTCCATCCAGTCTGTTCGTTAGGGCCCTTCACTGGAGCCGCTTGTCGGTGGCCGGATGACAAATTGACTTCGTTAGAGCAATTTCTTCTTTTAAATGTGAATCGCAAATTGAAATATGATTGGCCGCAGGTTTCGTTGAATATGCCACTTGATTGCTTTGTGGCGGTGTTGATTGTGCTGGTGGTGTTGATGGTGCTCATCCTCCCACTGTTGCACTGCGATTTGCAGTTCGGTGAATGGCGCCTAAATTTGCCTGCATCTGCACATTTTTCACCCACGGCGCCTCGGAAATTGCCGCCGCGTGTTAATTGCATTTGCTCCTGCCGCCGCAATTGTTGTTGTAGTTTTTGTTGCTGCTGTCTAGACATATTTGCCTCGTATATAATCAACAACAAAAAACTTTATACAAAATTGGTTTGCCTTTGGGGTTAGAGCTGCGTTTGTTAAAACGCTTGAAATTCGATCACAATCATGTTTTTTAATGGCCAGTCCGCGTGTGTCCTGCAGTTGTTTCCAATTCCAATCTAATATCCTGTTTAATTGTCCATAAAGACGCCCACGCAACACAGTCCAACTGCATGGACATTGTTTTCATAAATACATATATGTACAGTGTCAATAGGGTATATCGACAGTTGATTCAATTGAAGCATTTACTAGTACATATTCCTATCGCAGATTAGAAACATCACCTATTAATATAGTGTAAATTCTTATTTAGCCATTCGCTGCTTACAGCGTATATCGCAGTCGACTATTTTAGCTTGTGTTTTTTGTATGCTTTGTTTACCTGCCGCCTGTGGCGAGTGACAACCCTGTCGCTAAGTTTACGGCATGTTAACACGCACATCGTACGCCATCTGGTGGTGGATGTAGGCAACAGCAATTCTTCAATTCATTTTTTGTGTGCATGTGTGTGTGTGTGTCTGCGTCTACACTAATCAGAATGCAAACAAAATGATTGCTTTCAATCTAACAACCTTTCAGTGTTCTAAGCTTCATTTCCTTCCCATTCCACACTCACAATTTGCTAGGCACGCCATCTACTGGCAGAAGTTGGCGAAAGAAATTCTTCAACTCACTTTATTGTATGTGTTTGCGTGTGTTAGTCAACACTAATCATAACAATAACACAAGCAAATGGATTGCTTTCAATCTAACTGCCTTCCACTACTCGCAGTTCCTGTCTTTCTCCCTCGTCCACGCCTCCTTTCTCTTACCCTCCCCCTCATTTCATGGCTGGCTGCCTTTTGGCTGTACAGGTTGTGCCTTTGTCGGCAGTTAAGTCAACAACATTTCGCTGGCAGTTGTCTAAGTTCTCACTGTACCCTCGACACTCCTGGGTGTGCACAACAATTGCATTTTTATGCGTTTCGAAGTGTTTTCTGGACATGTTAGACATAGGTCAAATATATATTTTTTGATTAGTGTTTCAGCTAATGCATGGTTAGTTCTAGCATGGTTTTATTGTTTTTTTTTTTTCTGTATTTTTTTGGGTTTTTTGGTTTTTGCTTGGGGTGAGATTAGTTTTATGTGTGGTTTGCCTTTAATGTTGCATGTCTTTTAGCGCTGCACAGTGGAGAGAAACAGATAAGAAATTTTATATATAATTAGCGAGGATATGAAACCATTAATAGAACTGCAAAAATAGATTTTATAATGATTTATAAATAATAGGGCTTCATATTTTTTATCAATTCATATAAAATAATGAATAATAATTTTTTAAATATATATTTAAATTAAAATTATATTGATAAAGCGTTTATCTACATAAATTATTCGGACTGCTGTCTTATAGAAGTTTGCTACGTAGGAGAAGGAGGATTTATCCTCTTCTATTTCTACGTTAAAACATTGTTCCACTGTACCGAATCCCGAAAAAATATAAAATATGTGCGCAGCATTTGTCGACACAAAACTTTTATGTTTTAACGGCAATTTTCGTGTGCGTAAAACCAACAAGAAAAAAAAAAAACAATGAAAAACCAAACAGAAAAATAGTACAGGAAAACGGATCGCATGTCAAACGCAACTTTAGTATTGTGATTTAATTTATGAGGCAAGACAAATTATAGACTCCGACACATATGCCACATGCCACATGCCACTTACATACATACGCTTATAGACAAATATGGGTAGTCGGATATAATGAACAGATAACTGGACAGCCAACTGGAGAATGCGTGACAATGGGCGCGTCAACTTTGGCCCCTTGTCTGCGGCAGCGGCAGCGTCAGCTTTAGCCGGCTGGTCAAAGACTTTCAACACATTTCTCAGCCAATTAACAATGATGATGAGCGAGCAGAAATTTGTTGTTGTTGTCATATTTTTTGCATTTGCATTAAAAATGCAGGACAGACGAGCGGAAATATAAGATATAGATACAGACAGGCACCGATACATATTGACACAGATATGAATATTCTTACAAATGCAGTTGAGGATATAGATACTTATAACTTAAATACTAATCTCTTATGAATCCAGAGGAATTTATAGATACAGATACAATTGAATTAGCAGACACTCTGCAGATACAAATGCAGTCGTAGGTACAGAGAGCGACATAGACATACATAGGCAGCTGCGTCTGCAGATCCAGATGTTGTTGCAGATACAGAGACAGAGACACAGATAGACTTGAAGATACAGATAATAAATATGGTATTAAACTTAAAGATACAATTGCCTCTGTCTCAGATACAGATGCAGCTACTGTCACTCAGATACAAATACAGATACTTTGACTTTGTCTGGTTCAATGAAAGTATTAAGCTCGAGTATGTCGTAATTACTTTGACCTGCTTCTGTTAGCGATTCTATAGCTTGAACAACTACGCAGACAGCCCCAGCTCCTCTAACGCTACTCCTCCGCCTTCTCCTCGTACTAATACTTTGAAATCCGCTTCAATTGGATTTTCTTGTGGCACAAGTGACACTTTTTTCACTTTCGATACGCAACATGCTGTTGCGTTCTATTCGCTGCGTACTGCGTTGTGTTTTCCCTTTTGTTTTCCACTCGACTGCACAATTTCCATGCAGTTGACCAAACTGTGATAATGATAATGATAATGTCCACAGATTATGTCACGCAACAATTTGAACTTTAAGTTCACATTTTAATGGAATTTCGTTTGATTTACATGCAACGGCTGGGTTCATGACTTGGCATCGTTTTCTCCCCCTACATTTTCAACTAATGCGTGGTGCGTATGGTTTTTTAGTGTAAGTGCAATATGTTAAGGATTTGTTGAGGCTTCGTTTGAATTGAGCTCAGAGCAAGACAGCAGCACAATGGAATGCTCTATATATGAATTTTAATTTGAAATATGCCAGAGAAACTAGTTGATAAGGAAGTAGATGTAGTTGAATACGAGTCTTGATAGAATTAGTGAAAATATACAAGTGACTGGGAAGAGTCTTAATAGACAACAGCTGAATTTCGAAATGAAAATGAAAATGAATGAAAGTTGAACTTAGAGGCTAGAGATAATTGCTCTATCATTTGGAATTTATAGAGAAACTCATTGATCAATATAATCAGCTCAGAATTTCTTTAAATATACATCTATTCTTTCAAAGAGTTTCTTATCCAATCAATCATACACAGAAAATCATATAGAAATACTATATCAGCTCAGACTTTTTTATCCCTAGCTAATATTCAATTAATGAGTTTCCGTCTAGAAGTTTGCTTGTATTCCTAATGCAATTCTAAGCTGCATTCCTTATAAAAAAAAACTCTAACTATGAGTTTTTTAAATGACTTTCTCATGACTTCTGACGCTTGGTCTGTGGTCAATTAGCCAAAACTGAAATCGGGTACGTGCTACTGTGGCAATAATATCTGGAAATTTCGCAGCCGGCGTCGCTCTTAATGATTGTTGAGGCCCAGTGCGGGCCAAGGCCAGTCTTGCAGGGCAAACGTTGCGTCCGAAGTTTTCCGCTAATTAAAGAAGGTGATTTCGTTTTGCTCAGGGAGATGTGTGAAAACTGTTAAAGCGCACGTAGCCAGAGCCAAGGGAGGGAAGAGGGAAGTTTGCCTGTGCCTGTTGGTTTGGTTTGGTTTGTGCGCAGCTGGCTGCTTAATAAATTTGCGGTCTTCCCGCCCCGAAAAAAAGAAAATGACATGCGGCAGCCAGGACATGCAAGCGAATTTCCACAGTTACCTGAGACGCTTTTCCAGGTAGAACAACAAGCGGACACCAGGTAGAAGAGACAAACAAAGAGTCTTGCGCAGCCGGCATTGACAATTCAGCTCAGCTGCTCGGCATTTTCAATTCGCTCGTATAAATGTGAAGCGCCGTTGCGTCCGGCAGCTAGAAGCAAAACAGCACGCGATCGTGATAGATCTTAGATCCTTAGCTGCATAGCAACTACAACCAAAGTTTAACATAGTTAATAATACAACAGCAAAAACTAAGTTCAGGTTAGCAGTCGGAGGAAATTCCAACAACTATCAGCAACTAAATTCAGTTTCTTCTTTCTCTTATCGCTCTAATTTCAGAATTCCCATAGAGTTCTTTAAAGTAAATCACAGCAGCTCAGATAAACAGCAAATACTGCATGATGGGTGAGCTCGAGGAGAAGGAAACGCCACAGACTGAAACACAGGCGGGACAGGAAACGCATGACGAGCCTAAGGAAACGGACAAAATGCTGGACAGCAAGAAGGACGAATCCAAAGAGAAAACGCCCAGTCCACAGACATCGAAACCCGCATCGCCAAATGCCGGCAAGAAGTCGCCGGTGCCAGGGGCACAGGGCAATCCGTCTGAGAAACCAGCTGGCGAGGAAATTATTGACATTCCCGCAGAGAATGGCAACAAGCCCAATGGCGCTGGGGCCGATGGCGATGAGAAGAAGATCAGCAAGGAGGAACGCGAAGTGAAGCCGAAGAAAATACCAATCGGTGGCCTGAAGCTGCCTGGTTTCTTCATGAAGAACAAGCCTAAGGCGGAGGGCGACGGTGCCGAGGGCGAGCTGCTCGAGAAGGACAAGGAGCAGACAGATGAGAAGGAGGCCAATGGCGATGCTGCGGCAGCAGCAGCTGGCAAAGAGGGTGAGCAAAAGCCACGACCTGGTCTTGGCCAGCGTTTGCGCAATTTTTTTGTGCGCAAACCAGCCGCTGACAAGGACCAGCAGAAGAAGCAACTGACCAACGGCGATGCGGATGCCAAGTCGGGTAAGTAGAGAGCAAATGATGGTGGCCAACATTTAACTAATAAATAAATATTCCAAACAGAAGCCACAGCTGAAGCAGCGGCTACTGAGGATGCAGATCCGCCACCAAAGCGTGGCTTACTCAATGCCATCAAGCTGCCCATTGCCAACATGATACCCAAAAAACGAAGCGGAGATGATGTGGAGCTGGGTCTGGGCAAGGCTGGACTGGCCTCGATGGAGACTCTTGATGATTCACTTAAGGATCAGGATACTGTCGATCGTGCGCCGCTCAAAAGCAATGGCGCCGATGAGCTGAAGAGTGAGCTCAAAGATGAGAAACTGGCCGCAGAGGAAAAACTGGCCGCTGAGGAGGAGGAGCGTGAACGCCCCGTCTCTTTGTGGTGCCGCCTGCGCGGCTACAAATGCAGCGTAGATGATGCGCTGATCGTGTTTGGCATACTGCTGTTTATGCTTCTGCTTGGCGTGATTGGCTATGTGCTCACCCATGAGACGATGAGGTCGCCTCCATTGCGTGATGGTCTCTACATCTCTACCGTCACCGGCTGTGGCTTGGTCGAGGGTGTCAAGGATGATGGCGCATTCGCTTTCCGTGGCATTCCATATGCCAAGCCACCGCTGGATGATCTGCGCTGGCGTCCAGCACAATTGATTGAGCAGATCGATGACTGCTGGAACGGCACACTGCAGACGCACAATCGTAGCACCGTGTGCACGCAGCGCTTGGGCAATGGCACAACAATCGGCGATGAGGACTGTCTCTATTTGGATGTGGTTACGCCGCATGTCCGTTATGAGAATCTACTGCCTGTGGTGGTGCTCATTGGCGCTGATTCTCTGGCTGGTCCTTCCCCTGGAATTTTACGCCCCTCTGCACGCTATTCTCGTTCCCACGATGTAATC
This sequence comes from Drosophila koepferae, assembly GCA_030914345.1. NCBI lineage: Eukaryota > Metazoa > Arthropoda > Insecta > Diptera > Drosophilidae > Drosophila > Drosophila koepferae. The sequence continues at coordinate 14,598,503 of JAUESR010000202.1, forward strand.
TTTGTGCGTCCGAACTTCCGCTTGGGTGTCTTTGGTTTCCTTGCGTTGGAAGCCCTCACCAAGGAGTCGCATCCGCACACCTCAGGCAACTATGCGCTCACCGACATCATTGCGGCACTCAAGTGGATCCAGCTGAACATTCGGAATTTCGGTGGCAATCCACAGTCCGTGACTCTGCTGGGTTATCGTGCAGGAGCGACGCTCGTCTCGGCTTTGGTCACCTCGAACAAGCTGGAGGGTCTGTACACCCGTGCCTGGGCTTCATCCGCATCGGCTATTTTCCCAGGCAAACCGCTGCAAGAATCTGAACGTTTGAATCAGCAGATCATGGCCACTCTGGACTGCCAGGATGCAGCTTGCTTACGCGAAACATCCAGTGAGAAATTGTGGGCTGCCACACCAGACACTTGGTTCCAATTCCCCGCCACGGTGCCGCAAGCCCAAGAGCTGACCACTGCCAATCGTCACGAGTGGTTGGTGCTGGATGGCGACATATTGTATCAGCATCCATCTGAGTCCTGGAAACTTTCGCCGATCCCAACCAATGCCAATCAGCTGCATCAGCCACGCCTTGTGATGGGCGCCACTGCCCATGAGGCACACACTCTGAAGCTGCGCGAATTGCACGCCAACTGGACAGCCGAGGAGGTGCGCGCATATATACAAAACTCCCAACTGGGCGCACTCGGTTTGACCGATGAGATTATCCAACGTTACAATGCCACCAACTATGCCGCCCTGGTGGCCATCATCACAGACATACGCACCGTTTGCCCGCTGTTGACGAATGCTCGCTTGCAACCCACAGTGCCCTTCTATGTTGTCACCCAGGGTGAGGGCGACGATAAGCTGGCCACCGTGGATGCCGATGTGCAGGCTATCCTCGGACGCTATGAACCGCATACCGTGGAGCAGCGACGTTTTGTTTCGGCAATGCAGCAGCTCTTCTACTACTATGTCTCCCATGGTACGGTACAGTCCTTTGATACGCGTCGTCGCGTCATCATTGTGGAGCAGGATGCGCAGGCACAGGAGGATCACGATCACTGCAACTATTGGATCGGAAAAGATATTGTGCCGCGATTTGCGCGTGTCGATTAAGCAACAGAAACATCCTTCCACGCGAACTTCTATACCTTATCCCAATCCAAAACCTAGCCTCCGTAATCTATGACAATGTTCGACGGTTTATTAACTGTCCTGTAAAAGTTAATTTTATCTCTTTTTCTCTCTCTCTCTCTCTCCTTCACTCTTTGACTTTGTATCCGCCCCTTTTTAGAGTTTGTATTACTCTTTAGCTTTTCCAGTTTTCCCGATTTCATTATGAGTTTAGTTTAGCCTAAGTGAATCTAGTGTTTATATACGAATGTACATTTAGTTTCGACAATTATTTAAGTTGTAAGTTTTTTAAGTGTAACGCATAACTCCACAGCAGCAAAATGCATCTAAGTATGCCTCTACTAAACATAAACATAAACATATACATATACATACATGCATATATCTATGATAATGTATTCTTTAATCTTAACAACACACTCGAAACACACAAATAAAACACGACAAAATATATTTGAATATATACTTGAAAAGTATAGACAAAACTTCACGTCTTTCAACTATCCAAAACACAGAAACACACACTCTTTCACAAACTCTATATGATAATTAGATATATATATATATACATCACTTATAGCTGGAGCGTTAAGCAAAACCTTTGACCAACGATCTTTTTTGATACAATTTTTACATAGCAATGGGGCGCCATAAAGACAAGACTCAATACATAAACGATGAAAAATCAAACAATTTAGATTTCGTAAGGCAAATAAACAGGAGAACGCATCAGAAAAAGAAAAATTCTTAAAATATGCATATATACAAAAGAAAATATATAAACGAGTGTTTAACATTTGAGACTGTATGTACTATACATAGAGACATATTTGTACTATAAACAAATTCATTTCGTTCCAGAATTCACTTGCCCAGAAAACAAAATATTTTCTATAGCTTTAAATGTATATTAGTCAAGCATTCAGCAAACTTAAATGTAAATTAAAAGACCATATTCATATTTTTTATTTACTTTCGCTGCATTTTTTCATAAATGTTTTTTATTTTCCAAATTTACTCAAATTTCGAAATGATTTAGATAATCGTACATGTAATTTGCACATTAAAACAAAATGAAATGGACTTTAACATAATTAATGAAACATTATTAATATAATTAAAGAAATCTAGAATCAAAAACGCTCTGCAAAAACATATAGCATTTAGCATTATGGTCAAGATCTGTGTGTTCAAGTGATACGAATAATAATGATTAAATGAATATACTTCTATTTGAAGTTTGTGTCTCAAAAGCAAGCATGGGAATGTTTAAATAAAAAACCACAATGAAATATGACTCTTAATTGTTTAACTTTCAACTAGTTACTAACTAATTACGCTTAAAAACTTTGGATTGTCACAGCCTTTGGCAACAGCAGGAGGGAATGTCCATCTTTATTCAATTTTTGCTGCTGTTGACCTTATAGATGCGACATTTGTTATCCGTTAGGGCGGCCAAATAGGATCCAGTCGAAGTGTTCACTGGACAGATGTCATAGACGACCTCATTGACCGGCATGGTTTGCACACGCTCCTCTCTCCGTACATCGTACATCATTAGCTGCTTTCTGTCCTGCAAGTAACCAACGACCAGCGTATTATCCTCCACGCCCAGTTGTGTGGGCCGTGTCATATAGGGCGTGGCAGTGGAACCAAATATGGTTGCCTTCACTTGCAGCACTGGTACACCATCAATTTTTTCCAGCTTGGTGAGTATGAATCGCGACTGCGGGCAGCTGGCATTGGAACGTGCTGAGAACAGCACCGTGTTCTGCAGCACATCATATTGCATGGATAGGAAGGGTCCCTCGATATTGAGGCGGGTGGGCACGGCCGTATCACTGGCATACTCATAGAATTTTACTACCGTCAGCTGACAGACCAGAAAGCCACCATTGTTAAAAACCTTGCTCGCAGGAACGGCAGCTATGTTTATCACAGGACTAAAGTTTTCTGTAAGATAAGATAAGGATCAACTTAGTTATAAAGATGTTAGTATGAAATTAGTTAGCTTACCCTCAGATTGAAACTCGCTGAGGATCGTCTCCGGGAAGCGCATATCAAATACATAGACTCCACCTCGCAGGTCGCCTGCATACAGAAAGTGTTCACGCTCGTTGCGATCCACGCCGCAGGACCAGAGCGATTTGTCATTGGCCGTGAACACGTTGCTGCACAGGCGGGTACGCACGTCGAAGGTCTTGATGCGGGTCTCGCGACTGGCCACGGTCAACAGGCGCTGACTCTCGCTGAAGCCAATGTCCCGTACCAGCAACGCTGAGGTGTGCAGGAAATGCAGCGGTCTGAAGTTTGGAGGATCGATGAAGCGCACGCCATAGCCTGGAAACAGATTCTGTGCACTCTTCTGCGAGGCAATCAACGTCGATTGCGCCGCCGAATAGAGCAGCACACGGCAGCCGGGCTCTCGTGTTATCTCAATGTTCTTCTCCATATAGAGTCGATAGCTCGCCAACTGGCTTATGCTCTTCAATGAACTCCCACTGCCCATGTCATCGCCGTAAGCTCCACGGCAGCCGCCGCCCGCTCGCACCATCTGGCGCAGCCTCTCGTAGTCTAGCTGTAGGGCATTCATCTTGTTGAGTGTCAATGAGTGCGTCATTTTGACTGTGGCCAGCTCCGTGGTTAGCGCTTGAGCACGTCGCCGCTCCACATCCAGCTCCCTGCGAATATCATGTTCCTCCGTGCGGTCTATAGCTCGCACTCGCTTCGCATAGAGGCAGCGTATGTCTCGATTGGCAGCCTTTGTCTTGCATTGTGGACACACTTTGACTGCGGACTGTCGCTGGCTCTCGGCCAGCCAGCGTCGTATGCAGGAGTCACCGAAGAGATGACCGCAGCGCAAGGATACCAAACGATGCTCACCACTCATTTCCCATGATTCCAGACATATGGGACATGTCATGCCATCATCCTCGTCTTCATTTGAGGGTGGCTTGGCTACTGGCGTTCCCATCACTCTGCTGGACTCATTAGACAGACGCTTACGTTTCTTGGGCGGCGACGGAGAGTTAAGATTAATGATGCCATTATCTTGTTGCTCGGATCTACGGGATGTCGCAGGCTGCTCTGCATTTTCTTCTAATACTAATACTGCCTCCTGTTCAACAGCAGGCTGCTCGGGATGACCTATATTTGCTACCTCATTGTCTGCAGGCTCAGGCTCATGTGGGGCTTCGGGCTCATCTCTTGCTTCTTGCTGATCGGCCGCTTCTGGCTCACCGGCCGCTTCAAGCCCATCAAAATCTAAATCCAAAGCATCCAAAGGCATTAAATAAATAACGTCTTCTTCATCAGATTCTTCCTCCAATCCCCCTGCAAATTCATTAAGATCAGGATTTTGAGTTGGAGAAATGCGTTGATACCTACACGAATCCTGCCCAGTTGCATCTGAGTCACTGTCGCTCATGATTAGTATTTTTTTTTTTAGCTTGTTTCAACTTAATAAATGCTAGCCAGCAACGTTTAAATAAAAATTAAGTTATTATTTTTCTATGGGTTTTGCATTCTGTTCTGTTTGATTTATTGTGCGATTGTTGACCAATTGATATAGCGCGTTGAATTTAGACACTGAAAGATGCGACATCTGGCAGCTCTAGAAATCTGGCATCACCGGTATCGACTGAAATGAGTAGATTCATAAAAGTATCGATATTATGCGAAACATTTCGACGCCGTAGACGCCATTCATTTTTAGTTTTGCATAGAGAAGTGCGTTTTCAATTGTTTATTGGCAATAAAGTACGAATAAAACGCCAAAATCAAAACTTAATCATTGTGAACAAAATTTACTTTGAATTGTATAATACGGTCACGCTGTTTGAAACGAGCTCCTTTGCCGGCAATTATATTTCGTATTCCGGCAAAGAATTTGCATCAGTATTAGTGACTGGATACAAATTGCGAATCCCCAGGCACACTGAGAAATATTTTCTAGAAATTTGTAGCCGCCAAAGCACGCAACATACTGCCCACTGCCCGATAGTTTGGTAAGCGACAATTCGTGTACTTATTTGAAGCGCAACGTAATTTGCTGACTAACCGCTCTGTCCTTGAACTCGACAGACTTGGCTGCTGTCCATTTAAGTGAGAAATTTAAACACACGCGAAGCAAAGTGAAAGCCGACGCCGCCAACGCGCCAATTTGACTTCAACACATATAGTAAATAATTCCTTTGCTGCTTCGCTAACAGGAAAATCTAGTAGCAATGGCCGAGGCAAAAACACCCGAAAAGATGCTGTCCGCCAAACCGCCGGTCTATCAAAATAGCCATAGTCCCAATGCTACGCTCCAGCTGCCGAGTCCCATCATCACGCGGCGCACACGCACGGCCTCGACGTAAGTCGCCCCATCCCTACTCCCTCTCTCTCTCTCTCGCTCACTCTGCTTTTAGCCTAGCATAACCGACATTCTCATCTGGCATTGATTTAATTGTCTGCTCCTCCTTCTCCTTTTTGCTTGCACAAACACGCGCGCGCACTCGAACAAAAACAAAACCAACAACAACAAAAACAGCTCAGCGCGTGCCATGGAAAATCCGATGGTGGCCGGCGTTGTGAAATCCTTTAGCCGCACTAAAGGACACGGCTTTATAACGCCGCATGATGGCGGCGAGGACGTTTTTTGCCATGTTTCCGAGTAAGTTCATAAAATACATTATTTTGAAACTTTTCTACACGCAATTTAACACCTAAATGAAAAACTGTTTTTACAATAGCATCGAAGGCGAATATGTGCCCATGCCTGGCGATGAGGTCAAATATCGCCTGTGCGCTATTCCGCCCAAATTTGAGAAACACCAGGCCGTGCACGTGCAGATAAGCAATTTGACGCCCGAAGTACACCACAAGTGGGAGGAGCCCGTCTTCTGCGGCTCTCCTGCCAAATAGATACTCGCTTCTGTTATGGCCTTCCACAACAAATTTATTTAACTGGAGCACGCAGCAAAGGAAATCATTTAACAATGGAAAAAAAATATTAAATATTAATGAACAGTTGGTAAACGAACGCCGATCAAGACAAACACAATGCGATAAAAAACAAAACAGCAAATGAAAACATACAAAACGACTTAATGAATCGTACGTCACACAGCCAACCAGCCAGCCAGTTTTAATTGAGTCTTTATTATTATTAAGCTAAGCAAAAAATATATTTAACTCGTGTCACAATTGTGTTAGACTTTTCTGAAAAGACCAGTTTGAAGATATGTAATGGATTCGTGTTGTAATCTGTAATATTGTTATCTAAGATCGACAGATTTTGATTTGGAGCCTGTAACAGTATATGGATACTTAATTTTCGATCATATTGAATTACTTAATTTGTAAACGCAAAGCAAAGCAATTGCCCGAATATCTTTATTACTAAAAAAAAAAAAATATATAAAAGCTGAAACTTTCAATTCTTGTGTTTTCTTTCTTGTTTGCATATGAAGCAAATGCCTTATCAGTGTGTTTAAAACGTTGTTTACATACATATATCTATGCATATAATTGTTTTTTTCTGCATGTGGGTAAATTATTTTAAAGTAAAAAAAAAAATGGTAAATGTAAACCCGTTGTGAAATGAGCTTTGCGGGGGGGCTACGACTATCGCTATCGATACCCACAATAGCTTTCGATACGTTCGATGTCTTGAGCGAATCCGCTGCACTGAAAATGAAAAGTACTTGAATTAAGCGAAACGCGAACGTCAACAAACCAGCAGCAGCCACATCGTCACACAATGATATAAAACGCAGAATTAAATTTGATTAATTAAATTTGAAGTTAGGTTCAGAAGGTTAACAAAAAATTAAAAGTTTTATTTTGGAAACGCGTATTTAACATTAGCCGTCTTTAACTGACGTGGACCTGCAGCTGTTGTTGTTTTTTCTTTGCTGCTGATTAAACGCTCTGCTAAAGGTGAGGGCAATTCAAATAATGAGTTAAAACATGCTTAGCACATTTCATTGATTCATTGTTTGCAGACAACAACATGCCCGCTCGCCGACGGGGTCGAGCGCATGACGAGCAAACGCTCATCGAGTCCATGGCAGAGGGAGATACAGTGTCTTCACTCCAGCCTGATTTGCGAGGCGATAGACGCAATATAGCCATATTGTTGTTCCTCTACGTGCTACAAGGCATTCCTATTGGCCTGATTGCTGCTGTGCCTATGCTGCTGCAGAATCGCGGCGCCAGCTACAAGCAGCAGGCGGAATTCTCCTTTGCCTATTGGCCATTCAGTATCAAGCTGCTGTGGGCGCCCATTGTGGACTCGCTATACGTGCGCCGTTTCGGCCGCCGCAAATCGTGGCTGGTACCCGTGCAATATCTGTTGGGCGGTTTTATGCTGCTTCTGTCCGCGCACGTGGATCGCTGGCTAGGTGGCAACGACCTGGAACCGAATGTACCACTGCTAACCCTTTTGTTTTTTGTGCTGAACTTCTTGGCCGCCACACAAGATATTGCAGTCGATGGTTGGGCCCTGACCATGCTAAAGCGCTGCAATGTGGGCTACGCTTCCACCTGCAATAGTGTGGGCCAAACAGCTGGCTACTTCTTGGGTTATGTGGTGTTCATTGCACTCGAATCGAAGGACTTCTGCAACTCATATTTGCGCTCTGTGCCAGGCGATGTGGGCATGATTACGCTGCCACGTTTTCTTTGGTTTTGGGGCATTACGTTCATTGTGGCAACGACGCTGGTGGCGATATTCAAACGAGAGAACGACGTTGAGGATGCTCACACCGATGCACGCTACAAGGAAGAGCACGAACTGAACATAAACGAAAGCTACAAGGTGCTCTGGGACATGGTTCGCAAGCGACCCGTACAAATTTTAGCTGGCATCCTGCTCACTGTGAAAGTAACGTTTGCTGCTTCCGATGCGGTTACTTCATTGAAACTGATTGATGCTGGCGTGCCCAAGGAGAAATTGGCCCTGCTGGCTATTCCCGTGATTCCACTCCAACTTATCCTACCCATCCTAGTAGGCAAATATACCAACGGACCTCGTCCACTGGATGTGTACCTAAAGGCAATACCCTATCGTATATTGCTGGCGACTGTGGCAACGCTTATTGCCTACGTCACGCCCTATTTGATTTCCGGCGGCGAGGTACCTGTCTACTACTATGTGCTTCTTGTCGTTAGCTATGGCTGCTATCAGGTATTTCTGTACTCGATGTTTGTGGCTGCCATGGCATTCTTTGCCAAGATATCGGATCCCGCTGTTGGTGGCACCTACATGACATTTCTAAATACGTTATGCAACCTCGGTGGCAATTGGCCGAATACAGTGGTGCTTTGGCTGGTGGACGTACTAACCGTAAAGCAGTGCACCACACAATCCGAAAATCTCTGTGAGGATAAGGAAGAACAACAGGCAAGTGTCCTCCACTACAATTCACTTATCTGCAGATTCGTTAATTTTTCATTTTTTTCCAGGCTTGTTCATCGGCTAAAGGCAAGTGTGAGATCATCTTCGATGGCTACTACTTCGAGGCGGCTGTGTGTGTAATTTACGGAATCATTTGGCTGATGGTGGTACGCAAGTGGATTGTCCGCCTGCAGAATCTACCAACCAGTGCCTGGAGGGTAGTGAAACCATCTGCATACAAAGATAGATTGCGGTAGCAATTAATCGTCTGATCCTCATTCTGCGCTTCGCGCACAGTCATTGGTACAAGAAGCTATACATAGAAATCTAGGGCTAGAATATTTCTTCATTGTAGGTTAGGCGAATTGTATATTGTTTAGGAGCCACGTCCAACCCTCCGTATTGTTCTCTATAGCTTAATATTCCTCGTGGAAATATAAACAAAATTAATGCCGAGCAGATTGTGAATATATATATGTGGGCAACAAGAAAGGGTGTTCCAGGCTGCGAATAAAGATGTTGTTTTATTCGCGCCATTGAAGTGACGTTGGTTTTTCTACAAATTGTTGGCATCGTTGCCTGCGTTTTGAAATACAAAAAATACGAGTGTTTATCTTATGCTTAATAGTACTTCCAGGAGTCAATGGATTCTTGATTCTTTTGTTTGCTCTTGCGCTCAATCAGACCCGCTAAATGCTCTGAACGCATAGACAGCGAGTCAATCTTCTCCACCAGTTGCTGATACGGACTCAGTGGCTGTGTACCCATTACGACGTGGCCAAGTTTCGAATCGATCTTTGCATTGAGGCGAGCGTTACGTATCAAGTTGACGATCCAGCATTCTGCCTCGTTGGGCTTCATGTTCAGCTTGTCAGCAAGCATGCTGATAGTGATGCACTGATGGATGCGACAGAATGTTTCGAAGATCATCAGACGCGCATCCTCCACAAACTCGTTGAGGCAGGCGACAATGAAGAAGTCATTCAAAATGACTGTTTGGCACTCGTGCAACTTGAGGCGTGCACCCTCGAAATCAAAGTTCACGTAGAGACACTCGAGGAACTCGGTGATGGGATCACGATACGTGTACGACTCCTGCTGTATCACCTTAATCAAATCCTTGAGTGCATTGCGACGAGTGCGATTGATGACCACGGCAGTGGCCAAGTAGCGCATAATGTGTGGGCACATTGTCTGTATAGCATTCAGATATAGTGGCTTATACAGGAACATCTCGATGATGAGGTCGCGGCCCTTTGGATGATTGAAGAAGACCAACACGGACCAGTGGATTAACCAGGTGCGCTGCTGCAGGGCTTGAATGGTCGAGAAATTGGCGCTATCAATATAGTCACGCAGACGTGTCAAATCCTCCAATGCGGTATTCCAGTTGAGAGTGAGAATCTCAGCAGCCAGCTTGCCCCACAACACATTCAGGTAGTTCTACAAGGATGACAAATGAGAAACCACTCCAAAGTGCAAATGTCATTTACTTACCTTATCATTGGGCGACATGACAATAAGGCAAAAATACAAGTACGATGTCGATTCCTGATAGTTTCCGCACTCATACAAGTACTTGGCTAACTTGTAGGCACTCTCCAGGTGTTCCACCTTGAAATTGTAGTCCTTCTGCAGAGCATTCACAAAGGTTTTCGAGTCCTTCATGCTCTCGCCGTTCTTCAGAATGTCGGTGGCCTTCATGATGGGCGCCACCTCGTTTTGCAGCTGCTTCAATGTAGCCAACACCTCAGCCTTACGCTGCACAAGCTCTTCCGGCATCTCCTGGCTGAGATTGAGACGCTTACGTGTGTCCATGGTGTAATCAATCATGTTCGTCTTGTTTACCGTCTCCAGGATGTACTCCAGCAGCTCCTGCTGATTGTAGATCTGAGGAAAACATACGAAACACAAAAATTATACTTATTTGTAATGAATTAGGCATTTGATGACGGTGACACGAAGCAATGAATTTTTCTAACCTCCTTGCCGCATAAAAACTCCAGCAGTGGGAAAGTCAAATGTCTGTCCAAATATTGACAATTGATGCGTGTTAGATCAAATTGCGCCATGATTGCAACTGTATTTTCACTATTTTCACAACAAATTACTATTAATTTCTACTCGAAATCTGCACAAAAATACGCGTGCGAAAGACGCACAGTGCTGCCCTATGGCGAAAAGAAATGTTGTTTTTATAATTTTAGCATGTATACACTGACAGTAGGCAAATAATTCTGAAACATCGATACCCAGTGTGGCAAACGATATTTTCCAAATATATCGGTAAAGTGAATGATGCCATACCACTCAGCTTTACAGCTCACCAATAAAAAAAGCTCCTTGAATTTTTGCTTGCAACACTTTAATATATTTAATACTTCACCATTTGATTTCATATATGTATATGTTTGTATATAGAAGGTGTATATTAATAGTGAATTATTTTGCTTGTTAAATATATATATATATATATTTAAGGATTAATAATGGTATCTTGCCAAACGGTCATTAAATATACGGATTTAAAAATACCCATATTTGTGTTAATACATATTGTAAATAGTTTATAGGTACTTTGCAATTAACGATCAGTTGTAGCTCAATAAACAAACAACACCTACAAATGCAATTTGATATAAGCTAAGAAAACTGCAGAACTCTAAATATGTGTGCTCAGTGCCATTATTCGTAATTTTTGGATAATTGAGGGAATCAGCATACCAACTTTTGGCTAAACAAGTCTCGAGAACTTAAAGCGAGTAAGTACAATATCTATATGAAACACAAATACATATCTAATATGTGATATTATATGTTATTTTTTTTTTTTTGTTTTTATAACGCGTTAACGGTTAATTTCTAGTTATTGTCCTTTGAATTTGGATAATTTTTAGACCCAAAATTTGGGAGTTTTGTGGTTTTCGACACACTTTCTTTTGCACTCATAATTGACTCTTACATTTCGTATCAAAGTCTTGGAGGGCTTCGCAACCACTGGACTGACCAGCAGCGCAATGTGGGCGTGGCGTCGCCAAAAAAAAAAAAAAATAAAACGATAATTAAAAGGTGTTTAATATGTAGTGTAAAAAACTGAAGTCTTTTTTAGAGTAAACTAAACTAAAATCGCGAAAATAAAAATCACAAATTGCAAATAGGTTCTCAAACTAAAAACCATAAGAATTTTTCTATGCTAAGGACGACGCACGCACACAGACAGAAGACAGACACGCCGTATCACCATCCAGCATCACCATCATCAGGTACTTAGTATCTGGGTACTGTTGGATTGATGACACCGCCAGGTCCAGGCAATCCGCTGGGTTTGCCTGTTAGGTAGGAATCCACTTGGCGCGCCGCCTGACGACCCTCCGTAATGGCCCATACCACCAACGACTGGCCGCGCCGGCAATCTATAAAGCAGGATATTTTGTAATGTGCCTCTTTCCACGTAATCTCAATCATTTAAACTTACCGCCAGCAGCGAACACCTTGGGGTTGGAGGTACCATACTGTCCATTGCATGCTTTTATATTGCCGCGAGGATCTAGCTCCAGACCCAGCTCGTTGGGAACCGTTTTTTCCGGTCCAAGGAAGCCCATGGCCAGCAGAATCAGATCAGCTGGGAAGTATTTCTCCGAACCTGCCACCTCTTGCATACGCCATGCACCCGTCTCTGTCTTGGTCCACTCCACCTCGACAGTGTGAACTCCCTTAATATGGCCATTTTCACCCACAAACTCTTTGGTTGTGGTGCAGTATTGGCGAGGATCCTTGCCCCACTTGAGGCGCACCTCCTCATGGCCGTAGTCCACACGGAATACCTTTGGCCACTGTGGCCAGGGATTGTCCTCAGCACGCTTCGATGGTGGCTCCGGCAATATCTCGAATGTGGTAATGCTCTTGGCGCCCTGTCGCAATGAAGTTGCAATGCAATCGCAGCCAGTGTCGCCGCCACCAATTATAATGACATCTTTGCCTTCGGCTGAAATTATATCCTTTTTGCCGCCCAGTTGCTTCTTCTGCTGCGCTTCGAGGAACTCCATGGCAAAGTGAATGCCTTGCAAATCGCGATTGGCCAAAGGTAAATCGCGGGGCCAGGTGGAGCCAGTGGTTAACAACACCGCATCATAGCTGGATATAGAAAATATGTTATTAACGATTTAAATAAAACTCCAAACAATATTGACTTACCCCTGTACCAACGTCTCTGCGCTAGTATCCTTGCCAATGTGCACATTGGTACGGAACTCAATACCCTCGTCGGCCATGAGATCCACACGTCGCTTGACTACCTCCTTGGAAAGCTTCATGGTTGGAATGCCATACTGCAGCAAACCCCCAACTCGATCGTTGCGCTCAAAGACCGTAACAAAGTGTCCGGCGCGGTTGAGCTGCTGAGCAGCTGCCAGGCCTGAGGGACCGGAGCCCACAATGGCAACACGTTTGCCGGTGCGCGTTTCTGGTATCTCGGGCTTAATCCATCCCTGCTCGAAGGCATGATCGATTATGGCGCACTCGATATTCTTGATTGTTACTGCTGGTTCCGAGATGCCCAACACACAGGAGCCCTCGCAGGGAGCTGGGCAGACGCGACCCGTAAATTCTGGGAAATTGTTGGTCTGCAGCAGCTGTTGCAACGCCTCCTGCCATTCACCATGGAAGACCAAATCATTCCACTTGGGAATGATGTTGCCCAATGGACAGCCTGTAGAGTTCGACTGACAGAAGGGAACACCACATTCCATGCAACGGGCGGCCTGCATCTTCAAGTTCTTGCGCACATGTGGGAAATTGTAGACCTCATCCCAGTCCTTCTGGCGAGTGCCTGCATCACGATATGGAGCCGCCTCGCGTTTGTATTTGACAAAACCGTGCAGCTTGTCCAGCACACGATCTGCACGTTTCTGTTCCAGGGCCACATCCTGAATGGCTTCCTCGATGTCCTTGATGTGTGGTTCGTGTTTACCGTTGCCATTCTCAACACCAGCCACCTTAGCGGGTTGCTGCTGTGCCGCCTGCTCGGCCAAGTCCTTCAGAGCCTTCTGATATTCGTATGGGAAGACCTTAACGAATTTAGCTTGCTCTTGAGCCCAATTATCAAGCAGCTCCTTGGCTATCTTCGAGCCGGTCTTCTCAATGAAGTCAGCCAGAAGCTGCTTCACCAACGATACATCTTCGTCTAACTGCAACGGCAACAACTCTACTGATTCTGGATTGACCTTGGGCTTGAAGGAGCCATCAATATCATAGACATAGGCAATGCCACCGGACATGCCCGCTGCGAAATTGCGTCCAGTCAAGCCAAGGATAACAACCAATCCACCAGTCATGTACTCGCAGCCGTGATCACCCACACCCTCAACGACAGCAGTCACGCCTGAATTGCGCACACAGAACCGTTCAGCAGCTATGCCACGGAAGTAGGCGTTGCCCTCGGTGGCGCCATAGAGGCACACATTACCCACAATCACATTCAGATGCGACTCGAATGATGCCGTGTCTGGTGGCATGATGACAATATTGCCACCACATAGACCCTTGCCCACATAATCGTTAGCATCGCCCTTTAGGGTCACGTTGACACCACGTGCCAAGAAGGCGCAGAAGCTCTGGCCAGCCGACCCCTCGAGGAAGATGTCAATGCTCTTGCCAGCAGGCAGACCAGCCTCGCCATATTTGCAGGCAATGTGATAGCTCAATGTTGAGCCAAACGCACGCTCTTCGTTGTGTATGGGCATGTTGATAGTGATGTTGTCCCGGCTACCATTAAAGATCTGCTGAGCCTGCTCGATTAACTTGTTGTCGGAACGCTTTTCCAATTGGAAATCCTGCTTCACAGAACCGCCGACAATGTTGGTGCCTGGACGCAATTCCAGAGCTGGCTGCAGGAGAAGTTTGAGATCCAAATTGCTTGCCTTGATGCCCCGATGGCTGGCCATGCGCAGCAAATCAGTGCGTCCAATTAGGTCCTGGAACTTGCGGATGCCCAGATTAGCCATGATTTGACGGATCTGAAACATGATGAGGAAATTGATTAAGAAACGGATAAAACTAGATATGAATGTCACACTCACATCCTCAGCAAGCATGAAGAAGAAGTTGATGACGTGCTCAGGCTTGCCAGTGAATTTTTTGCGCAACACTGGATCCTGTGTGGCAATGCCCACGGGACAGGTATTCAAATGACATTTGCGCATCATGGTGCAGCCTAGAACAAATATGGGAGATTAAGGAATATTACAGAGAGAGATATAATTCGCCTACCCATAACAATCAATGGAGCTGTGCTGAAGCCAAACTCATCAGCGCCAAGAAGAGCAGCAACGACCACATCGAAGCCCGTGCGCAATTGTCCATCAGCTTGAACGACGACCCTGCACATCCACAAGCGATCCATGGGAGGAGGAAGATATGACATAGAAAGGAATTCAATGTTAATTGGATACTCAAAATCGATATTAATGTAATGAGAAGAAATTACGAATGGAGCACAGCGCGGCGCGACGATCGTGCGAGCGAGCAAGTGAGTGGATGGCACAGATCGATGGTTCGGTTCGGTTCGGTTCGGTTTGGATCAGATCGGATCAGTTCGGTTCGGATCATAATCAATATCTGTTCGGTATATATTTTGTCTGAATTGGACATGTGGCATGTGTGTGTAGATGAATTGTGTGTGAGCAATCAGGCTATATATACATATATATATCTCGATATATCCATTGATCTCATGATCATTGACTGAATTTTGAGTATGAAAGACAGCAGCATTAACGACATCATCGAGCTATATGCAATGTTAAGTGTAGGTTTATATGTATGGATCACCTTCCTTTATCCAGCTTGCCTCACACACAGATCTGTGGATCAATCCGTTCGATCGTTTCTCTTTAAACTCAATTCTCAATCACTGTTTATCAACGAG
Source organism: Drosophila koepferae (assembly GCA_030914345.1). Taxonomy (NCBI): domain Eukaryota; kingdom Metazoa; phylum Arthropoda; class Insecta; order Diptera; family Drosophilidae; genus Drosophila; species Drosophila koepferae. Next base: position 14,613,931 of record JAUESR010000202.1, read on the forward strand.
CTCAATAATCTCAATACGTTTTCCAACGCTGTCATCTGGATAACCAGGCTCTTCTTCAGTAATATGTTTCTTTCATGATTAGTAACAAGTGGGGGTTGGGGAATTTACCCCAGGGGTCTATTGGTTGAAAACTTACCTTGATCGTAGATTATTCAAAACAAGTACTTGATGCGTCTCTGCAATGCCAAGCTCCCAGGGCAGACCGGCATTTTTAATGCCCGTCCAGGAGCTAGCACCGGTGCCGCCATCATGTCCAGAAATTACAATATGCTCAGCTTTGCCCTGTAAACATGACATAATACAGATTAGAGGCTGTATTTAGGATAGATCTCTTTAACTTACCTTAGCTACGCCAGAGGCAACCACACCTACTCCCACCTCGGAGACCAATTTGACGCTAATGCGCGCATTGGGATTGGAGCACTTGAGATCGTAGATCAGCTCGGCCAGATCCTCAATAGAATAGATATCGTGATGTGGTGGTGGCGATATTAGACCCACACCAGGCACAGATTTTCGTGTCTTGGCGATGTCCTTTGTCACCTTGTAGCCGGGCAACTCACCGCCTTCACCTGGCTTGGCGCCTTGAGCCATCTTGATTTGCAGATCATCAGCATTGGCCAGATACGAGGCGGTCACACCAAAGCGACCAGAGGCCACTTGCTTGATAGCCGATCGACGACTATTGTTCGGATCTTGATCTAAAATAGATCAAATTCAAAATGTTAAGTTTAAATATAATAAAAGATTGTCTATAAACTTACTCAGATAGCGATCCGAGTCTTCGCCACCTTCGCCGGTGTTGCTCTTGCCTCCAATGCGATTCATGGTTATGGAGAGCGTTTGATGCGCCTCCAACGAGATGCTGCCGAAGCTCATGGCGCCTGTGGCGAAGCTGTAGTAGAAAAGTAGAATAGTTAAATCGGAATAAAAATACTATAAGAAAGAGTTTACAAACCGCTTCACAATCTCGCTGGCTGGTTCTACTTCAGAGATGTCAATCTTTTCACGATCGGTGACAAATTCCAGCTGTCCACGCAGCGCACAATTCTTCACACTCTCTAGCGTGGTCTTCTTGAAGGACTCGAAAGCGTTCTGATTCTTGTTGACGGCCGCCTCTTGCAGGCTACCAATGGAGGAGGGTTCGTTGATATGTGCCTCGCCACCATGACGCCAATGATATTGCCCCGGGTTGCGAAGAATATGTGTATCGGGCGATACCTTGCCGTAGGTCAATTGGAATCGCTCGAGACCCTCTTTAGCCAGAATCTCCAGGGTGACGCCACCAATTCGACTTTGAGTGCCACGGAAACACTTATCAATTAGTTCGTTGCCCAAGCCTACTGCCTCGAAAATCTGGGCGCTCTTGTAGGACTGGAGAGTGCTGATACCCATCTTGGCCATTACCTTAGCAATTCCAGTATCAATTGCCTGAGCGTAGGCGGCGTAGATCTGTTTGTCGGTGACGTCTGCACTAATGACGCCATCGTCCCGTAGCGCCTGGGCCAGTTCGAAGGCCAAATAGGGGCAGATAGCATCAGCGCCATAGCCGAGCAGGACACATACATGGTGCACCTCCCGTGCCTCAGCTGTCTCCACAATTATGCCCACCTTCATGCGTTGTAATGTCTCGATCAGATGATGATGCAATGCACCCAGTGCGAGCAGAGAAGAAACCGCGACGCGTTCATTGGAACCAGCCGCACGATCGGAAATAACGATCAACTGATAGCCCGCCTGAGCAGCATTGGCACCCTCCCGGCAGATGCGCTCGATGCACTCCATGTAGCCCCGAGTTCCCTCGCTATACTGGAATGTAATGTCCAGGACCTTGGTCTTCCAGCCGCGGTGCGTGTTCCGCTTAAGTAGCTGGGTATCTGGAATGCTCAGTATGGGATTTGGTAGCCAAATGCGATGAACCTGCTGTGCCGATGGCTGTAGCAAGTTTGCCTCTGGTCCAATGGGACACTGCATGGACATAACCACCTTCTCACGGAATGGATCGATTGGCGGATTGGTCACCTGTGCGAAGAGCTGCTTGAAGTACTCAAACGGAATGGGCTGAAAGCCGGACAAACAAGCCAGCGGGGCATCGTTTCCCATAGATCCAAGAGCTTCCTTTCTGCAAAGCGATAAAGGAAGTTATTAGGGCATTCAACTAAGTTGTAAAGATAACCTACTTGTTCTTGAACATGGGTATCAACAGCATGTTGACCGTCTCCGTGGTGTAGCCAAAGAGAGAGAGACGCGGATCGAAAATGCCGCGCTGCGATGCTGGCGGCTTCGGTGGCTCCTCGATAGGCGTGCTCAGCACGTTCGCATTACGAATCTCATCCAGCGTAATCTGATAGACGGAAACAAGGTGCAACATTGATTAAACTAACTGTTTTTGGATAGCTGTGAAACAAGGACATGCGATGCAAACCAACGTAAAGCAACAAAATCTCAACAACGACTACGACTCGGCGCAAGATCCGACAACTCACCATCTGGTATTAGTCCACATCAGATATACATATATATCACATTGTGAGCATGATATAGAAATGGATAACAACAATTACAATTACAGAGAGTTACTTATGTTAGCATTAACCAGTTTTGCGTGTCGACTTGTTTAACTGTGCTTCGAGTGTCAGAGTGGCGGGAGTGCAACCAGGAATTTAGGTTTTCGGGTATTGGGGAGTCAACTCACCTTTTGCTGCAACCACTCGGAGTGGGGACGCGACTTGGCAATGCGCGACTTGAGTTCAATGTCCTGGATAAGCTTCTTCTCCTTGGTGTCCACCAGCAACATGCGACCTGGCTTGAGGCGACTCTTGAGCGTCACCTGCGACGGATCCACATCGTAGACACCCACCTCGCTAGCCATGACCAGCACATTCTCCTTAGTCACATAGAAGCGAGATGGACGCAGTCCATTACGATCCAGCACAGCACCAATGTAACGGCCATCGGTGAAGCTGATCAAAGCTGGACCATCCCAAGGCTCCATCACACAGGCAGCCCATTGATAGAAATCGCGCTTCTCCTGCGGCATCGTACGATCGTTCTGCCAGGCCTCCGGTACCATGGTCATCACGGACTCAGGCAACGAACGATCACTAGCCATTGTAATGAACTCCAGGACACAATCAAATGAGCCAGAATCTGATAGATTAGGTTCAACCACGGGATATAGCTTCTTCAGCTGATCCCCGAACAACTCCGATTGCATGACACCCTCGCGAGCCTTCATCAGATTGACATTGCCACGCAGCGTGTTGATCTCACCGTTGTGCGCCAAAACGCGCAGCGGATGAGCACGCTCCCAGCTAGGGAACGTGTTAGTGGAGAAGCGCGTGTGCACCAGGGCCATATAGGTTTCAAACTCGGGATCTTTCAGATCCGTATAGTATTCCCACAACTGATCCGAGGTGAAGAGACCCTTGTACACCACAGTGCGATCCGACAAGGAGCAGATGTAGAAGCGCCTGCCCTGTTTGGCCAACTCATGGCTAGCCCGCTTGCGCAGCACGAACACCTGACGCGCAAAAGACTTCTCGTCCAAGCCTTCAGGTCGGGCGACGAACACCTGACGCGACAACGGCTCCGACTTCTGTGCAACAACGCCAATAGCCTGCTGATTGGTTGGCACGGTACGCCATGCGAGCACCGACAAACCCAGACTCTCGGCAAGCTCATTGAACTCAGCTTCCGCGGAGGCATGCTGGGCCTCGTCCAAGTAGAAGATGCCCGTGGCATAATTGCCAAGCTCAGGCAAGTTTACGCCCTTTTCAGCACTGCAAAGAAATCAAAATAGAATTAGTTAGCATAGATAAATTTACTCTACATAATATTGGGAAATCTAATCGTTTTTATTATTTATTTACGAATTGTGCAAACTTTTCTCACAGTGTACCCCTTGGAGACCTATTAAAAATTGCACGGGGTTTCATTGACAATCGCATAAAAATGCTTGTCTAGCCCGCTTGGATCAGCTGCCATTCATTTATCACCATTCATTGTGCATTTCGCTTCAATTACGTCAAAATGACGAAACATCTGACGCCTTATCAGCAGCAAGCGTCGTCTGTGGTCGTCAGTTTGCCATTTAAAACGCGCATTAAAATATATAAAAAAAACAACGAGTTTAGAGAACTCTGGCTCGCTGATTATACAATTTAGCGTAACATGTGTTCATGTGGCTGACCCAAAACATTTCCTGAAACTTATTGCTCATGCACCCAATCCACAATCTGACGTACTCTTCCAGATCCTCTCACTCAATATCCATTTTATAGTCTATATCCAAAATATTTCAGTCGACATCCAACTGTTTGCCTCTCTTTATTCAATTCCACCCCTTTCTCTCAATCTCTCTCTTTCTTCATTTCTATCCCTTTCTCTCTCTCTCTTTGGCAAACACTCGGCACGTGCGTGATTAGCACAAATTAAAATTCATTTTCAGTATACTGTATATTTCAGGGGTTTTAGAAAAAAACGTTTTGTCATAATCAGGTGCCGAGGTTTAGGTGTTAATTAAACATTGTTTATAGCCAAATATAGAGTATTTAATAATATGAATTAAAAGTGAGCTATTATTATTATGAGTAAATTAAAGTGAATCACAGGGTATTATCAGCCTAAATTTAATTACTGTATTTAAGTATTATAAAATACGGGCACGTTCGGCGAATGCTCCCAAAATCGAGTTCAAGCTACAAATTTCAAAAGTGAGTAAGAATTAATCTAAGATTAAATTCTGATACTTTTAAATACAATTTTATGACCCATAATTGAAGCGGACTGCAACATTTGAAAACATTCGTATCATATTATATGTTATTGGCATAGCCAGTAAACAAATGCTAAAATTTCAGACTCAACTAAATAATTTCGAAAAATTTCGATATATTCAGTATATAAAATATATACTGACGAAAAAATACACAAGACAAAAACATATTTAGCATTAAAATAAGATGTGAAAAAAATTGCACATTCCAAAATATTCCACAAATTTCTTTTCAGATATTTTTGTTGTTTGTTTGATGTTTATTGCCCTCGGGTATATTCTATATTTATATCTCGCTGCATACGGATTTCAAATTCTTTTTACAAAAACATTTGTGAAGCAATTATAATATTTTTTATCTTTTTTATCTTAACTAAATTAGAATCACTTTCGTTTATTATATTTATAAATCTTTTTTAAAGTCTAAAAAATTACCTATATAAAGACTTTATAATATGTAAATATAACATTAAGAAGGAGAATAAAGCACCTAGTTATTTTCATGTGTCATATTTGGCAAGCCTAGTCATATATTGCATTTGTTTTACTTCGTATTGCGCTGTTAATGAATATAATGGAATAATTTGTGCTGAAGTTATTACCTGTAAGTTGCGCAACAAAAAAAATACTAAATAAATAACCTACTGAAATCCCCTTGAATAGCTACAATACATATTCGAAAATTATATGAATTATTAAAAAATAGCTAAGTTAAGTGTGACGAGCTCGTATCGAGCAAACAAATTAATTTACATGGAAATCAAAGAACACCGAACAAAAATCAAATAATTTATAGATTCTGCTACATGGGAAGGAGTATTTCATTATAGCAAACTATTTTTGACGCGCTCGCCTGATGTTCAACTGTTTTTATTATTTTTATTTGTGGGTCGAGACCGAGCCAATGAAGCATATACGTATACGTATAGTATATACATTTGTAAAATAACAAAATAACATGTAGAACATTTCTAGACAAGGTAACAGCGCACACTGAATGCCCTCAAATATTTATATATAAATATTTAAATTAAAAAACTAAATCACGTGAAATGCATAAAAAATATAGATATCAAGCTATCTACAATCACTGCAAAATTAAATAACTTGTTTTTTTTTATACAAATTATCATTAAATATTTTATAGCTATTTATATCACAAAAGTAATTAAAAAGAATTTTTTGTGCATTAGATTAGATTACGGACGTCAATTTCAACAGGGACTGCGAGAAAGAGAGAGAAAGATGGAGAGAGACGGAGATAGGGAGAGAGAGAGAGAGGGAGAGTATGCATCATATTTGTTTGCAAAAGCTCCGTTAGCTGTTATGCTGTCAACTGCAAGTAGAGCATACAGAATCTGATAGCTTTGACTTTTTATTTTATTTATTTATTTTTTTGTATTTCGCGCACGAGATCGCAGCGATATCGCCGTCATCGTCAACAACGTTTAAGACATACATCAATGGCAGCCGGCAAATAGCTGTAAAGCTGCCAAGTACATGTGCCCCCATGACTTCGCCCCAACCCATCAACGATGTAAACTTACAGAGCCTTGGCATAGAGTCCGTGAGGAATGGAAGCCAATACACCAGCGCCATCGCCGGTGTCATTGTCACAGGCGCAGGCGCCGCGATGATTCATCCGTTCTGACAAGGTTTGGGCATCACGAAGAATCTACACATAGGGGAAAAACAAATAAAAGAAGCAATAACAATTATGCTAAAATTACTTAAAATACAAAAAATGTATGTTACCTTGTGAGAGCGTTTGCCATCGATGGCCACAATGAATCCCACGCCGCATGCCTCATGCTCGTTCTGGGGATCGTAGAGTCCCTGTTTACCAGGTGCCTCCCATGGCATCTGCTTCGGCTGCTGCTCTGCAACATGTTCTTCTGCATGAGCTGAACTCAAATTCGAATCATTCGATGCACTGCTCACAAAACGTTCGTTATCGATATTAATATCGTTTTCAAAGTTATCGGTATTGTTGCCGCTTTCAACACTTGTTGCACATTCAAATTCGCAATTGTCAGTGGTTATTGGTGCCATTATACGTTGTTACCGTTGCACTTGCCTAAACTGTTTTTCGCTTTGCGTTGCTCTTCGATAAATAATATGCAAATTGTTTTTGGTTGACTTTTGTATTATTGTTTTTCGTTTGCTTTTCAATTTTGTTTTTACTTTTCAGCTGCACTTGGTTATAACTGTTTATTTGGCACAGAAAACGTGATTGTATTTGCTGTAAAAGAATAAAAATAAATAAATAATTTATTTCAATTTAATTGACACATTTTTGCACTACAATTTTGATTTCGCACTGATTCTGAATGCCTTACTACACAAACAAAAATACAAACACACACACACACACAGACAGACGTTCGCGCATATATTTTTGTGCTTGCCTCAACTTTTTTTATTATACACAAGCGCTTTTTTGGGGGCACACGCGACACTGACGGCTGCTCACAAGCGACTGAGTGCCGAATGCGAAACACACCGACGTCTAACCTCCAACAGCGTATGCCTGCTGAGTGGAAGCAGCGGCAGGAGCAGCGCAGCAGCAGAGATCATTCGTTGTGTGGCACTCAAATTCTCAATCGTTATAGATCAACAAGCCAACCCTTTTCAATAGTTTTTCATATATGCATGTATATATGTATGTATACATATTTGTACACCTCAGAGGCGCTCACATTGAGTTATATTGTATTTTATATATACATATAAGATTTTTTCTGCTCTGCTGACTAAAGAAAATCTACACTGAACAGCTCTCTCTCTCTCTCTCTCTCTCTCTCTCAGCAAGGAAGTGGGTTCGAGAGTAAAGCAGTGAACGCCTGTTCAACGAAAGCAGCGCAACTATAGGTATCTTACGTTCTGACTCTATCGCTCTCTCTATCTTTCTCCCAACCCTAGCCAACTCTCGCAAATCCTTTTTAATTGTTTTTTTTTTTCGCATATCTTTATTTTCGCATTCTGCATTTCTTTCTGCTCAAACCAGGGATTTTGCTGCTGCGTAAAATAAATATTCAGTTGAGTCAATATTATTGAGTAGAAAGCGAGAAAATGTTTATGAAAAACGTTAATTTTCTTAAGGTTATTAACTTATGAAATATGTACAATTATTAAATATTTATTACTATTATTATATATGTATATATATTTATATTTATTGATTGGTTACAGTCCATGTTCTTTACGAGCGCAACCGGTACATTTAAATTTTAAGTTCCCATATGCGTTTTAATTATAAATAAATGCTGCGCTCAAACAAGAAAAACAGCCACAACAAAACAACAAAAACGACAACAACAAAGCCAAATACAGACGTAAGCGGCAATAACAATGTAAAACTCATAATTTAGGGATGAAAGTTTCAAAACAAATAACACAAAACAAATAATAATGTAAATTATTATCAAAATTTATTGTTTCATGATTTTTTTTTTTCTGTCAAGGAACATCTATCAAATTATTTTATATATTGAAATGTTTTTACAGCAGTAGCAAAAGACATTCAAATATTAATACGTAATGTATTCCGTTAAATTTCTCATTTCGAAGATAATTTCGCATGATGAGTTTATCAACCTCAACTTCAAAATTTAGGTATATCATCAATTTTTAATTTTGAATGAATTTTCAAGCAGGGCTATATAGAGATAAATCAGAATTATCTATTTTTAACAAAATGCAAATTTGTTTGTCACAGCAAAGAGCGAAAAAAAATAATAAAAACGCCACAACAAAATCGCACGAAAATTTTCCATGACACGCGCCCAATGACAGACGGACAGATAGAGACAGTGAGAGAGAGAGAGAGAATAGAAATTATCTATGGCTCGTGAATAATTTTGGTATTGTTGAAGCTATCTTTGTTAATGAATGCTGCACAAATTAATCAATCAATGCCGATAAAACTACAGATCAGCGACCCAATAAAAACACACGTGTATTATCAGGCAATCTGTCGGTTTCCCATAAATTAGTAAGTCATGTTTATATAGTATGTATACACAAATATTCATATATTGTAAATTGGCCAAAGTCCCAGCCCAGCCAGCCAGCCGACCGGCCGGTAAGAGAGCGATTGAACTTATCTGCCAATGCAATACGTCACGCTGCGACGTCGTCGTCGGCGGAAACGTAAGACGTATGACACATTGGTGAAATACACACGCACTAAACTCTCTCTCCCTTCACACTCTTCGTAGACTTTGCTCGTAGCGCGCGACGAGAGCGGGAAGCTACGACTATAAACAGAATGAGATTGTTTTTTCGGCAGTCGAAAAAAAATAAACAACAAAATTAGAACAATTTTTAAGCGATAATCTTCGTGTGCGAATGTTGTTATTGGGGGTCTGCGATTAGTATCAGGTGTCTAACATGTGGCTGGCGAATGTCTGCGGCTGTGGAGTCAGAACCGAGGCTCATACTCTGTAGAGCTAATCAGTCATACAAGGGGTATATAGGAGGCATAGATAGACTTCTAGCATGCAGTCTACGCTCTTCCATCTCTTATTTTGAACAGAATACAGGGCATCTGATAGTGGAACCCTAAGAAAATTTTTATAATATTTGCTGCATACTTTATGTGCTTTGTCATACCTATGCAGCAGACCCTCCCATTCCAGAGATAAGACCCATTTGATACACTCGTTCGACGGGTTTCTTGGCACCCTGGACTTTTTCATAAAGTGCGCAATAAGCGATATACGAATTCAGCTGAGATGTATTGATTTCAACGCAGACTATTGATAAAGCTGCACGATTTAGCCACATGATAGTAGAGTTCGGAATCTGTATTAAGGCTAAAAATAAACTCTTTTTATGAATGGGTGTTTAATTAAATTGCTGGTTAACTGTGATAAGATTTTCAATGGAGTGCATTTAGACGTGATGTAGGTCGGACCCGAGTCCAAAAAAAAAAAACAAAAACAAAATCTGCAAAAACAATGGAAAAGTTTAAAGAGACAATAAAAGTTTATAATCAGGGGCAATTTATGATTACTTCACGAGTAGTACACTATTGTTATTCTATCTTTATAACTAGAGGTGTGCTAATATCTCTAATATCTTCAACATTTTTCCTTGCTACTGAAGATTATCTATCTTACATAACTTTGACCTATGTTCTATTTTAAAATTTTTGGAACTGTCTTTTGTGTGAAGAAACATTGAAACATATTTGATGTAAAGAATAGCTCTCTTAAGATTTATTTTCAAGTTGTAATATACTTATAAAATAATAAAAGAGAGATATTGTCTTAAAAAATAATTAAATATTTGCATCTGGCATAGAGTAATTATATGACATAAGCAAAAAGAGATAAAAATGTGACTAGAGGTGGGGAAGATGAGCCAACCAGTCCAGTGGCTCGGTTCAAAGTCTCACCCAGGCAGCCAGCCGTGTGTACATGCCTCTATATATAGTCTAATTTTATACACACACACATACACACTTATATATCTAGCCTATGATATATTTATAATGTAAACAAACAGTGCGATTACGACGAATGCAACAAGTTTCAATAACCTCCCAGTGAATAAATGTTAAACAATCAAAAACGCAAACAAGAATAAATATCGTTTGCGATAAACAAAAACAGTCTGAAATTATATGACTGCGGAATGTTGCGTGTCCACTAAATCGTAGAGGGTTTCGTGTTGCGTTCAGTAAAAATAGACGACAATATTTTTGCGGTGAAATGTGCCAGAAAATATTGTTGATATAAAATATCCTACATCTTAACTAATTTAAATACCCAAAATGGAGTATTGCCCTTTTACTGATTTTCTAATTGGTTTTGACCATAAAAAGATCCCTTTCTACTGAAGATTATCTATCTTACATAACTTTGGCCTGTCTTTTGTGTGAAGAGATATTTATTAAAACATATTGAAAGGTCGTAAATTCACATTTTAGAATCAAGTATCGTAAATCTAATACTAACTTTATACTGATTTCCTGAGTTTACGATATATAGTTAGTAAATTAGCTTTATCTGTCTTGATCGTGCTACTGTTAAAGTCTTATCGTTCGGGGTTTCAAGCATTCGCTAACTTTATTGGCATACTATGTATATACCCGATATAGGTTCTATATTATAGATGAGTGTACGTGCACCGGCTGTGCAAACAGCTATCGCAGAGATAGTGCCAATTAAGCGTAAAATCCACAAGATTTTAATAATAGTAACAATTTGTGTTCATTATCGAGATATTGCGCTCGCCTCCCCTATTTAATTATCCAATGGATTGTATATCCAATAGAGAAAGCAAATCTTTTTCTGTTCGCTTTTCTCTTTTTTTTTTTTTTTTTTTTTTTTTTGCTTCTATAAAACGACTCACGCTTGGGACGATTTTTTATTGCGCTTTACAATTACCTTGAGTAAATAAAAAGTTTTTTTTTTCTGTTTGCTTGTAACTAAATATTTCGATCGGGCATATGCAGTTGTCTAGCATTCCCGACGGGTCTAGGGGCTAGGGTTTCTGTAACTATATTTGAAGTCTATATATAATATAGTAGTTAGTGTTATGCTAATGGAATGCTGGACAGGGCACGATCTGAGCTCTATTATGAAGTGTTAAGTGGAGAGCATAGACAATTCTGGTTCATTCCATAGTTCCCCCTTATATTACTACTACATTTATTTCAGTGCATGCCAGTAATATCTTAACAGACTGATCTGGTAGCTAGTTCGGCAGATGATCTTTAAATAGTTTTATTCCTCCTATTTCTTTCAGTGTATGCATGTTCGATATTAACAGAACACTTTTGTAGCCAGTTCTCTACCCACTCGCATCGCATTTGTCCAGATAATATAACATGCTATGTCTATTTATAGCCGCTTCGACCTAGGCGCGGCTCCACCCCGATCCGGCGCGACCACCGCATCAATTAGGCAATGGCTGGAATGATTGCACTTGCACAGTCTAATAAACAAACGACGCATTTGCATTCTAGGGCGCTGGCCAATGGTAAGGCTAAGGCAACAGCTATTGGAATAGGTTTTCCGAGACCTTTAATGCCGGGGCCTCACCTATAGCTTATGTAATCTGACCCCAAAGCCAGGCTATTATTGGGAGACAGTAACTCGAAATACCCACAAATAGATATTCAGAATAACTTTTATATATGCTGTAGTCTAGGTTATCATAATGAGTGGACCTTGAATAAGTTTACCTAGCCATTTTTATGTCTGAACCTCACGCAGGCCTTAAGCTCTATGGTACGTTATCAATGTGAGAGGAGAATTGAAACTACCTCAGAATAGGGACCCTAGTCCCCTTCTGTTTGAGCCTGGCCCATTGTATAAAGCTTTTTATTTAATACACTGAAATGGGGGATTTCTGTGTTACGTTAGGCTTTATGCTAGCAGTTTACTATTGAATTTAATTTTCCTAGAATCAATCACTTGCCAATCAGGACAACAGCTCCATTGTTTTGCTTGCTGACGTCACATAACGTCAACTTCTTTGCATGCAATTCAAAGAGGTCGAAGCGTGTTGGCTTATCAGTGCGTGGTCGCTGTAATCCTAGTAAAAGCAAATCGGTCAGGCGCTACGCCCATGGTTATACAATATCAGTGTGCAGTGCCTTGGACAAGGTGCTGACGCATTTTAAAGCCGTCAAGAATATGGGAATGTATATAGAATGTATGCCACATATAAATCAAAGGGCATTAAGTGCAACGTAAAATTCAATTAAGGAAATTGGCGTCAGCAAATGCAGCCCAATCAAGTATAACAATCGTACATAATAACAATTTGTTATCTTAAGTATTTACTGTTGTTGTTTTGGTTATTGTTATTATTAGTATTGTTGTTGCTGTTGTTATTGTTGCAGCTAGTTCGCATACCTTTAGCAGATGCCCTGTTTACGACGCAATTGGAGCAGAATTTTATCACGTTTATTCCCGGTTGATAGAACAGGAATTGATTGGCTAGGGATGGGGAGGGGTGTGCGGTTACAGCGGCGCCCAGCGACTAACCACACACACAGAATGTATCCAATTTCTGTCTGTCTCAATTCGCTAGTCAATCAAGACTTGTTAGTGAATTACTTGAAAAGAAATACTAATTGAAATGGAAATGAAATTTTTTTGTCTTGATGCGCCACACCTGTTAGAAAGAATTCTGCTCAGACAACAGTAATTTAATGGAATTTTATAACACTGCCTTGAGAATTATATTAGAAAGCTGAAATGATTGATTCTTAAAAAATACCTTATCTATACAATAGCATATAAATTTAACATACAGTAAAGTTCGCGTAAAAAGAATTTACCTTCAGACTTGAGACTTCTAAGAATTTTATTTCTCTTTTATAATTTCTTGGGATTTCTTTTAAGTAATTTAAAATACTCTTAGTAACATTATATAAATGATTTTGCTCTAACAAGGTTTTACTGTACATATGTATATTTTATATATTATCATAAAAATTTTCTTCTGACAAAAATTTGCTTGAAACGCGAATCTGCTCGGCATTCTATTAGCTCATTATTTACTCAGTATTGCAAATTCTCTCTCGATGTATTTATAAACTATCATCTCGCTTTGAATTTCGTTCAACTACTTTTGCACATCCATAACTCTCTAGATTTCAATTCAAACCGGTTTATCTTATAACCGGTTTTAAATGTTTGGCCGTAAATACCCTTTACGGCTCTATAACAAGCGCTGTGGAATACCAATTAGGGCATTTGCTCAAGTCTCACAGATAAAAAAAGCAGTTAAATGGCTTTAATGCCATTGCCTAAGAGGCAACATACACACACTCATACACAAACGCACACAGAGTAAAACAAAGACATCATTGTTATCCTTAGAATTGAAGTGCACTGGAAAATTCTTTAACAGCGTGAAAAGAACTAGACAAATACAACAAGCTAAGTGTTTGCAGCTGATTATGTAAGCTTACGTAAAGAAGAACGCAAAAAACGCTGGAAAAGTGCGAGAGATGCTGTGAAACACAACACAGCACAAGCAAGGCAGAGAGAGAGAGAAAGCGAGAGGCAAAGAAATACATACATGTATTTATGGTATGCACATCATACATACAAGCTATGTGCACTTGTTTATATAAAAGACAAATGTCAAAGGGCTTGATGGTACCAGTGACGTAGAAAGGTATTGGCAAAGCTTCAATGCACACATCCTCATACATACATACGAACATACGCACACACTTGCGCACAGGCGAAATGTTGACGCCTACGTCACGTACGCAGAACGCTGTCGATGTCGCAGTCGCAGTCGACGTCGACGCTGTGGGAGGCTGCTCAAAGGCATGAAAAACAAATTAAATTGAGAAAGACGTGCACAGGGGAATGTCAAAATATTTGACGAAGGATACGCGCAAGCATACATACACACACACACACACATAATCATCTGATACTGATGAATGTGAGCATATATACATATGTATGTGTGTATATGTCTGTCCATTATGGTTGCTGGGCACACATTAAATGCCAAGCGCCCCAATTGCTACTCGACAGCAACAACAACAACGAACACAATATCGACAACGACCAACGCGCAGAGCACTAGCGGCGACAGCAGCGTCAAAATCACTGCCATGGCCGCGCAGAGTCGCAATTGCAGAGCTAACCTTACACTGACCTTGAAGCGGAGCAGTAGAGCAGGCCTGGCTGTCTACTCTGGAACAGCTTTGGCGCGCACATGGTAAGATAGCGAAACGAGCTGTAGTTATCGTCGTCGTCGTCGCAGTTGTCGACGCGTCGCGTGCAAAGAATCCCAGAAAGCAGAAAAAAGAACAAAAATAGTGAAGCGAAACGTATAACACGACTCTGAGCAGCATAACATTGTTAATACATACAGAAGCCGAAGGCATACACACACTCACACGCACACGAATAGAACAATCAACTTTAGTTAACCAACGGCAAGGGCCGTATACTTGTGGCAGGACGGGGGCAAAGAGAACACTTTGCTTGCGCTCTCACTGAACCGGCCATAAATAGAGTACCAATAATTGATCACTTCAAGTCATATAATAAACACAAATAGCTAGCTATGTATATTAATAATAGCTGGCTGCTTCCACAGAAATTTATTTTAAGCGTATCTAATTGTATGCACTGCACTGTCAGCTGTAGGCGGATCCACTTCATTCTACTTCATTCTCTCCCCAGTTTTCTTCTTTCGCTCCGGCTTGTATACACATTCGTATGCAAGTATATGTGTGTTTGCGCTTCTATGTGAAGTTTATCGATTTTTGCAAACGCATATTCGCTTTGCAGGAAATAATTATGGGGGTGACCAAGCTCAAATGCACATTTTATTGTTATTCAATAAGATACTTATTTATAAATTCACTTTTCTTTTTTTATTTTATTTAACTAAACATGTATTGAATTTTTACTTTTCCGTCACACTCTGTTTCGTAGATTGCTGATTGGTGATTAACTGTTTTCACATTGGGCACAAAATGAAGAACTTTTTCAGTATATACGTTTGATTTTATCACTTCGATTTACTTTTATTACACCAACGTCCGATGGATTCAGAATGCGACTGATTCCTTCAAAAGACCGAAAGAGAATGAACGAGAGCCTAGGACGAAAGTCGCCTGCTCATGCATTGAAAAGATTGAGAGGAGTACGAAAGAGTGAGAGCGAAACTCAAATTGAGAGCTTTTGCGGTCTCGCAGATGTTGCGTATGAATTGACCGACGCAATTCCCAGATAACTATTCTAAGCGGCGATTTACATTGCATGTGAAATGTTTGGTGCCTAAAAGCATATTTTATAGAAATAATAATAATATAAAGCTTAATTTTACCTTTGTTTATGCTACAAAATTTTGTAATATAATTCCGTTAGAGTAATAATATAGCTGAACTTAAGCTGGCTGATATAAAAAACTATCGTTTGTGGCTTATATCGAAATCATTGAAATGTTGTGGTAGCACTTGCTGTTTTAACAAGCTGGTCACACTCATAGTCGCCGGCAGTCACTTGTCAACTTAGAATAATATTCAATTCAGAAATTTCCAGAATAAGAATAAAACTGACGTAAATAAATATTAACAAAGTTACCATTTATAAAACAGAACAGAAAACAATGTCCACCGACGAAGCGCAGTTTGATAACATATTGCTAGCCTTAGCAGAGAAACATAGAGGTGGAGTGCCCGAAGTAAGTTTTCACTCTGGAACTGGAAGCATGGCACAAAGAAGCATGGAAATGTTTGCGAATACTTTTTTAAGACTAATATAAATTTAGCAAGTCGATTAAAAATAATATCCAAGGCGTTTTGATCATATATATAGTGCAAACATGTCATATGCCTTCGTGCCGGCGAACAAGAGTGAGAAATAAGTTTGAACCCACGTTTTTTCCATGCTTTTCGTAGTTTCTGCATACATTGGCCAGCTTCTTGCGTCGAAAGACAGATTTCTATACAGGCGCCAAGCAGGATGAGTGGGAGAAAATGCTGCTGGATGTGTTTCGCAAAGAGTCCAAACTGGCCATGGCTGCGCACGAGGAGAAAATCAAAGCACGCCAAGCTACACAGCGTCTAAAGGAAGAGAAGGAGCGCGCAGAGCGTGAAGCGCGTCAAAAGCAAATGGATGATAACAAAATTTGTGACATAACTGATGAAGAGGCCGCTGCCATTATTAAGGAGGAGGAGGACAAGTTAGTTGAGTTTTTGTATTATTAGGGAATAATCAATTAAACGTGCTCTGCTCTCTTCTAGAAAACGTCAGCAACTGTTGGATAACGCAGCCGGTGACTCGGCACGTGTGACAGCAATCAATGAGGAAATCTCCAAGCCCATTGAAAAGGCAGAGGATGATAGCGAAAAGGATGAGGTGGGCAAATTGATGCCAAATTCTGGCAACGGCTGCACTCTGGACAAATACATGTGGACACAAACACTGCAGGAAGTAGAGGTGAGTAAAGGGTCATTTGAATCTAAGAGTTTTATAAATACTTGAAAGGCCTTGAGGGTTTAAATAGTCTCTACCCACATGATGCATATTAGTAAAAAAAATGTTCTTGTTGATAAAATGATACATAGTTGGCCTAAACCTATATTATTGCTATTGGCTATTTATATTCCTACCAGAATTTATATTAAATCATCTGATCGCTTTTTCCCTTAAAATTTATACTTTTAAGCCTAATATTCTTTTAAAGTCTAGCTTAAATGTTTTTAATTTTAAAGAACAGCCTAAAATAGATCATCTTTTTTTAGTGTTCAGTAGATTTTAT
This sequence comes from Drosophila koepferae, assembly GCA_030914345.1. Classification (NCBI taxonomy): domain Eukaryota; kingdom Metazoa; phylum Arthropoda; class Insecta; order Diptera; family Drosophilidae; genus Drosophila; species Drosophila koepferae. The sequence continues at coordinate 14,630,969 of JAUESR010000202.1, forward strand.
ATACAGAAAGTTGTTTTTTTTTTTTCGCCTTCACCAGGTGTTGTTAATTGATGTTTATTGTTGCTAAGGCATACGTTGTTCTTGATCCATGATTGTTTTTATTAAGTTGTTGCTAAGGTGATCAGCGAATTTGTTTACGTGCGTAGGAGCAGGTGCTGCTTAACACTTCAGCAGCGCTCAGTTATTGAACTCCCTCTTGCTGTGGAGGCATATGACTCATGTGTAGACGAGAAACGCAGAATATGCTGACCTCTCTTGAGTTCCTGACTCATAGGCCCACTAGATATTCCCAATAAATTTTTGGTCTTACAATTTTAATTCTGTTTATTTTGACATATCACAGGGCTAAAAAACTTAATTGTTTAATTGAAAAATACATTTGCTTCTCTGAATAGACATTAAAGAACTAATCATCATATTTTTCATATATCAACACACATATCATATATGTATCTATATATATATATATATATATATATGTTTGTTTGTGTATTTGCTATTCGGCATTCACTTCAGTATGGGTCGGTCCATTGTCCAGGTCATTGCTGTGATACAGTTGGTTGATCCACTAATTTAACGCTAATTAATTGTAATTGTAAGTTCGCTTAATACTAGTATGACGCAGGCCATACAAAAATTTCGCTTCTCAGAACAAATGTGTAATAAATAACTTAAGCAACTAGCACAAAAAGACGATGACAACGCATATAACAATAATAATAATTGACACGGAAGTACAATAAATAATAAACTAAGAAGCCACCATATATTTATACATATATGTATATATGTATGGGGCGTGGTTCCGCCCCACCGAATTCTAAATACCATACGCAATTGCGTTAGCTCTTGGGCATATCACGAGCGCGCACTGCAAATGGAGAAAATACGTTAGCTGAGCCAATCCAGATGAGACTGAGTTGAGTATATCGAGCCAACTTACTCTCGAGTGCATAGACCATGCCCATGATGAGCAGCATGAAGATAGTGCTCATGCTGACAATGAGAACCGTCACCTGTCGTCCGCGATCGCAGAGGCCACGCTTGGGCTTCTTGGCGCCACCAGGTTCGCCATTTACCATGGTAAAGTGCATGGAACTGGCAATGGAGACGGTGTCCAGGTCTTTGGTGCGTATGTACTGCAGATTGGGATCAGCATCGATGGGTATCACTGCATCCTTGGCGTGGCTGGCCAATGCCAGATTCGCATTATAATTGGCCGACGAGGAGCTGTGAGCATGCACACTAGGCAGCTGCTCTGACAGCAGCATCTTGTGCTGCCGCTCCTGTTTCTTGTGTATCTCAGCGAATCGCTCCAGATTCGCGGCCGTCAGCAGCAACGAGCCGGAAGCGGCGCTCTGTGTGGGTGAAATTTCCAAATGAGTAACAAATCAACGACGAGGATGTTCGATGTGCTTGTGAGTTTTTTCATTTTTTTTTTTTTTTTTTGTTCAGCTCAGCTTACTCACCCGTGTGCTGTTGTTGCTGTCGCTGGAGCCCTGTGAAGAGCGTGATCCGCGCTTGGCTGCCGCCAAGACAGCTGCCGCAGCAGCCGCTGTAACAGCTGCGCTAGTTCCATTCGAATTGGCAGTTGAGTGAATGCTGCGCTGTGCAAGCGTTGGCGGATTTGAGTTTGATTTGTTGGACGATTTCGAGGAGCTCGCCGAACTGATGGCCGAGCTGCTGGAGGAGACGAGCGAGGCGCGTGGTATGTGCCAATAATCCTGCATCTGCGAGGGCGATAAGATATTGAGTAAATCAAAAGTTCAAAAGATGTAAAGAGTTATGGAAGTTAAATGTAGATAGATTTAAGATTTATATTGGATGCAAGTTATTCTTATTCTTATTGCTTTTATTCGATTCTATTCTTCTAATTGAAATCTCTTGATTATTTGTTATATAGAGATATATTTCCATATGCATATAATGCCAGTGTGATTCAAAGATTTTGCTCAAGACTTTTCCAAGTTCTGTAAATTTTAATTTGCTAAGCTGGCTATAAAATTTAAATTCGATTGCCTTCTTCATACGCTCTTCATATGCATAAGCTCACATTCTTATATAATCTACTTATATGACTTTGGGCTTTGCCTTGCCTATATTGAAGTCTTTAACTTCCCTCAACTAGACTAACATTTTGGCATTTTGGCATTTCTTATGATAATTTCTTTGTCCATGTTTTGCCCTTTTTTCCCATAATTTTTGTTTTCAAATGTCATTTGGCATTTGGTTTGCCGCTCGACTTAAAATCTGTTTTAGGTTTATTTTTTCTCCTTTATTTCAGTTTGAGTTTTAAACTTTTTCATTTTGGTTTGAACATAAAAAGTGAACTTTCGAGTCTGCGCTGGCTGTCTGTCCGCTGTTTGTTGGCTGGCTGGCTGGCTGGCAACCCGTTTGATATTTATGGTCTGATATTTGCCTGGCACACGGCTTTTAAAAGGCAGATTCGCATTCTATTATTTATTCAGCTAGTTTTTTGTTGTTATTGTTATTGTTATTAATGGAACTTCTCTGGTTCGAATTGGATTGCTTTTGTTGTTATTTTTTTTTGGTTTTTATTTTGTGCCTTTCTCATTTTATTGGCAGGCACTTTTAGAAATGCAAATGACAATTTCTTGTTATTGGTATTTTTCCTGCTGTTTTTTTTTTTTTTTTTTTTTTTTTTTATATAATTGTTGCAATTAATGAAATTAATTCTAAATTTGTTGCATACACGCACAGACACTTGTCAAGTTCGTTGCCTAAGTCTTTTGTTTGCGTGCACACATTTCAGATTTTTTTTATTTCTGATTTAAGCATATTGTGTAAATATCGTTTAAGCATGCGGAAGTCTTATCAGCGCTCAGAAATATTTTATATATGTATAAATGTTTTTGTATGAAGCTTTTTTGTTTTTATTTTTTATTTATTTATTTATTTTTTAAATTTTTCAACTGGTTTTTCAACAGGCTTTGTAATTTTGTTACTTACTTTTTGTTTCTGTATTTCTTTTTGGCAATTTACTTAGCTTATCTAAGTAATTATCACACACGATTGAGACTTATTTATAATATCACAAGTTCTATATAATATATAATTATAATTATATATGTATATATATCTTTTTATATGTAGGTATTTTTGCCAATTGTCAGTCTTGTTGATTGGGCACAAAACACTCAACTGGGCGCGTCAGTCGCTGTTTTGGACCGTTCTTTCAGTTTGTTAATTGATTGTTTATGCGACTTGAAAAGTCTTTAACTTATTCAAATATAATTCTTTTTCTCTTTTGTCTTATAACTTTTGCTTTTAGCACGCGCTAAAAGAAACAGAACCGATCTAAACGGCGTCAAGAATCAAACTGAAGCAAACGGCGCGCGCCGAGCAGCTGAACTGCCCAGAGCCAGCAGTCTGCTGCTGCGCTGCCTGCGTTGGCGTTGGCGTTGGCATCGACATCGACATCGGCGTTGACGCTAACGTTAACGTTGATGCTAAAAGCTGTCGACAGGTTGTTTGCTTCGCGATGCTCAAACTTTTTTTTTTTTTTGCTTTTGTTCTCGTTGTTTGTGGCTTGATAGCTACTTTCTTGCCGGATTTCGCATGTCATAACAGCTGCTGCGACTGCGACTGCGACTGCTCATTGTGCTATATTTATAACAGAAAACATTCTCTGATCAATTGCCGCCTAATGGCGTGGGCAGGCACGCAGTGGAGCAACCCCTTTACCTAAAGCTCTTGGTATTGATTTGATATTTGCCGCGCTGTCACTTTGATGTTCTCTGCCTCAGCTACTTTCTCAGTTCTTTCTATAAATAGACGACATCATCTCAATTGCCTGCTAGCCTGTCTCGTTGCTGTGTGCCCTTTTGTGATGGCCTGTAGGCAAATTTGCTGGCAAATTGAGCTGCAACTCAACTGTAGTTTGGGCGCTGGTTCAATCGCTTTTTGAAATATTGAGATATTGAATCCCACGGCGCAGCCAATACAAGAGCTGATGAAGGGCCCACAGCGTGGGTGTATTGTTTACCTAGATCCGGCTTCAAAAGCCGAAGATGATTATATATACATTGTTTTCTTTATTTTTGTAATTGCTAAAATGCTGCAGAGCACGCCCTTTTCTTGTTAGCCAATTAATTGGCACAGTTTGCTTTCAAACACAAAAAAAAATAACCATATATCATAAATTTTATATTATTTTAACCTTTTTTTTTATATTTTTTTGGCAACATATTAAAGTGAATTTATTGAATTTATTATAAAGCTATTGTGAATATTTAACTTCACAATTTTGCATAAATAGCGCTAAATAATACGATGAAGCTCAGAAAGAAATATGTACAGTGGAGCGACTACTCGAAATTCTAGTCAATTAAATTGAAAATGTGAATTTCTAAAATCTCAAATTGAGGAATTAAGCGAATAGTTATTAAAATTCCATGCAATCATTAGACAAATTAATTCATCGATAATTGCTTATATTGTCACACTGTGCCAATTGTTATAGCAAATAAATTGTTACACATTTTGTTTGCTGTGCCAACAACAATAATCGGCAAATTTGTCTTCTGTTTTTGCTCTCTTGTTTTAGACCCCTTGAGCAGGCAGCTTGTTATCACCTTTTAAGTGCGACAAGTGAGTGTTGCCCAGCTGCTTGACTCTACAGCTATATATCTATAGGTATATGTATCTGTATTTGTATCTCCTAAATCAGCTGAGTTGACAAAGATTTAGACTGACACTGCCAGTTACCAGTGTAGAATCCAAGCAAGCAAACACTTTAGCCAAATGGAATTGAGATGAATTTAAATTGAGCCAAGCTAAGAGCTGAGCGAATCAACAGCAACACTAGCTACACAGCACACAGAGTAGCAGCAACAAAAACCAATCCAATTCAAAGCAATATACAGTCATAGCCAATATGTTAAGTCAACAACATTCACCAAAACGTTAACTTTGTGGCTTCTTCGCGGTGCGCCGAGCCAAAACAAATAGACAACAGTTCTTCAAGTTGTTTTTGTTGCATATAATTAAGCATGCAAAAAGGTAGACACACACACTCCGATAAATCTATATACATATACAGATGTATGCACATATATGTACATACATATATATTTTTATGGCCAAAGATTCTATTGACGTGCGCTAGCCGGCTGTGTTATGCGAGGCATTTAAAATTTGTGTACGCATTGCTGCCAATTTTTAATAGCAGTTTCTTTCTTGGTGACATTAGTTAATAATTTTTGACGCTATCATTGTTGGGGAAATCCCCACTACATAATATGGCTCATTGATACGCGTCACTGCTTACACGTTTCAATCATAAATATTGAATTAATTATAGAGAGTAAAGCACTAAATATTTACACGGGGAATTTAGTTGTGGTATTTGTGGAAGATCAAGAAAACAAATATTAAAGGAATTTTAAGTAATTGCCAAAATTTCCCTCGCAGCAATAAACGAAATACTATCGCTGTCTTCTCTCAAACATCACACGATAATAATGAGAATATCCGCTCGCTTTCAATTGCTCCTCTCTATATACGCAGCAATATCCCTATTTACTATCGATTGCTTGACTTTGAAAACATCCCTTCATTTTGTTATTTCCCTTTGCATAAATATACCAAAATGAAATCGATGCTTGTGCATATCATTTGAAATGTTTATCGCTCGATGTTCTTTCAAGATGTCATAGCAAAACAACAGAAAGATAATAGCACAATAGCCGCTGCTGAAAGCTCGCTTTGAATAACAGCATTTGTCGTAGCTAATTTTGGCGATTAACGCTTTAGAGAAAATTTGCCTGCAGGGCTTACGAACACGAGCTTAACGCCAATCAATGATGCTGAAAAATCAGGCACAGCTCAGCTGATTCACTGAGTCATAGAGTAAACGGAAATACTACGCTGAAATTCTTAATGACGTCAATTGTTCATTAATCTTTTGTGGGTTTTTCTAGCTAATTATGACTTAAACAGGCAACTTAACAAGAAAATGAAACTACATTTACGATCATTTCTTTATGGCCCTCGTAAAGTTAGTTATGCATTAAAGTGAAGTGTCCAAATGGACTCAGACCCAAACTCCTAAATTGTCAACTGGAATGACAAAACGATCTTGAACAATGACAACGACAGCCAATTGACATCTGGAGAATGTCGCTCAAATAGGTAAATGAACTTTTGGTAGAGTACTTCAGTTATTTTTTGCTTTCTGTGCTGTTCTGCCGGAGATCCGTTTTAGCGTGTATTTTGTTTTGGCTTCATGTGGTTCCTGGTAGAAATAATGTGGTGTCTTAATTGGTTTCTAATGCCACATTTGTATCACATTTTTCCAGTTTGCATAATCCCGGGCTATCGATCAATTGGAGCTGAGTTATGAATAGCGTTCGCTTATGCTAATTTGTCTCCAAGTAGGCCAATAAGCTGTCGCATGGTTTTAGCTGTTGTGACTGATCTCTGGGAATTCTTTATGGGGGTCTTAACTGCTACCGGATCTGTGCGAACTCTCAGCTTTAGAGCGAACAACAATTTCAATTGGTACACACGCACACACACACAGCCACACACATACACTGAGGTAGACAGACAGATTGAGCACTTGAGCTACGTATTTTTGGTGTGTTTTATTCGTATGGAACTAGTTTGCAGCTTCGTCGCCATTCTAATCAGATTTAAGCAATTCAATTGATGATTTGGCTGTCAAGTGGCGACGACACCGATCTACTCCAATATACTATGCCAGACGACGATCAGTTCTGATTCAGGTTTTATTTTATTAAGGGGCACCTCTTGGTTTTCTGATAATGTTATCGACGCAGTCGTCGCTCCACTCACTCGACTCTAGTTTTGAAATGATTTTTTTCTTTCCTATTTTTATTCTTTTTTCTGTTTTATTTATTTATTTATTTTTGTTTTTTGTTTTTGGCATTTTTGATTGTTTCCACGCTGGTTTGGAGATCGGAGTTTCGTGCCAGGCACCGTGCCGCTTCTTTCAGCATAAATTATACGTCACACATACATACATATTTAAAAAAAGTCAAACGAATTTTGAGTTGTTGAATTTGTTTCGAAATTCGTAGAATTAGGCAAATTGTACAAATACAGTTAACTGATTTTTTCATCATAGATATATTATATGAATATTTTATCTAGATATCTTTCACTTTATCTAATTTAAGTAAGCCCTTAATACATAGAAATGAAGCTTGTTTCCAAGTTGAGAAATTGGTGCACAGCGCTTCTCGGTGATCGATTAGCTGACTATCGATTAATGCAGGCAGACGTTATTTGCATAATCGGCAACTGTCAGACATGGTGTCTGCTTCAGCGTCTATTAGAGGCTTGCCTCTCCATCTTGCTCGCTCACATACGCACACGAGCACACTCCCTCGCTCTCTGTCGCTGCTCATAAGTGTGCCACAAGTTTTTGGCATGTTAATCATTAATTCAAATGCGACACCTTTTCCGTATGCTTTGAACTTTGACTGACGACTAAATGGTTGTCCATGTTTTGTTGTCGTAGTCGTTGTTGCTGTTGTTGTTGTTGCTTTAGCTTTGTTGGAATCATTTTGTTTTTAGCCGCATCATGTTTGAGCTTTGTTGTTGTCTTCATAGCTTTCAGCACGCCCATTTGCATGAACCATTGTTTGCATTTAATTTTGATGCCGTGCTTTAATGTGCCCCTTTGTCTATATTAGTTTGTCAGTGTGTTTTGTGTAAATTTCCTAGTTGTAAGCGAACCACACCACATCATACAGAATAGAACTGTTGTTTGCGCAGCCTTCGCAACTCTGTGAAAGCTTAGCTGTCGAACAAAAATTCCCTTTCAAATATCGCAGCACACGCCGAAAGGCCATTACCCGATATCGGTAGCCGTTTTGATTAGCATTTGCAAACACACACACACACACATGTTGCATAATGAATGCAGTAGCTGCTGCTAGCAACAGACGTACTCTGTTAATTGCAGCCATGTTAAGTGTGAGTGCTGTTGTTCTTGCTAATTATCATCACCCACACATTTGCTTTTCAAATGTTTACATCCGCGTCACCCGCTGTGCTTCAGAAATCCCAATTGACATCCGCTTCAGTTTCAATTTTGACACATTTTTAAGTCCAATTTGTTAAAAATGTGTGAGCAATGCGTCGGCGACAAGCTGCGATTGAAGCCTCCACATTGTCGTTGCAGAGTGCGCTCAAGTGCTTAACAGAAGCTGCTGTTAGAGCTGAGCGTTTGATTGCGTGTTGACAAAGTATCGATTAGAGATTTGTGCAGTATTTTCTTAGTGACATGCACAATTTCGAATATAAATAAATGATAACAAGCTGGTAATTAATTACTAAAACTATGAAGATTATTGTGTTATCGTAAAATACACACACACACACGCGTCGCTCTTTGGAATGTTATGAAGTTATGAACGGTATGCCCCGATCATAATCGTACTCATCTCTAGCGTTTGCTGTTATTTTTTTGTTGGCCGCCCGTTGTGTTTGCTACTGTTGCTGCTACTTGTTTGCTATTGTTGGGGCACCTTGGGCACCCACACACACAAACAATAACACACACGCAGATCTGAGCAGATGTGCACGCACGAATCTTCGTGTCGTGCTGCGGACTTGCTCTGCTGCTACTGCTGCTGTTGCTACTGACTTTGTCTTCTTAAACGAAAGCGTCCTTGACGATGTTGCTTTTGTCTGATTTTTAATTAAAGTGAGCCGCGTGAGCCGCTAGCATTGTTGTTTGCCAGTTGTCGACACCAACTGTGACTGCGACTGCGACTGCGACAGCGACTGCGTTTCCACATGCGACGACGACGACTGTGGCAAGTGGGTCGCTCGTTGTTGTCGTTGCTAATTGATTGCAGTGTTCTCAGCTGGCTAGGCTGAGTATCTAATAACTTAGGCTTTAATTATGTTGCCGCTGCTGTTTTTTATCTTTTTTTTTTTTTCATTTGAAATTTTTTCACACACAAATCGCATTATTAATTTTTCTATTAAAGTTAATAGAAAAGGTGCTAATATATGTGGATGTGGCCTGGCTATATGATTAATGGGCAGCGGGCAGATCATTTTAGACGTCACTGTAATTGCTTTGAACTTTGGAACAGGCCTCATTCAATTAGCTGCCTACCTCCGTTTTTCTTGTTGTTATTGTTACTGTTGAGGTTGCGGTTGCCGTTGCATTGTTCGTCAATCTTGACTTTGGCGCAAATCCAGGCAACCTGTTGAACGGCATTCCAAGCGCTGCTCCTGTGCACTGTGTGCAACCGGATCTGGCTGTATATATGCTATATGCATAAGAAAACAACCGCTGTACGTCCTTGAACTCTGCATGGCATGCAGGCAGTTAAGCTAAACTCCCGTTGAATGCAGACCAAGCCTCAGTCCTTGAGGTAGGCCTGGTCTGCACCTGGACCTGGGTGAAGGGCAGCGTTATGCTGTAGCTCCAGTTTTCTGATTGCAGCTGGCGATACAAGACGTGCCTCTTGGCCAGTGCAGCAAGTGTGTGTATGTGTGAGAGTTTTATTTATAGACCGTTTTATGTTATTAGCTGCCTCAAGGCTGTCCAAAGCACTGGGCATCAGCAACAGCCTCAGAGCATCATCAACATCATCATCATCAGCACCAACATCAACATCAACAATTGTTATTTCTGTTGACTTTGTTACGTGGCCACTAGAATGTCGAAGGCGTTCAGATCATTAATCACAAATTACATGAACCGGAGATGTTTGCCTCCGTTACGTTACGTGCTCATAATTGTTTGCAATTGGTTTTGCTCTGCAGTCAAAGTCAAAGTCGAAGTCGAAGTCGAAGTCGAACTCGAGCTTGTAGTTATCTTGATCATCGTGAACAGCATTAACTGGTTATCTACACATTCTAATTGCAGCTGAAGATTCCCTTCAATGTGCCGTTCGCTTTGCGTGCCCGCGACATTGTGGTCAACATCGGTAAGAAGACATTGAAGGTGGGCATCAAAGGTCAAGAGCCGATCATCGATGGTGAGCTCTGTGAAGAGGTCAAGCAGGAGGAATCGCTTTGGGTGATCCAAGATAGCAAAACTGTGGTCATTACACTCGAGAAGATCAATCGCATGAATTGGTGGAGTCGTTTAGTTACTACCGATCCGGAAATATCGACACGCAAAATCAATCCAGAGTCATCCAAGCTATCGGATCTAGATGGCGAAACACGCAGCATGGTCGAGAAAATGATGTACGATCAGCGCCAGAAGGAGTTGGGTTTGCCCACCAGTGAGGATCGCAAGAAACAGGATATACTTGAAAAGTAAGTGAATCCATCTCTCTCTCTCTCTCCATTTCTCTAATGTCAATTTTCCATTATCTTTTCTAGATTCAAGCAGCAGCATCCCGAAATGGACTTCTCCAAATGCAAATTCAATTAGGATGCAAAACTTTCGTTCATATTCCACTAATTTTCTCTACTTCAGTATCTAACATACTAACTCAAATACACACACACAATCATACATACACACACACCTACGCACACATTTGAAATGTGTTTAGCATTTTCTAACACTAACACGTATAGCTTAAAAGCAATTTATTAAACATGTGAAATGAAACAAATTGCGAACAAATATCGATGCCGTTTTACATATGTTAATAGTCGACTCTTTCGGTGGGGGCATTTGTGAAAGCGAAAAAGTTTCTATGATAGATCTATGGCGGGTCGCTCGCTCTATCAAAAGCTTAAGCAAGAAATAAATAAATAAAACAAGTAGGAATTTAAATAAAAACTCGACTGATTTCGGTGGGAGCGACCCGAAGACACGATCTTAGCCGAGCGATAAATGTAATTTTTCATTTTTATTGCTGCTTAAATGCAATTAATTTCGTGCTAATTTGTTGCCTTCATTCGTTCGCCCAATTCTCAGCGCGGTTTTGTTTCGGACTGTCCGTAAGTGATATGACCATGGTTGTGGCGAATGGAGCACATTGAGTCGCGTCGTATCGGTGTATAAAGTTCTCAGGCTATGTTTAATGATTGATTCGAACGGATGGACAGATAGATCGAATTATTCTACAGATGGGTCTCCGTTCCAGGTGCTGCTGCTATTTCAGCCAGTATTTTCAGTAGTTCTCTGGGTCATTGCCTCGATCTGTATACACATTTAACCCGTTTCAGCGCTGGGCCATAAATTTACCTGGTTTCTGTTTGCTTTTTATATTCTTTTTTTTTTAATTTATTTTTTTTTTTTTTTAATAGCTGTAAAGTGCTAAGCAAAATCTTTTTTTTTTAAATGCCTAATTTGTTTTTTTTTTCGCTATCAACGACAAATCAAAGCTGACACGCGTCACAATTCAACATCTATCGAAAGTCTCGATCAGAGAAGAACGTCGCCCGCATTGGTTAAATTAATCGGTGCTTAAAATCTAGGTAGCTTAACTATTGTAAACGATTGTTGCTATTAGTAGTCAATGTCTTCTGCGAAATCGATCGATTGAAGCAATTTAACAGATTTAGATATCGTTTCTAGTGAATTGTGCCATCACAGTTGAGCTGTAGATATCGTATCTCTATTTCATTGTTAGTCCTTTACAGTATCGATTACATAAGTCGATGCCAATTGTACTCGTATTCGCATTGGAGATTAGCGCCTCCTGCTAAGGGTATCGATTAAACAGATCCGTGACTGTTTTGAAGCAACTCAATTGCATTTGCATACCGCTTCAAATGAACATTCGCAATGGTGTTGCTTTTTATCGCGTACAATTTCAACATGTAATAAAAAATGCATTAAAGGCGGGCAGTAAAAAAATATATTAAATGCCTCAAGCGAAATGCAATCAACGTTGCTTAGCCAGTTTTTCTCTCTTTTGTTTCAACCGAATTGGGTTAACCAAATGTTATAGAGTGGAAACGCTTTGATTACATCAACAATCAACAATCAGAAATATCTTGACACATATGTATGTATATTTTAAAATAAAATGATAAGCCGTCATGATATTTAACCTTTCAGAGCGTGGCCAAGGCTAATATTTCCATTCGACAACTGTTTCCGATTGCTTGCCGCCTGTTCCGCTTCGCTGCTCAACTCTAGAGCACAGCTCAAATCCCCAAATTAGAAAAAAATGGCAGTTACGCCCCGTTGTTGTACATGCAAAGTCGTAGTTTAATAGCCCATTAATTGAGTATAAATTTATTTTAAGCTGTGCTCAACAAGCCGAGAAAAAACACTAATTGATAAATGGATGCCAGCAGACCCACTCTGGGGATTAGAGCATCAAAACTAAAGAAGAAGAAGAAGGCGAAACAGAGTGAAGAAACAAGGAAAATAAGTGCAACAATTTGACGTGTGGGTGGTTGCCTAGAATTGATTAATAATTAAACAAAAATTAATTAAGCTCTGACAAATTTCGCACAGCTGGAATCGTGGCTTATCTCACGTCCAAGTCCAACAAATCTAATCAAACATTTCAAGTCGAGAATAAAGCTTCAACCGGATTCGTTTTAGATTTAGCTTTGCTTTAATTCATCTGTGTTTGTTTTATTTATTTATTTATTTTTTTTAATTAATTTTTGTTTTGCTTTGTTAATGGGGCGCTACACATTGGAAAGTACATGCTGCTTTCATATGCAGCATCCGTTTATTTTGTTGGGGAATTTGGCAATTAGGCGAGTAGTCAAGCCACTACAGTGAAAGCCATTGAAATGCGATTAAGATAAGCAGCTAAAGCAAAGTCGAATTAAAACATGTTTGCCAAATAATTCAAATGACGACACACACACACACACGAGCTGATAGATTGGCGAATTAAAATTAAGCATAAGTGCGCTATACCGTTAATTGACCTTCAGTTTCATATATCTGAACTCTATAGGGGTAAACAAAAACAAACTCCTTTAGTATGCTTTGTAAAAAGAATATGCTGAAGCTGGAGCTGAGGCTGTGGCAGCGATTGAACTGTTAAATGACGCACGTGATGAATTGTCAGTGTCTGATGAAGAGCCAGAGACCCAATAAATGTATATAGACATACAAATATACATATATAGATTTTCTAACAGTCGTATGCCATAAATAACGAATCCGGGTGCCTTGCTGAGACTTTGACTGTGGCTGTTGAGTGGCTGCCCCGCCATACCCTTTTTGCCATGCTTGAGGTTTTGCTGTTGTTTGTTTGTTCTCGTTGTGTTGTGTTATTTGTGCTAATAACTTTTGTTGTATTTGCCATTTCGAGTGTTTCCCACATCATCAAATCAAAAGAGACATATGTATGTGTGTGTGTGTGTGTGTGACTGTGGGGCGTACTCAGTCGCGTGGGTTATTTCACAGACTGTCTCCGTCTGGGCTCTGGCTCTGGCTCTGGGGTCTGTTGCCTGCTGTCTAATGTCTGATGTCTGGAGCTCGCGTAATTGCTACTCATTTGTTATTTTTAGCATTAAATCTTGTTAATGCCGTCGCGCGCAGCCATTGCGGCCCATTAACTATAACAGTCGACCGACTTGAATGTTTATTTTTGTGCACGCGTCATGCTGCCTGCCTAACCAAACGTACCCCTCTCCCTTCACCATTCTCTCCTCTACGTTCCTTCCCTACCCACCAGCAACAAAAGACTTAGGCAACGAACTTCTTTCATGTCTGCAGACAGCAGTCATCACATTTGGCTGGTCAGTTTTAAAACGGAAACACTAGACGCCGACATCTTGAAGGTCAGCCCTGAACCAACCGAACAGCCAGCCAGGCAGACAGCCACACAATTACCTACAGTTTACAAGCTCCAACAAAATTGCTGCAACTGTAACCGAACCAAAAAAAAAAAAAATAAAATAATAAAGAAACCAACGTCTGAATCATTTCGAACTGGGGCGTGTGTTGGCTGCGCCGCCACGAATTGAGATATTGAAACGTTAGCCATGGGAGGCTCGCTCAGCGCCGTCTGCGTCAAGTCTGTTGCCAAGTGTGCCGCCTGTTGGTGGGCTTGTCACGGCGCCAATGAACTGTGAAGTGTCAGCGACTGCCACCGTGGCCTGCCTTGCCCCTGCTTGGCATGCAAATGCCGCTAGGCAACTTGTCCATGACGAAGATGCGCCCAGATTAATGTCATAGCTATAGCTTTAGCTTTGGCTTTTGCTCTCTTGCATCAGGCAAATGTTCTGCATTGATTTGCATGCCAATGCATATCCGGCTGACTGCTATTGTGAGTGACTGTGCTCCCGGACCTCGTTGAACACTCAGTCGCCCACATCGCAAGAATCCCATTCACTTTGCCAAGCCAAGCCGACGACTGCCTGCAGGAATTTCGCAATTCGCTTTGGTTATCGCCTCTTGTATTTGCAATGCTAATGGGCTCAACTGCAACTGCCGGCAAATGCCAGTCTGGCAACGCTAGTATAACAGCAAAACATAGACCACAAAGTGTTATACAAAATTTAAAGTAAGTTACAAGGAAATGTATATGCATAGCTAAATATAATCATTTATAGAGCAGCAGCTGCAAAATAAGGAAAGCTTATGCTTATAAAGTGTTATACGAATTATTAGATGCCAAGTAAATGATGTTATACTTTATGTTATACTTTACTGTTATGTAAATGTTATACAAAACTAAAAATCTGCCTTATATTTTATTAGTTTATTGTAAATTCGCATTCGCTAGCTGAAACTGTTATACCAAATATACCATTAATTAATTCGCTTTATCAATTCATTTGACAATTGTTATACTGAACAAACTGGCTGGAACTCCTTTAGCTGCAGCTGCTGCATAGCTGGCTTGCTGTGATATTTATCAAGAAATTGTCCATTTTTGGCGTGGCATTTTTTTTTTCTACTTTTATCTGAACTATGACTAATCTGCACGTATTAAGAGTGCTGAGCTGGCCATTGTATTGTATTGCATTGGCTATTCCATCGATAAGGCGAAGACAAATGTTGGGCACTAGGAAAGCTCGTGGGTGGCAGCAATTGAGCACCATATTGAGCCAGATAATCGGCGTTATTAACAACAATGGATAAATTGGCATTTGCAAATCGTTTCGGCTGTTCTTTATGCTGGCGTTAATCGTCTGGGAATGTTGTGAAAGGCAGTCGATGATGCATCGCCTCGAAATACGAATGCCTAATGAAGATGCGATTGCTAATGTGTTCAACAGAGCTCAGCTCAGATTAAATGCAATGAATAATCATTGAGTAATTACAGTTATGCAAGATTTACGGAAGACAAGTTGATTAAACTCTTGAATACATTCTAAAGTACTATAAGAGAGTAATATAATAAGATGTTGATGCTGGAGGTAAGATTAAATATTTCTAAAATTATTCATGAATCATTGAGATATTTGGGAATTTCACGATCAGCTTTAGTTAAGATTTGTAACTCACCCAAATATCCCATTGTGTTTCACACTCGACAGCTAAATGCTTATGTCGTCTATTTCTACATTTGCGTATTTCATTAACTAATCTAATTGATGCTCAATGCTCAAACGAGATCCCCAATTAGAGTCTCTGATAATAGCTAGTCACTTAGCTCTGTGGACTGAGTGACCTTTTATACACTCCCAGCTCAATCAAACAACTCAAATTAACCCGAGTTCGACTTTCGTAACTAACTAATATGCATAGATGCATATACTATGTTATATTTGTGATCCATGGATTTTAATGTGAAATGTTTCGGCTTGACATGGGAAATGCCCCCAAAACTTCAAAAGGTGACAACTGCCACACAAGCACAAAGCACTGAGCACACAATCGCAATCCCAATATAAAGAGTTGAACAGTTAATGGCTGTGCCAACTTAGCGAGTAAATACTGTGGGTGGGTAGGGGCAGCATTATAAATTAGCATACTTAATGAGGGAAGTGTATTAAGGCTTTGTTGTAGCATCGCCTATACGAATCCAAGACAATAATTTGTCAGTGACTCGTAGCTTAGCTAGTTAATTATTATTGAGCTTAAAATGCAGCTCGCATTGATAAGAAATATATGACGAGGGGTGTTTGAAAAATTTTGAAAGAGAAATATATGATATTAAGATATTTAGTATATATATTTAGTAAATATATTAATATATGTTTAAGATTTTAAAATATATTTTGTGTATTATAATAAAATATAAAACTGAATTTAAAAATATAAATTAAATTATATTTGTATTATTATGAAAGAGTATAGTAATTCGTCTTGAAGTTTATTTAGTTTCTTGTTCACTATTTTCTATTTGTTTTAGCTACAATTTTCTATTTGCTTTGACACCTTTTCTGGCTGTCTGTCCATCTGGTCGTCTATCTAGCTGTCGTCTGTCAGTTTGTTGCTCTCCGTCGACATTTGCATAGCAAACAGCGTGGAAAAGAGCGCGACTGACTGTTTGCCAAGCGAACACACACAGAACAGCTGAGCAGCGAAGCAGAGAGCAGAGCAGAGGCAGAGGCAGCAGTAGCAGCAGCGCCAGCAGAGCTAGAGACTGAAACTGAGACTGAGACTAACACTCAGACAGACGTCGCCAAAAAGCCTCGCTGCCCCCGGCCCTCCCACTGGCTGCACAGCGTCGCACTGCGTCGCCGGCGCTTAGCGTGTTCATGTAAATTTGACCTTGACACAATTACGTTTCATAACAGCTGAGGCAAACAAATGTGGCGGGGGCGACAATAAACCAAAGGAGGCGGGGCAGCAGGGACGGTTCGCTTGGCGTGAGCTTGAGCACATGTGACGATAACAATACAGCTGAATAGAGTGCGAGAGTGAAAGAGAGAGAGAGAGAGAGAGAGAGAGAGAGCGAGAGCGTGAGGTGTTGATGACGGCGAAGTGTGTAAGGCGAAAAGTTTGTGGCGAAGAGAGCGAATGAGCGATCAAGCGACTCGCGTAATAATTCAAACACAGCTCAAGTGCGGGGCCAACTAAAGAAAAAATGTAATCAAAATCAACGGCAGCTGGCGTCGCAGTCGGCGTCGCTGCTGCAATTTCATATCGAAAGAATCGCACGCTCTGAACTTTAGCTATGTCTATAAACAAATATGTGCATTGCACAAGCAACTGAATAACATTCGAAAATGCTAATAAAAGAAGCGAGAGAATTCAGCAATTCAAATATTTAAGCACACTTCATTGTGCATATACACAGATATATAGACATATATAGACATATATGGACATATATACATATGTATATAGGAACAGCAAGGAGCTAACAATAAAGTTCCAATGATAAGATCAAAGTTGACTTGCCGACTAATTGAGTCATCTCTGAGACCCGAAACCAAATTCGAACCCAATCCCAACGCAGAGACACGCTGGCTGGCACATCTTGTGCCAGAAGCAAATTAATTTCATTTCGCTTTTGTCTTAAAGCAATTTCAATTTTTATTATTAATTTGTTAGCACATTTTTCAATCTCTGATGCGATGCGATGTCATGTTTTATAGCTGGCACGTGGAAGCGTTTCATAAATATGCATAGGCCAAATCCCTCAGCTCGACTCTTGCTAATCCAAGTGAGAATGTCACGCTTTGTTTTAATTACCAGAGAAAACACTTTAAAAATTATAATTAATTTACATAAATATATATTTTGTTCTTTCTTTTATTTTCGGATGGGCAAATGCAAAACGATATTTGGAACATGAATGATAAAGCTGCTTTATAGTCGATTAAAGAGTAAAGGAATATCTAAAGACGACAGGCAGCGCGTTCCATTAAAATGCTAAGAGATTTATAAATAGAATATGCAGAGCCCATAATAGTAATCGACTTAGGAGCGTCTGATTGGGCAATATCTGCAAAGTATATTTATGAGCTGAGAGTGTCTGACTAGTAAATACCCGAAGCCATGTAAAAGTAATCGAGCAGTGAGCGCTTGATTGGGAGTTATCTTCAAGCCCATAAATATATAGTTGAAATATGAGTGCCTTACAAGGAAATATAATTCATTTAATTTATTTTAAATTTTGTATTTATTTTTAAATAATTAAATAATTGAGCTGCTCTCAATTTAAACAAAAAAACTTTTTATTCAAGCAAAAGACTTAAGACACAAACTTGTGGGCTGACAACACAGACATATGTATATAGTAGAACAGACAGATTGATAGACATTTATGGAGCGATTTAGCTCTTCATAAATAGGCTCTAATGCTAATTTCCACTTATTTCTTTCAGCCACAAAAATCCTGACTCACACATTGCATAATATTTAGACTTATGCAAAATACAATTGTGCAATTAATTTATTCATATTATTTAACACTTGAAATCACTTTATGTATATTTTTTATTTTTAATTTTAATTGTTTCGAATGTATTTTTAATAATTATATTTTTAAATTGTCTCTGGCATTAAAATTCTTGAACTGCTCGCAATTAAAACATAAAAAAAAAAAAACTTGTCACTCAAACAAAAGACTTGAGACACAAACTTGTGCCTTCTTTATGTTTTTATTGGCAAAGCGATAAAAAATGTGTTTTAATTGTATTCCGAAAGTGAAACGCGACAGATGCGGCAGACATATTCGGATCTGCGATTCACAGCATCAGCTGCACACAAAAAAGGAGCCAGCCAGCCTCTTCACGGTATTTATTTGTGTATCTCTTACAGTTTAATTATGTTTTGCTGTTGTTGTTGTTGCTCAAGTCATCTTAAATTGGATTCTGTTTGGCTGCCGCATTCTGATTTGGAGCCCGAATTTGTCAATGTTGCTTCCCCATTCGCGTTCCATTCGCTCCAAAAAAATTACTCTAACAGTGGGCGGGCTGCCGAAGTGTGTGTGTGTGTGCGTGTTGTTGTTGTTGTTGTTGTTGTTGTTGTTGTTGTTGTTGTTGCTTGTATCTGTCAATTGTGGAGTGGCAACAACTTCTGCTCTTTGATTGGCAAAGTGAAGGGAGCATCAAATGTCTGGGAATGTGTTCCAATCGGGCGACACGTGTACTAACGTATATATACATATATATATATATATATATATATATATATATATATATATATATTATTTTCCTCATCTCAATTGAAATGAAAAAAAAAAAAATGTCAAAGCAAATTGAGGAACTGAACAATTCATAATTCTTGAATAACAAATTGAATGGCCATTAAATGCCAGACGGTCGCAGACCAAGCCAAAATCGTATCGAATCGCCAGACAATATGAAAAATGCTAAGCAACAATTGGCCAACATTTAACATTTACTTTGGCCGCAAAATACGAATTTTTTTTCCTTCGTCGGCTTGTGAATTGTGCACAAGGTTATCAAACAACAGCAGCAACAACAACAACTACTATTACTACTACAACAACAACAACAGAATTAAATTGAATGCAATTAAAGTTTGCATTGAAAGCCATAGCCCCAAAAACTCAGATTTTTGGGGGCCTTTTGTTCAACAATTTTAATAATCGAATGCAATTTCGGTGTATTTAATTCATTTTGCCACTCTGAGCCGACAGCAACAACAACAGCAACATCAATTGGGTGTGCTTCAATATTTAATAGAATCGCTGCCCACAGCTGATTCGTTTATATTGAACATGCACTTGTTCTTAAGTTTATAATTATTTAATTGGTTTATCATTAAGGTCTGTGAAGAAATCTAAAGTTGTTAGTTCAATTTGCACGGATGTCGATTTAAATGCAAGCTAACTAACAATTTAATTTATTGCTATATAGTCATCTATAACCAGGCCTTTTATATAAAATATCTATATAAATTTATATTGCAGTCCCAA
Source organism: Drosophila koepferae (assembly GCA_030914345.1). Lineage (NCBI taxonomy): Eukaryota > Metazoa > Arthropoda > Insecta > Diptera > Drosophilidae > Drosophila > Drosophila koepferae. Next base: position 14,650,645 of record JAUESR010000202.1, read on the forward strand.
CTTTTCTTCACTCACTTTCTGAGTCTATCCCTGTTACTTTACCTCTTCCTCTCTCTCTTTCTCTCTCTTTTTTCCTTGATCCTTCTTTGATGTGCATTCAGCTATTTTGTATTATATATAGCATTGTATTATATATACTCTTAGAAACATTTTCACACTATTTAATTTTAGCAATGTTTATAAAAGATAACCAAATCATATTTGTTAATGCAAAAATGTATACAAAGACTTCACTTTTCCATATTTGCTATTTATCATAAGGATTTACATATATAAATAATTATTGCGGATAAATGAAATTCAATATTAGAAAATTTATTAACATTATAATTTGTCTATTCATCAACTGTTGTTTTTGTCTTCTCTAATTCCAATTCTATTTATAAACGATTTCTTAATTTTTCCTGAATTTATACATTCTTATAATCGCTTCCCCATTTCATTCTTTCAATCATTTAAAATCTTCTTTTTCTCAATTTTTTTTATAGAATCTTCAAATCGTCATTAGAGTGCATGATAAACAGGAATTGCTCTTAAATTTTCAAAAATCATGAAATTAATTTTTATGTGTGTAAATCTTCTTCTGTTAAAAATATTCCATTGTAAATTCTTTTTTTTTTCACTTTAACTATTTTTTTTTTTTTTTTTTTTTAATTTAGGAATTTCTCATAGAACATCAGGAAAACTCATGTCCTTATCATTTTATATTTTTCCTTCTGGCTCTACCATTTTATTGTTGTATTCTCTCAATAATTTACGCTGATATAAATTCAATTTAAATTGCATGTATTACAATCATTTTTGGAGATACGTAATACGTAAATTGTATATACCTGAATTTTATTTAAATTTTTCGGGCCAGGTTTTTATCTTGCTAAAAATCTGTCCCTTACGTGCGCTGCAATATGCAACATGAAGATGAGATAACAGCAACAACTACAACAACAACAAATAAGGTGACGAAAATCTCTACATGATAATGATGCTGCTGATAATGATGATGATGATGTGCATAAAGTGCCAAAGCCTTAAGCAAAACAAACAAATTGTAAACAAGTTTCTTGAGCCTCGGCCAACAGTACAAAGGGGGCGTGGCAGGGAGCAACTACACAACAATGTGCACAACAACTTGTCACGCAGCTGTAAATGTTGTTGCTGTTGTTGTTGTTGTTGTTGTTATTGCTGTTGTTACTTAGCCTAGTTAAGTTGTCATACAATACTACAAAAAGCAATTTTTTTGCCAAATTTATTTTGGAATATTTGTTTTTGTTTTCGTTTTATTTTTAGTCTTTACCTGTTTTGCAGGCGCATCCATCGTTGACAAATTTAGGTATATAGTATATGTAAATGTATATAGACGTGTGTAGGATAGGTCGGGGAGTCACTTATTGAACACTTTTGAAGTCTTTACACCTTTTATTTTGGGCTTTTACTCTGGGCGTGTTTGTGTTTATTTTCAACTTTTTTGTAAGGTTTTATTTATAAATTTGTTTTTTATTTTTGGGTATTTTTTAGTTGTAATTTCGATTTGAAGGGCAAACACGAATAGTTGTCGTTGTTGTTGTTGTTGTTGTTATTGTTATTGCTGATGTCGCTTATGTGTGTCACTTGTTACTTTATTTTGTTCGTAGTTTGTTTTTCGTTTTTGTATTGATTTCTTTTTTTGTTTTTTGCACTAAAATTTGCAATAAATTGTTAGACTATTTTGGTTTTTTCAATCTTAAATTTTTTGCGAAATCAACTGGCTGCAAAACAACTTTGACTTGGCCGCCACTTGTGCTGGTTAACCGTTACAGATTCGTATTGATGCACTTGCAACAATTTGTGGCAACACTTTGAGCCGCCGCAAGCAACTTGAGCAAATATTTTCGCATTCCCCACCGGATGGATAAACTTGTTGGGATTTTTCGAAAAAAATACTTTTGCTCATGCGTTTTCTCACTGGCCAACTGATTGCGGCTGGCTGACTGTCTGACTGACTGACTGAATGAATGAATTGACTGAGTGTCTGGTTGGCTGCTGCTGCTGCGCGTGCACACTCCGTTGCGGCTGTGCTGAGACTAACTGAGACGCCAGCCGCCCGACGGCTCAAGTATTAAAAAGCATTAAACATTACCGCGCATTGTTGTTGCCCATGCTGGTTGTGTGGTTGTTGCTGTTGTGGTTGCTGTGCAGGCACTAGCGTAAACCTACACGCACACACACACACACAGCTACACTCGCAGCTACACTCGCAGCTACACACACAGCTATACACATACTCTGGCAACTTCAGCTGTGAACTTTATGTTAATGCCAAAAAGCAAACAGCAAACGAAGCAAATTTTGAACGCTCGCAAGTGGGCAAGTCTAAGTGGCTCCAATTGGTGGGTGGATGGTGGTTGGTGGGTGCTTGGCTCACTGCTCGGCTGGTTAGTTGTGCCAGCCAGCACGTTGCTTGTGTAGGCCTAGCTAGCAACAGTAGCAGCGGCCACCTTAGCTGCCTGCAGCCGATTTCACAGTCTTCAACAGCAGAACAAAAGCCACGGACCAAGGTCATTTTCATTGGTTTCCGTTTCGTTTCTTCCCTCTGCTCTTTGCTCTCTGCGCTCTTCACTCTTCGTTCGTCGGCTTTGTTTGATCACAGCAATTGTGTAATGCATTTTTAAGTGTCGCGGAGATCTACCCCAATTGAATTAAGAAGAGATGAGCATTTCAGTGAATCACATTGTGAAATTATCAGCTGACGCTGAGCACGTAGGCGACACTCACTCAATCACTCTCTCTCTCTCTCTCTCTCTCTCTCTCCATCTCTCTCGCTCACTCTCTCTCTCTTTCGCTCTTGCTATCTGGCGTAGAGCTGACCTTGACACATTTCCCAGACCGTAAAGTCAACGACCCAGTTGAAAGTGGCCGCCATGCGCAGCGCGAGCGGCTGCGTTAAAGGCGTGAATTGCTAACAAAAGACTCTGGCAACGAACTTGAACTATTTGTTTAGGCCAGAAAACGCGTGTAATAACTGATAATAGATGTGGTTAGCAGAAGACAAAGAATAGTTATTTGAGCGTTAATTGAGATAAATTTGAATTGGAATTGCGAAAGAAATTATATATGAATATTGATGCAATATGGGCTTTAATTGGAGAATTGCGATACATGTATAAATCAGTTGTATTTATTAAACAAAATTAATATTACTGATAAATATTTATTACTGGTAAATATTTATTTATTATTAAAAGATGTTTATTGGGACTGATATGAATATTAAATAAGATTAAATAAATAAAAACATTTATAAGGAATATATATGAATAAAATTTGATTATAAATAAATAAATACAAGTAAATATGGTTTATGGCAGTTAATTTGAGCAACATGTCTCTAGAGCTATTTCAAGAATTTCTCCATTCTGTCAGAAATTCTTTAAAGAATTATTTTATATTTTATTTTTATTTATAACAAATTTTTCTGCAGTCAATCTATCCCTAGTCAAGACAAAAAAACTGAAAATATAAATGTAATAAATATGTCTGTATATATTAAACATATATGACTGTTATATATGCGTCGATCTCTGGCATACACTTGCTGTTAACCCAATTCAATGAAGCTTTACTGCCCATTTCGCATATTTGGCAAATACAAACAATGCGTTTCAGATATCTCATGGCACGAATTTCATAATATTAGCCGAGAAGCTACAATCGGATAATGCTGCTTGGGAAATCCCAGAGGTGGCTGCCTCGATGCTGCCCCTTAACCAAAATGTTGTTTATCATCGCAACTGCTCGCAACTCAATCTTGTTGTTGTTGTTGTTGTTGTTGTTGTTGTTGTTGTTGTGTTATTATTGTTGATGGTCAGTTTTGTTTTGTTTGTAGATGACGCAGCGCATTTTCCCGATCTGCTTGGCCACTTTAGCGTTTGGCTTTATTAAATATTTGGCTTAAGCCGATTCAAGTCTTAAAGTTGCTTCTTAGTTCGTCTTCCTTCTGCTCGTGGCATGTTACGCGCAGTTGCTAATTTTTGCATGCGATTCCAAATTGTTTGCTAAAATATTTGCAGCGCTAAGTGGAGCAGCAGCAACAGCAGTCGTGCTGATGGCCATCAAATTCGCTTGGCATGTGGACCAATGCCAGGCAGCGCGAAGCGTTTGGCTAACGGGCTGCCCAGACCCAGACCCCTTCGCGTCGGGTTAGAACCTTGAGCCCAGCGGTGCGGTAAATGTTAAATTACAAACAATAATATTTTCCTTTTGGCCGGCGGCGAATTAATGTCAGTCAGCTTGGATTACAGCCACACAGCTGGACAAGATTACCATTCCCTGGCACGGCTGCGTTTTGCGCTTTTTCGCTTTTCATGAAATGCCAGCGGCCTTGCCGGCGGCTTACTGGGTTAAGCTCGGTAACCAGCTGTGTGTGTGTCTGTGTGATGATGGCGGCTTTAATTACACTTATTCTGATTAACGGTGTCGAGCCTCTAACTGATATTTGCATAGATCAACAAAGGTGCTCAAGTTCGTTGCCTAAGTCTTTTGATTGACTAATGAGCACGGCCACTGCAACGATTGTTATGCGGGTAAACAGCTGGGCAAAGGTCAATCAATTCGCTTCAACAATTCACCGTTATTTTGAGAACAGTTATAAAACTGTTCGAGAATTGTTATATATTACAATTAAACAATTAGATTGCTGAGACTTGTTCGAATGTTATATAATTAGACTATAAGTAAAATATACTTGTATACTGTTATACAATTATACTATTATACTGTTATACGACTATACTGTTACACTATTATACTGTTACAGTTTGGTTTAGCGACATCTACATTTGAAAGAATTATGAAACTGTGATTGGTTCATCCTTCAATCCGTTCATTGCCTCTAGCCTCAAATAGTTTTGGCTTTCCTTAGCCAACAGAGCTCTTGCGAGCCATAAGAGTAGTAGTAGTAGTAGTGGTAGTAGTAGTAGCCACTTTTGAAGGGCAGTTCATTAAAATGGCATAAACAAGAAAACAACGCGAATTTGACGTAAATGCTAACCACAGTTGAAGGCAATTTTATGCATATCAATGTAAACAATTTGCATGGCTGTTATACAAACTTAATTGTTATGGCCGGCCAGCGTGTGTTTTGGACATACTTGAGTTTTGAGCTACTGGCTAAAAATATAAAAACTAAATTGAAGCGTAGCGTTAGCTCGACCAGCTGGTATATGGCCTCTTCCTTCTTCTGCTGCTACGTCAGCTAGCGCGCAGCTGCACGTCAGATATGCGAATGTTCATGCATGCCAAAAATGATTGTATTATTAATTATTTTATTTATCAAGTTATTTAAACGTTTCGATCGAGCGTCGCCAATCGATTTCCAATTTGCAATAAAACGCGCGCGTTCAATAACCGATAAGCGATGCGACATTGATATTGTTAAACGTTCAGCCCCCCCACTCACTCCCAACCCAGCCTTCCACCCAGCTGCTAGCTGCCCATTGTCACGCTTAATCTTTGCTAATTTCATGACGCTTAATTAATGCTTTAAGCATTTGTTTATTCGATATTGTTTTTCTCTTCTTTTTTTTGTCTTTTGGCCATGTTACAATTTGCAAGCATTTGAATTCGTTTCTGTTTTCTGTTTTTTTAATTTATAATTTTTGCCAACACTTAAGCATTTGTTATTAATTTTCAATTTGTTGTTCCTGCTCTTTGTTAGAGTGCTGAGCTAACGCTCAGTTTTATGAAGCATTAACAAAAAAAGCTTCACTGCCCGCTTAATGGCATTCTTCATACGTTTACTTAATATTTTCACGACCTTCGCTATTAGCTGAGTGGCGGGAAGGGTACAGGCTGTCTGTATATACATATACATACACATATATATATATAGAGTCTTTTAGATGAGTGCAAGTCTCAGTCGGCTGGACACGCACTTAATGCGGAACTGGAAGTGTGAGGGCTGCCCTCGCTGAATTTTGTCTTTGTCTCTCTCTCTTTGGGGCTCGGCCAGTTGATTAATTACAAAAATGTTGTCAGTCAGTTAGCTAATGGCACCTAATGTAATCCACTTCCACTTCTAGACGTCGATTCCGCTTCCTAGTTTCAATTAGTCTTCAATTGTGCAACGAAGCGTTGAAGCGCTAAAACGCCTCTGCCTCTGCCTCTGTCTCTGCCTCTGCCTCTGTCTCTGCCTCTGCTTCGGCCTCTGCTTTTGAGTATGGCATCAATTAACATTAACATCTGCATCAAGTATTCCAATTGCCATTCCATAATGGATTCTTGATTTGAAAACTCAATTGAGTTCCCACGCCGACGTTGTATTGATGTTTGCATTTCATTAATCAGAGCTCTCACTCGAGTGAAATCATATTTCGCCAGACTTATAAATAAACATCAGACAATTTTGACTTGTCGCAATTACAAAGCCAAGTTTCACAACTAGTTCTACCTTCATTTTCATTCGCATTTCCATTTCTGTGCACATCTGGTCGTCGGCAGGCAATCAGGCGGGCAGTTCAATCAAATGGACTACAGGTGTTACTGTTGCCAGCCAACCGCCTCGAGCTTGGAGCAATTAGACACAGATTGCCAATCTTTATGCAGCTTTAGGGAAAAGGGCCGTTCGCCAAGTTGATTGCACTGCAAATACTGCAAATCATGGCAATTACGTGCGGGCCACGGCCAAAAGTTCCCCACTCGCCGCTGCTCCATCTCGAAATTAGTTGGCAACGTGTGTTAATTATTCAATGCGAGTGAAGAGAATCGAGAACTCGAGTGTTTTTAATTGGTTAGGGAGACAATTGCTGAAACAGGTGTAGACTAGGACTGCAGCTGTTGTTTTAACTGCTGATCGAACTATTGCTGCTGCTGCTGCTGTATTTGTTGCTAACTGAGCTAATTTACACTGTCCTGCACGCAATGCGATTGCCTTGTGAGTGCTTGGGAAAGACGTGCAGGTGTGAATTTCTTATCATGTTTATTTTACATAGCTTTGATAGTTGATAGCTTTTTTCGCTTTTTGCTCTTTCTGTCTCTCTCTCTTTCTCTCTCTCTCTCTCTCTCTCTCTTGCTCTCTTGATCTATATCTTTCCCTCTATATTTTATATATACGAATATAAGTCTCGATCTCTTGTTTTATCTCCATCTCTTTTGTTCTCTCTCTATCTTTGACTCTCTCTTTTACACTCTTTCGCTCTCTTTCTATACCTTACTTGCTCTTACTTTTTCCTTCTCTCTCCCTCTCTCTCTGTCTGTCTGTCTGTCACTCACTCACTCTCTCTCTCTCTCTCTCTTTCTGTTTGCTACTCATGTCCTCTATCTTCCCTTCACGTTTTACTTCTCTCAGTCTTTCGTTCCGTCCTATAACACTAACGTTCTCTAACTACTTTTTTGTCTTCTTTCACTTGAACACAACTTTTGTTGCTCAGTGTACTTGTCGTGTAAGACGTAACTAATTCGAAATTAAAATATATGTCATTTGGACAACGCAACAATTTTGTTGTACATTTTTCATTTTTTTTTTTGTTTTTTTTTTTCTATACTTTTTTTTCTGTTGTCTTGCATCTGTTGAGTTATGAATGCAAATGCGCAATGCTGCTCAGCTCAGTTCGACTGACAGTTGGCAGTTTCTATCGATGTAGTGCATCAGCATCAACAGATGTGCCCCTAACAACAGCAACAGCAACAACAACAACAACAACAACAACAGCAAAGCGACAAATTAGACACGATTGTAGCCAAACACGATTGCCAGAGCCAGCGAATGAACACAAATAGTATATGATACGAACATTAAGTGAATATACATATATCTATACACATATATAGATATTTGTGTGCTAAGAATATATATCTTATGTGAACGCTCCAAAATGACGGCTGGAAATTCATTAAGCTAGGCAGCGGGCCAGCAGGGGTAGCAGGAGTCGGAATGCATGCTGCAGCCGGCTGCCATTTGAATGATATTCATCAGTTACCCTTTTTGTGCTAATTGGTATTAAATTGTAGTTACCAGGGGGTAGGGAAGTTGGAGGGGGGAATGCATGGGGGGGAGGGGGTTGGCGAGTACTTAGCTTGTCTAGGGCACAGCTGTGCGCATTTCGAATGAGATTTATATTTATTGAGCTGTGCAAATGTGAACAGCTGGCAGCATTTAACAGTCACACACACACACACACTCATCTACGCCTACTCTGCTGCCTCCCTCCCCCACTCATCTGCCCCTTGCCCAAAGGCACACACAAATTATATATCAATCAATTGCATTTAGATTTGAGCTTTTCCTTGTCTCAACCTTGAGCTGCAGTTTGAGTTGTTTGATTGAAATTTCCAATTGCAAGTGCAGACAACAACTGGAGCTGCTCCGACACCTCTCTAGCAACTCAACTCCCTCTACTCCATTGCCAAGTCAGCTTCTCATATTGATTGCGATGATTCAGTAAAATGCAAATATTTTCTGATGTTTTTTGTTTTCTTGCATGAGTTGTTTTTTATTTTGCTTTGTGTTTTCAGTTAGCTTATTTTTATTTTGTTATTTCTATGGAATTCTTGTGCGCATTCTGAGGAAATCTCGCATATAAAACGCAGCTGGCGCCAACAAATAAATAAACAAAATAAAAAACAACTCAACCGAAAAACAAAAATGAGAATTTATCAAGCCAAAAGTCGCTCAGCTGGTCTATGCCTTAAAAAATTTTTTTTTCTAAACTTGACTAGCTACAAAATATTTTCTGAAACTATTTATAGCAATTAATATTTATAACACCTTCATGGTAGTGCATATGGAATTCGTTTTGCTTTTATTTTGTTGTTGTTGTTGTTGTTGGTCAATGAACGCATTTGATATCCAGTTTTTCTATTTGAATTTCGTACCACGCTGCGTATGCTTCATATTATTTTTCTTGTTTAAAAGCCATCAAAAGGCAGCTATAATTAAGAAATGAATTGTTTTTTCTTTTATCTCTACGCACGCATAAATTGCTACTAATTAACGCTAGAAGCTCACAAATTTTGACTATTTTATGGAGTTTTGTTGTTTATGGCCAGGCTTTATTATTGTTATTATTAAATTCTTGTGGGTGCTTAAATTGAAGATGTTTCCATCGAGTTTTACTTGCCTTTGCAGCTTGTGTTGTTGCACAAATAAATACAGTCAATTTTAAAACGTTTTCCTTTTGTTTTTTTTTTTTTTTTTGTTTCTTAATTTTATTTGAAGTTTTGCAAGCTTGCTTTATGCACTCGAGTTGGGCAGCCGAGCCTTATATAAAAAAGGGTTTTTCTTAAAATTTGTTTGATTTTTTGTTATGCTCGAGCTTTTGTTTTACGGTTTACAACATTGCGCGTGAAACTGATGAGCCGCCGCAGCCGGGCAACGACAATAGTCAACTGTCATTCGTTGGGACGACACTCGAGACGTTTAATGGCCAAATAAACGCGACAAGCTTCAAAATTCGACAGCAGCGCTGCTAAGCCACTCAGGTAACTGCGGCCAGGTAACTACTGCGTGCTGCCTGCTGCGTGCTGCCTGCTAGCCGAATTCAAGTGCACGCCCCTTAGCTCATCAATTTTTCATTTAATTTAAATTTAGCTATGTACGTGCAGTTGCCCGAGAGCCGTGATCGAACCACACAGCCTAGGCGAGGGACAAGACCAGAGCCAACAAACGAAACGAATTCTTTTCACCTTGCATTCCGCTGACGATGACGCGCACCTCCGCGCGATGACGTGGCAGATCGAAGCGATTCCAAGTTCTCACTAGGTCCATTTGAATTTGCTTCGATTTACCCATACGTGCCGAAGCTATCAATGTGTCCAATTTGTGACCAGGGTCAAAGCAGGCCGAGAGCAGGGCAGCAGTGGCAGCTGCTTGGCTACCCAATTGGAGCTGAATTTGAGCTACTGTTTGCTTATGCATTGCTGGAGCTGGACTCAAGAAAATAAAATTAAAAACAAAAACAAAACAACAACAAAAAAAAACGAATAAAAAGGTCAGTGTATTGTCAGCAATGTTCGTTTAATGTTGTGACTAGAACTGAGCGACGAGTTCGTTGCCTAAGTCTTTTGTTATGCGTGTCTGTTTTAGCTAAAGTGCGATAAATGATGCATTACCGGAAGCCAGTCGCATGTTGTTTTATTATAATTGAGGTTTTTTTTGGTAATTTATATTTTGCTTACGACTGGCAGATGCCCTATAGATAGGGAGCGGCTGTAGATTTATTACTTCTACATGTCAAAGTTAATTAGAGAAATTTGTAAATGTGAAGTGCATAGATCATAGAAGATCATAGAAGATCATAGAAGATCATAGAAGATCATAGAAGATCAAAGAAGATCCCAAATGATCAAAAAGGCCAAGTATAAAATACCATAAGATATTTTGCAGTTATAATTAAATTTAAAATTCGAATATTCGAATATTGTGAGCAACAATATTATTTATATATGCATAAGGAATAAAAACCCATATGTGAATATTCAAATTCATGTAATTTAATATAATCGAAAATGTCTGAAAATATTATGTGCCCCATTAACTTTATGATTGACGATCATCCAATTCTAAACTCAATTTCAGATAAACCAAAACTTACAAAGCTTTTGAGCTGAGCTCAGCTGTCGCATCCAATTTGCCAGTTCACAGAAGCCAATTCTCGATTAAAAGTTGATAATAAAATCAATTCATTAGACCGAAAAAAAAGGGAAAAAAACGATTTACAATGCAAAATGCTAGTTATATAAGCGAATGTTGCGTGGGTGTGTGATTGAATTTGTAATTCCGTGCACGATATTTAAGCGGCTCAGCGATTTGAAACTGGATATTTGCAAATGATCATTCATAAATTTCAATGCTAATAATCTAAGTGTATATGTGTGTGCGCTTGTGCAGATATCGCAAATGAAATCGAAGCCGATCGCCGAACGTTGAAAGCCAAAGTCAGAAACTGACTCGAAACTGAGTCGCAAAGTTTGTTTCTATAATTAATGAGCCTTTTTAATGCGATTTCGAACAGAAGCATTCGACACATGAACGACATGCAAACAGTAGCTGAAACAAATGCGATTCTCGACTCGACTCGGGCCGAGACATTGATACAGTTGCTCACATGTGTGATAAGCAGGCCAGGCGCACTGATAAGGCGGCCAGGGTCAGCATTCTGAAGTATGGCTTAGCGAAAACGTTGCCTCGCTGCTTCCTGTAGCTTAACTCAGCTTGGCTGACATTGAACTTCCTCGCGCACGTAGCCTCAACAACAAAAGCGAAACATTAAGCGAAAATATGGGTAATTGTGTCTGATATTTGTTGCTGCTGTTGCTGCTGTTGCTGTTTATCATTATGCTGACAATTATTGTTCAGTTAATAACAAATTGCTACAAGTTCTAGAAACAAGACCCAGGCAGCACAGCGAAGGTTCCACAACTCATTTGAAATTCTGAAACACTTCGACAACGAAACGCCAATAGAAAACCCAACATCGGCATTGTCATAGTCATATACTTAATACTTTTCCATTTGGAGGCACCTTGCGTAACAAATTTGGAGAGCATTAAAGCAGATATAGTTCTACAGCAACAGCAACAACAACAAAAGGCTATTTACTTCTAGTTAAGTGATGTAAAAGCATATGATCTATGGCTAGTTCAGAGTTTTATCTATGAGAACCAAGGCTGCAAGTCGCTTAGCAAACTGATTACAGATAATTAGAGTTAGTAAGGGCAGTTTTACTAATCATAAAATGAAGCTGACAGATACATTCATGAGAAGCGCAAAGGAAGGCAGATGCTTGAAAAGCTGGACTAATATACTTTGGACTTGTATAAATAATCAGTTAATCGTTTTATTTCATACGGAAATTCATGAGAATCGCTAGCTCCCTCTTCGAATGAAAATCTATTATAGAAAATATACGAATTAGTGATAAGATTAGCTGAAGAGATAAAGAAATGTGCAAACAATTTTATATAATAGTCAAACCCTGAAATATGTTCTTTAAAAATTAAGAGAAGAGAAATTAAGAGAAGAGAAATTAAGTAGCAGAGAAAGGCAATACCTAAAGAGTATGAAGAAACGCATCATTCCATGAGCATCACAAGCGAGGCCTTGGTCTTTGACGTTAGAGTAGCAGAATAGTATAAAGCATAGTCAATCGTTCTTTGCCTAGGCCCATGGGTGGTCCATAGCGCTGCCTCTGCCTGTGGGGATGCCTGTGCAGTTGGCCACACGCCGTTCCGCTTTGAGCCAGATCACCGAATTTATTCATTATTCATTATTTATTGATGGACAGCAATGCGGAACCAGAGATTAGCGGGCTTTCCTTAACGCCAAATCTATGATGCCGCCAAAGCTGGGAGAGTACGAGCGCCCGGAGCAACAACGCCCCATTTGCCGTTTTCGATTTGGAGTTTTGAAGTTTGAGCTGTTCTGTTCTTTTCAATTTTTGCATAAACGAAATGATGACAGCGAATGCCGTCAAATAATTAAGGCTAATTCGACAATGCGCATTTGGTCTTTGCCAGCTTTAGCTTGGCTTGGCTTGGCATGGCTTGGTATGGCTTGGCTTGGCTTGGCTTGGCCTGCTGCCGAAAATATTCAAACAATCATTAATCACAATTTTTGTATTATTTTTATTTTTCTTTTTTTTTTTCTTTTTTTTTTTTGGCAAGCGTGCGGAACGAGCTAAACAAATTATTTGTCACACAGTGCGCATCGCATGGCAAAACAAAGCAATTAGCTAATGAACGCTTATCGCATTTCGGTATCTCGACTTCACAGCTTCACAGCATCTCGAGGCATACACACACACACATATAAACACACGCGACCCGCGATGATTTTTCCACGCTCAATTCCCAAAAAGGCAGTTGACCCGGAAGTGCGGGAGCTGTTCCACTTACATCGCAGCATCATGTTCCTCTCTCTATTCATATTCATATTCATTTGCTAGAAGAGATCACTTTGCTCTATACCATGCCAAAACAATGGAACCTCACAAGCTGACAAGCCGTCCATAACAATCCAGCACATTTTATGTGCCATGCTATAATTGTCTTGTATAGCATCTATAATTTATTATGTAAAATCTTTGAAATCTTTTTATCGACTTAACTTAGACTTAATACTCCTTTTGGACATGCATAAATAATCTTTGTTTCCGCATTGCTGTCCATCAATGAGTTATTCATTGCTCTGATAAATATCGATGTCTAGTCTAGACTACTTGAGCATACAGATTTTGTGGCATGACGATACAGGTCATCTATTAGTCAGCTATTCCATGCTCGACCAATCAACTGACGCTTGTTCCATGTATTTTACACATCAAGTATACTATATTTATTCTTTAATGAATTTTTGCTAATCTTTTCTATTTCTGGCTGCGTTTTTATTAATAATAAATCGCTGCAAAATGACGCTGGCAAATTTTATTTTTGTATACACTGAACAAAATGGATGAATGTAATTGGGTATGGTGGCGTTGAGTATCTGGCACATATCAATTAGAAGAATTCATGGTCGATCGTATAATAAGTATATATTGGTCAGGATGAAGATCTAAATCGATGCTGGTGTGTCTATGGCTGTCTATGTTTGTTTCTTTATTCAATATGATGATGTTTCTGATAATGATAATAAAAAAGAATGATGAGTAAGAAATTATGACTGCTGAAATTCTTATTCATCATTCATCGAAAGATGAATGACTTCTGATAAAGATAATGAAAATGCAAATAATTCATGCTGATGCAGATGATAATAACACTTATATTTGTGTTTCAAATGGGCTCAGGGTATCTGCCAGTCGGACATGCCCGACTAGAGCAACCTCTACTTGCTTAGTAATAAATCGCTGCAAAATGATGCTGGCAAGTTTCATAATATTATTGTCATAATTGTTGTTGTTGCTGTTGTCATCGGTGTTATATTCTTTGTTGTTAATGATATTGTCAGCGGCATCGACACCGCATCAGGTGTATTTGCTATTGGTTCTGTTCGGTCTCTACCTTTTGTTACTGAAGTGGGATTGTCGAGCATAAGTGGGCAAAAGGCCTTTAGTTGGATTTCGTCTTAAATATAGATAATACTGGATAATTAAATAGCATTACATAGTCGATTCGATTCAAATATATTTCGGTATATAACTTCCGCATAGACATAAAAACAGATCACTGTGTTTTTTTTTTTTTTTTGTTCTCTTTTTTTTCTTTTTTGCGTACATGCCCCAGGGAATGACAGTTAGTGGAGTAATTAAATTGATTTTGCTTAGCAAATGCTTGATTACAAGCTTAAAGTTGTTCAATTAAATTTAATGCACACATTTATTAGCAAAATAAACATTCAATTTCATTATCTTTATTTGTTCGTCAGTTGTGCGTCTTCTGCTACAACTTCTTCTGCTGTCAATTAGCTTATTTTTATTTTTAGAAATCAAATATAGAGACCTCTGCGGTTTATATGATGCTATTTTTAAAGTAATTCTCCACACCGATTTAAGACTTCTATTTATAAATGTAAAGAAATAATGGCTACGAATTAGCTGAACTCTGAAGTTTGGCTCAACTTCCGCGACTGTGGGAAGTCGCAAAAAAAAAAAAAATAATAATAAAATAAAACACAAAAACAAAACAATAATAAAACCGAATAATATAGTACTTAAAATATGGCTGGAACTCAAATTACAAAAGTTTAGCTCCGCTTAGAATCCGACTTGAATAGCCTTTAACATGGGCAATCCAATGTTTGGGTCAAGTGTGCACACGATTTGTGTTGCTGTGACTGTTGTTTATGCCTAACGACAATCCATTAATTCTGTAAATGCTTAAGTGCATTAATTAAATTTATTACGTAAACGCTGCAGTAATGCCTCACTGCATGCCGGACAATTAATCAAAGGTGACAAAATCGATTACCTTGATGCGAATTAAGGCACATTTTTTTAGCATTTGGGGCAATTGAGTATTTGAATTATAATACTGAATGTATAATAAATTAAATACAGATAATGTTGTGAATACATCTAATGTATTAAATATAAAACATATAACTAAATATTTAAATGAACAAATAGTAAAAAAATTCTGAATATATGTATACTCTATAAGGAAAATAAATAAAAGATATACTTAATATCTACCAAATATGTACTAAATAGAATTATAAATGTTACTAAATATAAACTGAACAAATTCTGAACATATACTAAATATAATACTGGATATATACTAAATATGTACTATTCATATAATAAGCATGCACATAAAAATACTAGATGTAAATTCTGATCTAATGTAGAATTCTTACATACTGAATCTATACTAAATATAATACTAAGCATGTGATAAACACTTTCTTTATATACACTAAATATATACTGTATAAGGTCTTAATAAATATCTAATATAATACAAGGCAACTATTTTTTATAAGTAAAAAAAAAAAAAAACACAAAAAGTAAACATACAAAATATTACATACTAACTGGTAATTAATCACATACTAGATGTTTATATTTATAGTCTTTTTCTTATAATATGTAAACTGGTTGAATTTTAATAAACAAGCTTATGGCTTAAAGAGTTCTTTGGAGTGAACACCCACTGGAAGGTAGAACGCTTGTGGCGTTTCTTACAACTATATTGTCGGGTTGACAAGTTGGTCAATGGGTTATTATGATAATGAACTCAATTACGGCACAACAGCTTTAACCATCATAGCCGGACGACCGCCATAGCCAGCCGCTGTTGTAATTTGCTTGGCCTTGGGCCGCTGCCGTTGCCGTTGTCTTTGCTGCTGCTTGGCAGATTTCACAGCTAGAGAAACTTCGTTTCGGTTTCTATTGAGAGTATACTATTCTGCTTTACACAATGCCAACCGCTCGGCAGAGCAGCAGCAGACCAATCAGTAGTAGTAGTAATAGTAGTAGTAGTAGCAGCAGAAGCACTAATGGTAGTTGAAGAAGAAGCAGAAGAAGAAGAAAAGCCACAGCTGGCCAGGGCTGGAGGTCAAAACGGCGGTGATCGAGTTAAGTAAATCAAGTTTACGTATAAGGCACAGCCACAGCCACAGGCGGACGAACAGGGCATTAATCGAGAAAACATACAATTACACTGCAGCCACTTTTTTATAAATTAATTAGAATTATTCAGTTGTTAATTAAGTGCGGAGTCCACCTTTCTCGTTGGCCACCAGTTGATTTATAATATTCAAGCTCCATTTCGAAATCGAATTTGAATTCGAATTCGAATTCGAATTCACTTCTTAATTGAACTTTGAAGTTACGCCAACGAGTTCAAGTACATAAGACAATAATGACTGAAGGCAAGCTAAATGCAAAAATTAAATTCCTTAAAGCAATTATGCGGAATAAGTACATGAAATTATGTAGCGTCAATGGCCAATTGCTCGAGCAAATACAATATTTGGCAAAAAGTCTTTAAGTTCCCAGTGAAGCACTTGATATAGTGAATATGCCATATTTGGAAGACAGGGCAAATTGTATGCTAGCTACTGTAAAGTGCTTGCTTGAATTGAATCTGCTGTTGCGAGAAATCAATCAACAAATTATTGCGCTGGGGTATTAGTAGGTACCGAGCATTGTCGTATGACCTTCATTAAAATCAAACACATTTTGCTGTGCGAACTTGAGCCGTTCGGACGTAATTACTGTCAAGCGGAATCGGATACTAAATTCCATGCCAAAAAATGCAAATGTTGACCGAGGAACTACCTCGAAAAGTCCAACGACTCTCGTGCCGAGTGCCAAATGTGGCGACAATTAGGCTTAACGAGTGCTCAATCACTCACAGCTGGCCCAGAGAGATAAGCTTCTGCATTTACTGGCACGTTTGGCCATTTGTTGAAATGGTAACAAAAATCCGACTGCCTCGGAGTGCGTTAATTTTAAGTAAACGCAGATCAGGGGCAGCTCAATGCGATAAGCCAACAACTATAGCCCATTGTATTTGAGTTGTCGTTATTTTTTAAAGCAACTTAAGCAACAACTATCGATAGTTGCTAGTTCATCGTACCGTGTATCGATTAGTCAGCCCTGGTCATAATAACATAACGCTGTAGCTCAACGGTGTGACCAAATATTCCATTTTTTTGTTGCAAACAACGTGCTACTCTGATTTTAGACATTTTAAATATAGGACAAAATGAGCGGCAATACGAAAAAGGAATTAATCCTTTGCGACTATTGTCAGATTGAAAAAGAAGGCAATCAGATATATACAGCCAGGAAACAATTTGCTGGTTTCAAAATCGTAGACCTTCTGCAAAATGTCACCAAGTTGACCGTAAGTACAGTCTAAGTTATGAGTTGATTAGCATATAGTATGTAGTTATGTATGTGTACATAAATAAATACAATGTGTATTATATATTTCAGATACCGAGCTCAACACCAGTTAAGATATGCAGTCTGTGTGCTTCCACTCTGCACGCCACAACTGGCGCTATTGCAAGAGCCGTCGAAATGGTCTCCAAATTGATGCCAGTTAGCAAGAAGCAGCAGCAGAAAATTGAAACTGTTCTAGTCCCTGATGAAGAGATCGATGCACAGCCGACAAATTCTGCTACAGTCAACGCGTCACCAGCTGTCAAAGAGCGTATGCCAAGACGGCTGTCAACTGTTGACAGTCCTAAAGCTAAAGCTAAACAGCCTGGGAGTGGCACACCAAACAGAAAAGATAAGCAAATCAAAGATGTGAATGGTACACCCACAGGCGTGCAGCAGAGCCCAAAGAAGCTGCCGGCTAAGCCAAAGCTGGCACAGACAAGCACACCATTAGCAGCCGCAGCACCGTCTACTCCTAAGAAACAACAAGATGTTCTTGAGAACTCTATCAAGCTAACCACGGCAAAGGATGCGCCAAAAAAAAACAAGGAATTCATTCAATTGTTCGGTGCTAACGGCGATACTTTGTCAGATTCTGAAGAGGAGGATGAAGAAGAGGAAGATGTTTCTGCAATTGACATTGAAAAGGAAAATCTAAAGAACATCGCCACCGGCTTCGAGTGCAAATTATGCGACTTTACGTCCACCAATCCTATTCCAATGAAGAGACACTTAAAGGAATTGCATGGCCAAAAGCGTCCTCGCATTTACAACTGCTTTAAGTGTGCCAAAAGCTTTGGTGTACTGAAATCCTTAAAGGGCCATTTGTTAACCCATGGCATTTCTGAGGAGAAGGAGGAGAAGCAAACAGTTGCCGACCCACAGCTGGCAGTGTTAACTGCCCTAAAGCCTAAGCAAAAGCCACAAGAAACTGTCGATAACGAATATACCTTTGCCATCACAGAAACCAACTCATCCACACCAAAGCCCTCCGGGCAGCCAGTGCAACAGTCCAAGTTTCAGTGCGAAATGTGTGACCTTGATTTCAATGTCATCAAGTCTTTGCAGGAGCACTTAAAGACCGTGCACAACATCGAGCGTCCCAAGGCATTCAAATGTGATGTCTGCAGCACTTACTTTATGCACAAGAAAACGATGGATCGCCACTATAACGACAAACACACCGCAGGCAATGGTGAAGAGACCGCCAAAAAGAGATCGCCGGTTAAAATTAAAATTCGACGTAAAACTGTTGCAGTCGAAGGCAGCACAGCTATAAAGGAAACCAACACGGAGGCTAGGAGCACACAGACGGGTTCCCCAGTGAAAATTACAGCCAGGCGCAAGACTGTAGCATCAGATGAAGCGAATGAGCCAACTGTCCAGGTAAAATCGATGGCGCCACTCAAAAAGCCGACGAACATAACAGAAAATGGCGACTGCGTCATTCAAGAAGCCATCGATGAAGCCCTGGACGATCTTATTGAGAGTTTACCAATGCCGAAAGAGATCATATCAAAAGATGACAGTGCAACTGTGGCAGAAAAAGAGTCAAAGAAAGCTAAGAAACCCACTCAATTACCTCAACAATCGTTTGAGTCGCTGATGGAGTCGCCAATCAAAAACAAAACCAAAGCTGAGTCCATTGAGTCACCAAGCAAGAGTAAATCAAAATCGAAGAGTGAGCAAGTCCTAGTCACGCCCACCATGCAATACAGCGAGGCCATTGACGAACACATTGACAAATCAACGGATAATAAAGATTTGCTGGACTCGCTACAGATTACCAAAAAGAGTAAGGCCAAAAAAGAGACAGATACGCTAGATTCATCACAGACTTTAGAGAATAGTTCGATCTCTAAAAAATTAAAAACCGAAAAGGAAGTAGAGGGTAATAACTCACCGCAGACCACTCCCATTAATGGCTCAGAAAAGAAATTGGGCAAGCGTAAGCAGCGAGAAGAGGAATCATTGCAGTCGCTCAACAAATCCAAAGCCGACATTGATGTTATCGATCTTCTGGATGAGGTCAATCCCAATGTCAAGCCCCACAAGCGTATTAAACTCGTCTCGCTGGAATCGGAGCTGAACTGCAGCATGTGCAGCAAGGTCGTGTCCTCACGGAAACGTCTCGATTCGCATATGCGTAAGAAACATAGCATTCAGCTGACATGTCCCAATTGCAAAGTGGTCTTTGCGGACAACTTGGAGTACGTCAAACATTTCTCCTTCTGCAATGCTGTCGATGGTCTGCCGTGCGGCATCAAGAATTGTGAAAAGGTCTTTGCCGCGGCCAATTTCCTGAGCTCCCACTTGAATAAGAAGCACAAAACCTCAAAATAAATTAAGTAAGCAATACTGCGGAGATAGTCTGAAGTTTATCCGATCTTAACGTTTTTCTTTCCTTTTCAGATTTTATCAAAGGAATTCAGCTGGCCTAAACGAAAGTGCACCAATGACTGAATATTTTATTTCGTAGTTTTTGTTTAAAGAAGAAGAACCTATTTGTAAAAGTACAAAGCCTTAAATAACCGAACATAACTACCAACTAAATGGAAACATTTAAGAGAAAAATATATTGTTTTAGTTTTTATATATTGTTCCGACTGTCATGTAAAGATAATAATAAGCGCAAATGTAGTTTACAAGAAAGAAAACCAACTATAATTTGAGAGCAGTTTGTCTAGCATAGCATGTTCCATATAGATATAGATTCATATATACTAAATGTAAATTTTTTTTTTGTTTTCAACATGCGTTGCAATATGATTTATGAGTAGCCTTAAGAAAAAACCCCAACAAAAAT
Organism: Drosophila koepferae; assembly: GCA_030914345.1. Classification (NCBI taxonomy): domain Eukaryota; kingdom Metazoa; phylum Arthropoda; class Insecta; order Diptera; family Drosophilidae; genus Drosophila; species Drosophila koepferae. The sequence continues at coordinate 14,670,760 of JAUESR010000202.1, forward strand.
GATTTACGCAGATCCCGCGCGTAACTCAACAAATAATGAAAACAATTAACTAGTTCAACTTTTCTACTTAATGTGTACTCTTGTATGGATTATGATGATGATGCAGCCGTTGCATGTGCTTCTCTCTGTTTTGTTCCCAGATCAGGATCCCACCTTGCTGTGGATCTCAGCTTGAGCCACCTTCATAACGTCCAGTGCACCTTTCTTGATGAGCCGCTCGGCCAGGGTTTGGCCCAGCCAATTGGCCTTCACGTAGATCTCCCTGCTGTGGCAGGCATGCTGATAGAGACCACAAAACAAGTTGTCCACATCCTCAATGAGCACAGGCAGCTTGAGCTGTTGCGGCTGCGGTTGCTGCTCATCCGCATAGTCGAACATTTTTACCGTCTTCTGTAGGAACGGACATTTGGCGTGACCCGTCTTCTCTTGACTCACTTCGAGGCCGCTGCCTTGGTGCATGGCAGAAAATGGACACTTGGAAGACGTTGCCGTCGTTGCCAACGTCGGTGTCGGCGTCGCTGTCGCTGTCGCTGTCGTTGATACGTTGTCCGGCTCGTCACCCCTGATGGGCGGTTGAGTAGGCAACGCATTAATGTGAGTGATCGGACACTTTCCCGCGCTGGCAAACGAAATCTTTGTCTCCTTGTCAACAAACGGACACTCGCCCATGACATCCAGGCCAATGTTCATCTGCACCGGGCAATGAACCGATGAATTGGCATTGCTGGTGTCTGCATCTCCGCCGCCACCTGCATCACCGCCAGCGCTCAATGCGTTGTTATTGTCGCGACCAACAACGGGGCATTTGAATGCTAGATCGTAGTGGCGCTCAAGTAGCTCCATTTTGAAACCCGGCACTGGGGCATCCTCACATATGACCGGCGGACTGCCCTGTTGACGTGGACTATTCGTGCTGGAATCGGATCCCGAGCCAGATCCGTTGCCATTTCCATTGCTAAGCGGGTTGTTGCCATTCCTGGCACGCTTATTTGCTGGCGGAGAGTCGCAGCTGTTGCTGTCATTGCCATTGGTCACATCCTGTTGCTGCTGCTCTTGGTCATTGCCGCCGGCACGCTTGCGCAGATTCACATCAGTTTCCGATTCATTTAAGGCACAATCCAATTGCTCACGTATCTCAATAGCACCATCCAGACTCCAAACGGCACCTGTAAGCGATAGACCCACTTCCTCCTCCTGCTTCAGTTGCAGCTGTCGATTAGCGTTATGAATATTGCCCGGTTCGCCTTTCAGTTTGCTCCAAACAGCAACTGGAGCTGAGCAGCCGCCGCCTAAAGTCTTAAGGAAACTGCGCTCCGCCAAAATTCGGCACGTGGTATTCAGACACATGAGCCTCTGCAGCATGCCTAGCACCTGAGCATCGTTGGCACGACACTCAACGGCCAGAGCGCCCTGGCCGACGGCATAGAGCAGATCAGTGGGCTCTAGCACCTGACTGATGCGATTCATCCAGCCCATACGCACGAGACCCGCCTGCGCCAATATAATGCCCGCAAACTTGGAGTCCTGCGCATCCAGCTTGGCCAAGCGCGTGTTCAAATTGCCGCGAATATCGCACACAATCAAGTGCGGATACTGGCGTCGAATCTGTGCGGTGCGACGCAGTGAAGATGTGCCTGTTTGATGATAGACGATGAAAGTTAGTTGATGGGTTGCATCTAGAACAGTTGCTCAGCTTACCAATCACACTGCCTTTGGGCAGCGAGGCAATGGTGTGACCCTTTAGATTCTCGCGCAGCACCAATGCGTCGCGTGCATCTTCACGTTCCAGCACCGCGCCCACAGCCATGCCCGTTGGTAACGCTGTGGGCAGGTCCTTCAGCGAATGCACGACAAAATCAACGCCGCCATTACGCAGCGCATCCTCTAGATCACGGGTGAAGAGGCTCTTCTCGCCAATCTTTGGCAACGAAACATTCAACACACGATCCCCAAATGTAGACATCGTATCTGCAAAATTCACAATATATGCAAATTAGTTGTTTCCTTTTTATCACCGCTTCAATATACTTTATAGGTGTTTCCCTGCCATTCCAACTGATATAATTTTTTATATAATCAGAGATAAAAACATGACACGCAATCCAATTGACTTCAGTTCCACCCATTCAAACAGAAAATACAACATGATAGCGAATACTCTTTTATCAGCACGCAATGCTACAAATTCTCGACCTTATCAGACATTGAATTTGCCTACGAGTGGGCGCTATTTAATTGCACTTTATGAACCACTATTTTTGGATATAAATATTAAATATCTAAACGGGATGTAGCGTGTAGCTCAAGGCTCTGAACATTAACTAAAATTTAATGATTAAATGGTGTGCGAAATAATATTCCATGCGGACTGGCCTCAATTACGTTTTTTTTTAGGCTTAACGATAAGCTTTTGAAATTCAAGTCCTTAAAGTTAATTTATCATATTTCATCTATTTGAAGAAGTTTAGAAGTCCAATATACATAAGGATTGTGGTTTAAATATCTAAGATCGAGTGAAGAAGAGTTGTAAGGCTTACAATATCTATAAAAGTTCGAATTGTAGAAGCTCCATTTACTCTTAGAAAATAAGCCTTAAGCGTGAATTAGATTCATAATAATTGTTTGTGTTTTATGTTTATGTATATTTAGTAAAATAATACTTTAAGAAAATAATATATTATTTACTTGGTATTCTGATGCTATTATGTGATATACGATATGAGACAGCTTATCATAATCATCATTTAACTATTGTTTTAAATATACTGCAGTCGATAAAAAAAAAATAAACCATATTACAGCAGAGTTTAACTATACTTAAATAATTCTATAGTGTAAATATTTATTTTAATATAAAACAATTCAAGCAGAAAAAACTTTAACGGTATATTTGCTTTTATTATCAAGGCTAGATAACAATTCATGTATGTATATTCATACATACGTATATAATAAATAGATTTCAATAGATGCTTATATTATGTCAGCAGCACGTTTGTCAAGCTGCGATGATATAGTTGAGTATACTTTTAATCTACAAATAACAATCGTTAAAGTTATTTAGCAAAAGAGGGAAACAAAAGCAAAAAGTAAAAGAAAGAAAGACATTGACATTGAGCACAATTTTGGCAAAAGGCACGTGAATGAGACGCAACAAAAATTTAAAAGATAAAGTTAATACAAAATTATGCAAGCCAGACGCGCCTCTCTCTCTCTCTCTCTCTCTCTCTGTGAGAAACTCGCTTTATAAACTGATTAAATTTAACGCGAGTATTGCTAAACAGATAAGAGAATTGAGCTAGCCCTAATAGAATTCATGAGTCATGGTGAAACATAATAAATTTTTAATAGTAACGCACGCTTGCAAGAATAATAAATACTTGTGTAAACATAAATAATAAGAAAATGCATTTCCAATAGGAAACTTTCACTTACGTATCTCAAATTTTTGCTTTGGATAAAGTTTCTGCAGTCTTCCGACGACATGTTTAGTCTGAATGAGCGCTAGCTGCAAGAGAGAAGAGAGCAGAAAAGAAGAGAGGAGTATAAGTAAACGCGTTCAAGTGCATATGCTAATGCCAAATGTAAATGAACTGTAATTGGAGAAAAGAAGTAGAAGTGAGAAATAAGCAGAGTGAAAGCGAGCAATTTAGTATAATTAAGACTCGCTGTCGCAGCTGCTGTTTGATTTGTTGTTGCTGTTGTTGTTTTGTCTATTAGCAGTTCGAATTTTAATTAGCAATTAATTTGCAATATATGTGAGTGGCCTTGATATAATCGAACGAACGTCAGGCTAAGGCAAGTAAACCCAAGCCAAATCGAACCAATCCACGATAAGCACGACTCAAATGGCAAACAAAATATGGTCAGAGCAATAAAAAGATACAAAAACTCACAAATCAAACGACAGGCGAGTGCGGGCAGTTAGACATTATTGTGCCAGGTTAATGAGAGCAACAGCATCACCAATAGCAGCAGCAGCAACAACAAATTTAAGCAATGCGTGAGAGCCGCACGAATTTGAGCTGCTGTTGTATAACACTAACCAAAAAAAAAAAATATATATATATAAAATAACACACATTCACAGTCAGCAACAACAAGCAGCAACAGCGGCAGCGGTATTTTTTGTTGTTGGGCAGCAACAAGTTTTGCTCTTGCATAAATGGGTATGAAGCGAGTTGTGACGGAAGATAGAGAGGAAGAGGGAGCAAGCAGCGTATACGACATGATTGAAATTCAAATGAAAGTTGAGTAAATCGAATGCACATATTTCAGCACACTTACACAAACACACACACATAAACTTGTATATTTATTCTTTACCTCACTTTTTCGTGAACCAACACGAATGACCTTTTCCTTTTCCTGCGTAGACATCTTAAGTTTCTGTTATTATTGCACAATTTTTCCTATTCAGCGAGTGTGAAGGTGGTTTAGTGAAAGTGTCTGTGGCGAGGACAAACTGCAGAAGCAAAGGTATCTTATTGGGTCACGACTTTTGCACAGTAGCAGCGATGAACAATGAATGAAAACTTAAATTCACTGAGTATTAAACACACATTCTTGTCTTATTGTCATGTAGACTTTGTACTAGACGGCTTAAAAATCAAAAAAACGAACCTAATAAAGTTTATGCTGGACGATACTACGTCCGAGCAAACAGCAGTGCAAGTGAGTGTCAAACTGATTCGCCATGCGACAGGGGCTATGGTAGACGATTACTCGATAGCTGTTAAATAATATTCGATTTAGAGATGAAATTATGTGTCGACAATTAAATACTAAATACATCACAGAAATAAACCGACTGCCACTATTCGATATATGCCAAACAGCTGATTGTAAAACAAATTAAAACAACGGACTGTTGTCATGTATTTGGTAAGTTATGAATTATTTGATATATTAACTATTTTACAAATTTTAAATACCTACTTCAGTTTATAAGCCGTCCCATGGGGACACTGGGCAATCGTATGAGAGTAGTGCGCGAGCGGCTAGGCGATGATTTTCTGGACAAGCTTGACGAGCTGCATTTAAATGCTCTGCGTACAGGGCTAGTCTCCAGAGCAGATCTGCAGGAAGCATATCGCATGGCGCGTGACATGAACACCAGTCAAAATCGGTTAAACTTCTTGTGGCTTCTGGGCATCATATTTTTCATAATGATAGCGACACCCATTTTCTATGAAACCATTTCGTTTCTGCTCGGCGTGCGCTGCTTCCTGCCTAATAATCATCTGGTATGGGAGGCAACTCGCCCAATCAGCGATTGCGAGTTCTGCAAGGGTGTTACGGCCCCTCTAATTTTACCCAATCTGACGCGCGAAGACTTTGCTCGTTATGCCTACTCCTCGCGACCAATCATTGTGAAAAAGGCTATTGCCCATTGGCAAGCAAAGCAAAGTCTCAATTACAAATCTATTAAAGATCTGTATGAGAGCGTGCCTGGTGCTTTGGAGACCACATGTCAGTTCCAGCATTTTAATTCGGATCTGAAGTCATTGCGCGACGTTTTCAAGATGTCACCAAAGCGCGTTAATCTAAGCGAGGGCTCGCCCTGGTTCGTGGGTTGGAGTGTTTGCCAGCCAATGGTGCTGGCGGAGCTGCGTAAGTTGTATCCACGCCCACATTTTCTGCCAGAGGACGCCGAAATGCCAAACACAGACTTTATACTGATGGGGTATGAGCAAGGCGCTGTCATGCATGTAATTACAACTGAGTTCATGACTTGAACAAGCTATGTAAGCGTCTCTCTATCTCTCACAGTTGGACTACATTCCACGTCTAATGTGGCAGGCACAGTTGCAAGGCAACAAAAGTTGGTTTTTGTCTCCAGCGCCGGAATGCGATCATCAATGTCAGTCGTTTTTCTTCTATGTGGAGCCGGGCGATGCTGTACTGGTGGATACACGCATCTGGTATCATGCCAACACCATACCCAGAGGACAATTCTCACTCACCGTTCAATCAGAGTACGGGTAAATTTGAACAATTCATATAAAAGAAAGTCTGATGCGATATTTAAAGGGGAAGTAAATAAAATAAATTTGCATCTCAATTTTTTATTTATAAATCTCTTCATATAATTATAAAATAAATATGAATATTAAATTGTTTTATTTAATTAAAATTAATTAAATTATTTATAGTACAGGAGTGGTGCAGGGCATTTGCAGATAAAATGAACAAATTTAAAAAGTTCGATAACTGCAAACACTACATCGATTAATCACAATCGAACTGCAACACAGATAAGGCTTTGACGCGCGCGTATGTCGCTTACATTTTAGAAAAAATAGACGAAAAAGTAAAAACAACTTACAAACATGGACGAAACCTTTGATTTTAGTGTGTTTTCTGCAAAATTTAATAAGTACGTCGAGCAGCATCCTATTAATCTGAAAGAGCTGTGCATCACTAAATCTGTTATAAAGACAAATGATTTCTTTAAAAGTGTCGAAGCAGAGGAAGCCGAAATGGCACCAGCTTTATCTAACAAAGAGCTTGGCACAATGGAAGAATACGCAGAGCTGTTTAAAGTATTCGAAACATATCCCACTAATTTGCAGCGGTTACCGAAAAAACGCGATCTGCCACGCACAAACTCCGTAATTCTCAAGGGAAATGATGCCATACAAGATCAAACCGCCATTAACAGTTCAATCGTGACTCTAGCACCTGTCTGCAATCGCTTGGATGAGCAGCAGAGCGCAGCAAAAGTGTACAACGATTATAAGAAATTTCAACAGAAGTTGCGACAAGCTTACAATGAAGCTGATTCCCTAGAAAAGGAACAAACTAAATGGCTAAACAAAATCGCACAACTGGAAATGTTTGTTCAGCAGCTAGCGAAATTGATGCCATACGAACGAGAGGCGCCGGATGCCTTTACGGCTGAAGAGCAGAGCAAACTTGCTACCATTGCAGAAAATATGACGGAATTAAATTATCTGCGGGCCAACAGCCTTACCCAACTGGCCAATCCTATGGACACGACTGGACGTCAGGACACTTTTGTGGATGTTCTAAACTACGCTCTTATGCAAATAAGCTCCTTCTGTACTCCCTAAATATAGGTGTTCTTTTTTGTAGTTATATTGTAATGTAATACTTCCCTAACATTTTGAATCTGTATTGATGTCAGCTGTTTATGTTATCGACTATCGCAGGATCGCTCTTTGATCTGGTTGTCACTTATCGACTTAAATGTAATTTAACGTATTTTTTATTTAAATTTTATATATTCTTCAAATTGAATTTGATGCCTTTCATTTAAAATTAAGGTGTAAACTTTTAATGTTTTCGCATTACATCTATTCATATACGTCCTCCTTGTCAGCGACGTATTTAATGATGTCGGCAGGTTTCAGAAGCTTCTCAGCATCCGAGTCTGGAATCTCAAAGCCAAACTCATCTTCCATGGCCATGATAACCTCTACGTGGTCCAACGAGTCCAAACCCAGATCATTAATGAAGTGAGAGTCCACATTGAGCTGCAACGATAACAGTTTGAAAATGCAATTAAGAAAATAGTTTTGTTATGGCAGCTTTGTTCGTTTCTTTTGACGGCACAATAGATTAATTCAACTGGCAAAGGCAATTAAAGCATTGAACTATATGCGCCTAGGCCATGAGCTTGGTTTTTACCTTGCTGGGATCAATCTTATCGTATAGCTTCAACACAAGCAAGACCCGCTCGTTGATAAGCTTCAGCGACAATGGCGGTTTCGCCGAATAACTGCGCAATGATTGCGTTTGCCAGCGACATCTGTTGTCCTGCAATGTGCACAACCCCGAAAAGAAAAGAACAAAAGATACCAAGTTAGTGGATTCTCGTATAGATCACTTTACCTTATCGGCAGTCACTTTGTCGTAGGCTGAAACGACTTTCAATACGCGATGCTCAATTTCTTCAAGAGTATTTCTCGCCGAGTAATTACGAATTGTGAACTTCAAGTTCTGTAAAAATGTAAGATTCAAAATTTATGACATATGCTCCAACCTTACAGAATTGCCGGCAAACGGCTCCATAAGTGGATTTGATCATAAAAATATGAGTGTTAAAATAAATGATGCAATAACACGATTCACGTTGCCAAACGTAATTTCTTCCTTTAACAAATCCAAGTACGGGAATCTTTTGTAGACTCTGTTACCGTAAATAACTCCAATACCCCGTAGAGTTTTTCACAGTGAGGTTAGGGACGCAATTAATTAATTTAAATACCCAAACTCCTTTTGCATATGTCTAATTAAAATTAATGGGAGCTTACTTGAGTGAGTTGAGTGCCAATAGCAGGCACGGCAATTCGGTGCAACATCCTAGACTGTGTTTGTGCAACGGCTTTGACGATGCGAACTGTGTTCAGGGCAGCCGCAAATCGGCCGCAGCTACGTGCGACTTGTGTGAACGACATCTCTTGTTTAACCTGGAATACAATTGAAATATAGTAATTTCTGATTGTTTGGAATGCGGTAGACACGCGTTTATAACAATATTTACACCGAATTTCACACAAAACGGGGGCTCAGATTATGTAAAAGTTCTGGAGGAGCAAAGGCAGCACAGATGTTGTATAAGTATCGATACCAAACTTATAAGCATCGATGTCATGAGTGAACCTGATTCCGTGTGAACGACTCAAATCGAACAGCTGCCATTCAATAAAAATAAAACATTTTGTAAAAATAAATAATGAATAGTAGTGCCACTTTTTATACTGCTCATCGTCTTGTCTCACATAAGAAGATACATACATAAAGATTGTAATAACACATTTTACCTCTACTTGAAGACAATTTATATATGATTTGAATTGCGCGCCCATGTAATTATTATCGGAATAATGGCAACAGATATTTTTATTGTTTGAAATCCCATTTAAAACTATTAAACATATACTGCGAATTTGAAATTCACTCTAAATAATACGTTACTTTAAATTTGTGAATATTTCATAGTTCTTAATTAAATTTTGCACACTAAAAGCATTATGTTTTGGACCACTTTGCAACACCAATGCCAGCAATTTGTTATCGTTCTCAGATGTTATGTTTTTTCGTATCTTATAAGTCTACAATACAAAATTTTGTGTTTAGTTTGATATCGGAACACCTGTATAATCAATATAAATATTTAATATTGGATGCGCCACTAAAGTTCTAAGAACACAATAATGTTAAGGGATTTGATTACGTGGGTCTTAAACACCTATCTCGGGAAGTATTTAGAAAATTTGAACTCTGCTCAACTGTCTGTTGCACTGCTATCAGGTATAAAACAATACAAACACTATTACGAAATAAATTACTCATATTCATCATAAAATTTATAGGAGAGGTCGAGCTCGAAAACATTCCCATCCGAAAAGATGCGCTGCGCTCGTTCGGCCTGCCCATAGAAGTCTCAGCAGGTAGCATAGGTAAAATAAAGCTGCAAGTGCCGGTTCGTCAGTTTCGTACTTCGCCATGGTGTATTTCCGTGGAGGGACTCTTCTGCGTCGTCACACCAAAAGACTTCGAGAACTGGGATGAAGTGAAAGAGAAACTTCTTAACCTGGAGTATAAGCAATCTGTGTTAGACACTGCAGAGGCCAAATGGCGCTCTGAAAAGGGAAAGCAAATCGAATCGTATTACTTCTCATCTTATAATAATTGGCTCAAGTATGGCACAAATATGGCAACCAATATTATTGATAATATTGAACTTAAAATATTTGATGTTCACTTTCGATACGAAGATGTTGTTGATGTGGGCAAAAGCAAAATTGCGACTGGCATCAAAATTGGGTCTCTAACTGCACAAAGCTGTGATTGCAATTGGGCGACTGGCTCCAATAAATCGGTTAATAATGATATTAATTTTAAGGTTGTTGAGCTTAAAGAGTTATCCCTGTATTGGGATACATTGCACGAAGACATCAAATGTCAGAAGTTCACAAATCAAGAGCTTTTAACCAATATGAATCCAACGTGTCGACTGCGTCCACATGAGTTCATAATCAAGCCCATTAGTGCAATAGCCAGATGGAAGCGTGAAAAGTCTCCCCAAGTGATTCGCTCAAAAGACAAACCACGAGTATCCTGTGATCTTCTAGTACCTGAAGTTATAATTGTGCTAAGCAAGGTAAGTTACACCGAATTAAATTTCGTTAATTAACGCAACTTAACTTCCGTTGCAGGCGCAGCATGACGAAATACAGGATAAATTAGCTGGAATTCAGCAGATTAAGGAAATTTGTCAATTTCGATTGAAAAGACCAGCATACAGTATTAAGGAAAATCCGAGAATGTGGTGGCGATATGTTCTCGTTTGCTATGGCCGGGAACTTAAATCAAAAGATGAAAAGTTTCTAACGCTCAACGAAAATCTGCGATATATGAGAATTTGCCAAGCAGTTGCATTGAATCCCAACGAGAACTTGTCCAATGATGACAAAGAGTTTAAAGCGTATATTGAGAGTGATAGAAAGGTTGCAGACCTGATCATAATGCGTAGAATATGCTTTGAGAAAGTGTTCTCAAAAGGCATTTCAATTAAGTCTGACCAAGTCAAGGGTAAGGGCATGCTATTTCATTGGTTCCCCAACTGGATGGGCTGGTATGGAAACAATTCGACAGCCTCTGCCGAGCAGGATGAATCGTTACAACATTTAGAAGATGATATTTTGGTAGCACTCGAGCACTCATTACAGAGTCAATCTCACATGAAATGTGATACAATATTTGGATATTTTACTATTGAACTTCTGAAAGGTTTCATCATCTTACAAACCGAAGAATCGACTAAGAGCGATGATAGCAAATCAATAGAAATGCAATTTAATAATCTATCATCTTTTCTACAGTTAAATCCCTTATTTACTTCATATGTCGTTGGCATATCGTTGGGAGAAGTTTATTTATTAGATAAAACCAACAAGGATTCGAAACATTGTTATTTAATCAAACCCCAAACTGATCGATCAACAGCAATAAATCCGCCAGACTTAAAGCAATTGGTTAACTCCACGATTAAACAGGATCCGTTATTTCAATTGCAATATGAAAATGATGATCAGCTACAATATCGCCTTATAATTAAATCAAAGAGTTTAGATTTAATATATAATCAAGATGCCGTCGATTGGTTTTTAAATTTCTTCACCCCTTCCAATAAAGTGCAGTATTTAATTAGAGATAAATATAGTAGTGAAAAAGAACGTAAATTTCTAAGTTCCTGGAATCAAATGTTTCTAGGAAATGAGGTAAAATGTTATATTATAATAATATTATTATTTTTGGTAATATCAGATAATATTTTCTTATTTTCAGACGAATAGAAAGATTTGGACTTTTGAAATTGAAGTATTTGCACCACGAATAATATTTTTGGAAAATTATAAAATCGAAAACTCGCTTATGGTTTTAATGGATTTTGGCAAACTCCAATTGATCAAATCGGATTTTCAAAAGAAAGCCTCAACATTTATATCGAAAACAGAGGATACATGTCCAACAGATGACAATGATGATGACATCGATGATGATGATGAAACCTATCTGACTCCTTGCTCAACTCCACCTGGTTCAGAGAAAAGCGGTTCGGAATCGCCAACGTTAAATGAAAATATGTTCAAAGACTTATTGAATAAGAACACGCAACTAGAATCGGCATTGCATAGTAAAATCTATAATACATATACCATAAATTTTACAAATTTGCAAGTATTAGTGTGCAAATACCAGGAGAGATGGCAAGCGAGCTTGAAGACCTCTTCGAATTTTCATTTGATTGATAAATTTAATATTACGCTCACAGTGGAACAGCGCATTGTCTTCACATCTGATCCGGAATATCCATCTCTCACTCTATTTGGAACATGTCCCATGATATTAATACACGGCAATGAGGACAAAATAAAGCAGTTTCTGACTATAATTCATCCAATTACCAATAATCCCAGGCTGAAGGATAATAGAACAGCAATTGAAACTGAAAATCGAATGCCAACAGATGAAAGCAATCATCCATATTATAATGCAGATGGCAGCCATTTGGTTGTTCAGTTTGCTATTGGTCAACTAATCATCGAGATGCAATCGAAAGAGAAAAGTATTGCCGAATTGCAAATTATTGGAGCAAGAGCAGGTCTGGTAACCAAGGGAAAGGAAACCACAATAACAATGTCCGTTCATGGTCTGCTGCTTGTAGATGCGATTCAATCTTTCGGTCCAGACTTTGAACTTTTGGTTGCCAGTCATCGAAATGTGGGGTAAGTACTTAATAGAAATATAAAAATTATTAGTCTAAATAATTTCAGCTCTAAAATGTAAAATTAAATAGTTAATATATGGCTGCCGATTATAATTAAGTCATAAATTCCGTCCGATCTAAGATTCGGAAGAAAAAATGCAATATATTGATACATACATATGTATGCATGTATGCATTTCTGATTAGAGGTAGAGTATATTGAGATATGCAGTTGCTATGGATGTATGTATGTCTGTCAGTCTGTGTCGTCGAGCCTCATCTACATATATCACATTCTTATAGAAAGAGAGCAAGAACAGTTAATTTGTATATGTATGCGTATTTACGAACGAGTGAGCTAGCATGTCGAAAATATTGTTTGGCGCCTAATATTTGAATGGAACTCACTAATACAGTGAAACATCAGAAGAGCTGAGTAAGATGTATTCGTTTTCACGAACGAGTGAGCTAACATGCCGCAAATATTGTTCGGCGCCTAATATTTGAGTGGAGCTCACCAAACAGTGAAAGAGAAAAAAAGCTGAGCAAGATGTATTCGTTTTTACAAACGAGTGAGCTAACATGCCGTAAATATTGTTCGGCGCCTAATATTTGAGTGGAACTCACTAATACAGTGAAAGATCAGAAGAGCTGAGCAAGATGCATCGTTTTTACGAACAAGTGAGCTAACATGCCGCAAATATTGTTCGGCGCCTAATATTTGAGTGGAGCTCACTAATACAGTGAAAGATCAGAAGAGCTGAGCAAGATGTATTCGTTTTTACGAACAAGTGAGCTAACATGTCGAAAATATTGTTTGGCGCCTAATATTTGAGTGGAGCTCACTAAACAGTGAAAGAGAAAAAGAGCTGAGCAAGATGTATTCGTTTTTACGAACAAGTGAGCTAACATGCCGCAAATATTGTTCGGCGCCTAATATTTGAGTGGAACTCACTAATACAGTGAAAGATCAGAAGAGCTGAGCAAGATGCATCGTTTTTACGAACGAGTGAGCTAACATGCCGCAAATATTGGTCGGCGCCTAATATTTGAGTGGAACTCACTAATCAGTGAAAGATCAGAAGAGCTGAGCAAGATGTATTCGTTTTTACGAACAAGTGAGCTAACATGCCGCAAATATTGTTCGGCGCCTAATATTTGAGTGGAACTCACTAATACAGTGAAAGATCAGAAGAGCTGAGCAAGATGTATTCGTTTTTACGAACAAGTGAGCTAACATGTCGAAAATATTGTTTGGCGCCTAATATTTGAGTGGAACTCACTAGTACTAAAGGGCTGAAGGGTTGAGTTGAAGTGGGAGTCTCACCTTATATAAAAGCAAGTTTGCAGCGGCAGTCCTTCAGTCGTTTTGCTGACCTTTGGGTGTTCAGTTGTGCAGTATAGTGGGTTCTTCCTCTTCTTCTGGATGTGTGGTAAATATTTTATTAGTTAATAATATTAAGCATGTTAAGCTGAATTATAATAGTAAGACATAATTGTAAGCAATTGTTTCTATTTTAATTCTTTATAATAATTGTGGCATAGTTGTATAAATGATCAGTGTGCTGATTATTAATGATAATTATTATTTGAATAATCATGAAGTTTACAGTTATTAAAAATAAAATATATATACACAAAGTATAGGCAGAAATCTAAGCTGGAATATATTAGAATTATTAATATATAATAGTCGGACTTATTCGACTAAATTTATTTTATTTATTAGTTATTAAATTATTTTCAACAACAAAATTTTTATGAACTTAAACTTTTCTTCATATTCAGTATGGACAGCTTCTCTGGAAGTCTTAAGCATAGTACAGCCTGCTCGCCTGTTACTCCTGGATCTCCAGACTCCTCAATATATCACAGGCCAACAAGTCCGCATATAATAACAAAGGCTGTGCAAAATATTCAAAGCGGTAAATAAAATCAAATTGTTGCCTTCTATCAAAAAATTATATAAATATTTATAGGCGCATCAATGGATCGTGATGAAGAAAATGAATTGAATGCGCTCATTAATATTGATATCAATATTGTTCAATCTGATACGAATAAGTCCTCCTTTCTACACACATCCAAAATATCATTTAATAGCTTGGAAATAATTGGTTTGTATATTACAAATAAACTTATCCTTAATTGTTTTAAATGAATTTTGCATTTTGTAGCCAATCAGGAAACAATTTTGGAGCTTTTAAACTTTGCTGAACGTATTTTTCGTGGTCAGAAAATGTTTGAAAATATTGGGGATAATATAGATATTGAGCCGACGCAGGAGCTTAAGGAAACTGAGGGCTCGCTGGACCACAATCAACACGAAATAATCTTTGATTTCTTTCGTTTAAATGTCTTAATACTCTACACTATAAAACTTGATAAATATGAGATAGCCCGAAAAGTGGGAACATTGACAATAAGCGAAGCTAAAATCAATGTTTCGATGCAATCGAGCCTATCAATTAATGGATCTTTGGGAGGCATACAAATCATTGATATTACTCCACAAGGTGTACGATATCAACGCATTCTGTCCATTGGCCGAGATCCAGAGTCAGAAACGAATCGGCAATCGGTGCTTAATAAACTGTCGAACGAAATATATTTAAATAATGTCGAAGATGAGAAATGTGATCAAATCGATGCTCTAAGCTTCACAAATCTCTGGAGTGATAATAATGCTGTTAGTCTAAGTGTTCGAATGGCCTCTGTATCATATACACACAGTCCAAGATTTTTGCAAGACTTTAATTTTTGTATAACAAGTTTCAAACAGGGGCTGAAGTAAGTTGCTAACAGCTATATAGTTTGTATATAACAATAATCAAATTTGTTTTACAGAGAGTTTTTAACTTCCATTGGAAACAAAGCCACAGACATGGCAAAAGAGTTTGTGCAACAAATCAAAGATGTTAATTATCAGACGAAACCACCGCAGCCAAATAAAAGTCAGGAAAACTCATTGATTTCGTAAGTGAATGAATAAAAATAATCGTATATTTTACTTAAAATTATTATTTCAGGCTGGATGTTATTATAAGTAGTCCCATCATCGTTCTACCCATTTCGAATGATAGTAAAGAAGTTTTTATTGCCAATTTGGGAAAGATTAGTGTTCGCAATAATGATGTTCATCAAAAGATGAAGAATATAAGCGAGGATATTATAGTTAAATATGCTATTGAAATCAAAAATATCAATTTGTTTTCCTTAAATATTGATGAGCAGAAGGAAGACTGGGCCTACAGCTTACCCATCGCAAGCAAAATGTATGAAAGCAAACAGGATGCATTTCCTATACTGCACGATACGGCAATATCATTAAATGTGTATACAGGGTACAATGATACAAAAGACGATGAAAGACAAATTCAAACTCTATTGGTTAGTAAAAATATTATGGAATAAATAAGTATAGACGAATGTAATCCTTATTCTCTTTTAGGTCGAGGGCAGCATGGTTGAAACGTTAAGAGTAACGCTGCATCGACAGCAATACAAGAACTTAATTGAAGCCATTCAAAACGCAACAAATTTTTCAAATAACGCGGATAACGTCAAAATAAATATGGCCAATGCGAATGTTACGAATGAGAGCGTAACTGATGTACAGCGTATGAAAACAACTGTAAAGTTTTCAGTGCCTGTGCTGGAGATCAATTTGCAGAACGAAAGCCACGAGCCCCTAGTAAATGTTACTTTCAAAGACTTCTTTGTCAAGCATCGCACGCGGGGACAAGATGTAGATCTGAAAGTCGTTTTGAACTCTGTGTTAATGGAAGACTTAAAGTCTGAAATATCGTCACCATTCAGAAATATGGTTACCTCAATTAATGTTGAGAAGACATATCAGAGGAAAGGTCGAACGTCATCATCGTGCCCCGATTTACCCAGCTATTATGCCAAGCATAAGTCTATATCAACATCCATATCTAATCTGTGCGAGCACATTAAGCAGAGAGAGATCCAAAAACACAAAGCTAGTCTCTGCAAATCAAATGATGTTACCGAAAGGAAAAGCAATAATTTAGTCATATATAGATCGCACACAAGGCGTCTATTACAACAGCAAGCAGATGGAAAAATTGAAAAGCAAAATTCCATAGAGTTTAATTGCTTGAACTTGATGATTTGTGTAGACAGATGGTATACGATATTTGATTTCTTTGGCTTAGTTGCTGATACGGAGGAGACACAATCTCTGGCTGAACAGAAAAATAATCTGCCAAAGAGTAAGTACCTCTATCTGGTCCAGTATGGTTTCTTTTCCATAACACAAGTCTTTTCTTTTTAGGTGTCTCTGAATTTAGCAGCAAGCTGAATGTTTCCATACGTTCGCTGAACTTCACATCTACTCGCAATGAAGCTGTGTTATCTAGAATAAATGTATCAAATGCAACATTTTCGATAATACAAGAAGCAGCTTACAAGGCTGTCGAAGGTTGTTTGGGTTCAATAACTGTTTACGATCTAACTAAATACGGATATATATATAAGGAACGGTTCTTAACGAGCGGCACAGAGGCTTTAAATTTTGTTTATAAAAGGTATGTTGCAATTAACTAAATGTTTATTTATAATTTATAGAAAATATATTTATAGAAAAATACCGGACATTGAGACACCGAATAGCATTAACGCTGATGCAGTTCTTTGGATAAACATGTCATCGGTTCATTATATTCACACCAAACGCTTCATAGTGGAACTTCATTTATTTGTCAAGGAACTCTTGCAACTACAAACTGTAACATCAAATGCTTTTTTTTTTTATATATATATATATTCATATTAATTGAAATTCCGATTTGCAGCCCGTAATCAGGAAGTTGAAGAAACACAATGTGGATAGGGTGCAAAGAGATCAGCCAACCAAAATAAAACTTTGCATTCAAGCCGCATCGCCCGTAATTGTCTTACCAGCCTGTTACAATAGTAATCACGTATTGATTGCTTATCTCGGACAGTTTACGCTGAAGAATAGTTTTCATTTCTCCAGTGAAGAATGCATCATCAGCAAAAAGGGGAAGGCAACTAAAACGCAGGATGAAATTTTGGACGTTATGCACATCGATTTGGTCAACATCAACTTATTTTCGGGCGAACGTAGTGTAGATAAATTGGAGAGCAATTATGACAAGGAAGTCTTTATCAATATTGCAAATACGTGCTTCGTCAAAGGCAGTCGATTGTTTAAGGAGTCGTGCTATCTAGACCTTCAGGTCGAACGTAATTTAACAACGGATAGCATACGCATCTGCCCCGATATCAGTGTGAAGGGTACTTTCTCCAAATTGAACGCAACGCTGAATATACCAAATTATAAGCTAATTCGAGGCCTTCTAAATAACAATATTGGCGAGCCCATAGATGACGTGTACTACAATAGCTTTAACAACGCAAGTTCCTCTATGGAAGCATTTTCTGCTTTGAGCCTATTTTCCAAAAACGAAGACACCACAAATGTTATAACATTGCTCTCGATAAGAATACTGCTAGAAGATGTTTCCATAATGGTAGTTCAAAACACAAACACAATGCCAGACTTTGTACATGAGTCACTGGCTTGTATACACTTCATAAGATCGCAACTAGAAATTGATATGTTAAGCGATGGCTCGCAAGATATTGATCTGATATCAAGCAACATTTTGATTGTGGATGAGAGGCCAAACGATGGCACACATAATGCGAATGTGTTTAGAAATATATTGCAGCCGGCCAAGAAGGAAACAGTTCCGAAGCATTCGGCTCAAGTTGAAATTCATTGCAGAAAAAGATTGAATCTATGCAAATATACGATAATGTTGAACGACATGAGAGTAATTGGAATTTTAGATTTTTTGGATAGTTTAAAGAAGTTTTTCGAAGAAGAGCCCTTAACTGCAACGGCTGTGAATCCAAGATCTGCACAACTTACTCAAACCGATCATACTCAGACGGTGGATAATTCAGTTTCAGAATATATTATAAATGTAACAGACTCTGAAATTATATTTGCTGAACAATGCAATCGACTTGACTCCAATGCTGTCATATTAAAGAGCACGACAGTTATTTCTTATAAGCCACATAACCATTGTGTACCACTATCCATAAATATAAATCATTTGGAAATATTCTCATGCATACTGGATGCTGAGGATGACAGCGCGCTATCTATCATCGATCCATTTACTCTAAACGTAGAGCTAAGAAACAATTGCCTAAATATTGTTGTGCAAAAGCAATTGAATATACGATTATCCTATATCGATATGAAGCTGTTTCTGCGAATGATCAGCTCGATACCCACACAAGCGTCAACGCCGCCAAATGTTTTGTCCAAATCGAATTCGGAATTTGAAAAGATCGCACCGCTGCTGGCAATGGGATTTGAGATAACGAATTGCTGGGTCGCCATGGAACTTAATAATTGGAAATTGAATGATGCTGCTCTGTGGCTATCGCAGCAAAAGCGCAGCACAGCTCGCAATCCCGCATTGGAGTTGAAGACTGCAGTATTGGATGCTAATTGTATATCCATGTGCGTCATTGATGATTGCATGGATGCCGATGTTCCTCTTCTTGAAATTTCCCTGACAAAGGTTCTGCTTAAGTACAAATTTCAAGCGAATCTCATGGAGGTTGAAAACCTAAACTCAAATACTGCTGAGGGAGATCTGGATACTGAAGTAACGCTCAACTATTATAATCGACGACTCAGCGGCTGGGAGCCGCTTGCTGAAATGTGGCAATGCGCTGCGAAATGGAAGTATAAAAAGACCCATTTCGACAAGAAGAAACGATTTGAAATCTTCTTGAATAGCAAACAATTGCTAAAGATAAACGTAACTTCCACTCTGATCGAACTCTTTCACATGGTGTCCAAGAATTGGACAAGTGATTTCCATTCCCTAGATAATGCCAACTTCCGACAACGTGCGCCCTTTGTGCCTTTTGCATTGCAAAATCTGACTGGCTCTGCGTTACTCTTCAAGCCCATCTATGCTCAGCTTGGAGATTTGACGTGTTCGGACTTCCAACAGCTGGATATAATTAAGAACTGGACGTCACTGCAGCCTGAAGAAACCAAAACCTTTGATTTTAGTCAGAAAAGTAAACTGCGTCATATTGATTCTCATCGATTGAATCTGCATCAAATTCTTGTCCAAATCCATGGCTGGACCCTGATTGGACCGATTTCTATAGACAAGGTGGGAATGTATTTCAGATCCACAATACTAGATTCGCATTATGAAAAGAAAACTCGTATCATATTTGATATATCTCTGATGGGCTCTGCACAAAAGCTAATCAAAGTCATGTCTCCGTTGCGCGTGATCAACAAATTGGATCATGAAATTTTCCTGAAGATGGTATTGAATAAAAATCAAGCCGATGCTGCCTCGGCTATAATCACCATTAAGCCAAATGACCAGCAGTGTGTTCCATTGAAATTTATAGACGCAGCTCTATATATCTCCCATATACAGTGCGATTCGAAGTCAAAGACCAAAAATGAGGATGTCGGCTTCAGCAATGAGGAAATTGATTGGAAGCAGTGTGGGAAGGATGGCATTCAAAAACCGTATATCTGCTACGATGACAATAAAAGCATATTGTACACACTCGTCAGCATAAACAGGGAAATGTATCCCTATAAAGATCAAAATATGCCCGGCCACTCAATCACACTTTTATCGCCCCTGATGCTCAAGAATATGCTTTGCTGTGACTTAAGCTATAACATAAATGGATCCAATGCAGGGCGTATAAACGCCTTCGAAAGCATAAATATATATAATAGAAACGTATCCCAATCGTTCAGCCTAAGCATCACCTTGGACAATTTCCAAGTTTCTGGACAGTTGAAGGTGCCAACGAATCATTCTGGCATTGTCGAGCCAAAGCTAAAGCTGCTCGATGCTAAGAACAGGGAACTGCATCTCCACGTATCTATTCAATCCCTGAAGGGCAGAGGCATGGAAATATATATAAGTGCGCCTATTTGGATTGTGAACAAGTCCGGTCTTCCATTGATTTATAAACAAGAGGGCACCAATAAGATAGCAGCTGGCCAATTTGAGGAGCACGAACGCGCACGACAAGTTTCGCCCCTAATGTTCTCCTTTTCTGATCAAGAAGGATCACCCAATCTGGAAGTGAGATTGGGCAATACCTTCGGTGCTAACAATCAGGTGAGTAAGGTAAAGTTATTTTTAAAGTTCATATTAATTATATATATTTCTTACAGTGGTGCAAAAGTTTCAGCATGATCAAGAATATAACATATAGGGAACTGCGCACAGAAAGTGGACCGGGATGCTATAAAATTGGCATTAGAGTGCGCCGTGGCCGAGGTTTATATGCAAGCACAACATTTGTGACATTGTCTCCGCGTTTTCATCTCTACAACAAAAGCGGGCATCAGCTGGAGTTTACACAGAAATGTAATATTATTCATAATGTAAGTGCTGCAAATAATATTTAAAGGAAAAGTATCTATTAGATACTTTTTACTAAGGATATAATTTTAATAAAAACTTTATTTATAGGACATTAATAATGCGAATCATGTTATCTCAGCGCCCGTTGATTGCAATTTTCCGTTTCATTGGGCCAACTGGGATCGAGAGCCATTGATTTGTGTACGAATTGCAGATGTGGAATGCTGTTGCTGGTCGAAGGGCATACCGATTAATGAGGTCCAGAGCTTGTATATCAACATACGCAATGAATGGTGTGAAATGTTTTTCCTCAGATTGGAAATCATATCGAGAGGTGCGACATTCATACTTTTGTTCACGGATGCACGTAGTTTGCCACCTCCGATTAGAATAGATAACTTCTCGGAGGTGGTTATTAACTTTTCGCAAAAGGGCTCGAAACCCATTTGGCCTACGCCTGTGCGGCCGCAGTCAGCGTTATCGTATGTCATGGATGATCCTCTGGGCAGCAAGACGATACTCATGGAAGCGCCTGGAGGAAACATAGTCGAGTTTCCAATTGAAAATGCAAACATTAGTAAAACCCTGACCTACTCCAACTTTATATATATTGCCTTTTACGACACTTTCGACCAATTCAAACGCGATGGCGACAAGCCAGATGACAAATACAAGCAATTAGTGTTGGGTGTTAATGACAGAAGAGTCGTCATAATGGAAAAGAATTCTGGAGATCGTTCGCAACTATGGCTCATGAATTCGAATGGTCAACTGGAGCACGAGGGATCAACACCGCCGATACAAACGAACGAAGCAAGCGCTGTGCGTCTGGTATTAGATTTAGAAAAACCACCGAATCCGACCGAGTTTACTGCTCTAGTAGTACGCACGCCCAATAAGCAGAGGGCCACGACCCAGACATGGCGATTCGAAAATGGTCGACTTATGTGCCATGCAAATATGTGTGTGCAGGTAAAATAGAGTATATATATAATATATGTCCTATTTCTAATCGAGTCTCTTTCTTTTAACAGAGTCCACCTCAGAAACATGGTCTAAGAGCTGGCGCTGAGGCGGTTGTGGGTCGTGTTAAGCACAGCTCAAAATGTCGGGACTTAACACCACGCGAACAGCATCTCGTTGCTCAAAAACTACGCCCTGGCTCTGGCCAATTGGAAATAACGACCAAAATGGACGGGCCCATTTGCACGGTACAGATATGTGATATTAAACTAAAGCCAAATGAAACATTTTTGGCACCTGATTTACTTTGGACCCATGCATCCTTCAATAACCGACCCATCGTTGACAAAGCAAAATCGAATGCTTCACACGAGTATCAGGTAACATAGCATAGATTAATATATATATATATATATATATATATATAATATAAGAATTATTATTTATTGATCATTTAATTTTCAGATAAATGTCGATTTGCCCAAGGGCATAGGAATTTCTATCATAACATTGAAGCCCTGCGAGGAGATAATCTTTATTAGCATGGACAACATAATTGCAGAGTTCATTGATACACCTGTTCAAAAATCAATCGATCTAAATATAGGCTACATTCAAATCGACAATCAACTATTGGACTCAGTTAGCCAAGTAACCCTACATAGCTCTTTACCAAATAAAGAAGACGAACAGAAGCAGGAAGCTGTGCTGATTAAGCTGAAACTGTTGCCCAGTCCTAATAAGAATGCTTTAATATTTCAATACTTGACTTTGGATGCTAAACCCTGCATAATGTATCTGGAGGAGAAGCTGATTCTGAAAATTGCCTCATTTCTTGGCTATGGCAAAGAAAATGTACAGGATTCGTTCTTGCCTTCGGACTATGAAGATTTTAGGGATAAACCATTTGAGAACGATATGAAAAGATTTTACTTTGAAAAATTTAGTATTGGTTCAACTCAGGTAAATGAGACAGAAGATTAGTTTAGCTTTATCTTTCTTTTATTATAATTACTTTCAATATTCACAGGTTCGCCTATCTGCCTTTACTGCATCTAAATTGCCCGAGGAGTTACAAAGAACAAAGAAATCATTGGGCCTCACTTTGATCAAGTTTGAAGATGCTTTAATAGAGCTCGATCATTTCTCTCATAAATATCATTTTGAGACAATTGATGTTTATCTACGAGCCATAAAGATGCACTATATAAACCAAATTAAATGGCACGCAGCTTCCATATTGGGAAGCGTTGATTTCTTGGGAAATCCTTTAGGATTCGCCAACGATTTGTCTGAAGGTGTATCAGGGCTAATCTTTGAAGGCTCTGTGAAGAGTCTAGTTAAAAATGTTACCCATGGCATTTCCAACTCGACAGCAAAGCTAACAGAAACGTTATCGGATAGCTTGGGAAAGGTTGTGCTGGATGATCACGACAACGAAACGAGACAACGAATTTTAGAGCTACAATCAAATACATCTGGTGGTCATCTTGCTGCTGGCATAAAAGGTTTTGGATTTGGTTTGCTTGGAGGAGTCACAAGCATTGTTCGTCATACATACGACGGTGCCCATGCCGATGGTGTTCCAGGCTTCCTAAGTGGCTTGGGCAAAGGATTGGTAGGCACTGTGACGAAACCCATTATCGGAATGCTCGACTTAGCGTCGGAGACAGCAAGTGCTGTTCGAGAAACTAGCAGAGATTCACAGCGTCAGGCTCCGAAACGCAAACGTTTGCCCAGGTGCGTGACAGGCGCGCCTGGTGGTCTTTTACCACCCTACTCCAGCCGCCAAAGCAAAGGCCAAGAGTACCTTTACATAATCAACCGCAAAAACTTTATGGAGAAAATAATATTTTATGAACCAAACCTGTGGAGCGATAAAGAAGCTAGATTGCGGCTTCTCATTTCAACGGAATTTGTTCGCATTTTCTCAATATGTGAAGCCAACCCAACTGTTATGTTTGAGTGTCATCTCAGTGAAATTCTATCCTGTCATCCTTTAACAACTAATACGGGCGCTGCCCCATCTGCAAGTAAAGTAACATCGAGTTACTACATTGAAATATCAACAAACTTACCAAAGATTACACGACCGCGTATTCGTTGTCGAACAGAGGAATGTGCGGAGGCTGTGTCTAGATGTGTAAGTAGAATTCTTATAAGAAACTAAATTAATATATTCTATCTCACTGCCTATTGCTTGTATATCTATATTATAATAAATGTCTTTCCTTACAGATTAATTATGCTAAAAGTGTCTTCGATGAACGCGAGCTGTCTCTATTGAAATATGATTAATATAATTAACATATTTTTTTTAATATATTTATGTATAAAATGGGTTTTTTTGATTCTGAAATAAATGACTGAACTATACCTTTTAAGTCGAATGCGACAAATGACTAACACCAAATGAAATCCTCCTGAGAAAAAAAAAACATTTCCCGTATCATAGCAATTCCTTAGTGTAAACCTTTAATGTAATTAACCAGTTAAGACACATTTAATTGCATTTTATCGATACTTATTTTTGGTTGTTTATTAAAAAGCCGTTCCTATATTTTGTAAAGATAACAAATTATATAAAACATGGTATAATTACTTAAATATGCTTGAGTCAACTTAAGTCAGTTCTCTCAATAATCGGTTAAACTATATATAATTTTTTTTAGCAAGTTGTAGAAATATAAAAAAACACAGTTTTTATTTGTAATAATATTTGATTTTAGATTTCACACCGTCATTGAGAAAATTGACCAAATTAATATTAAGGAATGAATAAATAATGTTATGTTCGAGTTAGCTTATGTATAAGGAGCACACTGTTTCCACAAATACGATTGACGATAAAGAATGTGCTTAAGGCTTAATGGATTTCTGGAAAATAGAAATTGAAATAGATTAGTTGTTGGAATCATTGGAACATACTGTTTTCTATATTTTAAGTAAGTTAAACTTAGTGTGTTGTTAAAAATAAACGTGAATTTATACTAACCAATCCTGCATCTCTTCATCTTCGCACTCATCAAAAGTGCAGAATTGCAAGTAAATTTCTTGATTTTTCTACTTGTTTATATATCGAGGTATATTAAACATGCATTACGGATTAATATTAATACATTAATTTACCTCATCAGAAAACTCCATATCATTCATCTGCTTTGATCGTCGCTTTTCAGTCGACGTCAGAAGTTGTGCGACCTTAGTTTGCTTAGCCAAGTCGTAAGCCTCCTTTTTACTGCGCATGGCGCAGTCCTCAAGAGTTTCAGCTGCCTCGAACATACCCTGTCGTCTGTAGAGTGCGCCCAGGTTCTTCAGCGTTGTTGTAACAGTGGGTGAGTCGACCTTAGCAGCCTTGTGCCATCCTCCGTATTCTCCGTATGGTGTGTTCTCACGTTTGTCGTATTTGTGTTCCTCGCGCTCTTCAGCCACCTAAAACAGACAACAACCAAAAAAGCATTAATGAAAATTAGTTATAAAGATAAATGTTTATTAAATGTCTTCCTTAGGTAAAAACTCATTCACATATTTCTTCTTAAGTTACAGAAATTATAAAAAATAAACCGCTTATGTTGTCTGCATATTCGGTACCTATTGGATCAATTTAAGCACCATCTTACTTTAATCAAAGACAAATGCAAATATTATACAGATTCTTGAAATTACCTGCCAAATGGGTTTATTTTTGCTATCAATTGCACCGAATTCACGCTCGTGGGCTCTTGTCAACACCTGTTTGTAAAGGATTTCGGCTTCTGCGTATCTTCCTTGCTTCAGATAGCATCCAGCCAAATTGTTTTTCGTTTTAGCCACATTCGGATCATCGGGGCCAAGTTTTGATTCATATATATCAAGAGCTCTTTGATAGTATTTCTCAACTTCATCATATTTGCTTTGATTTTGGCAAAGCAGAGCCAAATTATTTAGTTGCTTTGCAACATCTGGATGGTCCTTGCCCAAAACTTTCTCGCGTATTTCAAGAGCACGCTTGCAAAGTGGCTCGGCATCCTTGTACTTGCCACGCTTGCCATAGAGTACAGCCAAATTGTTTAAAGTTGCTGCTACGGCTGGATGATTCTCTCCCAAAGTTTTGCCACGAATGGACAGAGCATCATTCAATAAATTGGCAGCCTCCTTGTATTTGTTCTAAAAATCATATTATTAGACATTAGTTTGCCTTGTGATACTCTACTTTTAATTTATACTAACTTGATCACGATAGACAAGTGCCAAAATGTTTAACATTGTTGCCACATCGGGATGATCGTGACCACTGGTCTTTTCAAGATCTTCAAGTGCTTGCTTGCATAGCGGTACTGCCACTTCATATCTGTGAAATGGATATATGAATATATATTATTATTATAATATTAATAAGATGCAAATTAAATTTATTCTTTTTTTAAAGTTCCACCTTATTTATTTCTAATTACATACCTGCCTTGTGATGCGTATTGAATCACAAGATTATGAAGTGTGCGCAGTCTGGCTGGTATCTCGTAGCCAGAAGTTTGATTAGCAAACTGGCTAGGAGGCGTTGGTGACATATTGTGTCTATCATCATTTTCTTCATCTGGAAAGAGCTCAACAACTGGATCGTTGCGGGACTTCTCGCAGGATTCATCTTGCTCTTGATTGTCATCATATTTTCGAACAGATGCCATAAATTCAAGATGTTTCTTTTCCTCTTCGAGTTGTGCCACTAGTTGTTCAGATGCTTGGAATTTCTGTTGGGTGTTGGCTAGCTCGTCGCGTAGCCAAGCGTTTTCTTGATGTAGACGGCGAACTTGTGTTTTGAGTTTTTGCTTTTCAGCCTCGATGTTTTGCAAGTGCGATGTTAGGGCCATCATCACCTGCGCCTCGCTCAATCCAAGTTCAATGCTTTCAATGTTCTTTCGTAATATATCAGATTTTTCATTATCTTTTTGAACTTCGGATATTCCGTTCATAATGGATACATGTTCAACTCGCAAGGCTTCCAAGCCTTGCAAAACAGTTTTTGTATTGCTTATAATTTCGTCTTGCGACATCTGCGTCATTTTGCCGATTTGCTCAATTTTCTGTCTGCAGAAGAAGAAAAAACGAATACTTACAAAATGTGCAAAAAAATATATATATATAAATAGTATGTTTTAACAAAACAGTATGACACTTAAATGAAGTTAACTATGATTTTCAATTTTTTACATTCTGTAATTCTTGATAGCTTTTGAAACAATCATTTTCACAAAACGCGTGTGACTCAAATAAATACTTTTGCACAAATCAATAATGTAAAACTTGCGCATGCGTAGGAACAACGCACCTTTGATGAAACATCCCTAACCATGTTTACATTGGTTTTCCCACACAAAAACAAAATTTTTATATTAAATATTATTTTTATGCTTTTGTTTAAAAATGTTTTTGTGTTTATCGAATTCTCCATTCCAAAATAAAAGTGTTTATCCGTTCCTTTCTCTATTCAACTACCCCGGCTAACGGGTTGAAACATTTATTTATTTATTCGAAGAGAATGTAAACATTCACTAAATTCTAAGAGCATGCCGGTATTTCTGATTACATATTCACACACCAATTATCGCAGTTGTCATCGATAATATTGAGAACACCCCAGTGTCATCACTACATACAGCTGCTATTTTTGTGCCAGGCATTTTGTTTTGGGACAAAAATATGTTACTTATCCAAAGACTTTTACATATTTACACGAATGAGTTCATAGTTGGGAGTGAGATTTATGGTCGAAAGCACTTGTTAGCCAATTTAAACATGCAATATTCTTGAATAATAATGTTCTATGCCTAGTAAACTATAACAAAAATACGCTTAGCATTTGCAGCTGATTTCGAAATGCCTTTGGCATTGCTTTCTGCCTTACATTAATTATAAACAAAGAGCAATTATGAAGTTAGTAAAGAGAATGTATGTATGTACATAGTGAAATCGGGCTATTAACCTACGAATGGTGCGCAAGAAACCATGTACTCATTGTTGATGACTAACTCTTATTGCTTCAGAGACGAAAAAATTTAATACTGAATTACATGCTTACTTAAATAAATACAGAAATATACGGCCTAGGCGTATATACATACATTTATGTATTATAATTATTTGATGACTGTTGGGGTGTAATAACAATACGAATATACACATACATACACACAAACATGCATTTGGTTGTAGGCGTGTAGCTAAGAGCTCAATTTGCTATTTACTACAAATGTCAAATGCTTAAGACTGTTTTAAATTAATACATTATTAGATAAGCTTATATCATAAGTTTGTACCGTACATACACGCACAAAAGTATTAATAAATAATAGTGCCTTTATATACGCTTCAGAGTATATACATATGTATGTATATATCTACATACACACATACTTACATATGCGTGTATATATGCATGAGTTTTCAACGGCACAGTCACCATTTACTCTTTTTTAGTATTTTTATAATTATATACACAGACAATAAACATATATATATTTTCGTGTATTTGGAAGTAATGTTTCTTGAGACGAAATAATTGTGAATACACTAGATGATTGCATATACAGCACATAAATATATACATATCTTTCTCATATATTCGTGTGTGTGGTTCTACTTATTGCACAGCATTACCGCCACCGCATATTCTCATATATAAAAATGGATATATTTTTAGGAATAGAATAAATCGAAGCTATATTTTCACCCACCAGATTTTAATAAAAAAATTAATTTAAAAAAACTTACATGCAGAAACGGAACTAATAAAGATTAAAAAGATACAGATAATTTCTAATAAATTATGTTATCGAATAGATTTATTAAAATACTAAAAAGCTTCGATCATGTTTGGTATTTGCGAACGCACAATAGTATATTTTTACTGCATGTTAAAACTAGTACGCTGGCCCAGAAAAATTCTGTAAATTATTAGAGAATATTTATCGAGTATTTATCAGATGCGATTTACTTCAGAAACTAGAGCCGACTACTTTTGTTTAATTTAAGAAAATGAAACCTGCAATATTAGAACACCATTCTCCTTTGGTCATAACGTATTTATTATAATCAATCACTATCATTATCATTTAAAATTGCTGACATAACCTCCGCCAATTCCTCTGCTTTGTTTAATATTTCGTCTCGTGTTAGACGCGTATCACTACGCAAGTTTTGTGCTGTAATTAACAGTTTTTCAAAATCATTTAGCTCGTTTTCCAATTCCTCTGCACTATTTGATTGCTGTCTATTCGTAGCTATAATTTACAATATATAAAATCATTATTAATCAAATAGATGAAATAAGCACATTCACTACTTACAAGAAGATGGTTTGGTTTTTATGTTGGACCACACAAAGTTTTTTAAGCCTTCCACAATTTCTGAATATTTGTCTAGTTCCTCTGAGTGTTCATCTCCATCCTCATCTTTTAGTGTTATTATATCAAAAACAACATTTGCACTTTCTCTTAGTTCTTCGAATGTTAATTCATTTGGCCTATCCGACAATGTTGTTGTTACTAAGAATCCCAGTTCAATTTTGTTTGATATTACAAAGTTATTAATGGTCGAGAGACTGTTTATGAAAGTTCTCTGAAATATTAAAATAATAATTTAATAAAAAAAATTTATTTTATGAAATATTTTATAATTATACTTACATCAAATGGCTCAAAGTAGACAATTAAAGCTTCTATTGCGATATTCAATTCAGCTGGAACTCGATCGAGCTTCTCATCGAAAGGTATTAGATATATACTCGTAGTGTAATATTTAGTTCTGATATCACATTTAAAATGTTTTATATCAACTGATTCGTAAGTTATTGGCGTTATTAATTTAGGTTGCTTCATTTCATTTAATATATCTGAAAGAAAAAATTCAGGGGAAAGTTAATAATTATTATTTACTATGCTAAGTATACCGGCATATACAAATATAAAAAAAAACTATTATCAACAGCTGATTTCCATTTTAAATCGATTAAAACTATTAATTTTTCAGTTTGCTAACACTGATACCGCACACTATACAGGCGTATTTCACAGAGCTTTCTGTTTAACGAATTAGAATTATTTACTCTTAAATTTTTTCTGTACTTGCACATGCTTAAGAAATATTACGTACTTTCAACTAACTCCATTGCAGAAAGTTTTCCATAAGATAAAACCAATACACATGGATTCATTATGACACAATTTATATTTTGATTCCCTTCAATAACAATGCTATTGTAAATACGACAAATAATTCAACTCTTGCTAGTGCCGACAACCCAATAGTTCTTTCATCGAAGCGGTCTGAAAAAAATCATCGTCAGAATTGAATTTGGTATTTTTTGTACTCATTATTTCAATATATTTGATAAATTCAACATTGTCTATTTCCTAATATAAAATACTTTTGTGAATGAATTTACATATGAAAACAAATAGGTCTTGTTTTATAATATATTTAAATGTATTCGATTGGTTTTTTCTATTGACATGCAATCACATATCGATATATTCGTCAATGTTCATTTGAGTAGTTCACAAAATGATTCTACTTCTCCAATGATACGAACTATTGAAATAAATTAAGCACCTTGTCGGGTGCAGTAAAACCTCCCACCGTTTTGACAACTATTTTATAAAAACATGCCTCCCAGCAAGCTTGACAGTCTCTATCGACGAATGCTTATTACAAGATTTTTCGAAAAAGGATGGGGCAAGCCTGAAAACTTACATAGGTAAGTTAGCGAACTGTAACTCAAATATAAACAATTCCACTCATATGAGCTTTTGGTCTGTTCAATCCGTATGTATGTATATGTATTGTTGTTATTCCTTTGCATCCTTTACGTAATAAGTCAAATCACTTAAAAGTTTATTAAAATAAATTAATTTAATATCAAACGGACCTATTGTGGTGCTAGCAACCCCCGACGGAAGTATTTAACAAGTTTGGAAGACCTGTATGCTCACTGCAGAGTTTTAAAATTAGAATAAAACTTGCTGCAGACGTGACCGTATCGATAATAAGTGGAAATCGATTTGACATTCCCAACAATCGCCATTTAAATTGTGGGTATTCCCCTTTGAGCCTTGGAGAACCACAAGATATTGCATTGGATATATTTTAGTTTCACATTAACAGATTCGCATTTTAAGCATAAATTTGCTTTACAACCAAAAGAATAATCCACAGAATTTATTTTGTACAGATAAGGAGACTGATTAAACTATAAGGCTTGATAAGGATATGTTGTTGGTATTTTTTCCACATAATTAACAAACTAATCTAACTAAAAGGCTGATCAATCAATTTTCATTAAACACCTACTATTAATTGGTTTTTTTTTATTTATTTTCAGAGTATTTCAGTTCCGAAAAATAATTTCGTGCCGGGAAACATGTTTTAAACTCGTCCCACGCGACTATCCAGTGGAGATTACGAAAAAGAAGACGTATTCTGATTCGACTCTAATAGAAGGGAATTTTATGACACCTCTTGAGCTGCATATGCCGGGAGTCGTCCCAGAAGCAGCCCAGCAAGCTCACTTTCAGTTATTATTACCAAACAAGTGGAATGATGAGCGGCACAAACCCATATGCATTCATTTAGCAGGTACTGGAGATCATGTGAGTAAATTAAATAAATCAACAATCTCTTAATATATATAATAATAAGTTCTTAAACTCATTTCAGTTTTTTTGGCGCCGAAGAAACTTTATTGCAAAGCCCTTATTGAAGGACGCAAACATTGGATCTATTATACTAGAAAATCCATTTTATGGACTGCGTAAACCAGACGATCAAATGTAAGTGTACTTATAATGAGTGATCTTCTGAATAATATAAATTAAAGTATTTTTCGTATTACAGTCGATCGAATTTGCATAATGTTTCTGACATATTTGTTATGGGCGGCTGCCTAATACTCGAATGCCTTGTCTTATTGCACTGGTGTGAAAGGAATGGATTTGGTCCACTTGGAATCACTGGCTTATCAATGGGTGGTCATGTAAGTGGAAGCTTAGAGCATATGAATACTAATGTATATATATATAGTAATAATATAGATAAAGTTTATAACATATGCTTAATTAATATTTTTATTCCATAAATCAAGCCTATCTGTGGCCCTATTTAGTTTCTATAATAACTTTACAATAACTTTGACTTTAATATATTTTCAGATGGCATCTTTAGCTGCTACGAACTGGCCGAAGCCTTTGGTGCTAGTCCCCTGCTTGTCTTGGTCAACTGCATCGGCTGTTTTCACCACTGTATGTAATACAAAATAGATGTATTTAAAATACACCAAACTTTCAGCTTTCCATGCTTCGAGCTTTTACGGTTGGTTTTATGTTAAACTTAATTTTTGTAAATGGGCACAATGAAAAAACAGTTGCATAGCCTCCATTTAAGCGGGAAGGTGCTTTGTCTAACAAATCTAATTTGATACTCTTAAATTAATAACACTCCTAATAACAATGATTGTTAATGTTCAACTAATTTCAAATATATTAATCGTTATATTTTTTAACAGGGAGTTATGAGTCAATCTATTAATTGGGATATGCTGGAGATGCAGTATTACTCTGATGGCCAATATAGAGAACGGCTATCAAAAATGGTTACCATCATTGATGATGCTTTTACAGCTGGTCAAAATTTCATACAAAATTTTAATAGATCGCTGCACGAGCTCAAAGAGGATATTGATGATACCAGAAAAATACAGTCCCGCCAATGTGAGGCGCACAATAATTCGGTTGAGGATGGGAATAATTCAATATTTTTATCTAAATC
The DNA here is from genome assembly GCA_030914345.1 of Drosophila koepferae. Lineage (NCBI taxonomy): Eukaryota > Metazoa > Arthropoda > Insecta > Diptera > Drosophilidae > Drosophila > Drosophila koepferae. The sequence continues at coordinate 14,703,196 of JAUESR010000202.1, forward strand.
ACTTGAGCACAACCAAGTGGACCCGAACCGTGTAACTGTGCCATTAAAGGATATGCTCGAAAAAAACGTATCATGTAATTCTAATTTAACTCTAATGCAACCGGACACGACCGAGCGATCGGCGCTGACGAAACTAATGCAATTTATATTGCCTACGTCGTCTCAGAGTAAAGCTAAGAAAATTGACATCACCAAAACAAATTGGTGGGAGAGAGAGGCACTGCAATTTATGAGAGGAATGATGGACGAGTGCACACATCTAAAAAATTTCTCCGTACCCTTCGATACTTCGCTCATCATAGCTGTCTGTGCAAGAGATGATGCGTACGTACCGCGAGATGGATGCTCGAATCTCGAGGACATATGGCCAGGAGCTGAAGTAAGGTATTTAGATGCTGGACATGTAAGCGCCTATGTTTTACATCAAAAATTGTTTCGGTAAGTGAAAATGATTTATCTGGATCAATCGAATAATACATATATATTCTTACAGATCATGTATTATTGAGGCTTTTGATAGGGCTAAGAAAGTCTACGAGAAGGCAAATTACAAAGACTTATCAACTGCTTTTAAATAAAAATAAAAAGTGATCATAAAACATGAAAAGTGGTTTAGAACGTTTTTCAGGCTATATTAGTTTAAATATGATTCCGAAAGTGCCTATAAGTTGGATATAGAATAATCATATGCCAATTTATGTAATATAAACAAATGAATACAAAATTAGTATATTTAAGTAAATAAATGATCAATATAATAACAAAATGTAAATTGTTGGGTGATCCTTAGTACTCTGTTTTCTGGTAATGCTCTTTGCGGAATGCCGACAACTTTAAGCGCTGGCTTTGCAGTGCATGCTCCAGTTCTAATACTTTAACTTGAATTTCCATTTCCATAGTTTTAAGTTGAGATGGTGTAAGTGTACGTAAATCATTATCCTGCTGCTGCTCCTGTCGAGCATTGCCATCCTTTACAGTAGCTACCACGACTCCCGTTGCCTTTGTCACATTACGCGAGGCGTTCGTCAAATTAACCAAATTTTCACTATTTCGATTTGCCTTCACCTTGCTTGCGATGACCAGTTGAACGGTGCAGGCTGCGATTTCTTGAGCGGCAACAATTAATTCGAAGTTCTGACCCGATTCGCTGTTGACAGCATTATTGGCTGCGTCAACAAGATAATTTGCAGCCTTGGCTACACTCTTTGAGGCCGAAATCAAGCCATCTGACCATTGGCTGTTGCGCTTATAGAATTCGTTGGCTGTCGCATTGCCTGAAAGGTTAAACAAAATTGTATATAAAATAAGATTTTATTCTATATATATATAAATATTCACCTTTTTGGGAAGAAACAATTTCTTGTTGCAGCACACGTGATTTTAGGATTAATATTTTTATGCACTCCATTAGGGCTGTGCATGCCTCTAAAATTTTCTCATTTACTTCGAGTTTGATTTGGTTGTCGTTCTCCCTGGACTTGGAAAGTAGGTTCATTATTTTTGAAGCAGCCTCCTCGATAGCAACATCCATCTCTTTAAGCTCTATTTCGATCAGCTTATCAAGATCCACTGTCTTCTCAAAGTTATTCAATATGCTCTGCACCACCTCATTTAAGCCATGTAAGTTCTTTTGTATTTCCTTTGCAAGAGAATCAAATTGGCGATTTTTATCATCATTCTCAACAACTTCGATTAGGTTGAACAGATCTGGCCAAATGGAGCGCACTTTGTTTAAAACATCTGGTTATAAAAGAAGAATAATTAAAAATATATCTTTAATTAGAAATCTGAGTCTCACCTTCCCCCTTTTCGATATCCGTTGTAGTTGTATAAATTATATCACATTGTTCATATAATTCTATAAAATAATATCCTAAATGTAAAATGTCATGTATCTTGGCAACGCAATCATCAATTGGCATTTGAGCGGAAGTTCTCAATTTGTTAAGCAATGCTTCGATTTGCGAGGATAGTTTTGGTACAAATTCCAATGGTTGTTGAGCTCCCTCATTTAATTTGGAAATGCATAGATCTTTCACAGTCTGTATGGTTAATTTTCTCATTGCCAGCAATTTATCTTCACTTTCTTTATGTGATACTGTAATGGAATCCACTTTGGTTAATGCTTGAACTAAATCATTTTCGAGTTGACTTTGTTTATCTTTCATTTGCAATGAAAGTTTATTCGATACGATTTTTTCGTCCTTTAACAGTGTTAAACTTGCCTCCAGTTCCTATCAAACGAAAAAGTTTTAGTAATTATTTGACAAATATTACTTTTTTGTATTTATTTCTTACCTCCAACTCGACTTCCTTTTGCTTAAGTTTCATATCAGTTGCATCCAATGTTGCACGTAAAGCTTCAGCATCTCGCTGAAGAGTTTCTTGCAGCTGTTTGTGTTCAGTTGAGAGTTGTAAGTATTTATCTTCAGACTTTTGAAGGCTTTCGGTATATTCCTTATTTTTAACATTCAATAAACTTTCGGCTTCTGCAAGTTTTGCTTCTTTTTCTTGCAGAGCTAATTTAACACTCTCCAGCTCAATATTTGTATCTTTTAAAATATTTACCTTTGAACATAAATCAAGATTTTCACTTTCTTTTTCATTAATTCTAGCCTCATATTTAGTTTCTAACTCTTTGCCACTTGCTTCAAGTCTTGCATTTTCAGCCTTAAGCTCTTCGATTTGCTGTATGAGCTTAAGATTATTTGTTTTATCGCATTCTATAGTCTCCTTATTTTTTAACAATTCATTGTTAAGCTCTTTAATTTGCAACAATAATTCTGAATTAAGTTGCTTTTCCTTGTTTAAAGATTTGGAATGATCGCTATGCTATAATTGAAATATAATATATTAGATTAAATATGTATGATCTATTAATCTATGATGCATTAAACACTTACCTGTCGTAGTAAATTGATGTGCTCATCTCTTATTTGCGTATACATCACTTTAAGCTTATTGAACTTTTCGGATGATGCCTTTTGCTTCTCCTCCTCTTCGACTACTTTTTCTGTAAATCAGAGTTATTAAATTGTTATATATTGTATTTTTAATATAAGTAACTGTTGCTTACGACTTATAATATGATTATTGGTCAACTGTAGCTCCAGATCATCTTTTTCCATGCGTATATTTGCACACATTTCTTTAACAGAAGCCAAGTCGTTGCATAATGCAGTATTACTCCTTTGTAGCTCCAGAACATCTTGTTTATAACTCTGTTCCAAACTCTCATAATTATGCTTCCATTCATCCAGCTTGGCTGTTAGTTGTATTATCATATCGCTTTTATCTTCCACTATATTTTCCAAGACATTTATACGCTCATTTAAGATTTGATCTTGTCGAACATGATCCGTATTGTCCTCAACATTGGAAAAGTTTGCATCTATTAGATCATCTACAACGGGGTCTGGTTCTGATTGAACGAGCACTACAGGCGGCACATAGCTACCAAAATCTACTTGCGACTTAAAGTTCGGACTTTGATCAGGCAAGTGCGGAACCGTAATAAGGTCATTGAAGTATTGTAAAGGTCTCACATTATTATAAAACAGTTTCAACTTGGCAAAGATGCCAGCAAATCTCTCTCTATGACCGTAAAGCACATCGTTGGGTAACTTTTCATGTAGTTTAAACATAATTCGAACACTAATATCATACAAAGGATTTGAATCCTGTATAAGGGTTATCATGGGCGCCAATCTGCATTGGCCTGGCTGTGTCATCGATGATATCCTATAGGTATTTAGGGAAGAAAATATTGCCACTTGCAGAGCAATGATATCCTCCAAATAGTCAAAGATTTCCACACACAATTGAAAGCTAAAATATAGATATATATAAAGTATAAAAAGATAGAGAACTATAATTGTAAATACCAGTAATTTAAATCCTTATCCGAGGCTTTTAATATTTCGGAGAATGGTATAATCAGGTTTCCAGGATAGAATCGATTCTTGTCGTGAAAGTTAAGCTTAGTTACCAGGAGTTTGCTGTACGCTTTGATGCAATAGCCGATGTCATCGTGCAGATGTCCCCAAGACTTGCCAATCTCCAAAATCATTTTCTGACGCTTCTGCGATTGCTGTAGAACACATCTGTGCGCTTCCCTCAACACCTTATGCAGTAGATGGCAAAACTTCCAGGCCGTAAATCTATTTTCCATAATCGGTTGTCGAGTTATGAGCGACCAAAACGTTTGCGCCTCCTTTGATCTGTGTATTATGATGATAATGGAACGAGCATGTTTCGATTTAAGCGGAGCTTCTATCCCCTTGAGCGCCTTTTGCACACTCACATTCTGCAATTAAATAAAGTAATTACAGTTTATACATGAGTGTCACCACAGTTGTTGGCATAAGTGTGAGTTTTTAATGGAGGCTTTGCTTGTCATTTGATATAACAATCACGATTCATGAATCAAGCTAACATCTGTGCTCTACTAAAAAAGTTGAATGAAATGTTTACAACTTACCCGCATTACTATGAAACTCTGCACCTCAATAAACTACAACTACTACGTTTTATAGAGTTACTATCTCAGTATACGCTATCTATAGGATTAACATATTTTATTGCCTACTCAGCAAAAGTTGTGCCCGGCAAAAAAAAAAAAAAAAAAAAAAAAAAAAAACAAATTATTAGAAAGTGCCAAGGGGAGGCAGCTGCATTATATAGATACAAATTTCAATTCAACTCAGGCGAAATTAGTGCTGAAAGTCATTGCACCATAACCAAAGCATAAACATGAGTAAATGTAGAGTATGTAGTACACAAATGTATATATTCATACATACATATGTGTGCAAGTGTGTGTGGTGTGATTTGTGTATGTGGATATACATACATATGACTCCACTTCATTTTTGCCCTACATTCACAAGTATTTAATGCTTCTACAATGAATACAGCCATTGCCATTATTTATTCTTTTTCTACTTTCCTTTATAGAAATTTGACAGTACAACAAATTAAATTTTCTTACTACAGCTGTGCCGACCACTACGTACCAGGTGAAAAAAGTCCTTTTCCGCGTGAGTTGCCATCTTTGGGCCTTTAACAATTAAATTTGCGTATTGTGCGAACAGACGATCTGAATCACACTATGATTCATGTGTGTATGTATGTGTATATTGAAAAACAAAATACATTTGAAACATTAGTAATCTTATCAAAGGGAGTACTTATTTATACTTGTTTATACAAGCATATATATACATATGTGTACGCGGGAGTGTGTGTGTGTGTATATAAACAATAATTTGTGTCTGCATATCGATATTTTCGATAGTTTCTCATATTTATTATGATAAATTAAGGTTAGTATTTTTTGCAGACCGAAAAAAGACACTCGATGTGATATTCGTTTTTGCGACAAAAAATACTGCGTCTTATCACTAACCATACATATGGTTAGTGGTCTTATTGTTTCGTTAGTTTGTTTTGGTTTAAGCTGTGTTAATATATTTAGTTATTTGAAAATGCTGTAGCATTGGCATAATTTTGCAAAATTATAAGAAGAAGCTTTAACGCTTATGTAATTTAAGTTTATCTCCAAATTAAAACTGCAAAAGTCTGTCTATATGTCTGATATCATTTGCTAAAGGTACCATATATGTATATATGAAAAATTTTTATGAAAAGCATATATAATTTTACGTTCACTTGAGGAATAATAAAATTTTTGTTAAAAACTTATCTACATATTTTATGTCGTTTAGAAATAAAGAAGTCTTATACAAAAATCAAATGGGGTTATATTCTCCAATTCTCCTTGAGATAAAATTAAATGTCGATAGTTTTCAAATATTCAAAATGCTTCCATCTCTATGAGTCGTTTTTGAGGATAGGTGTTAATAGTTTTGCAAGCTTTTTTATTTTTATAGCTTTTGCTCACACATATATGTTGCTTCTTGTTTTATCTGAAAAGCTCACTGAATTGCACTTGCATGAAAAAGAAAATTTATTTGGTTAGTCTTTTTAATTTAACTCCAATATAAACACTATATCACAGGTATTTTCTACCTAATAAAAAATTAATTCAATTAAGAAAGGAAATATAACAAAAGTTATAACTAATCAAAAGTTTACGATATTATAAATTAAAGTCCTTACTTAATTTAATTTTCTATTCTATTTAACATGAGAAGGATTTTCGATATTTTATATAGTTATTTAACAGCAAATGCGAATAATTTCTTTGGTTAAAGTATTTTTACCTCTTTGCATTTGTCTCAATGCCCTAAATATTTACTTAAAGAACAATCTATTGATATATTGATAGAGGTATAGACTTTAATCCAATACCTACATAATCTTACATATTACGACAATGATTTCTGTCTCTAATTAGAAACTATTTATAGAAATTAACCTAAAAATGCTTTGACATTTTAAAGCTAAATTAGGTTAAACGATTGAAAGGTCAAATAGCTTTATTTATTATTGATTTAACGTATTAATTAATTTTTTTTTTTAGTAAAATGGGGGACGAAGAAGATCCTTGGGGTTTCGATGATGGCGGCGATGCTGAGGCAAGTACACAGCCCCCTGGTTCCACTGATCCTGTACCATCAAAACCCGAGAGTGTGAAATCTGAGCCAAGATCCGAAGCAGGCCCTCAGGCAGCAGAAGTACCGGGGGAGGAAATTGCAGCTGAGACCGAAGAAGTGAAGGCACCTCCACCACCACCAGAAGATGATGGTTACAGGAAACCAGTTCAACTATACAGGCATTGGGTTAGGTAATAGTAGAAACTAAAGAATATATGCCTATAGATAATAATTGCTATTTTTTTAAATTTCTTTTAATTAAAGGCCGAAATTTCTGCAGTACAAATATATGTACAACTATAGAACCAATTATTATGATGATGTCATTGATTATCTAGACAAAAAGCAAGTTGGCGTTGCACGGGATATACCTAGACCCCAGACATGGGCGGAACGTGTACTACGCACAAGGGATATCAAGTAAGAATAATACGATTATGTAATAGCTATAGATATTACAAATTTGTAAATTTGTTTTCTCTTCTTTCAGTGCCGGCGGTATTGATCAGTACTCGCAGTCCACAAAGCGGGATAAGCACTTAATTCAAACATTAGCTGCATCGATCCGAACATATAATTATCATACTAAAGCATATATCAATCAGAAATATGCAAGTGTTCTTTAAATTCGAAATATTTGCGAACTTTTCTCATATCAAATCGATTAGAATAATTTTATAGGATGTGGCTTTAAGAGTTTTGTATATACAATGTACATATTATTTATACATTGATTAGAAACATCCTCTATATATAACCCGATTTGTAATCGATATTATGACATACTAAATTGAAAGTTGAACAAATTTAGTTAATATAAACCCGTGCCCAAAGCCTGTCAGTAGATTAAGTTATTTGTATCGTTTATTTTGACGATATATTATTGTTTATTTAAAATTTGCTCATGAACCAAAAAATATTTAAGTAAGTGATAATTTTACATACAAAACAAAAGTCTAACACAACTAAATAGAGCAATATAAAATAACTGTGCAATAAATATTTATTAAAAAAAAAAAACGAGAATGATTTAATGTAGTTTTATTTGATCTTTTAAAATTAAGCACTTTGAATGACCTTGCGAAGGTTATTTAATAGTTGAAAATAATCTAAAAATGTTCCTTTTACAAAATAGTAGTAGTAGTAGGAAATAGCATTTAGTATTCAATACTTGCCTTTCTCATAGAAAAAAGTAGGAACAGATTTAGTCCAATATTAATACTAAAGCAACAACAAACAACACACACACACATATATGTTCATAATAGAGTAAATCAGTATATAAAGAGAAGTGTTTATGCATGCGTATACTTAATGCATATAAAATGTCAATTACGGCATAACAAAAACGTAATCAGTATTAGGGTGGACCTGAACTAAATAATAAAATATTATTTATTCAATAAATATCAAATATCTAATACAAATTTAACATTATATTTACTAATACAAAAATATTATAATGTACAAAATAATTGCAAAATGTGTATATACATACATAGATATACAGAAAACTAGGGTCACCTTAATGTTCGTTCATGTAAACTTTGCATTCGAATCGTATCTAAATTTAGTTGCTTCTTTTTACTCAAGTCCATGTGCTATATAGTCATGTACGCTCTTCAGTTTTTGTGTTTTACATTTGTGTTACAGTGGGTTAATGCACAGGTGGATTCGAATCCTCATTGGTATTGAAGAAAAAATCAGTTTAAATTGTCTACTTTCTATAAATTAATCAAATTATTCTCCCCAAATAGCTCCACAAATGATTTACATGCATTAATTCTCGCTCGTGGGGGCAGCAAAGGAATTCCATACAAGAATTTAGTTGAAGTTGATGGCTTGTCATTGCTGTCGCGTAGTATTATAACCATAAGTAATTCCAGTTGTTTTAAGCATATCTGGGTCTCCACGGATGACGAGAAAATTGCATTAGAAGCTAAGAAATGTAAGTATTTAAAGCATCTCTGGCCCTTTTACGTACATTTCTTAATAATCGATTTTTTTCTTAATAGATGGAGCGCTTGTGCATATTCGGCCAGAGGAATATGCAAGGGATGAAACTTCATCCATTGAAGCTATCAAAGAATTTTTAGAGGCACACAAAACAATCCAAAATTTTGCTTTGTTTCAGTGCACATCTGTCTTTTTAAGAGAAAAATATATTGAAGAAGCGGTTGATAAATTTCATTCACATGATTGCGTATTTTCCGTTAAAAGGTAGGATCTAAATGGTATATTTACTCTTATATTAAAGTCTCTTTTTAAAGATCCCATAAATTGCGTTGGAAATTAGTTAGCAATCAAATTTTGCCTGATAATTTTGATTCGGAGGCCAGGCCAAGGAGGCAAGACTGGAAAGGTGATATGGTTGAGGCCGGAATGTTCTATTTATCAAAAAGAAGATTGGCGATGAAAGGACTTTTACAAAATGAAAAGTAAGTTTCATATAAAGTAAGAAACATATGATTCGCGATAGTATTTTCCTTTTTAAATTTCAGTTGTGCAGTAGTGGAAATAGCACCAGAAGATGGACTAGAAATCGATACATATAGAGATCTTACCATAGCTCGTTGTATTTTGAATAGCAAATCTTAAGATAGCTTAAGGTATATGAAATTTATTATTAAATATTTTCAATATTTTAAGCAAGCAAATATTTTTCATATTATTGTATCTTCCTAATAAATATACTGCTCATCGATTAATTAATGTATTCTTATCGATAGGTAAAATACTTGGAACGTGATATGTTCCATATTTTTGGTATTTTAAATATTAGTCCATCGCTAGTTTGTTTCGATTATTCGTATGTTTACTAGTTTTACCAAATAAAATTGGTTCACTATGAATTTTCACAAGTTAAGCCGCTCTACTGGAACTGTAATCGGGCGAGCGAGATATTTTAGCAGCGTTGCCAAACCAGAGCTGCCGGCATCATTTGTCACAGATGAAGTAGGATATGTACCCCAACGGGATAAATCTGGTTTGCAACGACAACACAAAAATGTGCTCCACGAAACAGTGCCATACGACGAGGCACATTCCTGGATACATCTGACTGAAAAGTATCAAAGAACTATGTATGGTCGTTATGGATCAAAAAGTAACGTCAATCCGAAAATATGCTTCGGCACTCTAGCTGAACGAACGAAAGTCCAGGAGCGGCAAAGCATTACGCAACCTGAGACGTTGCCGGAATTAATGGAAAAAATTCGCATCCGCAAAGAGGCGAAGCAAGCAGCAATAAATGAACGTGAAGAAAACATACAAAATAAGCTGAATAAACTAGAGCAATGGAAGGCAGAGCTACATGCAAAGGTGGAAAAACGCAGAGCAGAAGCCGAAGCTGCCATTCAGCGAAAAGAGCGGTTGATTGAAGAGGTTCGCCGGCATTTCGGATTCAAGGTGGACGCACGTGATGAGCGCTTCAAGGAAATGCTCGAACAGAAGGAGAAGGAAGACAAGCGCAAGCAGAAGGAGGCCAAGCGAAAGGTTAAAGAGGAGAAGATGATGGCAAAATTAGTTCAACAAACGAGTTAGAGTAATTGTTCACGATTGTATATAAATGTCAGATGACAATAGAAATTAGTTAAATATTTCCAGTTTGTCATATTTCATAATTCACAAAACGTTTCTGCATAAATAAGATCGGTTTGAATTGAAAAGCTTTAATTCCACTTTATTTTATTTCAATTGTCCAAGTCATTTCTACATAAAACATTGCGTACATACAAAAAGAAATAGATTATTTGCGTAGACTTTGGTTTAAATTTTGCACAAACAATTTAAGCATATTCAAAATTGGTGTTTTAAACAACTAACTTAAGTGTAACATTATAAATAACACTATATACAAGGCACTTTTTCCGATAGAGTGAAAAAAATTTAGCTGGACGACAAATAATAATTGTATTCACACAAAATGTCTATGGGAAATTGAATTTTGTACAATAGATAGGGAGGGTAAGAAGGCAAAGGCATGAGATTAATCGATGATTAAAACCGTTTACTAAGTTACCTTAGCGTTAAACAATTTACGCCTACTATCTTAGATAGAAAATTCATTTTATTTTATTTTTTTTTAACTTATTATTTGTCAGGCCGCAATTCGCACATGTCCAAAACGTTATGGATGGTAGGTAAAATTAGTTATTCTTGTGCTGAATTTATAGTTTTTTTGACTTCTTTTTGGTTGCTGGTATTAAGTTGGAATAGTGCGGATTTCGCACCTTCTCAGATCGTATATCCAAGCGCCTTAGAATTAATATTAGAGCACAAAGCGCCAGCAAATAGAGACTTACTACGTCTAGCAGATAGTACTGCCACCAACTGCAATAGGGACACAAAAATATATGAATTATATTATATTTAAATATAGTTCATTTTCAAATATGTTTACCTCATGTTTCGCGCTGGAGATTGTAGATGATACGCTCCATTGTGTCGCAGCACGTATTCGGTCCAGTAGATGGCTGTATCCAGTGCTGTGGATCGCTGATCTAGCAGCAGATTCTGTCGATATCTGGCTGCGTTTCTGTAGCGCGGATCGTGGATAACCTTCATGATAGACTTGTAGAGCTGATTGGTGGACAGCGTCTCCAGGTCCAACTTTATAGCATAGCCATCAACTTCTGCCTTGGCCGAGTTGACATCGTGATCACAGAACACGGGCATTGTGACCACCGGCACACCATGGTAGACCGTCTCAAACATACTCAGTAAGCCTCCATGGGTGATGAATGCTCTCAGCTGGCTATGACCAAGGATGTCCTGTTGTGGAAGCCAACGTGAAAGCTTCACATTGGGCGTTAGATCATGCATATCGGCCGCACTGCCTTCATATTTCCACAGCACATTGTAGGGCAGGCGTGCGAAAGTCTTGACGAGCATGCGACGCAGCGACTCCGGCATGTTGGCAGCCTTCACAGATGAGCCCATCGACACATAGATGAAGCCCGAAGCACCCGATGCCGAAATGAAGTCATCCAAATCCTTGGGCAAGGGTCGTGCTGGCTTGCAATGGATGCAAGCCACCTCTGCCACATTTGGATTCAGTGCACGAGGATATGACACAACTGCATGTCCATTCTGCAGAATGAAGCTTACGTTGCGTGACATATCGTATGGATGGGGTATATGCGCACCCAAGTGATCTTGCATAATGCGATGAGTGCGACGCATCACATACTACATAAAGTTTAAGATTGATTAAGATAAGTTTAAGTTTGATTAAGTCAATATGTACATACGCTGTGTAATATATTTTGACCGATTTGCATGCCAGTATTCAGAGCTCTTTCATAGAGACTCATTTGATCCGTGAAACTGGAGTAAAAGTTGGGAGTTATTGCATAGCTGGCAGGATTTCCGGCTAAGGACAAGCTGCCCGTATAGAAGCCAACTGTATTTATATACATAAATGGTATCTTATACAGGTGCGTTAGACCCTGCAGGCACTCAGGATAGGCGCCGTCCAAGATAGCCAGATCGAAGGTCCTGTTCACTAGATCCTTGGTTTCCGCATCACCCAACATGGCATCGCAAGACTACAAAGTGGAAGGGGAATTCTTAAAACATGAAATATATCTGAACTGTAAGTAATCCCACCTCAAAGGCATAGCGTAGCCCATCCCAGGGCTTTATGGGCATTTCGCCATTCATTCTAGCACCCAGCAGATCCCAATTAGTATAGTTTTGTATATATTCAACCAGACTAGCTGGCGTCACTTCATGCAGACCATCGATATGAAAGTCAGCTGGAAATCCGCTTAGAAACGTGATATTGTGACCCCTGAAATAGGCAGAAGTTCAATATATTAAAAATCACTTAAAACATTTTTTTTAATAAAAAAAAAAAAGCTTTATGTCTATTAGCATTCTCTTTTAATATCCATTTGGGTATTTTTTTTCCTCTTAATTATATAAAGCTGGACACCGTAGAGCGTTACTAATGATTTTCTAAAGCATTTTTTTCGCTTTAAAAAATGCCTTCTAAAATTTCGTTGTCAATTTAGTGTTGAGTCTTTCACGCTTGAGCTTACAATTTTACGTATTTACCCTCATTTGCGCATTATATCATTTAAGAAAGTCTTACTGAATCAATGTATAAACAACAAAAATGATGCAATGTGATATATGTAATTGAATTGCGTGTTATATATGTATAAACTCTGATATGCTTGTTTTATTATAGATATTCACAGTGTATATTGTAACGAAAATAAAATATTTATTTTACAAAATTTTTGGTGCGCTGAATTTAATTTTAAAATGTATAACTAGACAAATATATATTTCGAAATATTGATTGTTTGTGACTCTCTGTCTATTAGTCTTTTTAACAGAATAAATGTTTAAGTGCCGAAATGCTCTTTTTAGAAAATATATTTATATTTGAGGCTTTGTCATAGAATCTTAACTATGACAGAATCTCAATTATGTGACTTAAAAAATGGGAAAACCCCTTGAAATGAAATCTAGTTTCGTTTTCGGATTCAGCTAGTCAATAATCCCATCAACAATTTGAGATATACATATATTAATTACGTACATTTATATATATAGAGATTGACCCACCTGCTTATCAAGCCTTTGGCCAGTTCCCAGAAAGGAATCTTGTGGGATTTGGTGCCACCCATCGTGGCCATTAAGATATCCGCAGCCAAGGCCTGGCAGGTGAATGTGATAATTAGCAGGTAGCGTATTCGTAACATGTTGCTGCACGATAAACATAAAAAATATTATTCTTTTGTTCATTGCTTAATTGGCACAATTTAAGTAGATTTTTTTGTATTATTTTCGAACTTTGGAGTGACCCACCGACTGCTGCGACTTCAAAACCGTATTTAAAATCAAATGCTCCAGCAACTTGATTTTATAGTTATTATTTGTAACTATATAGTATATAGTTATATATACAAATATATAATATGTGTGATATATCCAAACAGTTAAGCGTGGCATTTAAAGCATGTAATCGAGCGGATAATGCTATAATGCTGTATATATATATACATATACATACATATATATGTATATATAAATATGTACATATATATAAATGTTATAATGGACATATAATTGTTTTGTTGTTCGCAAAAATGCGTTTTAGGCTAATCGTAAAGCAAGCATTAATCAGACTATTGGCTAAAAGTCTGCGCACGTGCCAGCGCCTAGTTCTGAACTTTGACATGGGCAAATGTAAGCGAGTTATCAAAGATATTACGAGCATCATAACTTAATGCGAAGAACTTTATGCTAAGTTACTTGAACTTGAGTTACTTGAACTTTGTTATACCCTGTACAGATGCTAGAGTTGGCATTGTTATATGTTAGCTCATACATTTTATTTTAAATCTTCTGTTGCTCAACATCTTTATTTATAATACAGACATCTATACTCTATATGTATATATACATTGAAACGACAATTGTTACAGGGTATATCTAAAAGTGTCATGTAATGGATAGAATGTACAACAGGTTTGCAGTTCCTAATTTGATTTTCGTCAGGTTCAGCGGGGTTAAGTGATGGGTGAAATCCATGAAAAATGAAAAATGAAAAAACTAATTAAGGCAGACAAAAACCAACAAATAATAATAATAATAATATATAATACCTAGAATGCGACCCTAATGAACGTAGAAACAAATTATGTAGCTGAAAGCATTTTGCAGTTTGTACTATCATACATTTAATACGTACTCTTACACACATGCATGCAATATATATATGTCTAAATCAATGAGGTAATTTTGTGTTAGCATATTATATAATTTCAAAGATAGACAATAATTATAGAGAGACTCATCTTAATGGCCCAAACTGAAGCGTGCCTAAAAAACGTTTTTCAATCTTAAAGCAACCGAAAATAAATGGAAAAGAAATAATGGCGCTTATCTTATATCTATATTTCAACAATCTGATGGGCAACGAATTTTCTTTATAATTGGTCACGCTGTCGGCTGAGAAAATGTGAAAAATTCAGCGACTTGAACGTACTCTATAAGGAGTTGCTGGAAGAAACTGGATATTGGCTTGCAAGAGCACTCTAAAATTTGCTATAAAATATATACAAATTTAAGAGAGTTTTTAAAGTTTATTGAGTTTTTTAGCGCTTGAATATGCTCGAGTATATCTAGAGAGCATAATCAAAATTCATTTATTTAACAGACAAAAAAGTAGAGATCAGTAAAGATTTATAAAGGCTTGAAGAAACTATAGAGTTAACTGGGGACGATGCCATAAAACATTTGTAGGATATAAACGTACTATGAAGTTCTGGAATAAACAATGGTTAGCCTGAAAAGAATATAAAAAATATGCAAGCTACATAAGCTAGCTCACTATGCATACTTTTAGAATCAACTAGAGATAAATTTATATTTATGACAATCTTAGATTGGTCTCGACCTCTACCTTTACCACTCCCACTTGATTCGACGGCTAAACTACCTCGTTATCCGTTTTGTTTTCTTTCTATTGTGTACATTTAAGCAACTGCTTAATTTAGGCAGTTTGTAGCAGCTACTGGGCTTTCGAAAAGCTCATGCGTTTGTTAGCAACTAACTGTGGACAAATCGAGTAAGGGTAACTAGCGCCATGGCTGAGCTTGAATTCCACTCGACAAACCAGTTCCAGCATTCAGAGTAAGACTCTAAAATAATTGCCATCATTGTAGTACGTGCATTGGGTTGAATGCGCCGAAAACGAAAACGAAAATGAAAACCAAAATGAAAATGAAAATGAAAATGAAATTGAAATTGCAGGCCTTGTAAACGCAGCAGAGTGTAAGCCGATGAGCGCGTGTGTGTGGTAATGGATGATTCCGAGTAATTAAAGTCAGATTGTTCAGTTAGGAGAATGTGGAAACATCTTAAATACTAAATAATTAGCGAGTAGAACGAACAGCGGTCTGCTTGCACGCAATGCTTTAAAATTATGAAATATGTGGCTAGGAAATCAATTGCAAATAACCTTGCAGCTTGATCGATATAATTATGCGTTCAATACATGCCAATTAAGCATGAATATTTATGTTGAGTTCAAGAGCAGCTCATCATCTTTTATAGGAACTAAACTAAGCAAGCGAAGTGATGGGCAAAACTGTTGGAAGCGTGAACTCCTGTTGTATAATTTATTCTTAGCCTTTGATATGCAGAGCGCTTTACAGAATATATTATTTATAAATTATTATTAATAAATATTGTTTAAGACTTAAAGTGATGCTGAGGTAACCAATAATTGGCTGGAATAATAATTATAATTGTTCGAAGAACCATCAGCTGCTCAGCTTTACTCATCTGAATCGTATCGAAAGATTGACTCTCATAATAAATACTTTTATTTTGTTGTCCGTTTTGTCAACTTCTTCTAATTTACAGTTCTTATGGCAACTGCTCTTAAATAAATGTAAGAATTAGAAAGATCCTCAACTGCTCTCTGAATGGAGTAGGAATATACACTTTTCTTTTCGAATACTGATACAAGCATTTGCCAACATAGCTGATAATCAATAACAGAGCTCCTAGAATATTCAACTATCTATATATTATATGTAGTATTAGTATAAGTCAAACAGCAGTATAATACAAATACCATAATCTCTATAAGAGTAAGTTAAGGATTATTAGCTATATTCTGGGGATGCTTTTCCTCTACTAATGCGAGTATAATGATAACAACTATTAATAACCGCATCAGAATTTTAAGAATCAACATCATCATTGATCATCATCACAGATTGTCCTAGCCTTAAGTTACTTTATATCTTTTGTCTTCATGTTTATTCTACTTCATCATTTGCAGTCTTTTGCATTATTTAGATTTACGATAGTTTGTGTTGAGATCATTTCAACTTTAAGATTCAAAAGATTTGAAAAGTTTGAATCCATTTTGGATTACTTTTGAGATTCGAATTGCATATAAAATGAAGGCGTTTCGCAGTTGATGTCGCAAAACAACACATTTTTGCATTACAAAATTGACCACAACTCCATGATTAGCACAAATGAATGTGTTGTTTTTTGTTTTTGATTTGGTTTGTAATATAACCAGTTTGCTATGCTACAGTCTGAATGAATTGCAAAAAAAAATAAGAGCTTTTATACACTTGCTTGGGGAGTACTTTAAATTTGTCACGATTTTGTTGACACATAAAATATGCATTACAAGAGCTTAAATCCGAGTTAACGGTATCACCGAAAACATATACCTATGTGTGCCGTAAGAAAAAACATAAACCTCGCGAGAGAGAGAAAGATTAACGCATTACACGTACTTTTGTGATGTGGTTCATTGATAAAGCTGGCGGTATTTCCGAATCTTGTGTCTACAAGGGTATTGCGCGCTTTGTCAATGCTGCAAATACTTTTAGACATATTTAGACATATGTACGTGTGATGTATGTGTGTGTATGCGTGTGCTTGGATCTTTTTTTTTTGTAGTATTTTCAATCTTAGCAACACAGACAACTAATTAACCTGTCAGTTTTATATGCGCAGTTAAATAATGAAACATGTCCAATGTTTCGAGATTTTCGCACACATCTTTTGTCGCAAGATGTGCAAAAAGCCAAAAAATTATTGGAGAAAAAAATCAAGTAAAAATATGAAAAAAAAAACACACACACATTGCGCAATTAAAAAACATATTTTGACTATTTATAACAAACAAGCTGAACATTTACAATGACAATGACAAAACAAGAAGAAGCTGAAGAAACGCCTACAATAGAGAAAAAAGTATTGAACAATAATTTTGCATTTAAACAAAAAGCGAGGCATTGTTGCTCATCTTGTTCCTTTGTCAATGTCACTTGCAATTTGTTGTTTCTTTTTCTTCTTCTTTTTCTTTTTTTTTTTCGTTTGTTTGATTTTTTCCCACTTTTTAGCTTGTGCCAATTTGGCGCACATAAATTATTTACAGCTGCGACAAATAAAAGCACAGAAAAAAGAGAAGAAATATAAACAATAAATGATATTTTTCAAAGGCCTAATTAGCATATTTTTTAGGCGAAAAAAACTTTCAAAAGAGAGAAAAAAAATAATAAAGTTCGTCTTTGGTCTGGTATCAAAAAGTTTTTTTTTTATAATTTTTGTAATTTTTTGTATGTGTTCCAATTGGCCTGCTGCCGCTGTTATATAATATATATATATTTGTCAGTGTGTGTGTGCGTTTGTTTAAGTACATGATATAAATAACAAGTGTGTGGACTGCGCAACAAGTTCGTGTCGCAAGTCTTTTGTTTTTAAAGCTTTTATTTTTATGAAACTTCTGCAAAGTTTTTCTTGAAAGTTCAAGCTAAGTGGAGCTGCATAAATTGTTTTGACCTTGCCCTGACCCAAACGCATCTGTTATTATTATTATGTTTACAGTAATGTTGCTGTTTATTGTTGTTGCTACTATTGCTGCTGCTGCTGCTGTTGTTGTTGTTGTCTGGGGTCAGTTTTTTGCGCAATCAATTGGCTTTCGCGCCGGTCTCTGTTGTCTGTTGTGCAAATACACATGACTCGAAAAGCATATTTACAGCCAAACATTTATGGCTATATATGCGTGTGTGTCTATATATGTATATATAGATGTGTGTGTGTGTGTGTGTGTGAGTGAGTGAGTGAAAAATCTGGTTATCAATTTCTTGGACAACGTAACACTTGAGTCACTTGCTGCACCACCAATGACAACAACAATAACAACAACAACAATAACAACAAACATGGTCAGCAACGCGTATTACACTTGCAGCATTCACTTTAAGACATAACTGTTTATGCCCAATATCCTATATAAAGCCTATACACACACATATAAATATATACACATATGAATGTATATTTATTACGTATTCAGGTCAAAGTTAATAATTTCGTTTATACAAGTTTTCATTATTTTGTTGTTTTTGTTGTTGTTGTTGATGTGGTTGCACTCTCTGAAGTTCAGGTCTTGCTGTCTTCTTGTGCCTTGTTGCACGTTTCATTGGCCCGAACGACGTTCAATTCAATAATTTTTTTTATTTATTTTTTTTTTATTTTTTGGGCTCGTGCATAAGCGTAGCAGTTAACATACTTTCACCAATGCAAATGTATTATTTAATACAGCTACAATACAAAATACAAGCATTTTGTTTCTTTTTGCACTGTCCACTTTCACGTTAACTTTACCGTTATCCGTTAACTGCAACCAACGCTCAGAATAAAAAACTTCACTTCACTTCGCTTCGCTTCCTTTGAATATGCTAAATATCGCACATTATTTCTTTAACAATACGCAAAGTGTTTAAACGAAACAATCACTAAACACACGCACAACCACCCAAACATATGTGTGTGGTTTGTGTGTGTGTATGTACTTTAACTATCAAAGTAATTTTTCTTTTACTCCGTTTGCTCCGGCAAGTGTGTGCAGCACGTAAGTAGTTTCACCGCGCGATCCCATTGACTAACTAAGCGAAGTTGTTGATAAAAACGCCGTTATGGCATTTTCGGAGACACGCTGTTGAATGTAACGACAAACAAAACGTTACGTTGTTGCGTATTTTTGTCGGTATTATTTAGTGCTTTGCCGCGAACAGAGCAACTAGTTCAGCTTTGAGACATATTTGGGAGTACAATCAATTGATTAAATGAATAAAAATATATATTACTAGATTTCGATTGAAATATAAATAAGAAATAAGAAAAAGAATAAATTTACGTGTTAATATTTATATTTCTTTCCTTTTACTATACTAATTTCTTATGCAGCCCTAATATAATATTTCCTATTTATTTATTAACTAATTATTTTCTAACATATACTTGGTAACGATATGTACATTAACTTTTCAAGCTGCATGTACTAATTTATAATTAAGCACATTTAAGAACCAAATATATTTTCTGAATATTTTTATCCGTATTATTTAAGCAGAAACATAAACCCAAAACGGCGATTTAAATGTAGCTATTTTCGACACATAGATGGCGCTGTTAAAGGGATACAAAAACTATTGCCTACTTTTGTGGACAGATTTAAACCATTTTATTTTTAAAAATGTTCAGGAATTTTTTAATATTCTTTTTAAAATGTTCCTTTACTAAAATTACTATTATTACTCAACTTAAACTTAATTTGAAATATTTCTTGCTTACATAATTTTAGTCATATATATTATTACATTTTAATTTCATTGATGAAACGAAGCTCAGCTTGGATTTCTATCAGGCGAGTGACTAACCATGCGCAATTGAATTGTATTTAATTTATAGCGGAAGCTTTACTCACCTGCCTGTTGTTTAGCCTATTAATATGTACTCTAAGTTTAGTTTTAATAGACAAAACACCAATGTTCCCATGCTCACTCACCTTCTCTCTCTCTCTCTCTCTCTCGCTAGCTCTCTTTCCCTGTTTATGATCTCGCGAATGGTTGCATGTGTGTGTGAGTGCGAGTCTGTGACACACACCTGTGTGTGTGCGCACATTTATCAGCATATGTTTCAATGGCCTTAGTCCAGTGTCAGTCGCTTAATCGGTTTCTACGGCATCGGACCTCTTTCTCGGGTGTGTGTATGTGGAGTTTGATGATATTTTCGAATCAATAATACAAGAAATTCTATTATATAAACTATAACAAGTTCACAAGATATTAGCGTACTACACGCAGATAAGTATCTGTATATATAATATCGAATTGTATATATACATATATATATATATACTTATATATGTATTTAGTGCGAGCTACACTGCATTCCGGTTTTGGATTAATCAACAAATCGACGAGGGCGACGGCGACGGCGACGGGGACGTGTGCTGCGACGTCAGAGACTATTTTAAATTCAAAACAAGACAAAAGTCCCAATCGAAAACGGAAAAATTCGCATAAATTAAACTGTTCTCAATCATACTCGAGTTGCGAATCAATATCTATATAAGACATATCAATATCAATTCCCAAAGTTTATATCTGAGGCGAACAACACACAAAGGAATCGCAAGATGAATGTCATAGGTAAAACCCATTTCAGCTCTGCGTAATTCTTCTTAAGAGTTGATTCAAATTCTTAAAAGTAATTATTGCAACTGGGAATACATGATTCTGTGAGACTTTCATAGACTATATCTAATATAAATTATAAATTTCATTTCCAGATTGTGCCTCTCGTCCTCTCGTTGCAATCCTCTTGCTGTGCTCCCTATGCTGGGCTCAGCAGAAATTTCCCCAGCTTTCCTTTGGCAGCGACCTGCAGCCGCTGACACCGGCGGCGGCTTTTCAGCCCCAGAGCGGGCAGGAATACGCGCTGCGCTCCAATTTCGATGAGGAGACGCTGCGCAGCGTCGCGCAAAGTGCACAGCAATTTGGACTCGACTTCCTGAATCGCATCTCCGTTGTGGTGGCCAAGGCCAACACCGACTTTATGATATCCCCCTTCTCGGTGTGGTCGCTGCTGATACTGCTGTACGAGGGCGCCGGCGGGCAGACCTATGAGCAACTGCGTAAGACGCTACGCATCAATGTGGACGATGAGAAGCTGCGCGCGGTCTATCGCGTCTGGAGCAGATATCTCAAGTATGGACAACATTTCTTTATCTGCTGTGAATATTTTCTCATAATTAACATTATCCTACCCCATGCAGCACCAACACCTCCACGATTGAGGTGGCCTCTCTGCAGGCCCTGTACACAGATTCAAAGACGCCGGTTAAGAGCACTTATAAAGAGGTTTCCAAATCATATGGAGTGCAGCCTGTCGAAGTGGATTTCTACAATCGCGAGACAATATTCCAAATCAACGATGCCACGAATCGTGCCACCCGTGGCCTCATACCTTATGCCGTGTTGCCCCAGGAGATTTATGGCGCCAAGATGTTTATGCTATCGTCGCTGTACTTCAAGGGCCAGTGGAAGGTGATCTGCAGATAACCTGATGCTCTATCTATCTATAATACGAGATTTACTTCTAGTACCCCTTCAATGCAAATGCCACACGTTCAGAGCCCTTCTATGATGAGCAGGGACAAGTCGTCGGCCAGGTGTTAATGATGGCACAGGAGGGAAACTTTGGCTATGTCACCAACATCGAGGGCTTGGATGCCTACGTAGTGGAGCTGCCATATGGGGAACAGAATCGCCTCTCGATGATTGTGGCGCTACCAAAGCGTGGCTTCAGCCTCAACGATGTAACCAAAAACCTGATGGACTTGGGTTTATCCCCAGTCCTTAAGCGTCTGGAGAACTTTGCTCGCAATGCGGACGAAGACAATGTGGTGGAAGTTTTGCTGCCCAAGTTTACAACAACAACGGACTTTAACTTAAGGCAACTACTACAAGAGGTGAGTAGAAATTAAAATTTGTCGTAGCTCTTATTTATCGATTTACTCTCTTACAGATGGGCATCCAGGATCTGTTCGATCAGAGGTACTCAAATCTTAGTCGCATGGCCGATGGCTTGTTCGCCAAGCTCTGTGTGCATGCCACCAAAATTATCGTGGATGAGAAGGGTACCACAGCAGCGGCAATTACATCGGCCGTGCTCAGCAACAAGTCGACGCCGCCAAAGTTCCTCTTGAACAGACCCTTCCTCTACATGATTGTGGACAAGTCAACCAATTTGCTGCTCTTCGCTGGCCAAGTGAGAAATCCAAAGGCGGCTTAAGTCAAGTTACTTTTTCGTTTCGTTTTAATAACCTAAATAAACTCTAAATGCGAATCAAGTATTATTTTTTCGCGCGCCCAGCAGCCTTCTTGCCTCCAATGGGTTGTTGTTTGTCTTTGCTGGCTTTACTCGAAATTAGCGGATGTGTTTCTATAGAAAAAACAAAAGCGAGGCCGCTGATTATGTTATCTGTGTGGCCTCTATTTTAGTTCACTTACCATCGGTAGGCGCGTCGGGCAGGCTGACATCATAGTGTTGCATGCGCCGGCGCTTCGAAGCCATTATGTCCTCTTCATAGTCACGTGAATCGCTGCCCACTAG
This sequence comes from Drosophila koepferae, assembly GCA_030914345.1. Classification (NCBI taxonomy): domain Eukaryota; kingdom Metazoa; phylum Arthropoda; class Insecta; order Diptera; family Drosophilidae; genus Drosophila; species Drosophila koepferae. The sequence goes on from JAUESR010000202.1 coordinate 14,725,710, forward strand.
CGCGGAGGGAGGTTCTAGATTATCCTGTGCTGTCCAGCCATCTTCGGGATCCTCTACTTCGGGTGCCATGGGTAGGAATTGTAAGGCATTCTCATCTTCGCCTTCTTCGTCCGAGGAGCAAAATGCTGCAACTGGCTCCACTTTTTGTACATCCACCTCAATCTCCTCATCCTGCTGAGCATCAGCATTCAAGTCCACCGACTTGTCCTCATCACTAATATCGAATTCAGACTCTCTTTCTTCATATTCAACATTCTCGTCCAGTTCCTTGAAGTCAGGCGCAAAAGCAGACCAATTCTCCACCTGATTCTGTGCCCATATTGACACTAAGCCTGAGCTAATACTAGCTATAATTGGACGCACAGGATGCCAGACAACGTCCAGCAGCATCTCGCCTTTGGTGCCATGCAAAATCTTGACAAGGTTTCCAATTGACTTTTCCCAAATATACAATGCATGCTGTCGAGCACTGCCCGCACAAATGTATTCTCCATCGCCAGAGAAGCAACATTTTTTCCACGTTGTTCTGCAATACGGAATTGTTATGAGAAGGGTAGGATAAGCGGGCAGAAATCTCACTTGTTGACCAGATCCTGTAACTTTTGTATGGGCTCTGGCTCACCATCTTTGCCCAAGGCGATAATCTCTTTAGAATCGTATACGCGGATCACTCGATCGGATGTGTTGATGAGAAAGGCGCTAAAAGAGAGTAAGAAATTAGCTAAACTACAATTTAGTTGTGGGGCAAACAGTGCTGAACTTACTCGCCTCGACGTGCGAATTCAATGCTCTTGACAGCCGTCGCACTCGATGTTCCTACAATAATGCGAAAGCTGGCGACTACCTCAAATGTCTCCACGTCCAGCACAAGGATTTTGCCCTTAGCATTTCCCGTGTATATGTGTTTACCGCGTCTATCAAACGACGCAACAATATTCAAATCACCCTATCAAAGGAAATAATACAATGTTATACGTAAATGACCGTCTGCGTTTTCAGTTCATTAGAAAGCTGAAATCCCCATTTCTGTTGGACTTCCAGGAAAACTTACATCAGAATCTAGCGGAAGGCAACGATGCGATCCGGCTATTTTAACTAAAACGGCAGCATAGCGCATTGGACAGACCAGCAGACGGCTGTCGTTACGCGGGTCGAATTGCACCTTCAGGACAGGTGAAGGGAAGCGATATTTATGCTCCAATTCCCCGGTCAGAACATCCCATATACAAACATTGTTGTCCGTGGAAGCGGAGAGTAACTAGAAATAAAGCGCATACTTTAATTCACATATATAAGCTAATTATTATGATTGCACTCGTCACCTTGTGGCCATTCCTAGTCCAGCTTAGACTGCAAACAGGATGTACGTGGGCTGATATTATTTTTGCTATGCCGCGCGTCAAAAAGTCCCAAATAACAATTCGTCCATCGTTGCAGCCGACGGCCAGTAAAGTGCCGTATTTGTTGAAAGCGCAGGTAACAGCTAGCGATATACAATCCAGAGAGCCATCAAACTCCTCGGGATAGTTTTGGCCAAACGATTCTAGAAAGCAAAAAAAATATTTATAACAAAATATTCTTTTAACGAATTAGTGCTAAACATACCTAGCAGTTCCAAATTCATGTTTGGGTTTCTTCTTCTTTAGTATTTACATTCAATTTTATTACATGTAATCGATAACTATTTTTAACAATCGACAATTTTCCTAAAATCAAAATCGGTATTTATTATTCTCATACATAATGAATGTCTCTTAACTGTTCTGTAATTTACGCATTTGAACAAATGCAAAAAATTAAAAGTTCCCATTCTCATATTATATTCCATCTTTACAAATAAGTCTTTCATATATAAGGGAACTAATTCAATCACACTTGAACTGAATCTATGGCTTTCAGTTTTTATTTCTTTTCAACATTCGGTCACTCTAGATCCGAGTGGGTTTTGTGCGCACGTTGTACGTAAAAAGTTTTATATTTCAATTATAATAGCATAAATCACATTACAAATATCCAAAAAGTGCAACAAAGTATTCAACGATACGATACCTAATAAATTACAACTCATTTGGGTTACTAATTAAAACTTTTGTGTGCTTGCGAAATGATTTTTGTGTCGACGTCACCTTTGGAGCCCCGCTCCCGCTCTCTCATTCGCGTTTCTTCTTCTGCTCTCATTCTCTCCTTAGTGAAGTGAAATAATAAGTTTGATTTTCAACTCAAGTTAAAATATTATTTTGATATCGTCTTATGAAAAAATAATCTCAAATTTGAAAAGGCCGTGTTTAACTTAGTCCAAAATTGTAAATAACCCTTTCTGATTTGACTTTCTATCAGTTGTTGTCTACGTATTTTGCCACAGCTTTCTTTATATTACTTACATATGCATGTACACAACATCTATACCTACATATGCATCCACATCTACATATGCATCTACAGCTACATATACATATTTATGTTTTGTATGTAATTATTTTTTAGTGTATTCATCGCCAACCACGTTAAAAGGAAGAACGTGAATGTGAATACAAAAAAGGCAACACAATCACAAAACTTAAACTTAAATTGAAAACAACAATTTTCGTTACATTTCCACTTCTCCTGGCAGTTCAAGTGAAAAGTCTACAAAGGCAAATTAAGAAGCGCAGGCCACAGACCCGTTCTTTTTAATTCCCAATTTGCACAAAGGGCCGTAAATAAATAGCAATAAATAAGCAAAATGTCTGGCGAAGAAACGTCTGCCGATCGCAATGTCGAAATATGGAAAATAAAGAAGCTCATCAAAAGCCTCGAAATGGCACGTGGGTAAGTAAGCCAATATATATATGTAAATATGCATTTCTCCTATTTTGTCAACTCGAATTTGTTATTTTTTTTTTTTTTTGTTGATATGGGGGTACATACGAAAGTATTGGGTTATGGGGGCAGGGGATAGCCTTGCAGCGCGCCGTCGCCGTACAACGAATAGTAGTGGAGTGAGGCACATATGCGATTGTTGAGTATTTTGAGCTCACCCCTGATGGCCATCAATTGGCGATGGCAGTGCGAAAAAAATAAATGTAGTGGGTCATCCAAAGGATGCAAATTGTCGCACATATGATTCACTACAGTTATCAGCATTGTCTTGTTTGAATTGGTTAAAAATGGCAATGGTTTGGATCAAACCACTTCGATTCAGATGCGTGGCTAACGTTGGTAACAAACAAAAATCCCCATTGCTCAGAGTGGCGTTGCCCCACACAACCACCTACACAAGCACAAAAGCACACATTACTTGAATGGCTCTCAGCGATGGGAGTGTGTTTTGATGGCGCTCTTTCGCGCTCTTATTTTTGCAAAAATACTTTGTGGGGAGAGCAACACGTTTTTGTCAGGTTATTATCAGTTGAAACCAGACTGAAGCAACAAAGCGCAATCGAACCGTGAGTAATGCGTGAAGCTAATGCTAATGTTAATGCTAATGCTCTGTTGGCACCAAAACCAAACAATGGTTTTATTTGGTGAGAAATGTACACGAATTTGCCAACGTCATTTGCATTATTTGCATATATATGCAGATGGCAATGCCTCTGTCTCTATTTCTTTCTTCTCCCAAAACAATTTATGATTTAGCTTACTGTAAAAATGTCTATGTGCAAATCATAACAAATCAATCATGCGAAGTGCTGCAATTTGTCATTCACAATGATTGCGAGCCACCTGAGGCAAGGCGACGGCATTGTGCCAGGTAGAGATGTCACATGAAAAAAATATCGTATGCACTTGATCTGCATATCGATAGATTAGAATATGTTCGAATTGATACCATTTGTCAACTGTAGGGAAGCAAATAGTGATCGTAAAAATCTATATATTTTGATAAGAATTACTTACTTGCGATGTCTGCTCTAATTTCCCTATATTTTTATTTTCACTCTGTACAAGTTGTAATCGATCTTATGGAGAATTTACCCTATGTAACGGATCACTTTCTCCATTATATTTCTATTTCTCAAATATAAATAAATGTATCTCTCTATACATAACGATTATTTATATGAATTGTTATTAACATACTGTTTATCTTTCAGAAATGGCACCAGCATGATTTCATTGATTATTCCGCCTAAAGATCAAATCTCTCGCGTCAGCAAAATGTTGGCCGATGAATTTGGTACGGCCTCCAACATCAAGTCGCGTGTCAATCGCCTTTCCGTCCTGGGCGCAATCACGTCGGTGCAGCACAGACTTAAGTTATACACCAAAGGTAAGTTGTTGATTCTATCTGACATTCATATCAGTTAATTAATACTTTTGTATTGCAGTGCCTCCCAATGGTTTGGTCATTTATTGCGGCACAATTGTCACAGAGGAGGGCAAGGAGAAGAAAGTGAACATTGATTTTGAACCATTCAAGCCCATTAATACCTCACTGTATCTGTGTGACAACAAGTTCCATACGGAGGCACTCACTGCCCTGCTCGCCGATGACAATAAGTTCGGCTTCATTGTGATGGATGGTAACGGCGCTCTTTTTGGAACCCTGCAGGGTAACACGCGCGAGGTGCTTCACAAATTCACTGTCGATCTGCCGAAGAAGCACGGTCGTGGTGGTCAGTCTGCGCTTCGTTTCGCCCGTCTGCGTATGGAGAAGCGTCACAATTATGTGCGCAAGGTGGCCGAGGTTGCCACACAGCTGTTCATTACGAATGACAAGCCAAACATTGCTGGCCTGATTTTGGCCGGTAGTGCGGATTTCAAAACTGAGCTCAGCCAATCGGACATGTTTGATCCTGTAAGTAATCCAACACTGCTCAAGCATAGCTAGATCCCAAGGGCTACTTCCACTGGCCTCAGCGACCGACAAAGTGTTAAATACGTATAGCAAGTCCATATGCTAAGTTCAATATAAATCGTCAGTCACGCAGCCAGTGGAGCCCACTTGTTATCCTGAATGGTGAACAGAAACGTATGCAATACTTTATAAAATATGCCATTAATTTAAACTAATACAATTTTTTACACTTGCAGCGTTTACAATCAAAAGTGATTAAGCTGGTGGACGTGTCCTATGGTGGCGAGAACGGTTTCAATCAGGCAATCGAATTGGCCGCTGAATCGTTGCAAAATGTCAAATTCATACAGGAAAAGAAACTCATTGGTCGTTACTTTGATGAAATTTCTCAAGTAAGCTATTAATATAATAAATTGCGATTAATAATAATTCATTTTTCTCACATCAAGGATACTGGCAAATACTGTTTCGGTGTTGAAGATACTTTGCGAGCATTGGAGCTGGGGTCTGTGGAAACCTTGATTTGCTGGGAAAATCTGGATATACAACGCTACGTACTGAAGAATCATGCGAACTCGACGTCAACGACAGTATTACATTTGACGCCCGAGCAGGAAAAAGATAAGTCTCACTTCACGGACAAGGAGGTGTGTAGAACAAAAGGTTTTTATTGTTCGAAAATCATATTACTAACTGAAACTTAAATATTGCAGAGCGGAGTTGAAATGGAGTTAATCGAGTCTCAACCGCTTTTGGAATGGCTGGCGAACAATTATAAAATGTTTGGAGCCACCCTTGAGATAATTACGGACAAATCTCAAGAGGGCAGCCAGTTTGTGCGAGGTTTCGGTGGCATTGGCGGTAAGTAATTGGCAAATAGCCATTTTCTTATATATACACACATATATATTTATATTTTAAATATCTGTATATAGTGCGAGTGTAAGCTAAACAATTAATTACGTATCTATTGTTTCCACTCCTCTTCCTTCATGCTGCTTTAAAACATAACTCTAAATGTAACTTGGTCAATTTTACGTCGCTCTTGTGCATAACCATCAAACTTTACTTGTTTTAATATACACATACATATATAATTATATATACTTATATTTATGTATATATTTGTTATTTAAAATGACGTAATCTATAGGCATATTGCGCTATAAAGTAGACTTTCAATCGCTACAAGCTGATGAGCCACTGGAGGACGTTGATCTAGATGATTATTAAAAAACGAAATACAACAAAAAACAAAAAAAAAAAAAAAAAAATGAAAGAAAAGAAAACTTTAATGAAAAAGGAAAAAGAAAGCATTCGCACTGCATAGATTTTCGGATCTCAATATACACGAAATACGTTTTTTGATTTCTTCTGAAACGCCATAAATTGTTCAAAACTTGATAGGAACCAATTTACTCGACGCATAGTTTTTAACAAATGATTCAAAACAAAAAACTTAATTTATATTCTATAATTGATATTTGATGCCCGTTCGCGTAATTCGATATGGCCTATAGAGCCTAGATACATATTGAAATTATTTTTAGATTTAAGTTTCGTTTAGCTCTTCAGTTCAAACAAATCGTGTTTTAATTCGATTAATTGAGACATTTATTCTAATAGTCACATGTTTGTGTAATACATTTGATCTGAAATAAAAAAGGAATAATATATTAATTGAGCCCATGACGTGACACATAAAATAGATAAGGAATCCAGGCCATATATGTTTACAAATATATGTATATACGAGCATAGCAGAATAATACTTGGTTTTACTTGTATTTAACAAGTTCGCGCGACTGTTAGAAATCTCAATATATATATTAAAACAATAGCGCAACATGGAGAAATCGTTTGAATTGTTTAATGAGTCTCGTTCAAATAGGTCCACTAAAAAACGTGGCATTATGCATATATATACTCGTATCTGAGAAGCATTTAAAGTATTTACATAGGCAACGTCTTTGTTTCCATTTGACACAAGTTAAACGCGTAAAATTCTAATAACACATAAACTCAAACACAAACATAAAAAAAAAAACAATAACAAACAAAACCTGAATATGAATAAATAAATAAAAAATTGACACCTCCCGACATCGTAAACAAAAAACTGCTTATAAATGATTCAAAGTTGTTTATGTATAAATTTCGCAAGATTTGGGAATCATTCGATTGAATCACCTGACTTTTTGGTGCCATTGATGAGCTTTATCCTAACCACCGGATCTGGAATACCGACGAATCTTTCTATATCCCAATTTATATTTAAGTCATTATTCCCTCTTTTATTCAAAAACACTTCTGACTGTATTTAAATTTAAAATTTTGCACTGGGTTTTCTTTCTGATTTTTATTTATTTACAATTTTTTTTATAAATAATATTTGTCGAAATATTATTACCGAATATGCTTAACAATTTATTAATATTTGTATTTCTAACTAACAATGTGTTGTGCTATTATTTCGATTTAAGTTGACATTATTTTTTGCATTTTCGCTTTTTTCCTTTTAATTACATTCTGTATTCATTTGATTTATTTCATCTCTTTCGTAATAATTATTTGATAAAATTTAATATATTACTAATGCTTCTCGCAGGTATCTTGCGCTACAAAGTGGATTTCCAGAGTATGCAGCTTGATGAATTGGACAACGACTGCTTCGATTTAGATGACTACTAGAAAATTTCACACTGTTTTAATCAATTTTTGAGACCGCAAATTGAGAACTGTTGATTTAAAAAAGAAAGAAAACAATCGAAAACAATATAAACTAGAATATTTTAATAATACAAAAAGAACACACAAACACATACACACACACAATCCTTCTTCCATTTTAACGTTGTTGGCGAATAAAAGTAAAATTGCAAATAATATATATCATAAATAAAAAAAAAAGCAAAGATAAAATGTTAAATCAAGAGAAATCAAATATAAAAAAGAAACCGTTTTACTTGAAGCATCAAATACTTTTTATAATTTTTTCTTTATTGTTTTGGTTAAAGTATTGTCAGATTATAAACAAATTTCTAATTAAATATGCATTTCAGCAATGTCAGAGCTCGCCCAGAGTTTCGATTTCATTCAATATTATATCCAACTCTGCCGCTTCAAGCACGGGGAAGCAAGTGAACACCATGCGGAAGAAATTGCCCAACTTGCGACTGCTCAGCGGAGAATAGCCTACCATCAAGGTGCCACTATATGCCATTTGCTCCTTAATCTTCGGTGCAACCTTTTGGAGGAGACGTTAGCAACAATTTGATCACATCTGGCAGTCCATACTTACGGTATACAAACGGGCCCACCACTCATCATTCTCCTCAGATCTTGGCACTCTCATCGACTTCGGAATGTACCAAAAGCATACATTGGAGTATTCGTGTTGATCGAGGACAAGTCTGAACCGATCAGGACGTGCTCGCAGCTTTTGTTCTAGCAAGCGTGCCATATCAATGGCATGATCGACCAAATGTCCATACCGCCCGTAACCACGTGCCTTAAGCATCAGCCAAAACTTGAAGGCATCTATTTTACGGCCGCACTGGACGCTCTTGTTGCCGGTATCGTAAGATACATCATAGAATTTATCCTGCTGGAAAAGATAGTTGACCTCAATACTATTGCAGCGTGCCAGCAAGTCGGATTCACTGGTGAGGAATAGAGAGCATTGTAATGGAACACCAAGTGTCTTGTGTGGATTCCAGGCAAAAGAGTTGGCACGTTGTAGTCCCTTTAACAGCGAGCGATTCTTGTATGCAAGCAATGCAGCACCACCTAGACAAGCGTCCACATGCATCCAGAGGCCGTAGCGTTGCGCCACATCAGCAATGCCGTCCATATCATCAAAGGCGCCCAACACAGTTGTGCCTGCCGTTGCATTGATGAAGAATGGATCAAGACCGGAATTTTTGGCTACTTTAATCTTATCCTCCAGATCATCTAAAGCCATTTGTCCTTTATCATTGGTGCGCACAGCTATGCAATTGTCGGCCCCAATGCCCAGCCAGTGAGCCGCCTTTTTTAGGCTGTAGTGCGAATCCTCCGACGTGAAGATAACTAGAGGTCGTATGCCAAACATGCCCGAAGATTTGACCGTTGGAATGCGTTTATACCGAGCCAGCACCATACCATACATATTAGAAGCAGAACCACCTGGAGCGAATATGCCATCGCCATGGTTATAACCGGCTAATCTACAGACCGCTGATATGACCTCAGTTTCGATCAGGCTAAAGACGGGTGCAACCTCAAAAGTGTACCTGGAAGGCAGCCCTTTAAAATAACTTAAAATAGTATAAGTGTATCTTTGGCATATTACGAGCTTGTGTTCAATGCCTCAGTCAGCCAGGCGCCAGCCAATCCAAAGGGATCCAATTGACCAAATAGTTGATTGTGGAAGCGTCCATGTGAGGTTTTCACAGAATATTTAATGACCTGTTGACAGATCTCCTCAATGTCGGACAGTGTGGACGTTTCCTTTTCCTTGATAGTCAGATTAATATGTTTCTATGAAATATAAATATAAATATAAATATATAAACATAACTTTGATTGAAAAGACGTTTCATGGTTGAATATGGTTGAACTCGTCAACAGATTAAAACAGCAAATCATTAAAATGTTGAAGCAGCTGCATAGTAAACTCTTTCAATGATGAGTATAATTGCCGCTTATCGGAAACTGTCTAGGCTACTTTGACGAGGCGGACGTCTAGACCTCGGCTAGGACAGACGGGGGCACTGACCTTCAGCTCGTCCGGCTGCATAAAGTCGACTATTCTCTGCTGCTGCCACAGTTCGGGATCAACGCACAGAGTGTCCTCACGTTGCACCAGCTGGAAGACATGCTGTAGAATCTTCCAATCGTCCATTAACCTCAGGCGAACACCATCGACAATCGAAGCAGTAGTATTACTTTCGCCATCCATTTCACTATATTTCCGATCGAACCTTCGCCAACCGCTACTCAACTGGGAATGCCAACTGATTGGCCGTAGCGCTGCATTGGACCTGATTGCGAGCTGAGTGCTCGTTAGAGTTGTAAATTAATTAACCGTAGTACATACACGCATCAATATATATGTATGTATGTACATAGGCACCTACAGACGTATTTATGTGTGTACGTTAATATGTATGGGCAGCTGGCCTGTGTTCGTGCCGGTATGCCACAATAATAGGGTGAACCTTTTCTTAAGTACCCTACCTTCTGTCTATGGCTGGAAATAAGATTATAGAATCTACCTATTCTACACCGGTCTGTGAATTATATCTTATCGAAATCAATCGCATTTGTTAGTTTACTCACGTATATTATACCTGCAATTATTGAATCAAACACTTTCCACTTGTTTATCATGCTCAAAGCAAGTTTAGTGTCGACTGACTTGTAATTATTAATTTATTTATTAAAATATTCACTGTATAATTGCGGATTACTTGGATTTTTAATTTCATAATATAACTAGTATGCTAATTAGGTAAATGCGGTTGGTTAGTGAAAACTTCGTCAACATATTGAATATAATTTATTATCAACAATTTACATTAGAATAAACCTTTAAACAGCGCGCTTAGGTCTTTTCATCAAAATTGTGTGACCCAATTATTTTCAATATAAAAACTGGTTGCCGATAACTGTACGATTGTGCTATCGGATCCAATAACAGTAAAACGCTATTATCGAATACTAAAAAGTACACAGACTGTTCAATTGTGGAACTACATATCATATGGTTTAAGAGCAGCGGAACCACCAGTTGGAGAATTATTTACATTTGTCGCTTTGAAGCATTTAAAAATTAAAAATAAATAAATTGGAAACATGGGTCGTGCTGAAGTTGGTACTCCCAAGTACCTGGCCAACAAGATGAAGGCCAAGGGCTTGCAGAAACTGCGTTGGTACTGTCAGATGTGTGAGAAACAGTGCCGTGATGAAAATGGCTTCAAATGCCATACAATGAGCGAGTCGCATCAGCGACAGCTCCTTCTCTTTGCGGATTCGCCTGGCAAGTTTCTACACAATTTCTCCAAGGAATTCTCCGATGGCTATATGGAACTGTTGCGTCGTCGCTTCGGCACCAAACGTACGAATGCTAATAAAATATATCAGGAGTACATTGCACACAAGGAGCACATTCACATGAATGCCACGCGTTGGCTGACGCTCTCCGACTATGTCAAGTGGTTGGGACGCACTGGCCAAGTTGTGGCTGATGAAACGGAAAAAGGATGGTTTGTAACCTACATTGATCGCAGCCCGGAGGCTATGGAACGCCAGGCAAAAGCCGAACGCAAAGAAAAAATGGAAAAGGATGACGAGGAGCGCATGTCCGAATTTATTGAGAAGCAAATTAAAAAGGCAAAGTCCAAGGACGGCGAGGATGATGAAACGCAAGAGAAGTATACCGAACTGAAACGTGAAGAGGAACAGCCCCTAAAGCTGGATATACGACTTGAGAAAAAATTTCAGCCCGAGTCGATATTGGGCAAATCAGCTTTGCTCACAAAACGTCCAGCCAATGAGGCAGATGAGAAAGTCTTTAAAAAACCTAAGCCAGTTCCAATAGAGTCTAGCAGGTCAGCGTTAGATGAGATCATAAAACAGGAGGAAATGAAGAAGGAACGTACAAATCGCAAAGATTACTGGCTTCACCCGAATATCGTAGTTAAATTTATTTCTAACTCCATGGGCGACAAGTTCTACAAACAGAAGGCTGTGGTGCAGGAAGTAATTGATAAATATCGTGCAAAGATTAAGTTCTTGGACAGCGGGGAAAAGTGTAAAGTAGATCAGGTAATTATCTAAATTATATAAAGAATATATATACACTTTATTAAGAATATGTTCTCTTGACAGGCACATCTGGAGACCGTTATACCCGCCTTGGACAAGGAAGTGCTTGTAGTAAATGGTGCCTACAGAGGATCAGAAGCTCTGTTAAGAAAGCTAAATGAAAGCAAATATTGTGTTACCATTGAGATACTGCACGGTCCACTAAAAGGGCGAATCGTGGAGAACGTGCAGTACGAAGATATTTGTAAATTACATGGCACGTAGTAAAGCCAATTTGTATAGCGATTAAGTTAATTTGTTAAGCTAAGCTTAAGTTTATATACACGTATTATAAGAAATGAGTAATAGTTTCCTTTTGAAACTTCTAAAAGTTAATGTAGTATGAAAAAATAAATCACTTTCTTAAATTTGATTAGATTTGCGATACGAATTGGACAGATTTCTTTTGAATTACTTCTTAGCTAGGTAGTTAAGAAACACGTCGGTTGCGGACAGGAACTCCTATAGCTTGGATATGCGATTAATACATTTTTCTTATGCTGTTTTTTGCTTATGTCTCATTAACGGAATACAGGCAAATGCGATATACGATTGGCTGGGCTCATATATTGGTATGGGAGTTAATTTGGCGTTCAATATTGTATCAGATCAAGCAAAATGGATCGTTGACTCAATTGAAGATAAATGTGAGTATAAATGCCAATAATCTGTTAAGTCTACGCTACATACGTATGCATATCATTTAATTTACAGGCAGGAAATATGTAGAGGCTTTCGAGGAGCACGACATGAAAACTGCGGGCATAAAATTAAGATTGAATTATATAACACCGTGTTGCAGCTATGCAGTGCCTATATCAACAGCCGAAACTCTCTGGGATAATCCAATATTTCGCCAGAATAAAAAGCTAGTTATTGCCGCCTCCGAATATCTAACTGAAACTGTCTTTGATGAGTTACAAAAGGCTTACATGTGTCGTCCTGATATTAATTTCATGGTATACATTGAGGCGTATATACGTACAAATATATATAAATCTCATTCTTTGAAAGGTCCTAGAAACTGACGACTACGTAGGTGTGCTCGATATGTGGCTTGATCAAAACACCATTTATATTGGAGATAACATTAGCCGCACCTTAAAGAAACTCACAGATGCAAATCCAACAGTCAAGATTCATCTTATTGGTTAGCATAGCTAAAGGACTAGCTGTTGACTTTATATCTAATTATTAACAATTTACTTTCGTAGGTCATTCATTGGCAGCACATTTTATGGGATATGGTGCGCGACTGTATCATAAATTAACAGGACGATTAGTGGATCGTGTAACAGGTCTGGATCCGGCCAAGAATTGCTTTACCAGTAAAACCCAATATACCGAATTAGACACCGATGCTGCCCGGCTAGTAGACGTTATACACACAAATCCTGGCTTACTGGGACAGGGAAAGCCGATTGGCCATGTTGACTTCTATCCAGGCGGTGAAGATCCAATTCAAAACGGTTGCATATTCATCCAATGCTCACACGATCGATCGATTACCTACTTTGCCGAGAGTGTTTATCCAGGCCAGGAATCTAACTTCATGGCTTCCAAATGTGATACAATCGAAAATATGCGCGCCAAAAGCTGTGACACTCCTCTCTCAGTAATGGGTTATGCTGTTAATGGGAGTGAAAGAGGTATTTACTATCTGGATGTGAATAGTGAGAGTCCACACGGCAAGAACAGAGGTTCAAGTTCAGACAATGTAAATCAAAACTGCATATGCCATGGCGTCATGTGTTAGTTTCAAACTGTTTGCAAAGATTCTCAAATAAATAATGACAGTCATAATTTTGAGGTAATCTCTATTTTCAATACTCTTAAAAATGCTTTCTCTTCCAATCCTAAGTTGAATGTACCTTAAATTCCGTACAAGCGGTGGCATTGACATTAATCTGGATTTCGATTTGGGTAAAGTCAACTATAAGTATAAAGAACATATGTTTTATGACCCAATTCCTTATTCACGCGGGGTATATGGAGTTTTTCATATTATTTGTATTATATTTACGTAAATGTATTTATTTGACTATTTCTGCGAGGGTATACAAACTTTGGCGTTAATTATTTTTATTTTTGCAATAATGCAAAGAAATACTTTGTGATCCATTTGCAATATTTTTGCTACTATGCTTATAATTTCAAAAACTTTAAGCAGAAGCAGTTCGTTGCTGATTTATATGCACACATCATATACTTAAAAAATGAGATCTCTGCTCTTTAGGTTTACAATTTTGAGCACTATACTCCTCAGCAGTATGGAGCATGCTGAACAGTCGAATGACTGGTGGCCGAGTGTATCCGACAGACTCACTGATATCCTAACCATGAAAATGAATATATTTACATCATTTCCACTGGAGTTGGCAGCCACTGTTATTGACAGCTTGTGTAAGTGTATGGGATAAATAAGCCATTGGCTCTTATCTTAGCATTCCATCCGCATCTACTCTCAGTATCACATCTCAACGATTGACAGGCTCCTCCACTTTGTTTATGGGAGGTGTACCAGCACAAATTCAGCCGGATATAACGAAAATGCACTTTCAGTACATGACGCCATGCCTAAACTATAGTGTACCCTTGTTGAAAGCTGAAAATCTTTGGAATCATCCACAGTTTCGGCGTAATCATAAATTAGTTATATTAGCTACGGGCTGGATGAATACGGTCAACGCTTCAGCCACCATTGCGATGATGTCGAGGGCTTTTATGTGCAGACCTCGTGTAAACTTTGTGGTAAATATAAAGATTTTAGTTCAAATAAATATACTAAAATATAAATATAATTTGCAGATTGTAGATGCGGCTTACTATGTGGACACCCTGTACAAGTGGTCGGCCCTGAACACTGATCTCATTGGAGAGCATATAGCTGTTGGCCTGCACCATTTGATTAAGGTCTCCCCGGCGATTGACATTCATTTAATAGGTGGAGTTTACAATTTAATTGTTGGAGTACTTGATCTCATAGAGAAGCTTTGTAGGTCATTCATTGGGCGCACACATCATGGGTACAGCTGGGCGAACATTCACACAACTCACAGGACATCGCGTGTCTCGCATCACGGCTCTGGATCCTGCCAAGCCTTGCTTTCGCAATGAAAAGTCATTGCCGGGCTTAATGCGAGGCGATGCCGACTTAATAGATGTTATACATACAAATAATGGTATTCTGGCCAAACGTGATCCTATTGGTGACATTGACTTCTATCCCGGTGGAGTTCATCCAATTAAGCCTGGCTGCCTAACCATTGGCTGTTCTCACTCCCGTGCTGTAGAGTATTTTGCAGAGAGTGTCTATCCGCAGCAGGAGCGCAGCTTTGTAGGCACACGATGTAGCTCGTGGAAGAAGCTGGAATGGCATAAGTGTAAATCTGATATAACCTCGACCATGGGCTACTTGATTAACCGAAAGGCTAATGGCATTTTTTATGTGGATGTGAACGGACGCAGTCCCTTTGGAAAGAACTACAACATATTAGGGAAACGCGGAGCTGACTGTCCTAAGAGTAGCTGTTAAAGTTACGGAGTAAATTATAGTAGTTTCTGCTCCTTATCTATTTTTAAAGTATATATTAGATTCCTTTATATTGCATTCATTTCGCCAATGATTACTATAATATACTTTATTTAGTATTTACTCTATTATTTCTGTAAGATCTAAATCATCATCAAAGGCCTCGGCGATGCCTTTCTGGCTCTGGTAAATTTTCTCTTGCGTTTCAGCTATTCTCCACAGTTCGTCATCATCGTCGCCATTCAACATGGATCTATTGGCTCCTCCTTTAATTACAGCTCTCAGCTTGTTATTCGGTTGAGCAGGTCCAGGTGCACGCTTCTGTCGATTGCCCATCAAAATTTGGCTCTCCTCGAAGTATTTGTTTGGATGATTGATTGTGGGCTCCACTGTGGAATTGTGCGTAAGCATAAAGTACTTTCCACAGGCGAATTGATAATGATTGCGGGATACGAAATGCATAACCTCCTCAATCCCACCCGCTGAGAGACCGTATGCAGAGAGTTTTGCCTTCAGCGAAGTTGGATCCATTGTTTTGTATGGACAGCCATGGCAGTCACCAGGAGCAGCCATCTCCTTGATGATCTTCAGACAGGAATAAGGCGTATAGTTGACCATTGAACCCTTTTTGCCATAATTGTGGTGAATGTTGTACTCGTAGCTACGCGTAAACTTGTCCACGTCCATTTTCTTGGTGAACTCTTCGCGCCAAAACCGCACCGAATCTTCCAGCGTGACGCCAATGCCCTTCAGGAAGAGGCCATACTGCATGCGTCCGCCGTGCTTTATGTGGTGCTGACTGCGTATGTGTTCATGACACATGCGCATACACAACGGCATGGATGTCTTGGATAGCTGGTCCAGAGACTCAATAGGCACGGACTCATCTCTGCATATTGTGTAGTCTTTGCCCGTATACGAATTATGCAGCGATTTAATCATGCGAGCAATGCGCTCGTCTGCTTCCACATCTGCAATAAAAGCTTTAGCTGCCTGCATACCAAGCT
Organism: Drosophila koepferae; assembly: GCA_030914345.1. NCBI lineage: Eukaryota > Metazoa > Arthropoda > Insecta > Diptera > Drosophilidae > Drosophila > Drosophila koepferae. The sequence continues at coordinate 14,741,875 of JAUESR010000202.1, forward strand.
CTATCTCATCCAATTGCCTGGCGCCCACAATGGATACCATATCATGCGTGTTAACATAGGCAAAGCCCGCTTTGATATAACAACGCCGAGTACGTACCAAGTCTAGGACTTGAGTGAAGGGCACTTTGTAAAACTCCAGTAGCTCGATCTTCGATACACTCTGGCCCACTGTGCTCTCGTAGAGGCCGTCCTTGACCTCGTCTTTCTGTTCCTCTGTCAATGGATGGATTTGAAAATTGTTGGCGTCCAGAAACGCCTTGATTTCAGCAGTGCTAAGTGCGGCGAATTTGTATTTGAAGAACTCCATTTCACGTGCCACGAACCAGCGATGCAGATCTTCCGAACGACAATAGGCTAAACGCAGTATGAAGTGCGACAAATAATCTCGCCGACGCATTTGTAAATCTGCTTCATGCTTGGCGCCACTGCTGGTCATTCCCAAGCGCATGTAGCCGCGGAGTCCGTCTTTGGTCATTTCAGCATTGACATATTCCTTCCAATCATCCGAATGGATACGCAATCCCTTTGTTGTGGCGCGATCGAAGACACGCAACAGGCGTAAACGCTCCAAAGCGAGATCCTCAAACTCATCAATGTGAATATCCTCTGTTGGCGGATAATGGTAGAGCATCACATTGTGCGGATACTTGGCCTCTAAACTAATTACTTCTACTTTCACATCGTGACGTGCGCGTTTCTTTAAATTAAAATCCATGTTGCCAAACAAAAATCAATTGCAATATGCTAAAATGGCGCCAAATCCGTCTAACAGCTGTCATAATAATATCGATTTTTTTTTAAATACAAGCCTGTGAACTCATAACTCATCGATTACAATTAATCATCGATAGTATTGTTTAAAATTTACTATCAATTTCCGTATTAATAATAACCAAAAATATAAATTGCAATAGGAGAGTCACCCATTCATCTAATCTTATCTAATGGCAAAAGCAGCTAAAGTCTTGACACATAACCGTATTAAGAAATCTTAATTTTTATGACAAATGGTTTTCTTTTTACTTAAAATAATGTACTAAAATCCAAACGGTTTTCGCATTTTACATAAAATTAATTCAAGTGTATATCAGGTACTAAATAAACAGACTAGAATATTTGTTTATGTTAAAAACTATACAGCACTATAAATTTAGGCCATAGAATCTTTTCTGCCAATGCCAATAAACTCCAAAGATTTTCTAAGGCGTTTCCAAAACAGTTTCCGTTCTTCCAGCGATGGCTGTTTATTTCCTTTACTTGGCCATTTTATGTAGGTCTTTATATCCATTAGATACTGTAATGTTTTTGGTCGTTTGCTACGGGGTATGTCTTCCAGAAATACTAGTATCAAATGCTCTTTGCTCATTTCAAAGATGCTGTTGGGGATAGAATTAAATATATAGATAAATGTATTTAAGTGTATTTGTATATTATCACTATTTCGTTATCTTCCAATTCTTACCGGTGCTGAGCCAGATACATTTCGAATTGACACCAATGACTGAGTAAAAACTTTGATGATATTATTAGCATTAGAGAGCGGGAACGATCCATGCTCGAAATAATATTATCCAATATAGTTACTCCGATCTGCAAGCAAGATAAGACACCTTAGATTATATATGTAAAGAGTAACTATGACTAAACAAACCTGAAAATCACGTTCATGCAGACATATTGAAATATCTCCAGATTTCTCCACATTCGGCAGCAGCTCATCCAAAAGCCACTGTCGATCATTTTGGCAATAGCTTATGAATATATCATATATAACACTTGGATCACTTTCGGCTAGTTGTCGAAAGCGATCTTTAGCCGCTGTAGATAAAAGTGCTGCCGACTTGAGGGAAGCATAATAGTAGTGTATATGCCAACGCTTCAGATATATGACAAATCCCAGAATGAATATGAAGAGAAGACTGCCCAGTGTAGCTGTGATTACCTTGATTGCGTTATGCAGCTTCTGCTCAAGGGCAATCAGGCTGCGACTCTGGCAAACTAGCTCATCCACTTGCAGCTGTTCAGTCTCATTGAAGCACCAATAGTTTTTTGCATCATAGTCCAGTAATTGAAATTTCAGGGTCGTATCATTCACAGTGCTCGGCTTCGAGAGGGGACATTGCATATTGCTTATGTTATTTGAAACGAAATGTAGTTTGACGATATTCTTGAGTCGCTTGAAGTCCTTCATGTTCTTATAGCTGTCGCTAAGCAATGGAATATACTTTCGATTCCACAGTTGCTGCTGAATACGTTTACTGAGAAATGTATTCAATTCATTCAGGCTGCTGGCATTGAATTGGAATATTAGCTCAGCCGCAGCATTTTGTAAGAAATCAAAGGAACAGTTGGCTTCCTTATTATTTTTGGCGGCTACCTCAACGATCTCACGGAGGTTGCAATTGCAGAGAAAGTTGTTGTTACCCAAGCTCAGATATTCCAATAGTTCAAAATCCTTTAGCATCTCCGTAGTCAGCATGTTGACATTGTTGCTGCGCAAGTTTAGAACTCGCAGTGCTTTGTTATGGGAGAAGACACTCTTGTACCAATTGCCAATGTGGTTATAGCTCAAGTCGAGCTGCTGCAAGCTAACCAGAGTCTTAAATATATCAGCATCGAGAGCATTTATATTATTGCCTGCCAGGCACAATAATTGCAGTTTCTTAAGGGGCTTCAGCCAGTCAATGTCCTTGAGATTGGAGTGCTCAAATGAAAGGAATCTCAGTGTTTCGCTTATGCTTTCGAAGGCATCATCCAAGATGTTATAGGAAACAAACGGATTGCCGGATAAATCGAGTCCTTCCAGAATTGTATTCTTAAACAATCCATTGCTGATCATGGGAAACGAAGTATAGCATAAACTCAGATACTTCAGCTTATTGCCCAGATACGTAAAGGCAACGGCACTATTTCTCGTTAATTTCGAGTGCGAGAGATCCAAGTATATAAGATCTGGCAAATACTTGAAGGCACTCTGATGTATCTTTAGACCATATACCAGATTTAAGATCATCTCAAGCGTTGGCGCCGAGAACTGATAATTATAGTTCAGAACATTTGTGAATGACAAGTCTAGATATTGTACACGAGGTATATAGTAAAACGTATCAACATCAATTGTCATTATTTTATTGTTCGATATGAAAAGCTTTCGCAGGTTTGTCACATTCTTAAATGCCTCTCTGCTCACATACTCAATGCTGCAGTTGCTAATCTCAAGTTCCAGCAAACTCGGCAGACTCGGAAAAGTTGCCCAAGCTATACTTTCCTCTAAAAATGAAAAAGAAAAGAAAACAAGAAAATGACATATGTATTTAATTTTAGATACAATCTTTGGTTGTACATTGGCAAATTGGCTATTTAAGTTTCTTACTTGACTTGCCGAATGTTTTGTGCTGTATTTGAATGTTCCGTATGTATTCTTCATATGTAATATCTTGTGTTTTTTTTGGAGAGTCAATTTTTTTATTGTTCTGGTCGTATAAACATTCCCGATTATAAAGATCAACATTTTGACTATAATTGTCGGCTAAAACCTCATTACAATTAATTTGTGTGCCGTTGTTTGTGTTGGTGATTAGTGTTTCTTGTAAAAATTGCTCAATTGCTGAAATGTGACAAAATTCCTACAGATAACTGTGTGTGATTTCAATTGTTTCTGTATGGTCGGTCAAATATCTAACCATCTTCATCTACTTACCTTCCACATCGTGGTTGAGAGCTGCAAACTGGTTACCTTGCAGGGATAAATATTTTAGTGATTGACTCATTGTGTTTAGGGTTTGGAATGGGACAGCATTTAATGTATTATAGGCAGCTGAGAAAACTTCGACTTTCTGAAGTCTATATCTGTGAGCGAATCTCGTTTTATTCAGCAACTCTTCATCAGCTGAAATGTTGCCATATGAAAGATCCAAATGCAAATTTGTAGCTGAAAAAATTATAAATGTACATTTAATTACATATTTCATTAAAATAGATAATATATAAATAATATCGATAAAGACAATTTAATTAGAGCCTTAGTTTTAAAATTGAATTTAATTTTTTTTTAAACCAACAGCAATTAGAGCAACTATCGATATATGTTATCAAAGCAACTAAAATATACTTTCGATGTATCGACGCCGCTAACATTATTTCGATTAATTAATGTTTATATTCTGCATTGACGCTGGAACAAAAATCTTAAAATGGAGGAATTTTGTCGAATTTGCACAAGAAACGATGTCAGTCTAATAAATATATTCGATCAACGGGACCAACAGGAGCAAGAGCCGCCATTGATTGATATGCTGAACGAATTTGTTAACCGTGAAATAAAACTCAATGATCCATTGCCCCAAAACATTTGCCTCGCCTGCAACACCGCTGCCCGAAGTGCTTTTCACTTCAAGCGTTTGTGTGAACAAAGCCAAGAGTATTTTTGGCAGTTGCTGAGCGCTGAGACTGTCCCCAACTGCGAAGAAGAAAACTCTTTAGTACACTATACAATTGAGTTTATAGAAGACTCTGTAGGATATGAACAGCAGAGCAGCAATACACAATTTGAAAATAATGAAGTAATCATTGCCATGGATCAGGAGAGAGGAGAGGAGGTAATACTAAAGGAGGAAATAGAAGAGCTAAGTAACGAAAACAACTATGAACAACGGAGTTTTGAATGTCTGCTATGTGAGCAAAACTTTTTGTCTCAGGAATACTTACTCCAGCACAGTCGTATCTGTACACGAAAAACTTATTTATGCACCTACTGCTCAAAAACTTATACTTCACAATGGAACCTCAATTATCATTTACGTATACACACCGGCGAACGTCCACATAAGTGTTCCCTTTGCAATGCAGACTTCAGAAGAAGAGATGACCTTAGCTGGCATATGGTTTCACATACCGGTGAAATTCCATTCGTATGTCCCCACTGCTCGAAGCGCTTCATTAATAAAAGCAGTCTTAATAGGCATGTTCGCATCCATATGGAAAATATAATGTGGAAATGTGGTTTCTGCGGTGATATCTTTGAGAGTGACCACTATTTACGCAAACATAAGACGAAAAACCCGATATGTAAGAGTGGTGCCGTTCGTAATGTAGTTAATACTATTGTTTCGATAAATGGGCTGACGCCAAACGAAATGACGCAATCTGGCAAGAGTATATACAAATGTCAGATATGTTCAATGGCCTTCACAACGAGTGGAGATCTAGAGCTACACAGTGAGGCACATGACAAGGAAACTGGGTTTAAGTGTTCCAGCTGTCCCTTAATTTTCCTCACTAAGGCTGCTTTAAAGAATCATATGCAAATTCATTCTGATGAAACGGAACAGGAAGACATAGACGTGATTCCAGGTGCTGAAACTATTGGAAACAGTTATCCAGTTCTATTGACTGAAATCGTACCCATAAAATCTTCAGAGAATTTAACAAACGAAAATCCTGCCGAAGCAGCTAATTCGAATTGCACAGTAAACACAGTAAACTTGGAGAAAAATACAGAGTACCCCAGCGAAGATCAACCCGACTTCCCAAAAAATGACAATATGAAAGCAACAAATTATGATAACTATACAAAAAATCAGATACTTTTGACTGAACTCGTTCCCATCGAATCCTCAGAGGATTTAACTAATGGAGATCTTGTGAAAGCCGATTCTAATTGCAAAGATACATCAAATACAAATATAAAAGGTCTCGCGAAAGAAAGCAATTCTAATTCCAATGTTAAAAAAAATAAAAATAAAAAAAGAGCCTCCAACGATATTATTAAGCCGTGGGCACATAATAGTTGGAAATCTAAGTTGAGTAGAAAGAGACGCAAACGCGTGCCTGCTAAGGCATTTTTTCCGTGTGACAAGTGCGACCAACAGTTTGACAGCATGCCTCAACTTTTTAAACATAAACGCGTCCATCCAAAAGAACCAACCCCCTTTAAGTGTCAATACTGTAGTAAAGCATATAAAAAGAAAGCACACCTTTTACAACACAGCCCTGTGCATAAGTGCAAGCATTGCTTGAAATCATTTAAACGAACCAAACTATTGTGTCATGGTTGTCCCCCATAAGTTATTGACATGTCGTAATCTTAAGTACTCTGTTGAAATTAAGATATATAGTAAATACAATTTATTAAATGTTACAATAAAAATAAAATAAAAGTTACATATTTTTAATAATTCACATTATTTATTTCTCAGGCACATTAAGAAGCCTATGCACCAGGTGCGGGTGAAAAGATCTGCCATATTTACCGGGCTCAGCTTACAAAAGTTTGCACATTCTGACACACAAGCAGTACACAATGAAATCCATAGCAAACCATCGATTGTTTAGGATCGCAAAATGTATCGATGTGTACATATATCGGCTCATCATGCAACAAGTTTTACAGAGGAATACATTTGTGCATTTTTCTGATATAGTAACCAATATTGAAGGGAACAGAAATGTTTAAAAATATACAAATTTGTACACATTCTAGCAATTTCTTTTCCCATCAATTGTATTGCGCTTAAAGCACTCTTTCTCACTCACTCTCCGTCTGTCGTTCACTTTCGGGCTCCCACTCTATCATTTTCTATGCCTGTTCAATATCTTAAATAGTATATGTACATACATACATGTATAATAATGTATTAAGCATGTTCATTCGTAGATTAGCTACCCACTTATAAATTTTAATCAGTTAAGTTTGATAGAACGTTATATTTATAATAATATAGTATATATCATCGTTATTCGTATGCTTACCATACTTAGCATTTGTAGTTCTGAGAGTTCCATTAGGAAATGTCCACCATAGAATTTCCTGTTTGATATTATCCAAAAGACATGTATTTCCATCATCAGTGCCATATTTGAGAACTAGCGAGTTAAAATCGGTTTCCTCAGTAGAATCGGTGTTGGTCTCTGGGTCGTCGGTATTCTGGTTAACACTTGACATATTTAAATTTTCACTCAAATGCAAACCTCTTCGATTAGAAGTGTTTAGCACTACCTCCGCATCTTGTAAGTTAGACTCGTTGATGTTCCATTGAAGAAAAAACACAATCAAACAAGTTTTTAATACAAGGCTCATTTTTAAGCTACTTCTATCAAAAGTATATAAAAAATTTTATGTTTTTGTTCTCTCGGTTTCTTGCTATTAGGATATTTTCTTTCATTGAACTATTTTCAGCTTAAATTCCTTTAGTTCAATATTTCTATTTATAGGATTCAGTTATCTTGCTCCACACACTTTGAACAAATTCGACACATTCAGTTTCCACTCATTCAAATTATTTTACGTAGATTATTTTCCATTATTTCCGATCGGTTGGGACATAATACAACACTCTAGAAAGCACAAGCGCGACTAATGGTCAGAAATGTATTACTCTTCGGGCTTTGCGAATATGAGTATGAATTATTTTTATTATAACACGATAGGGCTTATCAATTTTGGCAATATATTCTTTTGCTGTTGAATGGGTTCCGGTTATCAGTTTAGCCGCTTTATTATGGCAAAACACATTTTTCTCTCTCTATCTCTCTCTCTCCAGCACACCCACACCTTAAACAGTGTGAAAATGATTGCGGAAAATAATAGGCATGATAGCCTCCAATTCGATACTGAAGTGGAGTCAAACATGCACTACTCTTCCAAAAAAGCTAAAATACTCTTTTTGTATAAGAGAGTCTAGTTAAATATAATCATAAATTAAATGGACTACTTTAAATTGAAGTAAATAATGCTCAATAATATAGATTATTGCGAATCTGATACGCTCACAGATATGGCCAGCATGATAAGCGTTTTTCGTTTTGTTTTGTTGGTAATGGCAAATCTCAGATTAGAGTTAGAAATTGTGTTTAGTTTCATAAGTGATTTTTGATTTCATTTTGCCGTTGAACAACATGTAGTTATCCATTAATATTATTATTTGAAAATATTTCAAGCCTAAGCCAGCTAGAATTTTTATATTATTTGATTCTATTTTCAAAAATAAAACTCTCTTAATTATCGATAACAAATACATTATTTGTAATCGATGCTGCCTGATAAATAGAGCATCCAGGCAAATGCCAAAGGATCTTCTGCAAATGTCAGCTATAGAAATTTATTTACATAAATAATGTCATAAATTTCTCATTCGCCTTAACCATAGTTAACACAATATTAACATTTTAATATTTACTTATTCATTTAAGTATATGGCCATTGTAGGTCTAGTTTGCTTTTGTGCAACGCAACAGAAGAGCAGCGCGCACAGCTCTAGCGTGTGCTCAGCATAGCCACCCACCACCCAACACCCAGCACCCTCCCTCCCAGATCACGATTTTTGAATTACAACTCACAACAGACGACGCGTCGTCGCAATGCTCGTGCAGATTGTTTGCAATCTAAGTCCAACCACCCAAACCACCCCTTTTGGCTGCCACCTTCGTAGCTGGTTAAACAACCACCTTCTGTTTTCACTCACTCTCTCACTCTCTCTCTCTCTTGCTCTGTCACTCTGCTGGCAATTGCTGTGTTCGCAAAGGACACGCTGGACGAAGCCATCGGCTGGCTCGTGCTCGGCACTTCGTTCGTGTTGTGTGTTGTGCTTTGGTTGTTAGATTTGAGTCGCGTGGCTGTCAGTTTGCATGCGTCTCCGTTCGTGGGTGAAAGTCCACAGAGTAAGTCGCAGCTATTTGTGGCAGTTAGTACTCAGCACTCGTGCAACGTGTTGTTAGCAGCGTATCGTATCCGTCGGTCTTTGTGAGTCACCCACAACAGCGCCGCTAGACGCTAGAAAAAAGCCGGGAAATATTGTTTATACGTGCTGTCCAGTGTTATGGTCAAGCGCCACTTGAAAATTTTTTGTGGGAATTTGTGCGATTTTGTGAAAATTGAGTTGCCCAAATGGCACTGTGAAATGCCAAAGGCAAACAAAGGCTCTTCAGATTGTCATGGCGTCTTTTCGGGACGGTAGACAAACAAACAATACAGACCGAATCCAAACACAAGTGCGTCTCTAAATTAAGCCCTCTTCAAATGGCCACTTTAGCTACATAATAGACTATTGTGTCTCCCTCCGTGTGTGTGTGTGTGTGTGTGCCTGCGGACTATCAGCTAGATTGCAGCATGGATGCTCGAAGGACAGGTAAATAGTAACAGTAAAACACCAACTCTATCGTGTCACAACTGTCGCGCACGTTCCTCATGTTGCTATTGTTGTTGTTTCGGTGGTGTCTTTAAAAATCGGCTGCAATTTGGGGTGTGTTTTTTAGCCCGGCCACAGGTATGGGATAATCAATTCCAGAATTCTTAATGGAGCTAACTTTCACTTGATGTTTTGGTTATTTAGAAAGAGAAATCATCACATTATAGCATACAAATCCATATTGGAAATGTTCTCAAATTTGTTTAGCACTTATTGAAATTGATACAGCTGATCAAAATCTCACGTTTAATTTAGCAGAAAATTGAAGCACAGACAATACCAAGTCATGATATGGCATATCTGAGAACTAAATAGAGAAAGAACAGCACAAACAAAAGGAAAGTCGGGCGAGTTCATTTGAAAAAGGAAAACTCCATTTTTGGTTTTGTTCTTTCTTCCTTTGACAGGCTGAATGCATTGAACTCCTGTCTGACCCTAGCTGGGGGTTGGCCAAATGACTGCCCAAGTCTTGGGCGAGGAATACCGCATAATGCACACACATCGTGAGGTAGTAGAATAATGAAAGGACAGCACGCGATTGCCGTTAGGACGAGGGCACATAAACATATGTAGTAAAGTCGTCCGATCTGTCCATATTAGATATTATTTTTATTACACTTACGTTTCGTATGCAGCTCGCCAATTTACTTAATAAGTTCTAATTGCACATAAACTTGGCAAAATACTCATAAATTATTATTACGTTTAACGTGTTGCGGGCTCTGTTAGCCCGGCCAAACAGGAAAACTATTTAAAACAGCAACACATAAAACATTTTAGTGGTTCTCGCAAATGAAAAACTATTAAAAACTGCGGAAAATTCTTTCGTCAGGCTGAGGCGGCCACAGAACGTAAAAGGTAGTTAGTTAAAAAAAAAAAAAAAAAAAAAAATGTATACCTTTTTGTGTTAACCACATTTAGAGCAAATGTGTTTAAAGTTTAACCTATTACTGTCATCCTGCACAGTTTGCATATTATAAATGGGTTTTCTTCAGCTCGACAGGGCAAACAAAAAATGGTTACATTATATTTATATATGTACAAAATTTGCTTTTAAGCTGCAAAGTTGCGTAGGAGTTGGTTGTCGGTCTTTATGGTCGTTCGCAAAGTGAAGAGAGTTTATTGGCTTTGCAGCTAGAGACTTCAAATTCTGAATATATACTTAAGATTAATATGTCGTCTACTGATTTGTAGAATACACTCGAAGGCTATTAGTCATTTAATTATAAATATTTAACCAACTTTGTAATATCTTCTTCGAGGAAAAGAGCTTAGCTAGTTTGCAACTGAATTTAATTTGAATGATTTCTTTAAAGTCGGGAAGACTTTCATTATAATTTTGTAGCTAATCTACCGATTTTTTAATACATCCAAATGCTTATGAACGAGCATCATGCAGTTGTTTAAGCCCTGACTGCAATGCTCCTATTTGCTTTTAATTGTAATAAAACTTTGCAGCAATAAAGGAGAATGCATAAAAATTAACTCAACATAACTTTTCTTGTTATGCCATTTTTTGCCCATTACCCAAGGTACACTATATTGTTACGTTGTTTTTAATTCCAAATACGCTGACAGTCCTTTCAGTGCTCGGCAGAAGAATGCTTTGAGTGAAAGCAAAACGCAGTCAACTCCAATTTGGAGAGAGGAGTGCAAAGCTGTGCTGGATTTTTGTCTGACCTGCTAAACTGCTGCAAGCTCGTGCAGCTGAAAAGTTTGGCTTAACAAGGAGCATTGGATTAGTAATTTGTTAAGCCAACAATTTACATTGTCTCGCAGGGCTTCAGTTAGTTTTCATTTTACAAAGACCTAAACTTCCCCCGCTTCCTTATGTACTTCAAGTATCGCATAACAAGGTCCAAGTGCGAACTGGGGAAGAACCTTTTAAAAGGCTTCAGAGAGTGCATTTTGCATTTTGCACTCTGCATTTTGCCTTTTGCATTTGCATTTTACATTTTGCATTTAATTGTAATTTCAAGTTAAACTAAATTAAGGAACTTTTATAGAGGTATTTTCTTGGTACAATAATTTTCTCATTTAGCTGAAATAAGTTTCTGCTTTTGCTCACTTTGCTTTGCATTGCTCGGCGAGAAGGAGAGCTTAAGAGAGTGAGAGTGAGAATGAGATAGAGTCATTTCATTTTGCTTGATGGCGGTTTGCGTTTCCACTTGAAGAACTTCTTGTTGACTTAATTGCATAAGTTTTTAGTTTAGTCCCCTGACTTGAAATGAAACTTTAAGCAATATGCTGAAAGCAATTCAAATTCACATAACATCACGCAATGCAACTTTTTTAACAGAAATAAAAAGTAAAGTGTCATTGGAATGCTGAAAAGCGTTCAAAAAGTATTTCTGAAGTGAAAGTAATTTACAGGATAATAGCCAAAGTATTTGCCACTCTCTCCTCACTGTTTACCTATGCCGCACACCTTATTCAATTTGCATGTGTGTCATAAATTCGACAGCAATAAAATTCAATCACATATTTCATTACAATATATACAAAAGGAGAAATTTAATTTACTTTTCGGTGCCAGGCGACGGCGCATGCATAAATCGTGCTCCTGCTCCAGCTATAGCTCCTATTCCTATTCCTACTCCTACTCCTACTCCTGCTCCTGCTGCTGCTGGTGCTGCCACTGCTGTTGCTGTTCCCGGCAGATGCTGAGTTCTTGTTGCTTGCTGGCTTCCTGGTTCACCTAAGTTTCAATCTCATTTGTCTGTCTTCCGGCTTGCTGCCACCCCCACCGCCCGCCGCTTATTTATGAGTCGGCCAAAGCCTGAAGGCGGCGTGTCCTTAAAGTGTTGTGTCTTGATAACGTGCCAGCTCCCTGTCTATGATGTGTCTGTTGTAAAAGTTCGCGCACATTTCGTCGTGTATTCAAATTGGATTTATCCACAGCAAATTTTTATGGCTGAATAGCGTCAGGCTGCCCGTTTGATTACTTTTTGGGCACACTCTCATTACTTGTAAAAACAATATTAAAAATATTTTGTAATTTTATTCATGAGTTTCCACAAATTAAATGAAAACAAAGCGGGCTGACCACACAAACGTTTGCCTGCCCAAACAAGTTAAGAGTTTATATGAGCAGTTAATATTTAGCTAGAGTAAAATTGTTTATATTTTATATCTATCTATATAGAAAAAAAAATTTTTTTGCATGTGGAGATTTAAAAAGCCTTACATAAATATTTCCTTATAAAATATACTAAATATGCTAATCTCAAAAGAAATTAAGTCTACAGATGCATGAACAGACATAATTTATTTATATCAAATCCAACTAAGTCTTGTTCATAGAAAATTAAAAATCATAAAATGAATAAATCATGAAAATGAATAAAATTATATTACAATTTTCAGACTCTTTCTCTTTATTACTAAGAAATTCTATTTTATTTGTTTTATTTATATATTAACAGCAAATACTTTAGCAACATTTAGCTTATTCAATGATAAAGAAAAAGTTGTATTAATATACCAAAATTTTTAAAACTAACACCAAAACTTATTTATTTAATGTTTTAGATATACTTTCTGTAAATATTGCCAAAGAAAAGTCAGAGTATTCTTTTTTTTTTATTAATTAATAAAAATAATTGTAGCCATAACTAAAACTCATTCAGGTTTTGAATTTCATTAGCATTTGGCCACATCAATTACTATCTAGGGTATTTGCTGCGCATCAATTTAAAACTAAAAAAAATATACATAAATTTGACATAAATAATTTGCATTCATTAAACGCCATATTAATGCCAGACATGTTTCGTTTATTATTATTTCTAAGCATCAAAATGTGCCCTTCTCAAACTACGCAGATTTTCTATATTGCGCAGTAAATTCAACAGCTGAAAATTGAAGCTAGACTGAAAGGAAATTTAAATTGGTTTTTTATGTTGCATTTTATATATGTATGTAATATATATATTCGCATGCCTAATGTAATATTTTGGCTCGTCTGTCACTGTTTCCAATTTAATGAAAATCAATGCTGTGGCGCCTAAAAGACGCCTTTAAAAATTGACTAGTCAGCATGAAAGGGGAGTAGACAGACCCATGAATATATAGCTATATATATGTATATATATGTATCGATGCGTCGATGTCAATGGCTTCTAATGAAGTTGTTCCAGCACTGGAATAAATCTAAATAAATAAACATACATAAGTATGCCATGCTATGCTATGTATTCCATATTGAGCATAACAATCACTTAGATGCTGGCACACCCCCGCCCGCTGGCGCATGGAGCAACCACCCATGGGGCTGCGGCGCTCGAAGGGATTCGGTTCGTAAGATAAATATGAATCTATGATGACATGATTGTTGTTGTTCCTCCCATTGGTTGCCCAAAGTAGTTTATTTTTTGTTTTGTTTTGTGTGTTTACAGACTCTACAGATTTCACTGTTGGCCTACTTATTTCACATAGTTTCATCCCCGCTAAACCGCAATTTCATGTTTTTCGAGCGGTTTTCTTTTTTATACATCTCGAAAATCGATTGGAATGCGGCGGGAGAACGATATGTAAATTGTATAAGAGCCAACAACTTAATGCTGAATGATTTGCACCGAGTAATTTAATCAAATCGAAATGCTTTGTGCGTTGAGCTGTTAAAAGTTGAAATATCTAAACCACAGTCGGCAGACACCCACACCCACAAGCGAAAGGCATTCATTCATTATGCATTGACAAGGATTTGGCTGCACTTCCGACTGCCGCAACAAGGATATCAGCAATTCCAGCTCAGCTTCTAGCTTGTTGAGCTGCTGCACATGTGTGTGCAGGAAATAGAAAATGTTGTAGCAGTCAAGTTTATGGTTCAGTCACTTGCTTAAAGTAACTATTGGAACGTCTTATGAACTCAGTGGTGTGGCTAATGGGGGCTTAGCTTGATAAGTGTAGAAATTATTATGAGTATGATGAAAATTGCTTCAATAGCTAATTAGATACAGAATACAGCGAATGGAAAATGGAAAGAAGAAGAAAGAGTATAATTTAACTACGATGATTCCCCTTATGAAATCATTTTAAAATGAAATTTTAATTAAATTAAATATGTCTGCTGCAAGAGTTCGACAGTAAAATCTAAGAAAATATGTGTTTTTAAGAGACTATAAAAGACTTTAAAATTAAATAATAATAGTTTCAAATGTACGAATCAGACCGCTTCTTGATTATTAAATGCTATCATCCAATGCAAATGTTTAAGTTCAAGTTTATAGCATAAACTCCCTTTAATATATTTTCACACTACGCCCCTGTGCACTTTGTTAGTTGATGATTTGCCAACTTGTGCTGCTACTCAAATATTGAGTAGTTGAGCAGCAAACTCATAAAGCTTGAGCACAAAGGTTGCCCAAGGAGTTAGCCCAGACCAGTCGGTCGCAGTCGGGACTCAGAGTCGAGTCGAGTATCGGAGTCTATTCAGCTAGCATGCAATTCTAGCATTTGCCTGCGGCTGTCTGGCCACACACACCTGAGCATAGAGCGTGTACATAGCACATTGTAAATGCTCGCATTTGTTGCTTTTCTCTTTTTATTTTCATTTTTATTTTTATGCTTATTTATATATCCATATGGCAGGCAACCCTTTCGGTTGTCTGAGTTGCTTTAAATGGTCTCTTGCATGGACCTCGACATGGGCGTCAGCTACGCTTCTACTCTACCTGGCGCCGTGATATGGCGACAGCCACAAAGAGAGGAAAAAAATTGCTCAACTGTTGGAGTAGTTGGCGGTAGGTTGGTGGCTTGTGTGGCCTGGTGTTGGTGTTGCTGCTCGTGTCAGTTGCATTTCCCATAGCTATTTTAATATGCTCTATGTTGACGTGAAACTCTTACTTAGTTTTGATAAGGGACAAATGTCTGTGGGGGTGTCTGTGAGGATGTTGCTTTAACTAAGCTGCGGAAGTGCTTAGCTCTCTCGACAACCAGCCGCCCTTGTAGTGCATCTCATCTGAAACTCCTGTTCGCTTCCTCCAGCCTCGTCCTTCAATGTCAATTGTCGTTGCTGTTGTGGAAAATCCCGTAACGTAGCTAGTCTGCCACATAATTTGCCGATAATTTGTGCTGCACTCGGCTTCACACTCGTTCGCATTCACGAGCGAGTGCATGTCAAGACCATATGAAAGCGCAACTTGAAAGCAACTGTAATTATAATGAATTGGTCTGGCACGGACACACGATATAAATAAATATATATACTACATATATATATATATATATAATGAGTATATACACATAAACGTGTGTGCGTCTGTGTGTGTCGGGTTCATTGTCACGGCAACAGTTGATAATTTGATAGCAATGCAAGTGTCGATTCGCCAAGTAATTTGCTGCTCAATTAAAATTTCAGCACTGTCTGTTATTTGCACTATTCGCTGCGACAGCTACCGTTGCGTATACGTAATATTTTCCAACTGCCCAGCAGCTGCTGTATTATGCTATTTACGGCTTGGGTCAAGTGCAGCTTTGTTTATCTACTCATAAATAAGCTTTCTTTTGACTGAAGCGCCGAGCGCTCGCTACTTGGCCTCGTTCATGCACCTGCAGCAAACACAAGTCATATTTACAGCTGACTAAAGTAGTTTAAGGCGAACGCAGAATGGTCTACAATGGAATGACATACATACAAGTAAAAGGGGCAACAGCTGCTGTTGTTTGATAAACTAAAAGATTGGCCGTTGCTTGAAAATAACATATTTCTTTGTATTTATATACAAATATCTATGTAGATATATTTCTATGTACATTTGTATGTATATTGTGCTTGCTTCAGAGACATTTTTGAGAGCGAAGATCTGAGCGAAGGGTTAGAAATTTAAACTATTTATTTAAAATTATAATTTTGTTGTGTGTTCTTTTATATACATTTTTTTATAGTTTTCGTTCTATTATTAAACAATATATTATATAATGATTAATACTTAAAAAAATATGATTTCATTATATTAATAATTAATATATATTTTTTTATATTTGTTCGATATTCTTATTATAAATAATTAAGTATTAATATTTTTGCATTAATAATATTATTAACATTTTTTTTATTATTTTAAAATATTTTTATTAGATATATATTTGTTAATATTACTACTATTTGTAATATTTATTTATATTATTATTTATATTATTCTTTATTTTCATTTATTGCCAACTCAAATTGTAAGAATTTAATTTAACTCATGAAAGTCGCATAGATAAATTCTTTAAAAATTATTTCCTAAAAACTGTAATCTTCTCAATTTCTTTTCTTAAATTTTAAGCTTTAGTACATTACTCAATGAACACACATACATAACTGTTCCATAAACCAACTATATATCTCAGGCAAGTAAATTTATGAGTTGCACTAAGGAAATCCCTTTTAGTGCTTCTGCTTGCGCTGCAGTGCTTCAATTAAGTTTATTTTAAGCACATAAGCCACATTGATGACATAATAACATTGTATAGAAACCATTAAGGCTGTAAGCATTTTAAATAATATTTACACTGGGCGATGAAAATGAAAGGGGATATCGCATGCGGGCTAGCAAATGGACTTTTCCAGCCAGCTCGCTCTCATCCTTATCTACTGATTAGAGGTAAACAGAGCGTGTAAATGTTTGAATACGAATATTTGAAACGAACATTTCCCTTTTCTATTCTTGCTTCTCGGGTTTCTCTCCTCTTTTTTTTATTTTGTCGCATGCGGTTGCTTTTTGCGCCGCATTTTAGCACTCGGAAAAATTCCACCCTCGCACACACAAACACACAGAGAGAGAGAGGGTCTGTAAAATGTGCATAGCATTGAGAACTCGAGGCATAAAGTATAATCAAGTAAGGCTAAGGGGCGGAAACGCCAGTCACATGCCACACGCCAACTGGTCATGCAGCGGGGCATTGACATTTTGCCTATCAAACTGCCCTCGCTAACAACAACAGCAGCAGCAGCAGCAACAACGACAACGTACATATAACTTGGCAATTTTGCAATCGCATTGGCTTTGATTTTCCACGCTGCGACAGTCTGGATCTGGATCTCTGCACCGGTCAGAATTAGGATGCAGATACACATCCTACAGCCATGGGCGGTCCAGGCCTGGCCTGGCCTCACAGTGCAGTTAATAGTTTACAAACGGGCGGGCAGCAGAGCCCCATGTCGCACATTAAAGTCAGATTTACGGCACAAACTCCTGGTTCTGGTCCTGCTCCCTGCTCCCAAGGCCCTGCCCCTGCGTTTCATCAATATTTATGATGATGGCGTTGCGGGGCGGGTGCCAGAGAGAGATTTGCAGATTGGGTAGTGTAAAATGTGCAATTGATTGTAAATTTACGACTCGCACTTGATCGTTACGCATGCAGCATTCAGGCGCACACGCACAGTGGTACCAAAGCCATATAGACCAACATTAGTTGATTTTAATTGAAACCGATTTTTGGGAAGGGCAGTAGCTTTAATAGGAATAGACATAATTTAGCTTATTCCCTTAAAGTGTTTATCATTTATTCAACGCAAATTGCAAATACCTTTCCACAATATTTCCCTGCATGCGCACAGTGTAACGAATGCTATGTAAATTTTTAATTGACTTGAGTTTTGGTTTTTAATTGAAATATGTTCGCTTGTTGCCTTTTATATTTCATTTTACAAAGTAATTTAATTATTTAAAATTACATTTTTCAATATATTTTTTACATTTATCCAGATTTTATTTCATATATATATATTTTTTTTAATGTAAGCAACATTTATTTTGCACATATTTTTACTCAATTATTGAAGCTTCCATTTCAATAAAAAATATTGATTATATTTTTTCAGTTTTTTTCCTTCGGATTGCTTTTCAATTTGGCTTTGGTATAAATTGAAGCCCTATATGTTTGGCTATGTTGAAATTCTTTAAATATTTGAAAATTTGCTGCCGCTTTCATTGGGCTTCATGAGCTACCCTAAATTATCATCCCCCTCATTGTTATCGAGTGTAGGCCACGCTGCATTAGCGCCCTGTAGCACGTGCGCCTGATTGGACCAACTCGGTCCCGTTTGGGTGGTCAGCGAAACCCAAATTAGACCAGCTGAGAGATGACTGTTGCCTAAACAGATACAACGAATGGCTGGCAAAATGAACATACGCACGCGAATGTAATTAATGACCATGCAGAGCTCAATGACAGCCGATTTCACTAATAACATATGAACCATTAGGTTTTAAAGGTTTTGCGAGCCGGCGAGCCAACCTGGCCGCATGTGGGATTGGCATAGCAATTGATTGCGGTTTTTAGGCTCCGCTTAGATTTATGGCAAATAGAGGTAGTATACATATATAAACCATCAACAAATCGAACAATAGCAAAAAGGGAGCATGCCATAAAAATAAATTGAAAATGAATAAGAAAATACAATACAATCATTATTTTCATTCACTGTATTTGGGATCATTCTTGAAATTGAATTAAGACAGAAAAAAAAACTCGCTATAATCTGATCAGAGCTTGCAGCAATTACTACACGCTTGTCTCGCCCATTGTTTGGCTTTGGTTTAACGTCAATATTTTCTTCTTATTTTCGTTTATTTTCAGAAAAATGCTAAGCCCAATACCGTTGGCATTATGTTCTAATGGAAAGTCTCTAATCGGCCAGAAGCCGAACGACAACAGCAAAAGCAGCAACAACAACACTACATACAATAAATTACAGAGTTGAGCGTACCCTGCCACGCCCACTGGCTGGGTGGGTGCATGGTAAGGCGCTCAACGGAGCCCCACGTAGAACAACAATAACACTAACGTTAACGGCTCAATTCGTCATACACCCAAGAAGACGCCATCTATTGGCAAATAGCAGAAGTCACACCCAAGTCGTTGCCAGCGACAATGGCCCGAAGGAAGCGCACAAGAAGGAAGATGCCAACGAATCGAAAGCGGAAGAAGACAGTTGGCATGTCAGCAGCAGCAGCATCAGCATCAGCATCTGGCCACGAATCAGTAGTCAAGTGGAAGATTATGATATCATCAATAATATTTCTGCTATTCTGCTGCACAAGTGAGTGACAGTCGAGCCGTGGCAATCCAAATGGATGTCTGAATCTTTAATATCCCTCCATGCATAAGTGTGTGTGCTAGAATGTGTGTGTGTGTTGATTTTTGTGCTCTGCTATTTGCTTTTTCTTTTGCGCTTAGCCATTTTTCTGCATTCAGCCTACATCTATCATAGCAATTTGCTCTAGCTCTTAGCTCTTAGCTCTCTTTTGTTCTCAACTAAATTATGAGTCGGAGTTATCAACTCAACTGGGAATGGGCCGCAGCGAAAGTGCTTTTCCTGCTCCTTATCTAAAGCTTAATTTATGAAATTGTTAGACTTAATGCTCTCTACAACTACTTTTTGTTTGTAGTTAGTTAAATATTGTTGAGAGTGTCAATGACAGAGAGCAAATGCGAGAGGGAGAGAGAGACGAAGAGAGAGCAAGAGCTTTAGTATTCATTCCCTGGGGTATTTGGTTAATGGCAGGAAAACTTTAGCTAATTGAGTAAACGTGATAAATAGAATCAGCTTCAAATAGCTCTTACGTCTTTAGTGCTGATATGCATTTGCTTTAAGTTCTGAAATTCTTCTTCCTCTTGCATGCATTTCTCTAAGCAAATTTAAGTAAATTAATTCAGATTTTGTATATCTATTCAATTAATTCCGTTGCATATCTTTATTGTACCTCTAGCACTTTCGACTAAATAGATTTTCTCTTATCTGTAGATTGAATTTAGTAGTAAAAACAGTTAGAACCGCTGCAGCTGCTTCAACACATATTTATCATATATATATATACATAAATATATATCATCTTTGACATACTTTTATCTTATATACGTACTTATATATATTCGAAAAGATGTCACCAGATAGAAATCAATAAATAACTGCTAGCTAGCTGTTGTTCGCTTCCATTTGTTTAGCCTGTCACACTCACCTATAGAAAAAATCTTGACTTCGACAAAGCAAGCGAAATAATGCTGAATGCGAGGTTTCTGCTGGATGAGTGAGCTGGCTATAAAAGAGATTTCGCCCATGCCAACTGGGGAGCACTTAAAGACAAGAGCAAAAAAAAAAATAAGAAAAAGAGGCGTCAGAAAGGGCTCGGGCTGGGGTTATGGCTGTGGGTGTTGGATCTCAACTCCTGCTGTCAGACAATAAGAAATAAATTACAAAGACTTGTGCATAATTCTTAACTCTCTCTCTCTCTCTCTCTCTCTTTCTCCCTTCATCTATCTCTATGTGCTTTGCATGTGGTGATTAATTTGTTTCGTTTGTGGCACGACTTGGGATTCAACAAAAGGTCACGTGCTGGCGGTGCGCAGGGGTCGCCTGATGTCCCCGAGCACATTCACTGCACTCAGCGGCGACCTGCATGTGCAGATCCAGTTCAGCGGCGACGAGGAGCAGCCAGGACAAAGGACCAATACAACACAGCTTCAGCCTCAATATCAAAACAATATAACAGACGGCAATGTTGACGCCCACTTAAACACTGACAGCAGCTCAGTATTGGGTATGGGCGTGGGCGTAAGCGATGGCAAGGCGGGGACGTTGGCAGAGACGGAGGGCAGGGTAAACACCATAATGAGCACTTTAGTCATTAGCAAAATCGTTAATGATGCAACGACAGCTGAGGGGGAGATTGGTAGCGGGACGAACAGCAGCACCAGCCAATTGGTGCTGCAGCGCCGGCGCAAGGAGATTGTGCAAAATATTCCAGTCTTTCCGGATCCCAGGCAGAACATCACCCAGGTGACAGTGCCGTGCCAGACGTTTGTGCGCGGCGGCCTGTACGAGATGCAGGTGGTCAGAAATCTGAAGACAACGCTCAATCGCAGTGATCCAGTTCCACTGACGACGACAACTCTAATGCCAGCGCTGGATGAGCGACTGCTGCAAACGCTGGACGTGCGATGGCCCAGTGCCGAGATGCTGGTCAGTCCCGTGACGTTGCGCACCTATCCCAAGGCGCCTGTCCAGGTCACGCTGCGCTTTCCGGAGGTCAACTGCGAGCGAGCGCTGCATGGAGCAGAGCCCGCGCTGCCAGAGTTCTGGCTGGAGCTGGTCTACTGTGGCAAGGAGCGCACTTGCTCCTACGACATAGCCAATGTCTCCAAGTCGAGTGTGCTTTTTGCAGAGCAAGTGCACGGCTTTCCCAAACTAAAGAAAGTGGAGCTGGGCTGCGAGCTTTTTGGCCTGGCCGGCAACTATGCTGTCCAGCTGCGTCCCATGGTTCCGGCTTTAAATGTGCCCACGACACGGCGTATGCTGAGCGTCGATTGGAGCGATGAGTTCGTTTTCAATGTCTATGCGCGCAGCATCTTTCCATGCGATCCGCATACAGGAGTGGGCGTGCTCTATGAGTATCCTGGCTGCATACTGGAGCAGGGTGATCGAGTGCGTCTCTATGCCAAGCTGCGCGCAGATGTGGCCTCGCTCAAGCCGCCCACCTCACTTCACTATGTCGCCGAGCAGCGGGTCGTCAAGAGCCAGCACTCACTGTACTTCAGCTGTGAGCTCTTCTCGGAGAAATACGTGGAGTATTGCTTCGTCTATGTCAGCCAGGCCATCTCCGGCGCCGTTGCAGATGTGCGTATGGATTGTGTGCCCACGCTGCCTGTCAGCGGTAAGTAAAGCTCTCCAGGTGTTGCCACATTAATGGCGTTACCAGACAGCGCAAACATGAGCTCCGCTGCCATGGAACATGAAACAAACTGTGCCTAAGCTGCTTGAAGTTTGCTCATTTGTTCGCTTCCGATACACTCTTTTTACAGTTTCACTAATCTACTCGACTACTTCACAGATTCCGACACGGGTGGTTGGGGCGCTTGGAGTGAGTGGACGCCATGCTCGACAAACTGCTTGGGCGGCACGCGCAATCGCTATCGATTCTGTGACTCGCCGCCGCCGCGTTATGGCGCCAAGTTCTGTGAGGTATGTACTTAACTTTAGCTTAGATAAACTTTATGCGAGCTATTAAACAGTTAGTAAAAACTTATTTTTTTTATTTTGGGGACGGCTTTAACTGAACAAAACTAAAACTAAATCGTGTCGAACTTTCGCTGGCAAAACTTTTGCTTTTTAACTCTGTCTATAAATTTGTGTAGACACGAACTTATTTAGGAGTCCAGAGACACACACACAGACACACGTAGGGAGACAATTTGCAGTCGAGGTTCATGATTCAGTTCATTGCTGCTGAATCTCAGCATATCTACAAACTAGGCGCGCACACACACACACACATATATTATTCCTATCTGAAAAAAGTAAGAGGAATGGCAGGAGTACGGGTCTCCTGCTGGCGGCCATGTTCTTGTGCTTGTGCTTGTTCCTGCACTTGTTGTCGTCCCTACTGTCTGGGTAGAGTGTTACAATATTGCGACACTTGCTCCAGATTGCGTTGGCAAATTTACAACGTTGCCAGCGGGCAGCGGAAAACAGAAAGCGGAAAAAGACTTCCCGCTCTTAGTTTTTGTTCCAGAGATGGGCATTGCTCTTGGAACTATGCCATCATAAAATGTATTTATGCATATACATGAATGTATTCAACATGGGTCACAGCACGAACATTTTCTGCAGATTCCTGAATGCTGAGAGCCAGAAAAATGCTGCACGGAAATCTAATTTTCTGGCTCTTACTAAGGCTAAACACTCGTTTTTCTGCCTTTTTTAATACACTTATGGGAGTTGCTATTAAATATGCAGACAACTGACAATGGAGTGGCTTTGTTTCATTGTTGTTTCGCTATTGTTGCAAGCAGCACTACCCGAAACCCCATTACCCAGACACAGACAACGGGAATTGTTACACCTGTATTTCAAAAGAAAGCGGAAACACTTTCACTATTTTTTTGTTTTTTTTTAATTTTCATTATTGTTGAAAACAATTGACGCAAAGGATAATGAAAGATTGTTGACTTGGATTTGTGTTTTCAAATTGTGCTGGCTTTATTCCTTTATTGTGCTGGCTGTCCTGGCAACGAAAGCTCTCGCAGTCCTTTGGCCTGGCTCGGAAAGCTTTTTGCCTTGACAACTGTTCGGCTTGATTTGTTGTTTAGAGGAATTTATGGAATTCAGAGAATGTACTGCTCGAATCACATACAGTCAATATTTGTTTCATTGTTGACAAACACAAAATTCATACTAAATAGAACACAGGGAACACACAATCTAAAGAGAAATCGTCAAGATGCCGCCAAAACCAAGGAAGTCCTCCAAGGGCAAAGGCTCGGAGATCAACAAGATGACGCAGGTGGACCGCACTTTCTATGAGCTGCAGATCACGGACTTGAACCAGAAGCTGTCGCGTCTGCGTTCCCATTTGGCCAACATGGATGAGACCAATATCATCTTGCAGTCAAAGCTGCAGGACATCGACACGGACCGCACTGATGTGGCTGCTCATCTGGAGCGCACTTTGGCGGAACGGAATAATACCATAACAGAGCTGGAAGAGCGCCTGGTAGAGATATCGAAGGTACGCAACGATGAGAAGAAGGAGGCACAGGAGAAGATCGCCGACTTGGAGGGAAAATATAAGGCGATGCATGACCAGCTAACATCGGAAATAAAGCTCCTTAATGGCAAGCTGAACTCTCTGGATGAGTTTCGCATACAGCGGGATATGCTGCTCGCCAAGTTCGATGATCAGGAAATCGAGATACGCGAGAAGGAGAAGTTGCACAAGGAGGCGCTCTACAATATGGAGCAGGCCGCAGTTGTGGAGAAAGATGCGCTGAAAAAGGAGGTCGAAGCCAAGTTGCTGCAGGTCTCCGAGGACTTTACGCGCTCCAGCGAGATTCGCAATGCGGGCTATACGCGCCGACTTATAAGAGAGAACATCGCTCTGCAGAAGGAGATCGATATGCTGGTTATGTCACAGATCAAGCTACAGCAGCAGTACAACAACCAGAAGGAAAAGCACAAGGAGATCATGGTGCAGTACAACGCTCTGGATCAGATCAAGAACGAGTTGGTGCGTAATTCCATAAATAAGATCAAAATAATCGAGAACCTGACGACCAACTATGAGAAACTCAAGTGCAAATATGTGGAGGCACTGCAGTATCGTCGAGCCTACGAGGAGCAGCAGGAGGCGGATAAACTGATCGACGAGAGGAACAAAGATGCGGCTGGTAAAATAAAGTCTCTCTGCAGGCGCCTAGAGAACCAGACGCTGGAGAAGCGTCAGCTGGAGGCGATCCATGATCAGCATGAGGGCGAGATATTACGCTTGCGCGGCATAATCCAAGAGATCAAGGTCACTGTGCGTGACGCCATCGTCAGCCAGCAGTGTATTAAGTTATTCCCAGAGAGACTTGAGGAGGCCAACGTCGAGTCAAAAGAAGTCATTGACGATGTGCGTGAGGAGGCGGTCAATATGAACAAAATGGCACGCAGCGGTCTCCTTACCACGCTGATGAACATTGTCAGTTCCCACTCAGCCGAGCTGCCTCGCACGCCCTCGCTGGAGACCATCAGTACTGCAACCTCATCACTGTACACGCCGGGTAAAATGGGCTTTATGCCACATAAGCCTCGGCCAGCTGTTTGTGATCTGTTCAAGACTGAAGTCCTGGATCAACTGCCGCAGCTGCAGGTGAAGGTGCCAGAGTGTCTGCTAAAGGGCCAAGTCCAGGTGAAGGCTACTGAAAAGGTTTCCGATCATGTGTCAATATATGATGTCGAGTACGGCACCACACTGTTTGTATCCTCATCTCGTGAGGAGGATGTCATAGAGATCGAAGAGGAGCCGCTCGAAGAACCCGAAGGCTCCAGCAGCACGGTCTCTGTGAAGAAGGCCAGCAGTGAGGCTAGCGTCGCACCGCCAGCAACTGCCCCACTGGCCAAACCAGTGCCCGACGATGTCACCAAGGTGGATGCTATCCAATCCATGCAGAGCGTATCCACCACTGGCCTGACTGAGCTAACTGGCGAGGATGAGAATGTAGACGAAGAGGATGAGTACGAGATCAATCTGTTCTACTAAAGAGAATATCATTGAGTTATTCTACAAAAAATGTTGTGTATATTCTTGCAAGTGTTTTGTTTCGGCATAAGGACTAAATAAAGAATGTTAAAACGCAAAATCTATATTAATTAATATATATATAATAAATAAGTCAACTCTCGCATCTTAGACTTGACTCATGTTCTCTAACAATTTCACTCTTTCAATTTCAGGGCGCATCTGTGCAAACGGAGAAGTGCAATAAGAGCATTGCAGACACTTGGGATTGCATCTATGAGACTAGTGGCAGCATTCTGACCAAGTCGAATGTCACCGAGGTTCATCAAGAGATTGGTCCTGGTTGTCGCTGTGGCTGCATTGTGCATCTGGGCTCATCCAAGCCCAAGCGTATTATAGCTGGAGCCACGCAAAGCTGTCCTGGCCGTTCATTTTGGCTAATTCAGGTAAGCTGAAGGCTAACAAAGAGTTTTACTTTTAATCACAATATTATGCGCAGGTTGATGGCGAGGAAACCATTTCAATGCAACTCAGCTTTTTGCGACTACCATGCGCCGTGCAGTACATCAAGGTGCGTGACGGGCCATCGCTGTCGTCTACATTGCTGCTGGAGCTCAATGGAGATGGCGCCACAGTGGGCGGCATCCGGCGGCCCTCTACTGACGATGCCAATCATGTTGGCCTTCCGTTAGCTGTTGAGTCGAGCGGAGCACAGCTACTGGTTGAATTCTTTTCGGGCAACGTGACTGCAAACGGAACAGCAAGTGCGGGCTTTGATGCTGCATCATGTACTGGAGGTTTCATGGCCAACGTAAAGCCCTTAGGTGAGTTAAATAGCATTCATTAAAGTCTGTTTTAATTAATAGTATTCCGTCTTACAGTGGGCAGAGGTGGTAGCAATATTACAACAGTTCTGGCTGCTACACGATTGTCGGCCAAAGGTCGCACGAATTCGCATAAAAAATCACTAGCCAGAATGCGTTTCACTACAGTCCATCTAAGCGCCATGGTCTTTGCTACTATTATAATCATAATAAGCGCCCTTTTAGGTAAGTAAACCGGGACGTCTCACTTTTTAATAAAATTTCACTCAGCAGCAGCAAAATAAGAGGTTCGAATTTAAATTGGGCGCCAATTTGCGCACATTTGCGCTACGCAACAAAAGTTGTATACCAGGGCTACATAACAAGCTTTTTACGAGTTAACGAGAGAGAAGAGAACGCGCACGTGACGTCATATAAATTCACTGCAGCAAGTTAACTGCTGATTTGAAATGCATAAACTTGTTGCAATACTTGTCGTCTCATCAATCAACTTTGTTTTATTTCAACAGGTGCCCAATATGTAGTGCGGTATCGAAAATATCATTTGGCTGTGGCACGTCGACAGGATGAAGGCTCACACTTGCACACGCCTCGAGCATCGTTAAGCTCGCTGCATGACCCGCCATCACGTGCCATTTCAACAACCACCCTGCTCTCGGAGGTAATTTATCTTGTGAAATTGCGGCCCAAACATCAACTGCGGCACTCCATACTGCGTGAAAGCGCTGATGTGGAGAACGTGACCAATGAAACGGAATTCAAAGAAGACGAGCAAATGGTCAAGAGGTAAGCTTTGCCCCATTAACATAAATGTATAAATGCAACTCATGTAAATGCTTTCAATCATGCAGCGAGGAAGTGCCGGCAGCATTTGGTAGCACTGCTTCCTTGATGACTCTGCGCAATGAAAACGACTCGTTAACGTCCCTGTCGCCGGCGACCGACAGTCGCAGTCCAGTGGGCTCGCCCTTATCTGGCGAGCCGGAACTGCAACTGCAGCACGTGAATGGAGTAGAACATCCCACTTCGACGCACATAACTGCAGAGCCTTTGAGCAGCAAGGACAGTGCCAAGGACTCCGAGTCCATTATTTCGTCAGGCATGAGCTCCCTGTGCAATAGTCCACCTCTGAACAGCCACAGACTCAGCAAATACTCCGATCGCTATGATGCAGCTACTCTGAAGCTGCTCAGCTCCCGCCTGGACGAGAGTTTGCGAGATGCTGCCTCTCTGAACTCTGGTTCGCTTTGCTTGGGTCGCATGGGATCGCGCAGTGTTAGCGCCTCCCTAACCAATGTAAGTAATGTTATTCTTTGTATTTAATTATTTATTTACTTGTATCCTCTTGTAGGGCTGCTACTCTCCAGCAGCGAGCGTTGTCAGTACGGCCACCATTCGCACAACCAGCAATCCGAAGGAGTCCAAGGAGCAACAAAACCGCAAAAAGCTCATGGCGCGACCAGGATCCGAGTTCTCGCTTGGCAACCAAGAGGAGCTTGAGATGGACTACTATGATTACAATGTAATCAATGCGGGTGCCGCTCCCGGCTCTTACCTAGGCATGGATCCAGCCTACTGCATTTGGATACCACCCTTTGAGGAGACGCCTGAGCGAGAGGATGAAGACAAGACGCCCGAACCAACGTCAATTCCAGATGAAACGAATCCAACTTTCAATGAAATACAAATGCCCAAATATGGTCACTATCTATGTCCAGGCAGTAAGTCCACAACGACAGATAACACGCCCAGCTCAGAGGAACGTTCGTTGCCCAGCAGCCAACATCAGTCTAAGGCCACCTCACCCAACGAGACATCCCAACGTAGCACACCAACCAAACAGCCAACTCCATATATGTCTCGCAAGCAGCGCCGCCAAGCCAGGCAGCAGTTCCGGCTGAATGCAGCGAGCTCTGCCAATGAATCCGAGTCCGGAACGCTACGTCCCAGACAAGCCGGCAAACCTGAATCTGAAATTGCTGCAGTGCACCAGAGCATAAGCAAAGTGGAAGGCCACTTGGACTCTGACCAATCCATGACAGGTTCATACGTGGAGAAGGAGACGCTAGTAGAGAAGTCATCACGTGACCTTCAGGAGTACCTACAAATGGATGATATTCAGTTCGCCGACGAAAGCGGCAGTGATTACGAGGCAGCCCATCTGAAGAAGCAGGCTGCAACCAAAACCCTACTGGAGAATGCAAATAGAACGAAGTCGAGAGAGGCTGCCGTATAAGAAGTGGCCGCTTAGTGTGTACATAGATCGGGCGAGGGCCTTTAAGATAGTATATGTTACGGGTAGACACATATATCAGCATTACGAGCATAAGACCACCAATAGGTTAGTTGGAAGTGTTGACTTAAAGATAATAGACTTAGGCAGTGTAGCAAACGACTTCAATTATTTATATAGGTTCGAGTACAGCTCAATAGATGATGATGATCATATTATATAATGCACTCAAGATTCTCACTAATTGATATATAAAATATATATATGTATATAAGGAAATTATAAAGCTAGTCACTTAGATTACGTTAAATCGTCGAGTCATTGACCATTTAGGTATTTTATTTATAATTAGAAACTTTTAATTGCGGCCTTTTGTGATTACTTTGTTTATCTATCAAAAATCTAGTCAAAATTATTTATTTATACTATATAACCCATTTAGATTTTGCTGACTTACCTTAAGTTGTGTCTCGACTGTACTTAGTTTATAGCTCATATAAATCAAAACAATATACGAAACTACATACACTCAATTTTAATTTAACGAATAAACTAATTTCACGAAATCCGTCTAAATACTGTTCAAGCATTTGCTTGAGCTATGCAGCTAGTGTCTGGGTGTACGGTAGGTAGACGGAACAATTTGGCAACACGGAGCGATATCATCTGTGCACTGAAATTTCAGTTTCGTTTCATGTGTGGTTTCATCGACTGGTTCGATCCTCTGCATACTTCTCAAAATGACCTTCAGCTCTTGACGTTTCATTTGACGCTTCAACTTGACGATGAATGGATCGTCGCTATTCGCTCTATATCGATTTAATCTTGTGCAAATGCAACAGCAAGTCTTCATCTGTTGAACTGGCACTTCTGGTAGAACTTTCTTTACCTTTCGCTTGACAACGCGTTTTCGTTTTGGAATCGGGTTCACTTCTGCGGGTGGTTCTGGATCTTTGGGGTATATATTATCATATGGATAGTAGAGAAACGGTGGTGCATTGGCGTCCCAAAAGAGTATTTTTTCGGATAGAACCTCCTCCTTTTGGGTTGCGATATCTTTCTTAGTGTCAACATGAATGGATTCGAATGATTTTTTATTCGACATTGAGGTTCCACTTTCCGAATTTCCACTTGGTTTTGATTTTTGGATTTGCTTTGGCTTTGTTTTTGTTGGTCGAATGGGCTTTATGAATTGGATCTCCGGTTGGTGCGATACATTTTCTGTAAAGTCTCTTAGAACTAAGCGGGATCTACGAATGGGTTTTAAGGATAATTTATTTACAGGATGCTCAGGCTCTTGATAAAAATGTTTTCTATAAGTTATTTCAGTTTCAGGTAACGTTGAAAGGAGTAAGTCTATGCTATAATTGTCTGCAGTATCAACTACTTCAGATTCAACTTCTTTTCTCAAAGCAGTTTGGTACTGTGTATGCAACCACCAGTTCTTCATATTTGTATTGACCATATGATCACTGGAATGTCTATGAAAATAAGTGTGTTTTTTGCTGTCGCTTCTTCTCATTTTGGTCGTTTTTAGACTAACTCTGTCTAATTTGGGCTCTTGCACTGAATTTAGAATATCATTTGTGGGCCGCTTCTTTTTGGCCAGCGCTTTCACATGACCTAGCTCCCTATATTTATTTAGATTCGATTTCGAACTAATAATGAGAGAAAGAGTATCTTCAATATCGGGTGCAGGTCTATCAACTTCATTAACATAATTAACAACTTTTGTATTCTCGAGCACTTCTATCGAGCCTTTGCGTCTTGTAATTTTCTTTTCTTTCTTTTGCGAAGTTGCTTCAGATAAGGTAGTAGTTGACTGATTCGTAGAAGTTTTTTCCTTCAAATTGCTTTTACTAATCATTGATGCCGATTCCCCAATTTTCGATTTCCTGCTTAGACCCGTATTCACTTGCGGGATAATTGTACCTTTCTTCGATTGCCTGCTTATTACAAATTCACTCGTGGACTCAAAGTCTTCTAAAACATCCAGACTTTCACTACTAAACATCCTCTGCCATTCTCTTCGTTGAAGTCTTTTTCTCCGGCTTTCAAGAATCTCCATCTTGCTACTCGATCTATATTTTTTAAAAGGACGATCAGGTTGATCCCATTCTGCTGATCCCATTAAACTGCCTTCATCAAATGCATCAAAGTTCTCCTTTGTGGTATCAAAGTCATCAATCTCCTTAAATTTTACATCGGGAAACTTCTTATTCTTTTTCATTCGTTGCGTAATTCTTGAGGTCACTCGAATGGGTGCAATCATGTTATCTCCTTTAGATTTCTTAGTTAAGTGATGGATCTTCTTAAATTTTATTTCACGAAACTTCGGTTTCCTCTCTTTTCTTTGATTTTTTATATCAATGTTCTCTATCTTCTTATCATCCTTTCTTGTTTTAGGCATGT
This sequence comes from Drosophila koepferae, assembly GCA_030914345.1. NCBI lineage: Eukaryota > Metazoa > Arthropoda > Insecta > Diptera > Drosophilidae > Drosophila > Drosophila koepferae. Next base: position 14,772,518 of record JAUESR010000202.1, read on the forward strand.
GATGGAACTTTCTGTTTTTCATCTTTTTCGATACATCAACATTTTTTCTAAAATTAACATCATCCATCTTCTTTTTTTTCACTTCTTTTGTTTTCTGAAGTTTTTTCATTAGATCAATGACCGGCACTATACGTTTCTCTTTCTTTTTCTTGGGTACATGATAAACCTTCCTAAAATGTGGATCGCCACTTTTCTCTGCCACTTCTTTTGTTTCCGGTATCGTTTTTTTAAGATCGATTTTATTTTTCTTGCTATCCCTATTAGTTTTCTTCAGTATATGAAAAATATTCCCAAAGTACGCATCACCAAACTTTGTTTTCGGTTCCTTTCCTTCCGGAACTTTTTTCTTTACGTCCGTATCCTTTACTATATCAACCTTTTCTTTTTTCATTGGCACAGAATAAATCTTTCTAAAAGGTACTTGATTCATATTTTTGTACAATTCATCCGTATCCGTAATTTTTCTGTATTCATCAATATCGTCTATTAGTCTATTCTTCTTCTTTTTATGTAGAGGACGTTTCTTCTTCTGAGTATTTTTGATAATTTCCATTATATTTTGCCGACGATCCATTGAATATTCTTCCAGTTGTTGCTTCTTCTTAGGACTTTGAGTTTTAATCATGAGATTAATGGATTTCATCAGCCACTTGATGGTGTTCAATGGAATTGCATTATTTTTAATTTCATATCTCTTTTGATAAACTGGTGTTTTATAAAACTGAATGATTTTCACTTCGGGTACTCTTGAATTTCTATTAAATTCATCTGATACAATGTACGGAAACTGCTTCGAAAGGGTTAATTGACCATATTTAAAGGTTAAACTGTTGGCTTCACTTGATACTTTTTTCTTTTTGGGTTTGTTCATATTATGACTTGTTGAACACCTGAATCTGTCATCAATCGAGTGACCCAAGACTTTACATTTATTTAGTGCATTGAAAAATTCTCCTTTGTTACGTTCATTCTCTGAAATTGTTTCCTTGAACACGTCGATGTCGGAGTACAGCAATGGAACATTTTGGTACAAGTCCAGTGACTGACAACCTCGATTATTAGCTCCAAGTCCATGGGCCGTTGGCCAAGCAAGTGACCTGCCATCAGTTCTCTCGATCTTGGCCAACAGCCTAGAAACTGTTGTGAGCTTACAATTTGCATTGGAATTATACGAGGACATCGCTTTTCAATATTCGAAATAATTACCATAGAAGACAAGCCTAATTGATTTAGGTGATTTTTTTTTTTTCTTTTAATACATTGTTTGCTAAATAAAAATGTAGAAAAGTATGCTAGTTGCCCGATGAATTTTTATTTTCCTTCACGAAATAAAGATATATTGATTTTGTGCAACGTCTGTAAGCCATAGCAGTTGGTTTATGGCTTTTAATCGAATATGTATAAAGATTGTTTAGATATGACCAATGTGTAATGGAAGAAGAAGAAAGTTACTTTTGACCGCATTTATTGATCGACAAAGACAATTGTAATTATAATAAATCATCTGAAATTTTAAGAAATTATAAAAAAAGTATAATTGAATATAAATCTGAATATCAATTATTATTGCAAGCTGATCTGTAGTCGAATAAATGAAATAAATAACACGTTTGCTTTTTGTTTTGTTTATATTTATATATGGCAAATTTAACAAATTTTATATTTTTTAAAAATATACATAGATACAGCTAAAAAAAAACAGCTCACTGCGTACTGCAATCCTGCTCACATTTTTTTCTCTTCTCGTTTATTATCAATTAAAATAGCTAATAAAATTATGCATATACAGACGAATATATACATACATATAAATATATATATATATATATATATATAGACACATATATAACAGCATATGTATACAAACATGTATAAATAAATAAATATATATTTATTTATACACACATATACATATGTATATGTATATAATTTTAAATATTTTATATAGTTTAGGCTTAAACATTACGTACAATCACACGCACTTAGTTAATATACTAGCAAAAACACATTTTCATTTATATATTCTTTTTAGTTTTCTTTTCTTTTCATTTAATATATTATTAATAGGTTCTCTTTTGATTTGTTGATTAAATAGACTAATTTCATGTTTTGCTTAAATTGATTTTAGTTTTTTTTTATTTTTTTATTTAGCTGCGCATTGGAGAAGTTACAAATTTCATATTGTTTGCATGTGTGTGTGTGTGTGTGTATCTGTGGGATGGGTGTGAGTGCGCGCGCTTTTAAAGGTATGCATATAGTATTATTTATATTAGTATTATCATTATTATTATTATTATTATTATAAATCAATAACTAGTCTGAAGACCTTGTGACTAGACGGTTCTCTTTCTTTTCATATATTTGTTGTTTAACGGCTAATTTAATATGTATATGCATTTAGTAATTGTTTACAATATGCATACACACATATATATATATAACTATATATATCTGCATGTATGTGTGCTATATAACATATCGAGTTTTTCTTTTAAACACAAGCACAAACACACGAAACGACAATAAACAACATACAACATATATAGTATAAGCCAAAATAGTATTCTATAAATGATTTGTTTGTGTGTGTGTGAGTGTGTGGGTGTGTGTGTAATTTAAACCTTAGACATTCGTTTCCTGCTCGCACTGTTCCTGAGTAACTTTCTACCCCCCGCCCCTCCCAAAAATTATATATGTATGACCAAATTATACAATACTCTCACGATCCCGAGCCGTCGATGCGGCAGTCACGCCCTGCACACCGCTGGGCAGGATGCCTACGCGTCGCAATGTGGAGTCGCCACTGCGCATGCCATTGCCCTTGAACAAGCTGACCACCCAGTTGCTGACTTTGCTGCTGCCGCCGCGTGTGGCACGTTGATTGCCACCTGGCAGCAAAGCCGAGCTCCCGTCGCCGCCCGCTTGCTCGTGGCGTCCATCAATGTCAGCGGCATAGCTGACACTGTTGCCATGACCAGGCACTCCGGGCTCCATATGCTCCAGTGAACGCCAGCGCTTGGAGGGCGCCATCAGTTCCTCGGGCGGCGCGGTTAGTGAAGCCTGTCGCTGCAACAGCGGTGACTGCATGTCCTCCTCGATGCTCATGCCACCGTTGCAATTGTTGTTCAGGTGCTTGGCACAGCTGCTGGAGGAGACGTTGCTGCTGCGCCGCCTGCTGCTATCACCGGCTGGCACAATGCTGGGATGGGCGTTGGCAAAGCTGCTCGAGTAGCGCAGCATGGGCAGCTGCCCGTTGTCGTGACGCATGAGCAGGCCCACCTCATCGTCGTAGCTATCATTGGCGTCCACCGGATTGGCCGACATATTATCATCCGTTTCATCCTCGACGGCTGCATCGCCATTGGGATTACCGCTGATCATCGAGACGCCCGTGTCCAGGGAGCGTGAGTTGTTCTTGGAAAGCTTCGAGGGCGGCAGCTTGCTGCGCTCACGTTGCTTGCGCAGCGGCTGCAGCGGCATAGGATCCAGCGAGCGTGACTCCCGCAGCAGCTCTGCAATATTGTGATGCATCATAGCTGCTGGCATTGCCGGATCCTCGGGCAATGCATTTATTATGCGATGTGGCCGCACCATGGCCAACGGCTTGTGCAGCGCATTTGGCTGGCGCACCAGGCCAGCGGCACTGATGCCGCCGTTCAACTCCAGTTCGCCATCGATCATGGCGGCTTCGTTAGTATCACAGTTCGTTTCATTTGTATCGGAATGATTCAGCGTGCTGAGCGAGGCCTGTGCGGATTCCAGCAGCGCGCCGCCAACAAAATGGCCGCCCAGTCCATTCTGTGAGGGTCGATCACGTTCCCGCTCTCGTTCCCGCTCCTGTTCTCGTTCCCTTTCTCGCTCCCGCTCCCTCTTCGATGCCAGACGCGGCGATTCGCGTGCCACCTGATAGATAGAGCCCTGCAGACTGTATGTTGATTCAACATCCGTTGGACGTGGCACGCTGCTCTGTCGCCGCGATCCAGTGCCGCAATTATGCATGCCCAGCAAACTGGGCTGCCTGGAGTCCGGATTCAGTTTGGGACTCTTTCTTGGCCGGCTGAACAGCGGCGGCGGCATATCCGTCATATCCACCAGCTTCTTCTGTATGGCCTTCTCATTGGCGCCCACCAGCCACCAGGTGACCACCTCGCCCTTGCCCTTCATGCTGACTAGCCCTCGCTTTTCGGTTATGTAGCCGCCACCCAGTTTGTCCAGCGCCAGCTTACACTTATTGGATATGTGTATCTTAAGAGCCTCGCCATTGCTCTCCATGCGCGAGGCAGTGTTCACTGTATCCCCAAAGAGACAGTATCGGGGCATGGTAAGGCCCACGACGCCAGCGACCACCGGACCCGTGTGCATGCCAATGCGCAGCTTCAGCGTCTCGTTGGGTCTATGGGCAATGCGATGCTGTTTGACGGCATGCAACAATTCCAGCGCCATGGACGCAATTTCACCAGCATGCCGATCACCGTTTTTAATGGGTAGACCAGAGACCTGCAAAGATCAGATACAATCAAATAGAATTCAATTTGATAATAGAATTAAGCCAGAGCATACTTACCACCATGTAGGCATCGCCTATGGTCTCCACTTTATAGACATCATAGCCGCGTATGATGCGGTCAAACACTGTGTAGAGATCATTCAAAAAGTTCACCACCTGCAACGGTGTGCTCTCTGCGCTGAGAGCTGTAAAGCCCACAATGTCGCTAAAGTAGATCGTGACCTGACAGAGAGAACGATTCAATATGATTAGCATTCAATATTATACTTTTTGAGAGGAGACCTACCTGATCATAGGAAACTGGCTCTACGCCCTGACCCATGGTCAGTTTCTCGGCCACCGATTGTGGCAGCATGCGATGCAGCAAATCCTCCGTCTTCATTTTCTCCTCGCACAGTAAACGCGTGCGCTCCGTTACAATTTCCTCCAAGTTGTTGGCATACTTCTCCATCATTTCCATCATTTGATCCATGATGTTTTTGGTTTTTCCACCTCGCATTTTCTTCAAGCGATTGCTATAAAACATAATTATATAAATTAGATTATAGAGAATCGATATTATTCTATAGTTTACTAACCGTATGGCACTGAACTCGGGTCGGTCGTCCGGATTCTCGGCCCAACAGTCCTTGATGCAGGCCAGCACATAATCCGGACAAGACTCCGCCTCTATAATGGACTCGACCTCGGGACGAAATGGCTCAGAGCCTTTGAGTGGCTGCTGCTTAACTAAGTCCACAATTTGCTTTGGTTCAAAGTTGGTTTGTCCAAATGGACCCTTACGACTAAATATTTCGTACATTATGATGGCAAACGCATAAACATCGCCCTTCTGGCTGCCGTGCATATGATGATTGCGCAACAGTTCCGGGGCGCGCCAAAGTTGATCTGCAATAAATAAGATAAATTCGTATATAAATATATCTGTATATCGTAAGCAATTTATACTGACTTCTGTAATGCTGATGCTCGCCAATGGACTCACTCTCGGCGCATTGACGCAGCTCGTGCAGTCCAAAGTCTGTAACCTGAAGCATCCAGCGCGAGGTGACAACACAATTCGAGGATTTGAGATTGCCATGATAGATTAGCTGTGAACTGTGTATGTACAGCATGCCCTGAAAGAAAACCAAACAGAGTCAACATTGCAGTTCCATATATTTATATTATAAAACTCCCACCTTGATGAGATCATTGATGAGCGAGGCAATGAATAGATCATCTAGCTTGATGTCCTCGTTCTCAATGATGTCGTACAGGCTGCCCTTGGCGCAGTAATCCGTGACTAGCAAAATTCGTGTGGGCTCCACACAGGCGCCAATGAAGCTATTGATATTATCGTGGCGCAACTCACGCAGCAGACGCATCTCCTTCATGATCTCGCGCGAGATGTCGCGCTTGCGTGGAAACTTTAACTCTTTGATGCGCACAACGGCGCCGCGCAAACGCGCCGTCGATGTGACAAACTGATGGGACCAACGGGAGCCAAAGCTCTGGGCGCTCATCAGACTGACCTGTAAAGGTAAGCATCATTTAGTACAGTCTGTTCCAGCAGTCAATGCTCACTGCACTTACTTTGCTGGGCGATGAGACAATTTCATTGCCCGAATAGTCCTTGATCTCGCATATGTCTATCTTCCAGAGCAGACCTTCAATTTCCAACTCAATCTTCCACTTGCGATAGATGCTCATGGTAACCACACCGGAGCAGAACAGCAGAACACCCAGCACTACCGCCGCCACAGTGGACGTATAATGGGTATCGTCCTTTTTGCATAATTCATTGGCAAAGCCGCACATCGGCTCATCGGTGGGTTTCTCACCACCCGAGGGCCAATCGATGGAACCGTTTATCAATTTATATTCCTGCAATCAGCGATCAATCGAGAGTTGTTCAGTGAGATTCTCGCTTAGATGCGGCTTCTTTTATTTATTTATTTATTTTTATTTTTTGGAGCAAACTCAAAGTAATGCAAACTAAAAAAGAGAAGACGACTCACTCACTGGAAGTTCTTCGCCTTGATGGAAATACGCCACCGGCACCATATGATAATTGCAGCGTATATTCTCGGATATATTCCACTTATGGGGCTTGTATGCCAACACCGAGAAATTGCCCTCCGAGTCGCCATACTGATCGATTTTGATCGTAGAACCGGTGACACCTATTTTGGGCAAGAGAATGTAAATTATAAGATCGGAAATACTCGTTAGCCCTAGCGAACACTCACTCATATAAGTACGATTTTTGATGATGGTATCGATGACACGTGTTCCATTGCTGGCCACCTCAGAGATGACCTCATCGGTGAGCACACGCTCCTCCATGCGCAGCATTTTATCAAGCGCCCAGGCATAGAGCTTAACCGAATCATACAGATATGCCGCATAGATCGATATGAACTACATATAAATAAATGTTTTAGACATTTTCCAAATATATATTTTTACTCATTTCTTTGTTTACCTTGCTAAACTTGCTTTGCGAGAAGAGTTGCGGCACCGTAAAATTGAAGGGCGGCATCGAGCTGTAGTTGCGCACCTGTTCCGTAAATTTCTCATAGCCCTTCGTAGGTGGCGTTGAGGCCACGACGAGCAAACTACGCGCCAGCTGATTAAAGTTCTCGGTGCTCTTGCAGTTGGTCATGCGATTGATTTGATCTACCTTGCGCAAATACTTTTGTGCCTCACTGTGAATTGAGCAAACCGAATAAACAATCTAGTACATACAATCTAGTATATAGTTAACACAAACCGTTCCGAGTAGACCATCATATCCACAAAGATAACCATATACTCGCCACGGGCAAACAGTCCAGCCGTATCCATCGAGCTCATGAAATCAATCAAACTATTCGCCGAGCCGAGAAACACATAGATCCGCGTACGATTCATTGTATTTTGCACGACCTGTAAACGGAAATACACATATTATTATGAAATCTTTTATTACATAACCTCTAGGTAACACCCACCTGATACCAATAGCCCGAGCGACAGCATGAAATCATCTGCTCACAGCATTTGGCGCGATCATCGATGAACGAACGCTTGTGATTGATGGTCATGTTCCTCTTGGACGCCTGATCCTTCAGGAGATCAGCCACGGTGCCCCACACCTCCTCGTACAGTATGGAGAACTTGTTCCAGGCATAATAGCGCAGCAATGCAATTACCGACTTTACGACCTGTAAAACGAATAACAACAATGTTATTGAATTACCTTGACGAACGTGGGCCGTCAATGCCTTCAGATGCCACACACATCACAATTGATGTGTGATTTGTGTGCTGTCAAGGCCAAGGCAATATACATATAGTATGTTGCAGCTGAAGGTCAGCATGCCAAAGGCTTCAACACCTGTTGCGGGAAAGCACCCACGTGCCAGCCACATCCACACTCAGACTCACACTCACCTGCGTATCGGGCGGTTCGGTGCGTGCAAACGTTGGTATCGAGGATGCACGGTTCTCTGCGCATTTCTATTAGAAATGTTCGTGGGGCAGACGGGAACAGACGACGACGACGGTTGCAAGAGAGTTAGAGGAAGAGTAAAAGAAATGCATTTAATTTGATACAACAAACATTTACAGGGGCAACTGACAGCGAGCGTGCTTGTTATGCCAACACACAAGACAGAAGTTAACATACATATATACTCTATATAAGAACATACATAGGATATCATTGGAATGTTGCGACTCTGCGAGACAATTGCTTCCACATAGCACGGCCCCTCCGGCCCGAATATGGTTGCAATGCCATCGCATATCATCTCGGTGATGGCCTTCGTTGCCAGCACCGTATCACCCTTGGTATCATTCCAGCGCAGCGCTAACGTAACATTTGGCAGCAAATTTGGATCTCTGTTGATCTATTGAGCAAACAGAAAAGAAGAAGATATATTAAAAAATTTAAATTACACTATGAAATTAATAATATATTAACAAAAAACTTGCAAGCAAGCAAACAAGTTTTTATTAACATTTCTGAGAATCGCATAGAAGTCTGTTAACTAACATTTATTTTCATTTAAATATAACTAATTATTTTTAAATTAAATTTCATTTTAATTATAATATAATTTCCATTGCTATACGAAAAAAAAACCTACTCTTAAACGTTTGAGAATGCAATTGAAGAGCATTACTAAAAAGTTAGTTACTTTTAAATTTAAATAAACAATAAGAGAAACCTAAGCCTCTTGAACATGTTGAGCATTAAACTAATACCTTCTTTGGCTACTGATTGTTCCGTCAGTTTCACAACTCGTGTTTGGCTTAGGATTACATCTGCTCTGGATGTATATCTATATATGTATGGGTGAGTATAACTTGTATAACTTACCTCATCCAGTGCCATTGTTAGTGCACCGGATATGGCCAAGCCCTGGCGGTCCTTGAGCTCGCCAGTGAGAGCTGTCAGATAGCCAACGGTGAGGATGGTATGATTGCTACAGTCGCGTACTGCCACCGAGAGCAATAGTAGTAAATTGAAGGGCCAACGCGTCATGGCCCCTTAGGCCGGGGCCGTTCAGCGCGACGCCTATGGGTGCTAACAGATTTACACGCTGCAAATATACAAAGAAAAGAAAAAAATTAAATGAAATTAAGTCAATATGCTAAAAAAAAATAAGGTAAAAAGTTGCAGAGAGTAAAGTTGGGTATTCTACTTAAGTGTGTCAAAGTATTTTTAAAGTTTCTAATGGCATGGAATTTCTTTTTGCTTATAATTAATGTAATCAAGAGGAAGAAATTTCTTCTTCCTCTTCCTCTTCCTCTAGATGCTAAAACTTGATACTTCATATATGTACATATATCTTAAACTATGTATTCTTTGCTACAGGGTATCATTTGTGTTTGACAAACTTAAACACACACAGACTCTCTCTCTCTCTCTCTCTCTCTCTCTCTCTCTCTCTCTCTCTCTCTCTTGCATACACACTCATTCTCTCTCCTTCTCTACTTCTTATAGTCGTGTAAAAATGAAAAGTAACGAAATTCCATTGGATTGCCGGCAGTACGTACAAAGTGCAATATCCGGGCTACTTAGTCTGGCTAGTTGACTGTCAAATGTCAAAAGTTACACACACACACACACACACACACACACAACTACAAAGAAACACCCACACACACACATAGACACCCACTCAAACTGAGAGTAAGATACATGGAATGTCAAGTTAAATTTCACTTATGCTTCCTCGCCAGCATCCCGACTTTGTTTTATTTTCTTCAGCTTCTTTTTCATCGTATACTTGTTTTGCTTTGAAACAGTTTATGCATCCTTCTGCGCTTATCATCGAAGCACATTTGTGTGCGTGGGTGTCCATCAGCATAAGGATATTATATGCTTTGGGGCTATTTTGCATTCACTACATATAATAAGGACAATTTTCTGTTTCTGTTTCAGCCACAACTCCTGTCCACCCTCTGGCAACCGAGGCACGCGCCGCATTCTCGTGCATTGTTTGTTATTGCATTAATTATGCATGAGCCGATTTTCTCATTATATAATATTGCCAGTGACATTATGTTTCATTCGGACTCTGTCAACACAGTCGCCCTTGCTGCACAAGTGTTAATTGCATTGAATATGTTAAGCAATCACCTGATTTTTGTTTTTTCCCATATTATGTGTAGTAATTATACTAACTTATCAATTAAGAACTTTAATTAGTTAATGAATTGATTCCTTTCTTCGCCTCTCTCATTTACAATAAATCTAAACTTCTTAGAGCCAAAGCTTTAAGTTTGATAAGTATAAAGCAAACTATAAATATTAGGGTATCTTCCAGTCGCCTCCAAGTACTGCTTAACTTATTTTTAAATTATTGAAGGTGCAACTCGCCGCGTGATAGAAACTAAATTGAATTTGAAATATATAAAGTTCGAATGAAATCCAGAGAATGCAATAAATTAAATAAATAAATAAAATTACAACTAGGAGCCATGCTCGCGTGTGTGTGCATCATGATTAGCTGCAAAATAGGGTATTTAGAGAAAGTATACTTTAGTTTCTCACATCATGGACATTAAATCTGTCAATCTTTTCGTTCCAAATTACATTCCGAAAGTCAGATTCATTTGTATTTGTTTGTTTTTTTTTTTTTTTTTTTTTTATTTTGGACTCAGTTTCTCATTCAGTTTACTGTCCAGTCTCACACATCATGTTTTTTGTTTGTTAGAAATTCTTTTATTTTGTTGTTTTCCTTTCAAAATTTTTCGTTTTCGTTTCAACACTCCTCCGGCAAAAAGACACCCAAAATTCAATGTTTAGCTAAGAAAACCAACAAACTAGGAAGCTCGCTCATGCAGTGCAGTGTTAAGAAGGTGATTTCTATATGAATTATGTGACAACAGCAGTACGAAAGATTGGGCCCAGCGCGCACGGTAATAATGCATGAGCGATCCTTTGATTGGCTATTAACATTAAATTCACATTCATTCATTCATTCCACATATCCATGGCTTAGATATTAGCAATCTTTTCGGGCGCACCAAACCCGCTTCAGGATGGCCATACACGAACAGATCGATAACCTGAATATCTGGTGGTTTCCCCGTGACTTTTGTCAGTCCCGTTTTGGCGAGTTTCAACAGAGTGGCACCAATTCATGTACTCTGATATCGTTGATCCTGGCGGATAAGGTGGCCAAGGCGGAAAGGTTCTATCATCGTGTGTCTGAATTGCCACCTCGGGGCTGGGAGCTGTTCGGGAATGCGATGAACGATGGCAACAATGTCTATCACAATGTTATAACAGCCCATACGCCATTATCGCGAAATATGAATCTCAATATACCAGACGCAATATCGGCCATACGTTCACAACATAAGATGAACTTCCGGCTGGAGGAGTGGTTCTACACGCATATGGAGGCCGATCCTACCAATCCTATGTATAATCGCAACGTTGCCATGCAGCTCTCTCGAATCTTTCAGATCACATTGCAGGTATTCCAGCAGGCGGGCGGAACTGGTGGGCGAGAGATGCCCAGCAATCTGTTTGCCGCAATTATCGCGGACAGTCGCACAGTGATGATGACCTTTGATTTTCGCGCCTCAATAGTCGCTCTATTCGATTCTCATCAGCATGGCCGCGATGCTGGCGCTGTGTTCGCCCAATGTACCATACAAAATATGGACGATCTACTATTCTGGTTCATTAGTATGCTGCACAATGTCTACTCCAGCCGGCCCGCCCTCTTCGAGATATCGTTCTTGAGCTCGCAGCCGGGCGTGGCTAAGCGTATACCACCTGCCATCAAGAAGATTGCGAATGAGATTAAAAAACCAACCAAGTCACACTAAACCGGGCAATATCATATATGTATATATATTTCAATATATATACTTATATATATATGTATATACATATGTGATATATATGCAAAGGATGGCCATAGATCCGATTCACCTGCTTTGGGGCACAAGAGTTAGCCTAGTTTTCAGAAATATTTGGGTATTCAAGAGAAAAAGTTGAAATTTAAAGGCTCGAAAGAAAAAAATTTAATTTAAAACAACTAAATTCCAAAACTTAAATTAATAAATTTTATACACTAACCTCACAAAAAACTAGAAACACAAAAAAAAAAAAAAACGTGTTTAACATCTGTGTAAATGGAAAAACGAGATATTTTAGAATTCCATATCTGCTATAAGATAATAGTTGTTAAAGAGCTTCCTGCATATTGTGCTTAAATTGCTTGCAGGAAAAACCTAGATTTTATAACGGAGCTTTGCCTGTTGCCTATCCTACAACAACAACAGAAACGAGGCATACATATGTATTTACTAAGCGTGTCTTTTGTTGTGCTTTTGCTCGTCTGCTAATCAAAATGAGTTAAATAAACACATAACGTAACCTATTAAGAACTTGGTACGTGACAACAATTTAAATATTTTTATTGTAAACAGAGAGCGGAATGTGCGCCAAGACGGAGAGGCGAATAAAAGACCAATGGGCTAAAAATAGAATTCACATTTCAAAGAAAATATGGGAAAAACAAATCGAGCAAAACAAGAATCAAAAGAAACGAAGCAACTAAAAGTAAACTTTAAACGTAACGACGACGACGGCGACGGCAACGATGGCAACGGCGGCTGCGACAACGGCAACGACGTGATAAAACGTTTAACGAAATCAAATACAAAAACAAATGCAAATGCAAAAACAAATACAAATGCAAATGCACACAGAGAGAGACAGAGAGAAAGAAGGAGAAGAAGAGCGTAAAAATGAGCGCCGACACAAACAGACCAGACCAGCACAGACCATTGAGAGCAGAAAACTGGAAGTTGTGTAACCACGCCAACAAAAACATCACGTAGCAGCAACGTGCAGCGACCACTCTCCCAATGCAACTCTCCCTCTGTCACACTCTTTCACTCACACTCACACACTCACAAATACGCACTCACTCATAATCACGCTCGATGTTTTTGGTGCTCTTACTTTGGCGCTCTCGCAGCGCAACAAGTTGCAAATGCAATAAGTCGCTCGTTTCATATTGTTATTGTTGTTGTTGCACTACTTGTACTTTAGTGTAATAAAGTTAAAGTTGTTGCTGCTGCCAGTCTAAAAATAAAGCTTGTACACTAAAAATAGACACGACGGCACGCCATTGGATAAACTAACACGACATTACATATTTTTACAAACAAACATGACAAACCTCACGAACAGACAGCTAGTCAAAGGAGAACGGTTGGGAGAGACGAAGAGCTGGAGAGAGGGCGGTGTTGGGGATTTCGCTCTCACACACACACACACATGCCTACTACACATGTACGAACAAATGTACATGCAAATACACATAGAAAAACCTGCGTGAGGCGACGAATACAACTGACTGCCGGGTTGTCAGTCTGATCTGTCTGTCCGTCTGTTTGTCAGTCTATTAATATGCATACATACACATGTATGCATATTAATTTGTATGTGTATAAGTTTGTTTGCTTAAAAGCCCTATCGCAGATAAAGCTTTATATTTATAATTCGAACACAGCGAAACGTCTTCCGCATTTGAACTTGTCATATTGAAATCCAAATTTCGATTAGTGCAGTAAGCGATAGGCGTAAGCAAGCATTATTTAAATATGTTTATCGAGAGTTAACTCTAAGAGAGAGAGAGAGAGAGAGACAATAAATACTTTATTTAATTAACATGTTCATCTGTAATGTATCCAACTTCTAATATACTTATATAAATGTCTGTTTATTATACATATAACATTTAGTAATAATTTATAATATTTTACTACCTCAACTCTTCTAGAATGCTATAAAAGTTCATTGGCCTAGCTTTTCTCATTCCAAATATTACTTAATATGCTTACTGATTGAAAATTTTCTGGGTTTTATGTTGTTTACACGCCCACACACCGACACACACACACACTTACTCGCATACTTTCTCTGCCTCACACACTCACATTCAGTGGAGTGTTAAACAGGACAGGACTTTAGGCATCTCGTTCAATGCCATCAATCATCAACAAGTTTACGCCCACCACAAACAGCCACGCCCCAACGACAGCGCCAGTTATCGAGCATTGTCAACGTAAGGCGATGCCGACACTCAAATGGCCAACAACCGCTGACCCAAAACGAGTAAAGGGTTCGAAGGCCATTTGGTTAATGTTTCAAAATGAGTGTGTGTGTGTGTGTGTGTGCGTGTGCGTGGCAAGTGTGGCAAGTGCGGCATTATTTTATAGGATTATGAGACTCTAGAGCGTGATTTGGGTGACATTTGTTTGTTGTAGCGAAAGCAGCAGAGCAAAGTTCGAATTGTTATAATTGACTCATAGAAGTTTTCATAATCCAGGAATTGATATCAAATGGAGAGGGTTCATGCAGGGTGAGGACAGGACAACAGTAGAGTGAAGGTAAGCATTTGCTCCTTGTAGACCTTAAGATAATGTCGCAACGCTTGGCAGACCAGCTTGACAACATTCAAATCAAATTACAAGGCAAACGAACTGTTCAAGTGTTGCGAATGTGTCACACCCCCTCTCCCCATCTGCCCTTCTCCCTTTCTATATATCTTCAACAGTCAGAGGACTAAGCAGAACCAAGCAGAACCCAGACCAACCTGAATCTGAACTCGACCCCGAACCAGTCCTCTTAGCCATGATGCAATCACTGCCTTGGGCCATTGGCCTCACTTCGAACACATCATTTACAAATGCTACCCATACCCATACCCATACCCAATCCCATTTCCATTTCCATTCCTACTGCCATTCCCTACTTCAATTCCATTCCACATTTGCCCAATCTCCGTTCTCCGTTCAGACAATCAGTTGATTAGAATATTGTTAACAGCACCAGAAGCTGTAATAAGATTTTGCTTCTTTCTTCTTTTTTGCTCCTTACTCAATAAATTGTCGCCAAATCAAATGAAGACAACAACTAGATTAAATTGAATATAAATTATATCTATCTGTAGAAGAAATATATAAGAGGAAGTATACAATATTGTAATATTCATCCTATATATAATTTTGTTCAACACAAAATAATCTTTTGATTTTCGTATTTTAATATAAAAGAGTCTGTAAATTAATATAATTTTGTTATAGGTTTATATTTTCATTCAATTACTTTTTTATTTATTCAGAATTTTTGCAAGCTTACTAAACTTTCATAAAATCGTTCAATTTTCAATTCAATTTTCTATTTTAAAAAATATTTAAATATGGGAAATATGCGCTTGCAATTTGTATAGATTTTATTGTATAGAATTTTGTATACAACATTTTTAATGGATTTACATAGGTTTTTAGTGGAAAACCAATTTTCTTTTATATAGCGTCACTTGCACAACTCCAATCACATGCTTAAAATTGTTTGCTCAGCTAAGGAAATTCCGACAGCACAATGTCAAGGCCTGATAGCGCAGCGAGTGGGTGTGGCAAGTGGCAACAAGAGAAGGAGTTAAAAAAAAAAAAAAAAAAAATAATAATAATAATAATAATGAAAAAAGTTTCACTTTCAAACGAGTGACAACAATGTAGAAGATAGCGGAGACTCTGACAACATAGCAACTTCAACTTCAGCAGCAAACAACATGATGAAGATGATGATGTTCATGATGATGATGTTGCCGTGCGAGGAGCGGCGCTTGTTACAGCCTTAAATGGTGCTACATAACGACAATTGCAACGTTTTGGCATTTCAACTGCTGCTGCTGCTGCTGCTGCAGCCACTTCCTAATGCTGTACTAGAGAGTCATTCAAGCCATTCAAGTCATGCAGTTCATTCAGTTAAGAAGTCCATATCGAGCTGCCCAGCAGCAGCAGCAGCAGCAGCAGCGCCAGTGTGAAAGTGAAGGGCGCTGAACTGAATGACAAACTGATTGAATGACAGTCAGTCGACTGAGCTGCATTTCAAATATTACTGGAAAATCGAACTTTTGCAACAGCAACATGCAAAAACATTGGACTCTTCAGAGTGCTGCTACTACTGCAACTGCTGCTGCTGTTGCTGCTGCTGCCTGTTGCCAAAATAAAACTGGATTTTCTAAAAATAGATGCCATGGCTTGAATACTTGAATCTGCACCGCATGTGCCCAAGGCCCGCCAAAAGCCAGTCGGCTGGGCCAGGACTTCCACTGAAAAGGGTTTTTGTGGCGCGTACTGTTAGAACAGCAGACAGGAAATACAATTTCCGCTATTGGCCAAAAGATTTCATCACCACATACCAAACCGAGCAACAGCAAAAATTTCTACTTTATCGAACGTTGCGTAAAAAGACATTCCTGTATTCATTGAAATTGCAAAAAAAAGAGACAACTAAGGCGTTAAATTGAGTTTATAATCAAGAGAAATATACTTGACAATTTAGTTGAGATTAAAATCAGATAAGATTTTGCAAGATAATTAAAATGGAAAAAGTTTCAATTTAGCAATTTTCCAAATTAACTTTGCTCAACTTGTATGCAACCGCACAAAAGAGTTCTGCAAACAGTCAGCCAAAGCCCCAGAGCTGTGCACGCCGCAAACAATAAATATTAGAATTTATATTACGTATACGCCACATTGAATGAGCTGGAAATTTACACTCATGTGTGCCTCGGCTTGGAATGCTGCTTGCCAGCAGGCAGGCAGGCAGGTCACTCACTCACATTGGCCAGCAAAATGATAATAATAATAAACTTAACTAAAAACTGAAGCTACACTGAACGAAAAAAAACATATATGTGAATTCTGTAAAGAGAAAAAAATTTGAAATATTTGAGCAAATGCAATTAATTAATTTGCACAAAATTGCAGTTTTTTTCTTTCTCTCACTCTCTCTCTCTCTCTCTGTTCAATTATAAATTATGAGAAGCGCAATATTATTTTTTTTTTTTTTTTTTAATATCCTTTTTAGTCATGTTAAAGAATTTGAACATGATTTATGTACTGCTGCTTGAGTAGTTTGCTTGCTTTAAGTGGAGCGCAAGAAACTAGTATGTTTATTAATAGGTATATAAGAGATATGTGCAGATCAATATATTCATATACATATATACACATATATAGTTGAACATTAGTAATATTCATAATACCAGTTAAACCACTTTGCGTGCAACGGCAGACAGTGCGGCAGCCAGACCAAAAGGCGAGACGTTGCGGCTTGATATACGGCAAAAGGGGGCAGCAACCTGCCTGGGAACTTGTTAAGACCCATCAACGGCCAACGGCTGGCCAGCAGCCACCCAGTCACCCAACAGGCAACCAAGGCAACCACCAGTTGGCACATTAAATAGAGAAGCACAGCTAACAACGCGACACATTGGCTGCCTCTCGCATGCTCCTGCTTGTTGGCCAGACTGGCTGCTGCATGGCTAGCTAACTGGCTGGCTGGCTGGCTGACTGGCTGCTTGGCCAGCTGGCTGATGGCTGTCACAAGTGAAAGAGAAAACAAATCCGAGAAGTACTTCTAACTGCCATTGATAATTTCAATTACAAGCAAAATACATCTAATCGAAATGACAGACTTATTAAGGTTAAGTATACGTTGCAAAAGTCCTTGTGAATTGTCAAGCTTCATTGCAAGAGACTTTCTAGTTTAATAACTAATAATTATCCAAGCTCTTATCAGTTATCAAATCAAAAAAAAAAAAAAAAAAAAAAAAAAAAAAAAAAAAAAATATTTAAAGAATAATGCGCTTATAAATTAAGTATTTCTGGTTTGACTTTCAGTTTCTATAGCTTGAAGTATCTGTTCTGTAAGATAATTCACTTTTAGCCCGCTTTAATCTTGAAAGTTAATATCTATTATTTATATACTTGATTTGGGTCTTAATCATTGCTTGGTTCTTTACTTTACTAGTGATTTGTCTTTAATTGACTCTTGCCCTGCAGCACTTCGCAAATAACTTTTATTTAAAAGATCTGATGCAATGCATGGGACAAAGCAGCGACTAGTTAAGCTGATCTACTTCATATGAAATACATCTTTTGGCCCAAGATCTTCATTCAGCTGAGCTCTGCTGCGTAGTGGCCCAAGGCCATTTAAAAATACATCAAGCTAAAAATAACATTTTTTTTTTTGTGAAATAAACAGCCAACGGGGCCTGGAGATTAAGGCAAAGCGATATGCAAAGAGCGACCAACAGACCAATCGACTGTTCGACCGACTTGTTCTCGCGACTGTTCGCCGGGTGGTTCGGTAAGTTTTTTGTATATTTTGTTTTTTTTTGTTCATCTTCTGATTTAATTTGTTTCAGTTCGTATCGCATGAAATCAGGCGACAAACAAGTAAGAGTTCTTTAGAGTAGAGCGTTCGACTTGCAGTTACTCTGAATCCCAGGCAGAGTTGAAGCTCTGTCTAATATCTAGACATAGCTCAATCAACCAGACTTTATGAAAGAAAAGGATCAACTGGGAAATAATCTGACTTCCATTTCTAAGAGGAATCGACGAATACAAGTCGAGCTGCAAATCAAGTTAGCTGTTAAAACTTATTTCTTATACATCAAAGTCTCCCCCAAGCTCATTTCTATATATTCCATATTCTATATATTACCATATACCCCCATTAAGGAAAGAATATAAAGCGAGAGCTTGAATTAAAATTTACTTTGAAATTTTAATTACTAATCCGATTGGTCACACATGTGTTTTATTAATGAGCCTATCCGGCGGGCTATAAATAGAAATCGAATTTATATGAATGTCACAAAACACAAAAAAAGAATCAACAAAACACAACTTGGTTTGCTTTGGGTGTCGGCCTTATCATTAGCAACGCTACGTACTTATCCCCACAGCAGTTCCGTTAGTTAGATCGCAAATATATGTATATATTTATAACGCATATATAACTAAATATAAATTTCTTTTTTTTTTGCACAGTACATTTCATTTATAAATAGTGCACGCAATACGAGCCAATAAAAACAGCGAGCGTTTCTTACTGCCCTCTCTCTCTCTCTCTCTCTCTCTCTCTGTCACTCAGCCACTCGCTCTAGCTCTCTTTCTCAGTCTCGCATAGTGTGTGCCTTGTTCATTTATTGCAATTCACATAAATAAACATGGCCATAATGCATTTGGCTATAGCCAAAATGTTCTGCGGCGCTATCAACCAGCACATCAATATTTGAGTGGGCGCCAGCTAAGCTCAACTGCTCGACTAGCAGTTACCCTATATAATATATATGAGACTATTGCTGACTTCTTAGCTAGCAATTTTCATTTAGCTGAGTTAAGCTGCTCGACTAGCAGTCACCCTATAATGTATATAATTAATAAATATTCATATTGTCTAAAAACAATATAAACAGCATTTTTTTTTTTTTGGCATACCTCTTGTTACCAATTTTTTCTTTATGGCCACGCAGGGTGCACTAAAATCGTTGGCAATAAATAAAAATTTATGGTTTAATGGCCAACGCACATGGTATTAAACAACAGCAACTCAACAAGTTGCAAACAAAAACAACAAAAATGGGTTAGGACTCATGTGATATATGCGTATATAGAAATGGGATTGACTAGCTGGGTCTGATGAACGATATATGACTTGACAGTTAGCCGTGCGTAAAAAAATACTGCTATGTCAGAATGATTTTAATCAATTCAAAAAGTTATTCACCTATATGAAGAAAAACAAAGAAACAAAGTTAGATTTAAATAGAAAATTAGGTAAATAATTCAATATATTCTATATTCCTTATAGATATTACTATGTATAATATAAGTGTAATCTAATCAGAACAGATATATGATGTGCAGAAAATAATCTACACAGAACTGATGTACAGCTGACTTGCAGAACTACTTATTTATCATATGTATCTGTAAGTTAGCTCTACATTTGTTTTTATATAAACAACTATCCACTCACTGAAATACCAGTTTCAATCCCAAGCAAGCTTTCGCAAATGTAAATTCCCTTATCTATTCGCAAGAAATCAATTTAACTAAAAATAAATTTAAATTATTTTTGTTTTTTACTCGAAAATTTATTGAATATATATCGGGTCTTATGTTGTCTCTGTGTCAAGTTAATGGAAATCCCTAAATGGAGTGTCAACTTCATCAATTTGCCATTCTTTTTGTAATTTATTGCCTGTTGAGATTTTGTTAAGCCTCAGAAACAACAGTAAACAAACAAATTGTAAACCAGCTTAAAGCGGCCTATTGCCTGTCGTGCAGTAAGCTAGATTATGTAATCGCATTTGAGAACTCAAGCAATAAT
Organism: Drosophila koepferae; assembly: GCA_030914345.1. Lineage (NCBI taxonomy): Eukaryota > Metazoa > Arthropoda > Insecta > Diptera > Drosophilidae > Drosophila > Drosophila koepferae. The sequence continues at coordinate 14,792,722 of JAUESR010000202.1, forward strand.
TAATAAGCAAACAAATTATCAATTATCAAATAATCCAATTCAATATTAATTAATTTCTACCAAACAAGCATTGTTTTATGCTCATTGCTCTTTGTGAGATTTCAATATATTTGATATCCAATTAGTGCTAGAAAATCTGGCTGCTAAGATCTTTGGCCAACAGCCCTTGACAACAGCAATAAAATTCATCTATTGATTTGTGTGAAATGTGTTTGTCAAAAACTGAATGTTGATGAACAGAACGAGATGCAAATGGCAAAGGGGGAGGGCGAGTGGAAGTGAGTGGAAGGTGTAGAGGGAAACAGATTGAGACCTCGCCTTAAAGGTCAAGGTGTGTCAAGGGAACAGCACTTGATGCGGTACACGCCCATCGTCTCGCACTGACATTGATTGTTCCTAATTGGAAATGTGAAAAATGTGGTATGCCTGAAGGATACGGTGCAAGTGCTGGCAGTGGGAGTGTTAAGGACCTCAACGCGACCATAAAATAATTGCGCACAATGCGCCATCGAAGTGTTCGCACAAAAACGGGTTAATTGCTCTCCGTCAGTTGTCGGCTTTTGTCTATTTATTTAGTTATTAAATAATAAGACTCAAATTAGTGCAATTTGTTTGCTCAGCTCGCGGGAGGGTGGATCGGACTGATTGGCCACGAACGTGGCGCTCTCTACGCATAAACTTAATTAACCCCCCACGTAGATTAAGTTAAAATGTGCAGAAGAGGGACACACACACACACACACACACACACACAAAACATAGCAACAACGACAGCAAACACATATAAAATGTTGCTTCGGTATAACAAATTGTATTAGTCACTGTCTGGCCACGCGACGATAAAGTTCTTGCTTTTTTTTATTCACTGAATACCCTGTAACTGCCCAACCAATAGCTTAGCAGACTATAGAAATCAGTTATGGGCATTTGAGCAATTCGTATCAGCTCTTAAGAATACCACAAAATTTAAAGATTATTTAATTACAGGGCATTACAGACTATCGATTTAATTACAGGGTATCTTTGAGCATATCCCCCTATTATTTGATATAGTATGCATTTTTAATCAATCTCATTGTATCTACAAAATGTTTCTATAAATATTTCAAGTTAGTCCACTTTACAGGGTATCTTCAAGACGCAGCTATAGTCCACTTTTCAGTTTCACTTCTTTTGTTTTGAGAAAGTTAAAAGGCATTAATTAAAAGACCTCGACGATTACCATAAGCACTTACCGGGGTTCACCCATAAAAAGAATATAACGAAACCCAAAAGATGAGCCCGAAACGTGCTCAGCCATCGAGGCGGCCAATCGAGTCCACCGACCAATTCAACTAACCGAAAAGCCGCTCAAAAAACCACAACAAACAACAAACTAAAAATAAAAAAAAATAAAAAATAAAAAAAACACAGCTCTTGACGTTTCATGATAAATGATTGTTTTTATTGTTTACCCACCTGCCAAAAAGACTTGCGCTTTCGATATACATACATACATATATATATATGTATATATGTATATCGATATAACGAGATTTCTGATAAACCAATCAATACACATACGGCTTTAAAGCTTAGATTTCATTGCGTTGATTTCCATTTAATTTGCGGACAATCAACGAATTTATTGCTGCTGGCTTATGACGACTATCAAATAGTAATTGAGCCTTTAATGGAATTTTATACAAACAAATATTTAAATGAATGTATGTACAAGAGATTAGTTCGGCTTTCTCGCCTCGACAGCGAAATCAACCCCTACAGGGTATCACTTAGTCGCATTCCCATTCCCATGCATTACAATTCAATTTCACTTTCAATAAGCTACCGTAACAGAGTTAACACAATTTATAGCCCTAAGCCATAGACTGATTTTGTATGGATTTATTTGGACACTATTATTTAAACAGCAGCATGTGGAAATCAATGGACCGCCCGCTTGACCGCATGGACATCAAAAACATAACATGCGCCTCGGGCATTAACCGAAAATCTATCAAGTTTTGAAGCTGGCCCATACAATGGAACACTTCAAGAGTCGCTTATTAGCACACCTAATTATTAATTTGGCTCTAACAGTCATTGTGTCTGAGCTTTAACCCTCATTATGCACGGTAAAGAAAAAAAATTCAGTCAAGTCATTGAAAGTCCAATATAGCTGACCAGATACCCTAACGAATTATAAATTATATAAATACAATATTAAATATATATGTGAATTGAAAGCGATTAATGCATTGACATATTCGAATATCTTTCGATGAATTTTTGTAAATTAAATTTGTTACATAATCGGCCACAAATTATGGCAACTTCTTGGCAAGGGTATACAAAAATGGTTTGGTAAAATAAATTTGTTAAACAACAATTAAACGTCAAATGTTGGCACTTGAAGGAATCTCGCGAGCGTTACCAGTTCTTATAAATGGCATTTTCAAGTGATTATATTATTAAATGAGCATATACAATTATATACATATATACGTATGTAGTATATGTATGTATGATTGTTATATTGTTTGTCGATTTGGTTATCTTCAAGCAGTTATCAAGTGTTTGACATTGTTTTCTTTACATTTTTGTTCTTTTTTTTTTTTATTCACATGTTGTTTTTGTTGTTGTTTTTTGTCGAATTGATATCGATGTCGTTTTAATTGCACGCTCAAAGGCGTCAGCTCTCATGATGAATAACTTGGCGCCACATCATCAATCAAAGACGCCAAAAACCTTAGCTGCCGGATAATTCGAACTGCTTAACGGTGCTTGGGTTTCATTTATGCTAACGAATACTTTTGGGCCAACAGCTGAGGCCATTATCAATTAGCTAAAGCTCATGAGAATTGAAAATATATTTTTCAAAAAATGTCAAAGAACTCGATAGGATAATTAATATTATCATTATCATTATTTACATTGGTGTTAACGATTAACACAATATCATGATTTTAACTGCATTTTAATTATCATTATCATTATTATTGTTGTTGCCATGGATTTGCCTGGGCCATCTGCTTAGGCATCTGCTGTATACCAAAAATCATTTCTAATTTACTGACGTGTAGAACAATTTTCTTTCTTTTGGCACTTAATTGGCATTAGTCAGCATCATGCATCATTCATTTCATTATGCATGCACGAATTGTGTTCACATCCTTTGTTTATATATTCTACTTCTTAAGTATCAAAGTATTCGATCAAATGTTCCTTCAAGGTGAATAGGTTTTGTTGCCTAAAATGACAATTTCAATGGCAGGCCAAGCCTTGTTATTTACAATATATACATCTAATATAAAAGTGATTAATTTTCGTTTGCCAAAGGTTTTCTGCCTCAACAATCGTATGTATTCAATAAGGTAATATAATACGAAAGAATTTGTATGGCTCATATAGAAATGCTTGCTTATGCAATCATAGAAAATGAATTCTGTTTAGAATTGGATTTCTGCATATATAATAACAAAATCAGTTAAATTCTCTTCTCTTCTCTTGCTCAATACGCATTTGTATTAGTCGAGTAGAAATCCTCTACTGTTTCTCTAATCCATTATGAATTATATTAATAGCCACTGGCTGATGACAATCGATTTAGATGTCGTGTGATTTATGTCAGTTGCGGAGTAACGTGTTGGTCTATTTTTAATAAAAGCAAATAGCACGAGCAATAACAACAACAGACAAGGCGCACCAAATTTATTGTTTATACAAATGTTATCTTTAAATTATCATTAATTTATCATGCAAAATACAAAATTGCGGTTTCCATGTCGGAAGATGTGTTTGTGTGTGTGTGAGTTGTCTCTATAAATAATAGTATATACTATATAATGTCGACTATAATACTCGTTCTGTTAGAAATGTGTGAATTAGTGCTGTCGTCAGCTTCTCAGTTCATTTGTACGTAGTATACAACTATCTGTCTCTCTCTCTCTCTCACTCTTTCAGTTCTGATCTTGATCTTTCATTAACACCAAGATCGAGAGAGAGAACAAAAGAGAGCAACTGGGAGCTTAAGGGAATGCCATGTGTGTATCTATCTAACTACTTCCTGCATCTTGGAATTTAATTGTGTTGAGTTGCCTTTACAACGTAATTGATAAAGTTAAGCGAAATACTTTTCACCGAACTCATTATACACTGCGTATGCGTAATATGTTTTCCATGTTCTCTTCAGGTTGCACTCTTATTGCAGTTTAGCAGCAAGTTTCCAGCTATCGCTGCTTTGCTTAGCACAGCTCCTTGGCAAATTTCCCAAAAATGCAATTTCGAGCAAAAGCTTGTTGCTTGGCAAACTGCCTGCGGCATAAAAACTAAAATCACAATGCTAAGACACACACTTATATACATATACACACACACATGTACATGTACGTATATATACACACATACATAGATATCGTGCAGTAAAAGTCGAACGAGTTTTGTACTTTGCGCATTTTGCACGTGTCTTTCATTATATTACGTTTAAGTGCCCAAACAATTAGCACATTTGAAGCAAATGACACAGCCTTCAGTTTCAGAGCAATTCAGAGTCTCTGAATAGAGAGAGAGAGAGAGGGAAAGAGAGAGGGAGTATGTAAGAGCTGCCAAGCTAACTCTGCATAGAAATGCCAAAAGCTATTCTCTGGCTAAACATAATAACTCACAATTATTAGCTTGCTAACCTTTCATTTCTCTCTTGTGTGAGAAATAAAGGAGTTTAATTGATTCAATTGATACAGATATGTAGATGTAGGCAGTCATTTACATATAGAGCTACAAACTGTAATCACATAAGCGAATTCACATCAATGAATTTCTACTTTACTTTAATCAAAGTGCTTCCAATCAAATCAAAGTCGAATCGTAGATAATATCTCACTCAACAGCCATCAAAGTCTATAATGCAATTGTTATTAAAAATAAGGTATTTAATTATTTTTAAACACTTAAGCTGGCAATTTAAACAACGATTGCAATAATTGTTTGTAAATATAATAATTTGAAGTCATCGGCAATCAACAAATAATGAATAAAGCAATGAATAAATATTTCCATCTGTGCAGCGACAAATGCATTTTTTAATAAGAAAAATATCAATAATATGAGCCAAATGAAATCAGTTTTTACTTTATTTATTTTATTTTATTTTTTATTTTATTGTCTTTATTTCAACTTACTCGATTTTTGTTGTTGTATATTTTGTTGTAATTTATTTGTGCACTTCTTGTTATTATTACTGCGATTGATGTCGTTGTTGCAGTTGCTGTTGTTGTTGTTGTTGCTTTTGTGGATGTTGTGGTTCGAGCTTTTCCTGTTGCTGTTGTTGTTGCAGCATATATAACAACAGTTGCTGCTCTTATTAAAAATTCTTGCAATTATTGCCCCTGTTTTGCAGGTTGTCTTTATTATTATTTTGATTGTTTTCCCAGCTGCCAACCTTAAGCCAATACGAAAATAAATTCTCTTTTTATTTAATCCATAGCTGTAAATGAAGATTGAGAAAAACATGATTTGAATTCCATTTGCAAACATAAAATAAATGTTAAATAATAAATACTTGCTTAGCCAAAGAATTTCAAATACACTTTATTTAATATCTATATATTACAAATTCACTTTAGTTAAACATTTGTTGAGAGACCTGGACTGACCTTGTGAAAGAGTACAAAAATGCAGGAATGCATTTGGATTCAATATGCAATATTTGCTTAAACCCTATTTGCAGCATCATTAAATAAATGTTTCCATGTTTGCTCACTCTTTTACATACATACAATGCATGTATGTATATGTATGTATTTTCCATAAAACCAAAAGTCAACAGTATATTAAAGCCATTAATAATAATTATGATAATCAAATATATATACGTAAAATCAATTATTTAATTTCAAAATGACTTTAAAGTTACTCTTAAAGCTGATTGAAAACTGATTCTATTGAGATGTGACTCTTACTATATCTCTATCTCTATCTCTCTTTTCAGACAATTCATTCAATAATCATTAATTTGATCTCTCTCTTTATCTAACTATATGTCGATTGCTTTCATTCTTTCTCTCTTTCTATATTTCCCTCTCTATCTCTCACCCTTTCGCTCTCTCTGTCTTTCCTTAACGTCTCTCCCCGTCTCTCTCTCTCTCTCTCTCTCTCTCTCTCTCTCTCTCTCTCTCTCTCTCTCTCTCTCTCTCTTTAGGATATATATATCCTTCTTTTTCTCTCGCCGTATATCCCTCAATTCATATATTTATATATTTCTCTTTTTAACTTAACCTATAACTTTAACTCCGAAACTCTGCTGCTTACTCCTCCCAATCATAATGAAACTGTTTACTATCTACACATGTCATTTATCTCTCTTTATTTAAGTTTTCCTCATTCCATTTCCATCACTCTCTTTTAGTTTTTTAAATATCTCTAAAATATCATATTCTTGGAATTTTCACTTTAACAAGTTACTTACATAAAAATGTATAAAAAGTCCTTGTTTAACCATACAGAAAAATGCAAAAAGTAAACAAATTAATCCGCTACTAAAAATCGACTGTTCGACTTGAGGATACTCATTAATGGGCATTGAAGAGTTCCCAGGCAAACAAGAGAGCGACAGAGTGACTGAGGTGTATTCATTTCACTTGATTCTACGTTAGTTGCTCAACATTTAAATACTTCAGCATACTGCCTGCAACTGGCTGATGTGCACGACAGGCATCACAGATAAATCTTTGACTGATAGTTAACCAAGTTTTTTCTGCAGACTTTGCTTTACCTTTCCCTCTGCTCTTCCCGCTCGCTTTTCCCTTCTGCTCCCATATGTTGCATGAAGCAATTAAGAAGAGCTTTTATCTACGGCTGCTCCACGTATGTGGGCCTGATGTGGATGCTGATTCAGTCGTTTGTGTAATTCGCTTAAAAGTTACACATGGAAACTGTTTTATTTTTGCAGTTGACATCCCATTATCCTGTTGCTTGTGCAAGCTGCCAGCAAGGATAATCGGACTTGCTAATTAAGCACAGGGGAAAGAATAAATGCGCTGTCAAGTCAACACCTGCAACGCGAACAGCTCGCAAAAGTGGTGCAAACAAATTGTCAACTGCACTGCGACTCGATCAAGCGCATTTCATATATGCAGAGCACTAAAAAACAAAAAACAAAAAAAAAAATGAGACGAAATGGCCGAAATATATTTATTGACGATTGAATTATATAAATAACAAGCTGGGCATACCGACTGCACAATACCCAGTGCAAAAAAGAGCAGAGAATTTATAGGTCTATCTGAAGAGAAGCTCAACAGTAATCAACTAGGCAAATTTCGATATATTACGGAAGATGCGATAGATATTTAGAAATATTCCAACTAGAGAGCGTTCAGATAGAAAAACCAAGTGTGAAACTAATACGCTCGTTTCTTTTTCATTTCCTCATGTAAAAAGTGCGGAAAAACTCATGTGGGCGAAAGAAAATTGATGCGATACAAATTTTATTGGAAACTCATTTTAACATTTTTTTTTTTTCGCCTTTTTTCAGCACTTTTTTGTGATAAATTACGAGGTGAAAAAAAGACGGCAAACGAAATTAAATCAATTGAATTTTCATAGCTTTATTATTAAAGTTCATTTAATTTATAAATTTCGTTCTTTTTCAAAAGTTTATTTAATATTTTCCTTTCAGACATTCGCAGCCAACGGCTACTGCAAAGCGGATTAATTGAGCAACTTCTTCAGGTTGACCGTAGCCACGTTGCAGTTTCAAGAGCATAATTTACGGTAAGAATCAGTAAGAGATAAAGGAGAGTAAAGCGAAGAAGAGAGAGAGAGAGACGGGGAGAGATAAAGAGTGTTTGTGTGTGTGTTTAAAGAGAGTCTGCCAATGAGTTGTATAAACAGCTAAATTATAACATTTTTCAATTAAGCAAAAGAAAGCAAATGAAAGCAGCTGACAAACGAGAAATACCCTGTAAACCTAATAAATTATAAACATAACAGTTTATATATGATTAAAATATATATACTTAAAATTAATAAATTGCAGAGTTTAAGAGTTTCTCTGAAAGATATTCACAATAATTTTCATTAAGCAGAATTCCATTATTTACAGGATATAAAATGGTTTATGAACATGACTGTGAACATGCCTTAATTACACTGCACAACATATTCGCAGACCTTTCAAATAGCGTAAAGGGCAGCTGCGACAGACAGCACAGAGAATGCCATTTGCCTCCTCTCACAGCAGAACTCATTAAATAGAGCGTAAATGATGAAATTAAGCAAAATTGCAGCCGCTCATACAGCGCCCCAAAAACTGTGCTACAATAAACGTTTTCAAGTGCAGAAGCAACAAAGTTACATTCAAAACAAAATGAACAAAAAATGATTTCAGTAATTTAATTAGTCTTTCAGAAAAATGCTTCATACTAAAGACGATGCTTAAATTTATTGGAATATGTAGAAAGTTATTTCATATGCAAATACTTCTAGACCGCAACTATTCCATGCAGTTATATAGTTACCCGCTTTCATGTAAGTCACTCATGCCACGCCCACTTAAACGCTTAACAAACAGGCCATAAAATGAGCGTTTAATAAATTTTGCGTGAAAAAAGTGTGTGTCCACAAAATTGCAAAACAAACAGTTGTTAAAACCGATCCAAAGTCGTAAATTCTAAGTGCGTGTGTGTGTATGTGTGTGTGTTAGTGTGGTATCTAAAGGTATGCACACACTCACTCACTCACACACACACACACACAGCAACAACACTCGATTAATGATAATAGGACCCGCCCAAAAGATGGCGTCGCTTGAAAACCCTTTTGGACTCTGTCGCCGTCTTTGTGGCGTCGTTGGCCAATCTCTTAACTTATTTGTTTATTAAAGAAAAACACTAAAATTGTTGGCGACACGCCCACGCCCAAGCACACAGCCCAAGTTTAGCAGCTAATGCCAACAAGGTGGCCAAGAAAAATGCCTCAGGTGCTGTTGTTGTTGATGATGATGATGACGATGATGATGGCAATGATGTTGTTGATAATGAGTATATATTCGATTTGACTTTAATATGCTAGATGGAAATGTTGTGGGCGAACTTTTGGCTGTTGTTCATAGAAATTCCAAGAAACAGTAGCACACGTGCCATAATATTTGAATATGTAACCAATATAAATGAGAGAAGGACGAGTAGAGTGCTTTAAAAGTACTAAAAAAATTATAATAAAATAAATTTGAAATAAAAAATATATTATTATAGGTATATATTATATAGTCAACTATAATTGAAATTATCATGAATCACGCTAAACTAAGTTGATCGAGTTAAATAGATTTGACTTAAGAGTGAAACGAGAGGACTGAGCAGACTTAAGAGCGAGAGGGGTAAATAAAGGATGGATAGTTGAAGGAGAAAAATGAGCGAGAGAAAGGGACAACGTATAGTTTGAAAATCTAATTGAAGTCATATAAAATTCTGTTTAGTAAACCATTATAGTATAATCCAAAAGCTTCAGTAAAACTAATTTCGCTGAATAATCAATGTAATTAAAAAAAAAAATCGTATCGTAATAAATGTACTTTTTTTTAATAACATATTTAAATCCAATCACATTTTACTAAATACTTTGCTACACATTTATATATACTCACATCTAAAACATTTAAACAAAATAAAAATATATAAAATACAGGAAACATTTTATATAAATCTCTTTTGTTGCAATTAATTTAGCATTTTCTTCAATGAAATCCTTTTTCACATGTACTACAAAGTGTTTCAGAAGTTTGCTAGCAGCTCTGATTTATACTTTAGTTAAAATGTTGAAACTTAATTTATGCGTTTGCATCAAGTCCGTTGTGCTGTCTTGTGAGTGTTGACAGCAGAGAGAGAGAGAGAGAGAGGGAGAGAGGCATTCAAAGCGAGGGCAACAGGATTAGAGCAGCCCGGGGCGCGACGTAGCACCGGTTGCTGCTTCCGGCCAAATTGACAAAGTGGGGAAGAGGAGCAGGAAAAGGAAGAGAGGAAACATTGTCGGTTGGAGTCATTAATGCCCAGCTAAAACAACATAATTTAGTACCGAGCCCCGTGGCCTAAACATAAACAATGCCCATGATAGCAACAATATAAACTTGAAGAAGAAGAATGAGAAGTAGAAGGAGAATAACAACAACTACAACAACAAGACCATAAAATGAATGCAACAACAGTGTTGAAATCTCTTTATATATGAAGAAACTTGGCAATTCGTATGAACGAACACAAAGAGGGGAATTACTTTAGGGCAACTTAGTTGCCTCAAATGGAGCAGCTACCAGATTAGCAACATTGTTGACAGCGATGGCCTTTTCAATGTTTATCTGTTTATCGTGATGGGCATAATTTTAACCAGTTTAAATATTTGAATTTCTTAAAAGAAACAAACACTTGTGTAGCAGTAGCAGTAAAAACCAAAATACCAAAGAAAGAAGGAAATTAAAAATCATGAATAAGCAAAACATTTAAATTAGGATGTATCAGGAATGTTATCTGAAGATTACGCTTAAGCATAAATGTATAATTAATTAATAAATTAAAAATATGTCTTTATATACAGTCATCATCTGTATATTATTTATTATTATTATTTACATTATTATTATATTAACTCATTATTTTCATTATTATAATTATTAATTATTAGCATAACTATCTAACTTTACTATATTTATCATCACTCATCATTATTATTATTTAATTATCATTCTAATTATCATCTACGTTTTCTATTATGACATCATCATTATCATGGCTTCATTATCATTACTATCAGCTACATAACTATTTTTACAATCATAATCAATAATGCCTATTTTCATTTATTATTATTTTTATATCTATCTCGTATGCGGTCTTCAAAGCTACAAAGGAATAAGCGCAGTAGCGTCTACCCTTTATATGTCGCAAAAACTTCACTCAAAGAGTGAGAAACAAAACTTATGAACTTACTCGGAGTATTGAAATCGAGATGCTCTTGAAGACATGCACGATTGACTCAGCTCGTTCGAATGCTGATAAAGAATCTCTATATGTTATATATGTATATGTAGATGTAATAATAGCCAGATGTTTTCATCCACCTGTTACATAAATTTGTTCAAAAACCATTATAGCCCCTTTAGCGGTTTTACAATTTTTCCATTTTTATACAGGCTAAAATATATAAATTACATAATATATTAAAAAAAAAAAAAAAAAATACACCAGCCAACAGTTAAAAAAATACAAAAACAAAAAAAACAAGTAAGAACGTTGCAGTTAGGCGCCACTAACTGCGATATACTTTGTTCCCATAGGTGCATCTTATTTCTTTAATAAACATTTAATTAACGAAATATTTCGGCAATTAGAAAACGTACATAGCAAGCAACAAACGTTTTTCCTACACATACATACAGATTTACACATGTACACACTATACGAGTATACACAATTTTCTAAGTATACATACAAAAGTTTGCATGCCAGAATATTCTACGAATTGTGACTGAATTGGGAATTTTTCGATCGTTATTTTAGTTTTGTCAAAAGTCGCTCTAGCAATGCATTACAATGTCTTATTTGGTTTTAGTTAACAAAGTGCTGGTCAGGGCAGTGGCGCTGGTGGTAAGCACTATGCAAGCTATACTTAGGTGCGTGGGTTCGAATCCCACAGAATCCTTTTTTTCAAAAATTATTTATTTTTTATTTTTTTATATTTTTATATTTATTATAAAATGCTTGCTGCCAATTGATGATAATTTATAAACATACGCATATGAATTTTGCATTTAAGCAAAAACTAAAACAATTTTTCCGATTTGCCACGCTGTGTGGCAAGCAGTTTTTCTATGCATGCATATATGTATTTATGTGTAAGTGTATACACATCCAAAAGTGTATACATATTGCAAGAATTGCGATTGTATTGTTTTGTTTCGTCACAAGCTGCTGATCAGCTGGTCAGCTGATCAGCTGTGAATTGATTTAGGTTTAGCTAACGATTACATGTTGTTTTCAAAAGACCTAGGTTCGAATCCCGGTGGAAACTTTTTATTTATTAATCAAAAACTTATCAATTTTATTTTTTAAAATTTATTAATATTATTAAATTTATGTTAAAATGCTTTTTGCCATCTTAGCAATTGCTACTACGCTATTATATGCATGAATTATGCAGTTGGCCACAACAAACTTCTTTGCCGATTTGCCACGCCCCCAGTGGGCGTAGACGCATAATTTTTTGCCAGTTCTTAGAAAAGGCCGAGGCTAACATGACTGCAAAATTTGGTTGCTTACATTCCAAAAATGCGAAAATTACAGGGTATTTTTCGATATGCCACGCCCCCAAAGAGGCTGAAAAATTATTTTTGGGGCATCGATAGAGGAGAACATTAGTAACTCAACCATCCAATTTTCAAGCTTCTAGCTCTAAAACTGTAGGAGATATAAACTTTTGCGGTTTGCCACGCCCCCTGTGGGCGTAGATATATCTACCATAGCTTATTAGTCTTGGGTTGTCAACCCGAGTATACATGCAAAATTTCAAGTCTCTAGTGTCAATAGTGTTCAAAATATAGCACAATTTGAAAAATCACTATATATTCAGGTCCGATTTGCCACGCCCCCAATGGGCGTAGACATATAACTTTTTGATCGATCTTCTTAGAATCATAACATTAACTCACATGCAAAATTTCAGCGTTCTAGCTTTAACGGTGTAGAAGATACGTATTTCCCGATTTGCCACGCCCCCAATGGGCGTAGATATATCCGCCATAGCTTTTTGAACTTGGGTTGTCACCCCGAGTATACATTTCAAATTGCAACTCTCTAGCTCATCATCTAGTATGATAACTTAACTATGGGCGGAAGAGTTTTCCGATTTGCCACGCCCCTAGTGGGCGGATCGGGAAAATTTTTACACTTTATAATTCGGGAGCATATATGAGTATATGTTTAAAATTTCAAGTCTCTAGCTCTAATAGCGCCGAAAAATATTGCGTTCATACGGACAGACGGACAGACGGACAGACGGACAGACGGACAGACGGACAGACGGACAGACGGACAGACGGACGGACAGCAAGACGGACATTGCACAAAACCAATATACTTTTTTCCCTTTGGGAACAAAGTATAAAAAGTGCAAGCGAGGCAGTGTAAACCAGACAAGCTGACAATTCACTGCAAGAGAGTGAGTGAGTGTGTGTAAGAGCGAGAGAGCGAGAGAGAGGGGTATAAAACTAGAGGCATAGAGATGGGTACAAGGGGATACACTTGTTGCTTGAGCAATGAACTGTAATGGCCTTGGAATTCGTTCACTCGTTGTTGTTGTTGTTGTTGTTGTTGTTGTTGTCGTCGCTTTTGTTATTGCTTTTTCGGCATGTTCTTCATCATTAGCGGCATTTGCTGATGCTTACAGTTTTATTTTTGACAGTCTCCCTTAGTGCAGCATTTCTGAGACTTACAGTTGTTGTTGCTATCGCTCTTGCTCTTGTTGTTGCTATTGCTGTTGCTGTTACTGTTGCTGTTTCACTTGTTATGATTGCTGCTCTATGCCTGCACTTGGCGCAAACAAAAGTTGAACAAACTGAAAAGCTGCCAGTGTAAGAGTCGCAGGAAAATGCTTTATTGCTCTTGCTATTCTGTTTTATGTCTTTTTTTTGGCAAGTGTAATCAAAGGCAAAGGCGAGACCGAAAACTAAAAATAAAAATGTTGCCTTATCAGCAGCATGCGGAGCCGCTAGGCCGCCGGGCCATAAAAGCGGCATTAAGAGGGCAACCGCAGCAGAACCAACAGCAGCTCCGCATAGATAAGAGCGCTCTCAAAATTCCGTTCGTCGCCACCCACCACGCCAATAATTCTTTGTCTCCTTTTCTTGCAAAAAAAAAAAAGGTCAAATTGTAGTGCGAATAATGTCCACCAAAAAGCACAACAAAATTTGCCGGATGACTGCACAAATGATGGATGAGCAGTACAAAAGGGCGAGTGAAAGAGAAGGAGAGAGAGAGAGAGAGAGCGAGAGCGCGTAAGAGACAGAGAGTTCAGCTTGCGATCTTATCGTCGACGTTTGCATTTGTGTCAAATTTTTTGATAACAAAGAGCAGATGTAAAAGAGTGAAAAATAGAACGAGAGAGAGAGAGAGCGAGCGATTGCCTGTGTATGATAAAGATATAAAGCACACCAAATTTTTACGTCATTCACAAATATTTCATGAACTGTTTTCCATTTAAAATTCTGCATACAATTCACAACCAGCAGACAATTGCTCAATGTTGACAGCTTTACTCTTGGTGGCGTGCTTCCGGCTTAAATCCTTTTCACTCGCTGCAGTTCACAACATTTCGTTAACAAATAAGCTTTTAGTTGCCCCTAAAAGGCTGCAGGGACATTCTGCGAAATATTTACTTAAAGGGTATATTGGTTTTTAGAAAGGAAAGGATGCATATGAGGAAACTTTGCAATCTTTAAATGAATATAATTAATATAAAGATGCATATATGCAGACATGTATTTTTAGAAATGTTAAAAACATCAAAAACACAGTAACAGAGTATCACGTAGTCGACTAAGCATCTATTCTTTTTTAATCTTCTGTTAATGTCATTTACTGGCGACCAGTGGGACAATAGCTCCATATCCTTTTGAGCGCTTCTAGTGCTGCGTGGCACTTTGGGTAAAATACAATAAAAGCCAGCGACCAGCAACTAAATCATAATAATTAAAATTCAGGGCGGAAAAAACATGAACAACTCTAATCTGTATTATGAAAATAATTAAATAGAAGTAAGAGGCTCAAAGAAGCTTGAATTGTGAATGAATGCAATGAAGAAAATATAAATTTGCATTGTCTCTCAAATCCAATTTGATTGTCTTAATAAAATCTGACTTTTTTCTTCTTAGACTCAAAGCAGTAACATGTCAAGTAACATATTCGATATGCAAACAGATTTAATTAAATAATTAAATTAGTTTATAACGCGCGTTCAATTTTCGATCAGCTCGTTGAACTTTCATACAATTTAATTTGTTCAAGTTAATTGAATGCGGAATATGTGAACGCCGCATACGGACGGATGCCACAAAGCATCTTCATCTTCAATTGGCGTGCAACAAAGTGAAATGGAATCGTAGAGGCGTCAGTGGACAAGAACGTTGGAAATGCTAAAGCTTACGGTACAAGAAAAACATAAAAGGAAAATAGAACGCCATCATGTATGGCGGAGGTAGAACGAAAATTGCATTCACCATGAATTGAATGTGGCATTTGCCAAAAACTTTTCATAACAAACAGCAGACATGTGCGGAAGTGTGTGTGAGTGTGTGTGTGTGTGTATGGAACGCCTTGGCATTGCCATTGAGAATGAGTAGCTGCTTTCTCAACATTTCACTTGATTTGGTTCAGATCCACATTTTCTGATGCCACTAGAATTTAATTTTGAACATGAACATTTTCCGAACTATTTTGCAATGAAATTTTCCCACGCATCCGCTAATTGAATCTGCTGGCAGAGTATTAGTGCAGTGGCAAAACAAAAGCCAAATCAATTATGAACCACAGCTCAGCTCAGTTGCATTTAACAAGGGAAACTCTTGCGCACTGCAACTGAACCGAAGATTTAATACACTCCAATATAGAAATTTAATAGAGTTTGCAAACTTTTCCCATACAGCGTTTTCAATTTCCATGTTGTTGCTCTTTTTGCAGCTATTGCATAACATATTCACAGCAAATTCAGTTCTAGCCGCAACATTCGTCGAAACAGATTTATTTTACGCGCTAGTTAATTCGATTACTTTACGCAACATATATGCACCTATGAATATATATCTAATCCCTTCCAGGTAATATAGATTTTGGTGACAATTTAGACCAACAAAAAAATATGTTTACATCGCTGAACACACATCTGTATGCATATTCATTATAATACGCACTCCAGGAACAACTGCGCTCGCTCGCTCGCTCACTCGCTCACTCACTCACTCATTCTGTCTCCCTCACTCGCTCTCCCTCTTGGCAGCGCATTGTGTGTGAATCGAATGAACAGCTGGGAGGCAGGAGTGGGAGGCAGCTTTGGGTTGCCCACAGAAACCAACGACACGAGCGTCAGTTTCGGACTTGAAACACGAGCAAGGCAATGCATCAGTGGCATTTGGCAGTAGTATATTAGCAGCTTATGTGGATATATAAATATATATAACTAAGAGGAGTTTAATAAATGCCTGGAACCAGTACTTGGATTTAAATGTATTTTAATTGTTTTTTGAAGTGTGTGCTTGGGAAAATGCGTATATCAAAGGACATAGAGATGCCATTAGAGAATATACAAAATATTTAAGATCCAGCATAACATTAAATTTAAGTAATAGAACAATATATTTTATCATATTATATTATAATATTATAAATTAAAATGCATAATATAAAATAAACATTATTAGAGTTTAGGTTTATCACTAAATATTTTCTCTAGTTAGATTTAGACATGGACATATATAAAAGTTACAATGTAAAGAAAGGGAAAACTGCATAACAAATTAATTTCCCCATTGCCATCTCAGCTCATAGACTACATTACATTATCCTCAAAATTATCTTTGCAGCCATTTGAACAACATTCAGATCTGCAGCCATTTGGAATGCATTCGCATTAACAGAGCTCAAACAATAAGCATAGCTAAGATTCTCTTTGAGCCAAATGCTTAGCTATTGGCTTAAATGCGCTTAAATTCCTTCCGTTTTCAGCGCGTTGTCAATTCATAATGACATTCAAATCTCAAATCTCAGCTAGCTGTCAGCCATATTTTGGCAAACTTATGCTAGGGATAAAGCGTTTCAATGTGTGAAATTATTTATGATGGAATTTCAGCTACACAAAGTCGAATATCTGTGTACATATATTTATTGCACACAAAAACAACAACAACAACAGCAACAAAAACGACAAAAAAAAGTTATTAAAAATCCACAGTTTGCTGTTAACTTTTTGTGCAAACTTTAAATGAGAAGTGAAATTATTGATGATGAAAAAAATATATTTCGCATTAATTCGATTTGTGTTTTCCTTTTTCATATAAAATATTTTACTATTATTATTTTCTTTTTTCATATTTATTTTTATTATATTAATTATTATCATTGCACAATTGAAGGCCGAACAGCAAGAAATGTAAACAACAAAAGCTGTGGAAAATTTTCAACAATTTCTAGACAATAAAATCTCTCTGTTGATGCATTTCACTGGATTATTTATTATTCTTTCACATTTCTCGCAATTTTCAACTAACTGAAAAGCAGATTATAGCTTGTAGCGCATATAGGATATAGGGATTTGGAATTGTTCTAGCATAAGCCAATCAAATGCTGTTCCAAATTCTGAGTCGTATAGAGAAATTTGTTTGCTTTGCGTTTTGCAATACTCCAATATTTTCAGAAGCTACCAAATACAAATTCCACACACAAGCGGCACAAACACGCAGACAAATTAAATTAGCACAGCGCTAAATGATCACACGGTCGCTCTAACAAAAAAAAAAAAAAAAAATTTAACAACAACACAGATGTGGCAAGAACAAAAAAATGGAGAGGAAAAAAAACCAGCCAATAATAATAATAATTTAGTTATCGAATATTTTGGGGCGATATATAAAAAAAAAAAAAAAAACATCTACAAGCAAGTACTTGTTGTGCATGGGAGCAGATACAGATACGGATACAAAGATAACGATATACAAAGACAGCTACAGATACAGAGATACAAATACAGATACAGATACAGCTACAGATACAGAGATACAAATACAGATACAGATACATTCAACATGCATTTAAAGACACAGATACAGCTACAGATACCGATAAAGATACAGGCATACATACAGAAGTAAGGTGAGACGTGTCGAATTACTGCTACAAATACATAGATACAGATACAGATTGATACTGATCGAGATGCAAAGATAGATGCAAAACTAATACTAAAGATACAAAATACAGTTGCAAATACACAAATATACAAAATACAGATGCATATACTACAATACAAGTGCAGATACAGACACAGATAATAAGCTACAATTGCAGATACAAGTACAGAGATACAGATACAGTTGCAAATAAACCCATAGAGATAGCTAGAGATATGGCTATACAAAAAGGTTTGGCGCGAAGTTCCAGAGACTCACATATGCATATCGAGTCTACATTATAGACAGACAAATACACACGCACACACACACACACACACACACACACACACACACACACACACACACACGCACTCTCGCACACATATGGAACCACTCAGGGGCGGCCAAATCTATTTTTAGCACATTAGATGATAAGATTGTCGAGCCAAACGCGCAGAACTTTGCGGTTTCAGAGCGCAAAAAAAAAATATATATATATAACAAAAACACACGCTAAATATTGTATACACACACACACACACACAAGTGCATGCATATATTTATTTATTTTTGTTTCAGTGTGCGCGGAAACAGAAAACAAGTTTATTTTAGCAAAACATATAGAGTTCACACCCAGAAAACAAAATCAAAACTGTTTCAAAAAATAATACAAAAAAAAAAAAAAAAAAAAAAAAAAAAAAAAAAAAAGAATAAATAAATAAAAAAATTAAAAATCGCATTAATTTTTGCGCCTCGATTTTTGCTCCTCTTCTTGCTTACCATTTTTTATTTTTGCTTAAAACGCGTTTTGATTTACAGCTGCGTTGGAAAGCAAAAACAACTAAATTAATAATAAAAAAAAAAATGTGCCACTCGTTTTTGCCAGTTATCGCTGGATTTTCTTTTTTAAACACCAAAATTTTGTTTTTGTTTTTTTTTTCAACAACTTCATTCAGGCATAACTTGAATTTTCAAGACTGTAAGTTTTATTTAACATTTTCAGCAATATACCCTGTAGCTGCATAATAATATGTATTTGTCTATTTGTGTAAATATATATATTTGCAAACCTTGTCTTAATCTATTTCAAGAAACTTTCTGATAATAAAAATCCGGATATTCAACAAGCGCATGAAAACAGGAAAACTCATCTATTTTAAAATAGATCCAATCCAAATAGGAAGTTAAACAAGTTGCAGTAGTTAACGACTATACAATACTCTGTCGCGGAAAATATATTTTTTATATAAATATATTATTTATAATACTTTATTAACTGCTGCGCCACAGTTTATCCACGAGACTTTATCAATAATCTATAGATATCAATATCTGGACACAAACAAAAGTCAACAAAGTTTTGACTTTCAATTTGAAATTCGGTTTCGCTCAACTTCTTAAAGTATTTGATTATGAAAATAAAACTTACGTGAACCAAACGTAAGAAAAATAAAAAACGAAGAGAAAGAGGCGAAACACCTGTTCAACTTTCTGTTTCTGTTGAATAAAAAAAGAAAGACGAAACAACTCAACTTATAGGCCAGATGTATTACTTAATAATATTTGCGTACAAACAAAAGGCAGCGGAAGATAAATGCAAAGTCGTTTACAAACAGAAAACATTTCCATTGTCTGTGGCCAAAAATAAACATCTACATATTTTTAGCGCTGAATTCACAGTGAAAATTCTACAAACGCACTGCTAACCATGGGGAGCAACTCTTTAATCTCAAAAAAAAATTATATATCTCTAGCTGCTCAAGTGAGTTTTCATGGCATAAAGGGAAAGGCAGCCAAGAAACACTGATACAGGATATCTCTTTAAGCTTTTCACCATATTTTTATCTTCATCTTCAAGGATACAGCGTAAACAGCAAAGTAAATACTCAAATGACAAAACAGCCACGTGTAAGAGGAGGCGGCTGGCAGAGCTTTGTAGCTTTTTTTGAATTTTCAATCTTTGCATTTTATTTGTATTTAATTTATATTTCATTACCAATTCAAGGTAGATTTCATGGCATATCGAATTGGCGAGTCAAACACACTTTGCATCAAACATTTTAATTTACATTTCGTATGCATACAAAATTCTCATATGCACAAAAACCAATATGAAACAAATAATAAAAAATAAAATTTAAATATCTACAGCAAACGCTGCGCAAATAGTTTGAGGAATAGCCACAACCACAAACAGACTGGGAGCCGATGCCGTATGCCGAATGCCAAAGCCAATGCCAATGCCAATGCCAATGCCGAAGTCGGAGAAGAAGTAACACCAGCAGCAGCAGCAGCAGAAGCATCAGTAGCAATTAGAGCGCATCCCAGTCACATAAAAAGAGAAGCACTATCATGGTTTCTATTCATGAAATGCAATTCTTTTGACCCCTTAGCTCAGCGGTGCCTCAACTGTTGAGTCCACAATTCCCAACAGTTGCCGGCAACAAGAATTGGACAACAAATGTTCAGCAAAGAGAAACTTTTTCTTTACTTAATTTAATTACAAGAGAGTAACTTATTGATAGTCTGGCCAGCCCTCATAGAACTTTGTTTTGTGTGCAGTTAATTAGTGTTTAGTTATTTGAAAGTAAATATGTTATAAAAGAGTGACTTAACTTTAACATTACTTTGTGTTAGTTTTATAAAAAAAAAAATTCTTTAAGTATAGCTAAATGCCGTATGCTTGCTGCAATTTATTTTTCATATTTCTTATATGTATGTAAATATCACGAAAAATAAATAATAAAAGTGCTTGTTGTACATCTAAGCACATTTAAAAGTGATATCCTTGTTCCAATTTTTGTTAAAATTTTTCAAATATCAAATAAATAACAAGAGCAGAAAGATTATTGCTTATACATGTGTGTGTGTGTGTGTGTGTGTGTGTGTTTATATAGGAACAAAGGCGGATGGGTTACTCACATTATTGGATGGGATGGCCTTGTGTGTTGCTTGCCACGATCTCGCAATTTCTCTCGCTCGCTTACTCTCTCTATCGTTCGGTTTCTATTACTCTCTTGACGCCTCCCACGTTGCTGGCTTACAGTTATGTAG
This sequence comes from Drosophila koepferae, assembly GCA_030914345.1. NCBI lineage: Eukaryota > Metazoa > Arthropoda > Insecta > Diptera > Drosophilidae > Drosophila > Drosophila koepferae. The sequence goes on from JAUESR010000202.1 coordinate 14,813,681, forward strand.
ATAAAGCGTTTGCTTGAATTTGATTTGCTTCTTCTTAATGTGATTCACATTCGTATTACATTCGCACATACATATGTAAGTATTGTAAATTCTTCTAATTGCCTTTTGGTTTTCGATTTTAATTGCTTTAGCACTTGTTTCACTTTGTTGTGGTTTTTGTTTGTATTTCTTATTTTCTTTACATTTTTGTTATCGCGCCGCAATTGATTTGTTATTAATTTTCGTATAGGTATGTATGTATGTATATTCGATTAGGTATTTATTTCTATATATATCTTGCTTTTTGAATAAAAAATATTCTGGTTAATTATGTGCATTTATTTAGCAAACAAGCAGAAACATGCACACACACTCACACACATTTAAAATACAGCGAATATGTAGATAAAGGAGAGCGAACAGAGCGAGACAACGCTAATGATGCTTTTAGCGGTAAATTGCAATAATGTCAGCAAGTGACTAGAAGTTGAAGAAAATGCAAATGAGCTTGAAATATCAACTCGATTTATGAAGAAGCAAAATTTAAATTCTACGTATAACTACCGTGGGACTATTTTGTATTCTCTCTACAACTGTCCCATAGATTCTTTTGCAAGTAAGAACATTTATTGTAGGTGCAGCTTAGATAACGAAAAAATGCCTTTGGATTTGAATGACATTTTTTGTTCAAATGCGTTTATCAAGAAGTTCTGTTATCTTTACATTTACGTCTCGAGCGCCTAAAAATCACTCGTTTCGTATTTGTTTTTCTTTTTCTACCAAGCGTTTTTCCGCATGTTTTGTGATTACATGCACACACACACACACACACACTCACATATACTCTCAGACTCGCATGCACATCGAGATCGCAACGAGAGAAAGAAAATGAAAGAGTGCGAGAGCGTGCTAGTGCGCGATATTAGTGAAGAGCGAGAAAAATACTAAATATTAATTATCAGAAATTAGTTGATGTGCAAATATTCTAATTAACACATTTTGTTGTTGTTTTACTTTTTTATAATAATTATTGTACGTATTTTACAAAACAATTTGCACACACAAAAACACATTCATACTCAATCTGCCGAGAATTTGAAAATTGTTGCATAAATATTTTTAAAGTATTTTTTGTTTATTTTTTATTTTTATTTTTTACTTTACTCTTGTTGCTCCAGAAACAAGAAAACACACCGAACGATGGCGCACTCTTTTGCCCCAATCCAATCAAAATATATAATAAACATACATACATACATGCGTACATATGTATGTGTATGTACATATATGTATATATCGTTTGTGTATGTATGCGCACACGTAGGCCGCAATCCGTGAAAACCAACTTGAAACGAAGGCGAATAGAATAATACTGAAAAGCGTGAACCAAACCGAACGCTGAGTTGGCTCCAACGTTGCCTCACGAAGAGCGACAACAAGAGCGGGAGAACGGGAGAGCGAGTGAGCGAAAGAGCGAGCAGCGCAATCACAGACAGACAGGCAGATCAAGCAGAGTTGTTGCTTGCCTTTGTATGCGTGAGCAACTTTTTCTCTGCCGCTCAGCTCACTGATACAAATGCAAACATAAACATATATACATACATTAGTACAAACATGCATGCAGAAAAGAGGCATCTGCAGCAAAATTCTATTTTTAAACTTAAATTAATATTGTTCTTTATTTTATCAGCAGCAGCGCGAAAATAAAGCGCCGACGGCGGCTGCTGCGACAGCCTATCTCTATCTATCTCTCTCTTGCAATTTACTTATATAGGTGTATATGTATACACACATGTGTGTGTGGGTGTCCAGTTGAAAACCAGAAAACAAATAAATAATACAACAAAACTAGACGCGTTCGTTGCTGTTGTTGTTGTTGGTGGTGGTGTGGCTTAGTTAATGCTAATCAGCGAAGTCAACGACAACGCGTGAGATATCAGTGCCTACTAAGTGGACATGTGAGTATGTTTGAGTGTATTTATGTGTATGTGTGTGTATGCATGTATGTATGCATGTGTGTGTCTTTGAGCGAAGGAGGCAAAAAGCGAAGCTCAAATGCTCGCTCTGCTCTTTAACTGTTTGTTGTTGTTATTGTTGCTGTGGATGTCGTCTGCTCTGCTATCAACGCTTGATAAGAAATGCGTTAATCTTTATTATGCGCGACGTAAGCAGCGCTGTTAAGCTGCATACAAACATATGCATATATGAACATGTATAGGTATGTATGTATATACATATATATAAATATATTCGGATGTGGATACATATGTATATCTAAGTGTGTGTTTAAAACTTTTTATTTATTGACAAGAATTTGCAATAGGCTGAAGAAAATCAAAACCAAATGTGATTTATTAGCAGAAAACAAAACATAAACAACAGCGGAAGGTAAGAAAATAGCGAACAACAACAGCAACAACTTGTTGATGATTCAATTGTAGAACGTTGTTGACAGTGGAGCAAAAAAAAAAAAAAGCGTGTGTGAATTACGAATATATAAATGGAAAATGCACCGCCAGCACATTCCTGGGTGGAGGACGGCTCAGCTGTTTTATCTGCCCCACGCCAAATACAACACAAGAATTAAAATGCCGCAAGAATTACTCACACACACACACACACGTACGTATAGATAAAGCGGGAGAGGCAGTGAGAGATTATGAGAGCCACAGAGCAAAAGAGAGAGCAAGAGCAAAACCAGCAGCAGAAGGCCTCTCTCATCGATAGTGAGAGTGATCTGTCGCTTTATCAGCGGCAGGCGGTTATTTTTAGACAAGCGCAAGAGCGACCACAAAGCAGCAGAACACCAAAAATATAAAATCAAAATAAAAATTTCCCAAAATATATCACAATAATTTAGATTTTGTTTTGGCAAACAAAACTAAATTGCTTTAACATGAAAAGATTTTAAGTAAGGCAACACTGGCAAAGAAGAAGAGAAAGAGACGGAGATAGCGAAAGGAGAGATGCACACATTATTGTTTTTGCTTTGAATGATTATACCGCAGGTTCGATGTGTGTACTCTGTGCATTAGTGTATGTGTGTGTGTGTGTGTGTGGGAGTGATAATGCACAAATAAAATGCAAAATAAAAGGCAAACAATACCACTCGCTGCAGTCAACGAGATAAAACTGAGCTTAGCACCGCAATGTAACAATACGATGAAGAAACACAAACAGTTATCATATAACGACTTTGATGGAAATGCAAATGCATAACGTAAAAGACGCATCTGAATCAACTGGAACAGCAGCAGCAGCAACAACAATAACAAGAACCCCAACAATAAGATTTTTAGAAAACGTGACAAGCGTACTTTACGCAAACTTTTCTTTTGTTTTCCTTTTCAATCACTTTTGCATTTTCCATTCACGATCGCACAAACAAGAACCATTTAAATTTGTAATATGGCCAATGCCCATTCTGTTATTTAGTTATTAACATATCATAGAGTAAGCGTTTATTGAATTGGTTGAAATTTTAATATGAATGGCGAATTATTATTACTTTTAATCTGAATTTTGTAAAACTCAGCAGTACTTTGAGATGAACTGTTGCTGATAAAAATAGTCCGCGCGCACAAGTCACGCGACGTCGAACGAAAGAAACAAACTGGCAGTTAAATTTGATGCATTGCAAAAGCCGTGAGGAGCGCTATCGATTGCGCGCTTAATATATAGCCTATCGATAGTTGGGTGAGCAGTGTGGCAGCAATATTGAAAATACCAAAGAAATATAAATAGTAACGTTTTTTTTTTTCTTCATAAAAAAAGATTGTTTCACAGATACAGATTTGTGCGCCTTTCACATTAAAATATTATTGATACCAGTTAGCATGGGACGATCCTTTGGTCCACAAATAAAAGTACTCCACACCTGTAAGAACTCGCTTCGTTCAAGTAATTTTTGAGGTCCCAACGTGCCAACATTTATGTTTTGTCTCATCAAGTGCACCGGTCCATTGAAATTAAAATGGTAGTGACTGTGAGTCACGTAAACTTTTTGCGTCGTCGAACTCAAAGATTCCGTATCTGGTGCTATAGACAAACCACTCGAAGACATTGCACCTGGCTGCTTCCACATTAAAACGCCAGCTGGATCGTCAGCTTCGGAGCTGCTGAAACTGCTGGTGGAGGAATTGGAATTGCTGGAGCTGTTGACAGCGCGCAGTTCCTGAAGTAATTCGCGGCAATGCTGCTGCAAATCATTCAACTGCGCTCTCAGCTCAATATTTTCTTGATGGGCCAACGTCGGTTTCTCAGATTCGCTCGATTTCTCCTCCATTTTCCAATTCTGTCTGATTTCCATATTTGGCTCAATCTCTGCGCAGCGTTTCCTCTCCATATTTCGTTTCACTTCCCATTTTCTTTCGATCTCCAATTGCCGCTCCATCTGCCTTTGCGCCTTCTTTAATTTATATTCCACTTGCCATTTTTGTTCAGTCTTCCAATATTGTTTATTTGCCACTCGTCCTGCATCAACTGATTCCTTCATTTTCTCCACATCCTGGTCAGTGTCCTCAGAGTCTTCGATTGGCATATAGTTGTTCAGCGGGACATTTTGCATACAATGTCTGGCCTTCTTGCTCAACCATTGCGCTGTTTTTGAGATCGCAATGGTGGTCAGGAGAAAGATGCCATAGTTGACAACCAAGCCATATAAAATTTGTAGTACATGAATTTCTGTCGCATCGTTAGGACAAAATTTTGACTCATCTGCCAATGTGGGATTCTCTATAAGATTATGATCAATACATATATACATATAAATATATTTAATAATTGGAATAAATTTACCCGTATAGATTTCCACTTTATGTTTGTAGTGAGTTTGATCGTCAATTGCATGTAAGTAACATAGCAACAACCAGGATATAAATGCCAATGCGCACAAAAAAGTAATACTTATGTTATGAAACATATTTTCCCTACAAAATTAGGAATATTGTTTAAAACATGTGTCTGCTTTTAAATCAATAAACTAGTGTACTGAATTTGATCAATGAAACGAAATAAGTAACTAAAAACATACGAATAGCATGGATTGCTATACCAAAATTTGGTTTTCAGTTCATTCAAAATCTAACGCATTCGATTTAAAATCGATAAATGGTACATGATATTTCGAATTCAAATTTATATAGCGAGCAATCAATTACATAGTGACTATCGATATGTGAACTTGTCGGCGTACATTGTGATTGACGCCGCTGAAACGTGCGGATTTGTAATAAACACAAAAGAAAATGGAATTGATGGTATATTAAGCCCCATAAATTTTAATTTAAAGTAAATTCAAACATTCAATCAATACAGCATGGCGCTTCACTGCTCTCGAGGCCAGCGGAAGAGTTTGGTAATGATTCGCTTGTGGAGGAAATGTGGGCGGCCAAAGCCCTCGAGCATGCCGAAGTGCATTTTAATGTAAGTAAAATGAATTATAAACCAACAAGTATGTAAACTAATTAAAATCAACTTTTTCTAATAGCTGCTGACCAGTGTGCCGCCCTCACAGTTGCGTCTGACGCCCTACGATGATCAAATCTATGCCACATTTCGCCAAGATTTTCCCGATTTGCAGGTGGCTCGACTTAGCGACGAAACTCTGAAGTCAGCGACGGAAAAGCTCAAATGGCGTCAATTCGCAGAAAAATTCAATAAAATGGAAGACTATTCGTACGGCACTCTAATGCGTGCCGATGCCAGCAAGGAATTCTCACCAGAAAACTCGATATTCGTGTTTCGCGTCCAGTTCTTGGCCATTGAAATCGCGCGCAATCGCGAGGGCCACAACGACGCAGTGCACCAGAGCCATCGCCCCACTAAGAAGACGCCGAGCAGCGAGGAGACGGTTCAATGAGGCACAGCAACAGCTTTGCCTGTTTTAGTTTAGTTTTTAAAGTTATTAAAGTGCAGCATTTATGGCTGTAGGGCATGCCAGAACTTGTACTATGTAAAACGCGTTGTCTTATTGGAATTGTTACGCCGAATCTGGCAAATAGGAAGTCTAATTAGCATTTACGATATATACTGTGAATTACAGGGTCTAATTGGCCTTGGAGCCGTCATATACTTGTTCTGCTCATTTTCCTATAGCAATCTAAGCATTTACAAGACCCGTTCAAGTTCAACTTTTTTAATAGAAAAATTAATTTTCATGTTGGTTTCATATTCATATTTTCATATCTCATATAATCTATAAAATATTCTATAAACTAAGTATTGTCCGCACTAGGCGCAGTTTTGGCCCCTTTGCCACCTACGTTCGCTGCCTCCAATCAGTCTTGCTTGGGGAGTCGTCCCCATCTGTCCACTACAGTCCATTGCTGTTGCACATCATCAGGATGAACGGTATCATCGAATCGATTTGCATTTGTCCCACCAGATTGGCAAAGAACAGCTCCTCGGTGAGCTCCGACTCCAGCACGCTCAGTGGCAACAGGCTGGCAAATAGTCCATTCGCCCGTTCCTCGCCACCGCTTTGACGGCGCAGCGTGGCCAGGGCGTATAGCTGGACACGCTTGACGTAGGCGCGCAGCGAACGTTCGCGTCGATTCTGCTGCAGCATCAGCGGATTGAAGAGCAACACCAGGCGCAGCAATCCGAACTCCAAGTCCGTCACCTCCTGCGGTTGCAGCTCTTGCACAAAGTCGTGCAGGGTGCGCGTGATCTGGGCCAGCTTCGCAATCTTTTGTGGTTCGATTTTGTCTATGTCCGCCACCTGGCGCACGCTCTGCACCAGCTGGCCAATGATTGTGGGCACTGCCAGCTGGCGCTGGCATTGAGCCAATGCAACAGCCAGTAGCGAGGGCCAGGCGCCGCGGAGCAGCTTCATCTGGGTGTGCGTGTCGAGCAGCTCGAAGGCAGCCACCTTGCGCAGTGTGTGGACAGTCAGGAAGATGATCCGGGCACCGGTTTCGCACACATAATGCATATTGAGATACGAGTGAACCAACGTGGGCGGCTGCACATGGAAGCCGCACTGCGCCTCGGAGGCAAACAAATCCTGAGCAAATATCGCCTCATTGGCCACAAAGTCGCCGCGATGACAGTACTCAAAGTCTAGGTCCATGTGCTCCACCAAATCAGTATCCACATCCTCCGTTCCACTATCCTCTGCATCCGAATCGCATTCGGGTTTAATGCTCAGCGCAGCAGCTGTGCTCTGCCCCGCCTGATTCCTGTCCAGCTGCTGCTGTATGGGCTGCAGCAGCTGCAGCGCCTTGTCGATGGCGCGCTTGTCCAGCGAGCTCTGGATGAGACCCACTGTGGCCGGTGTGGGTATTGTGGATGCATCTGCTGCAGCGGCAGCCGCAGCTGCTGCATTGAAATTTAAATGCTGAGAATTATTGTTGCTGGCGCTGTTCGCCAGCAGCTGCAAGCACAAGGTGCTGCTGTTGTCCATCGAATCGTCGTCATCCTCCTCCAGCTCTGGCTTGGCCAGTTCGGGAGAGTAACAGTGACTGTTGGCATTACTGCTGGCTGCCTGTTGCTGTTGCTGCTGCTGTTGTTGCGAGGCGAGCACTGAAAATGAATTGGCCGCTTATTAGAATCTAATTGGCATGCATTGTTGCAGTTGGTCTTACTCAGCGTTTGTGTTAGCTCTGCAAAGTTCAGACTCATCGGGAATAGATTCTCGCTCAGCCCAAAGGGCGTTGTTGCTGTGCTGCCCACGCTGGGCGTGGTCGCATGCTGAAAGAGCGATGCAGCCGACGCAGCCACAGCAGCGGCAGCCGATGCATGCTGCTGCTGCTGCTGTTGTTGTTGCTGCTGCTTCACGCGCACCTGTTGATAGTTCGACTTGCCAGCCGAGGAGACACTTGTGGGGCCACCTGCACTGCTGGAGGAGCCCGACACGCTGCCCGCGCCACCAGAGACGAGGCCATCTTTCCTATCCACAATCGGTTTGCGCTCGTGCTGCACGGCTGCAGATGATCATGATGACGATGGCACAGAGAAATAGAGCAAAGCAAAGAGAAAGCAGTTAGTAAAGTGCAGCAGCCAAATAACGGTACATGATGTGTAGCTAGTGGTTGAGAGAGAGAAGTGTGCAATGGGTGTGTCTGGATGAGTATGAGTAAATGTGTGTGTGAGTGTGAGTGTGTGTGTGTGAGCAAGTAAGCATGCTGAATTAGTATGGGGTAGCTGAGACTGTGAGACGGTCTGCAAGAGAGGAATTGTTAAATTAATTAAATTGTTTTTAATTGTTTTATATGAGCTACTAATATCCAAAATTGTTTAAAATTATTTATATTTTTTTTTATACTTCAATATTTGTAAATTCAATTTAATTACTTGTTAAATAAATATTGAAGGTGATTAGAAATATCAGTCTAATTAGAGTATCGTTAAGCGGAAGCTATCAAATAATTAATAATTATTTTAGCATTTTAATAATTTATAATGATTAAAAGCTTGCCAATTCAATCGAGTTGAAAGCAAATATTCAATATTTCAAATGGAATTAAATGAGTAATTTATCTTTAAGTAAGTGTTAATTCCAATGGAAATTTGATTGCCAGTTGACAGCAATAAGTCAATAAACAATATAATAAAATGCTGACAAGCAAGAGCTATAAGCAGATAATTAATAAATATTTAAATACTTCTACAATTCTTTCAAATGAAATATTTGTAAATTGCATTAAGTTAGAAGCGCACATTAAATTCGTAAAATTGAATTAAATGAATAATTACTCTTTAAATAAAATTTAAAGCTGATTGGAAAATGGTTGCCCAATAGGTGGCATCACAAAGTCGATCAGTCTAATTAGAGTGTCATCAAACAGGAGTTACCAGATGTGCGCTTGCATAGATAAAAAAAAGCAGACAAAAGCCACTTGCTGTGTGTGTGTGTGTGCAAGAGTGTGTGAATGTGCGTGCTTGTGCTTTTGTGATAATGTCTGTGTGAAAGGAGCTTTGGGAAATGTGGGGCTGTAAGGCTGTGTGCGTGCAATGTTATTTGTTTGTGTTGATATTTGGGAATTTTTGAGACGACGACTTAAACGAAAATTACAATCACTTCGCATGCCGCTGGCCAAACACTTTTGCAGCCGACAGAATTGACACCTGTTGCGATGGTGTTTGGTCACCTCGCAGTTCATGGCGCCCCGGCACTGGTAGCCCAACTGTTTGCGTATCGAACGCTTGAAGAAACCCTTGCAGCCCTCACAGCTGATGGCGCCATAATGGCGACCGGAAGCACGGTCCCCGCACACCAGGCACAGCTCCACGGACGACAGAGACGCAGCGGCTGCCGCAGAGCTGGCCGCATTTCCGGCCGCAACGGCGGCTGCATTGCTGTTGCTGCTGCTGTTGCTGCCGCTTGGGTGATTCAGGCCCATGGCTCGGCTCTCTGCAACAAATCAGAGCAGAGAGAAACAAGAAAAAAAATTAAATACAAACAATATATGTAACACACATTTCCACATGCACTACAAGTTTTTTAGCTTGGCTCACCTTCGGTTTTAATGCCGCTGCTTGTGCCCATCATGAAGCCCAACTAAAGACTGCAAGCTGTTGCTTCTTTGTGTTAGTTTGCCTTTCTTATTAGAACTTGTTTTTCGTTACGACTGTGTGCGTGTATGCGTGTGAGTGTGCATACGTGCTCTGTTTATTTCACGGTTATTAAACGTCTTGGAAATGTTTTAAAAACATTGTTTTCGAACTCAGGGAACGATTATTATGTTTGCTTTACACTTTGACCTTAAATATGCCACTTAAATCAAATATCTAAAGCCATTTAGAATGAGCTTTAGAGCAACAGAGAAAAATCTTCAACCTTTCGATAAAAGTTCTTTTAACTACGTGGCAACGCTAATAAATGGTGTTACCAGCAACCGAATTCCATTTCTAGCATAAGTTTTGAGTCGATAAGTGTTCAACGATAATTGGAAATTTCGATAATTTCTTCTATAGTAAGGCAGTTTAAAAATTTAAATACCATTTATAAAAATACAATTTATTTTACAATTGAAATCATTACACAAAGAATAAAACATACAAATTACTTATTTACTTATGTTTTCTGTGAAATTAATTACACTTTTTTGGTCTTATAAACGAGTAAGCCACAAATTGCTCTCAAAAAAACTAGCCGATTGCAATGGGAAGAGGTCCAAAAAATCGTAAAACGTAAAACGGAAAGCGCGAATCAATTTGGGAAGCTCACAATTTCAACCTACATACATTTCACGATACTACAGATCAACTATTCTTACACAATTATCAACTACAGTCTGATTTTACATTATTTATTCTTTAAGCCCATTGCACGTTTGGTGGCGCGTCCAAGGAAGATGCCAGTCAGAAAGACTAAGCCCGTGGCGCTCATTAATATCACAAGGAAGAACTTTCGTGCCGGCGATGCGACCACCTGCTGCACCAGCTGTCCCATATCCTCCAATGGCAGAGCCAGCGTATCGTCCGCATTGCGAAACATTTCAATACGTTTCTGCAGCTTCTCGCGGCAGTCCGACTCCAGTGATTTGGGCGACACGCGTAGCAATCTACGCAGGCAATCCAGTTCTAAATTGAAAGCGGAGAATAAACATATATTATATATTATAAAATTGATTGCTATTCAGTTGGCTTACTGCGAGCATTGCCACTAGCCACATTGCCGCAATAGCGCAATAGATCCACAGTGCAAGCCATTTCCAGTATGGGATCAACATGAATATCCGCCTTGGATTCGGCTATCAGCGAAGCCACCTCCAGTTGGCACTCGCGATTAATGAGCTGCTTACGCAGAAAGGCGGCCTTCAAGCATTCCTCGACCTGACCATGCTCATCAGCATCCATATCCTTTTTGCAGAGCTCCTGTATCTCAGATTTGCAGAAGTGCTGCAGCACGGGATTCAATTTATAGTTTAATGCCTGCTCCTGCAGTATTTTGATCATTTCCTGAGCGCATTGATCATCCAACTTTGATTGTCGGAATTTCTCCTTCAAGCATTTAATAACCTATTCAAATGAAAGGCAAAATTAAAGATAATTAAAGTTAATTATGGTATTATATGTACGATTAATAAACAGAATCCATATCTTGAATATTTCTATTTCAATTGGCTCGGTATTCTTTGAAATTTGAATAGCCTGTGCTAACTCATTTTCATGATTTTTCCGATTTAAATGGAATATAATATAATATTTTCGCCAGCTCAGTTGATAGAGCTGTTTGCAGCGATAACGAACCGTAATAAACGATCGCAATTGTCGAGCTGGTTGGGCTCGCACGTTCTTTCCATTCAGTTCAATTCGATGCGTAGACGTGTCGTATACATGATGTTAGCTCTTTGCGGCCTGGTGCTCACCGGCCTCGTCGCTTGGTTGCTGGTCTCGATGCTTGCGGTAGCGGATGCCCAAATATCAACGGTGACAGTAGAGCTATCCGGACAACAGGGCACTGTGCGCGGCAATTACGGACAGACAGCATGGACGGGGCAGAGTTTCATGCAATTCCGTGGCATACCCTATGCAGAGGCGCCCGTTGGAAATCTGCGCTTTCGTGTGGGTTAATAGTCCAATTTGTCGACTAGTGATACGACAACTGATAAACGACCTTTATGACGTTATGTATTTTTGTACCTTCCCACAAAACAAACACAAACAAAAACAAAAAAACAGCCACCGGTTGGTCGCTCTCCCTGGTCTGAGACGCTCGATACCTTGGACTTTGGCCAACGCTGTCCAGTGATAACCAATTTAGATCCAAAGATGTCTGACGCTCAGCTCGAAGATTGCCTAAATCTGTGCGTCTACACTAAGAACGTAAGTGGGTTTGAAATTGCGAAAGATTTCCCAAGATTTAATTCATTTAAATTTAAGACAAATTGGTTTTTGTTATTCTTAATCATTTAATTATTTGAAACTTTCGTTTGAGGCAGTCATAAATGAGTCGAGGGTTTTAATGAACTTCGGTCAATTTAAGCACTTAAATAAGTAAAAGATTAGAGACCAACAAGTGCAAATTACACAGACATTAATCAGTTAAGGCTCAATGGCCTACCTAATATAGTGTTAAACAGCTGTTGAGGTAGCTGCTAAACAAAGACTTTTACAATCGACGATAAATAGTTGGACAATCCATAGCTAATATGAGTCAAGCTAAACTCAGGCATGAAATTGAAATATGGTTTTAAAAACTTTTAATCAGCATGTAACAATTTCATAATTCAACTTAGACTTTTGTGAATCGCATAGAAAGGTAATTTTGAATCAATTGCTTCGCTTCTTTGTTTATTCCTCAGCTGACAGCGCGTCAGCCAGTGATGTTCTATGTGTACGGAGGTGGTTATTACAATGGCTCATCACAAGATCATCCGCCAAACTATTTGCTGGAACGTGATATTGTTTTAGTGGTGCCGCATTATCGAGTCGGCGCTCTGGGCTGGCTCTCTACACTCACTGAGCAGTTGCCTGGCAATGCGCCCATAGGCGATATACTCTTGGCCCTGGACTGGGTGCAGCGGCATATTCATAGATTTGGCGGTGATCCCAACCAGGTGACCATATTCGGTCAAAGTGCCGGAGCGGGTGTCACCAGTGCCTTGCTGCTGAGTCCACGCACCTCGCAGCAGCATTTTCAACGTGCGATTGTGCAATCCGGTTCGATATTCGCCAGCTGGGCTCTTGTAAAAGATCCCACTGAGCAGGCACGGAGAATTTGCAAAGAGCTGCATTGTGAGCGCTGCGAGGAGCAGGAACAGCTCTTACGCTGTGTGCGCAATGCATCGGTGCTGGAGCTGTTGCAGGCTACCAAATCGGAGAGTTTCGCTCCACTTGTGGGTGATCTGCAGGGCATATTGCCAGAACATCCCGAGGAACTACTCAAGCGTCGGCAACGATCTGTGCCGCTCATGACGGGCTTCACAGAGCATGACGGCTCCTTTGTGCTTGCCTGTGAGTAGTTAACACTTAACCTTTTTGAATATATCTTTAATCCAATCCATTGCAGCATATTACGATGCTTTGGCCGCAAAGCTCGTCAATGTCAGCGATCTAAGCGTGCGTCAGTTCTCGCAGGGTCTAATTGATATGGCTAAGGATTCCACGGGTCTGTCAGATAACTTATTATATCGCCTTCTCTTCACGCGACAGCTGTTAGAAAGCCACGCCCACAAAGCAGCTCTGCCTGCTTATTTTGATGTAGGTTATTGTACGAGTTGGAAGTTGAATTTTAGCTGATATTCTCTCATTCACCCTCTCTCTATCAGCTCACTTCAACAATTTATATGAAGTCGCCCGTCATCAGCCTGGCCACCAAGATCTACATGCATCGATCGGACGCTCCTATCTATGTCTACAATTTTGCGTATGAGGGCGAGCACACGCGCTTTGGCTACGAGTTTGGCAATGAGCATTATCCCTTCAATGGTGGGGCACATCATTCCAATGATAATATTTATCTATTTGCCACGCATTCCCTGCAAATGGACGACACACTCATGGCCCAAAACATGGTGGAGATATGGACATCGTTTGCCATCAACGGTGTGCCCAAAGGTCTGAATGCCTTGACTAGTGCCAGTGGACCATATAATCGACTGGCACTTCAAGTAACGCATAGCGAAGATTTGCTAGAAACGCTCACAGCGACTATTGATGATCCCAACAATTCGCGCTTACAGCGCAAAAATGTCGAGTTCTAAGAAGTATTTTTTTTTTTATATATATACATATATATATTATATTATAGAGTTAAAAATGTATTGGAGCCACAGTAAGCTTGAATAAACGAAAGATTAATAAAAGAATTAATGAAGAGCTGACTGAAACTTAAGCCCTTAGTATCATAGAGACAATATATATAATCATTATTTAAATATAGATAGACGGCATGACTTGTCATTTGATGGGTTTGATATCATTTTACGAATTGCAAATAATAACAAGCATACACTTGCTTTATATATTTGTAATCTTACTAAAGATAGATAGATTGTTATTTATAGATAGTTAGATAATGCCTTTCGTTCACAATCAAATCGAATCTAATTCCAACATTCCCTCATCACTTCATTCTTAATTGAAAATGCTTACTACATTCCTTTGCCTTGATCTTATGTCATATCAATTGATTTTCTAATAGAGAATATGCCATTTAATTACTCACCTTCCCATTGAGTTCCTCGTTCGGTTGAGATTGTATCACAATATTGGAACAGTATCGATCAATGTTCTTGCCACAAGCGCTTTGTAGCGTTGGATTGAAACGAAAATCTGTATTTTGTTCGATCATTCGATTGACGACGACCAAATGGCAGCGTTGATCAAAGCTGCGATCATCCTTGTAGGTCTTTAAACAGTTCAGCAGCTGCATAGATTCGGTATTGGGACAGAATTTGTAGATCATCTCCTTGCAGGTGTTGATCAGTGTATAGTCTGTGCCACTGTCGCCCAGCTCTGAGCGTTTGATCATGAATATCGCATGATGACAGTTCTTGCCCAGGCGTGGTGTTTTCTGTATCAGACACTCCAAGGCCTGTAAAATGTAATTCAGTTTAGTTATGTGTATTCAAGGAAATTAGATAAGTTTATCATTGTAGGTGTTTGGTTGTGTTAGCGGGTTAATAATGACTTGACTTGGATGACTTGCATTTTTATTCACCTGACCGGGACCGTTTTGATCTGAGCAGAACTCCTTCAATTCACTCTTGCAAACGCTAGCCAATTTGGGATCTAGCGAAATACTTTCACGCTGCTGATACAGCTGCGACTTGACCTGCTGTCTGCATTCCTTAGGTATCTGATGCCGCTGGGCACGTATCGTATCGTTGCGCATGACCTCACTGAGGCAGGCGACAACCTCGTTTTTGGTGGCACTCGCACCACAGAAGCGCAACACATGCGGACGGCAGGCCTCCTTAAATTTGGTAGTGAAATGGTAGCTCTTCAGCGAGATAATCTGAAAGTGTTCGATGGCCGCGCGACAGCCTTTGTTCAGGTCCGCATCGTTTTTGTGCGAAATCAGGCAGTCCATCATGTTGCCTAAAAGAAAGAGAAACTTTAGTTATGGAACAGATAGCAAATAAACTAAACTAACCGCCATCCTTGCCGGCATTAAGTATTTCCGAGCAATGCTTTTGCATTGCCTCCGAGCAAGTGGCCATTATGACCGGATTCATCTCAATGTTAGCTGCCTCCTCCTCTGTGTATTTGGTCACCACAGCCTTGCACTCGGGCTGCAGCTTCTCAAGCCTGTTCTGCAGGCACTCCATTTCGGAACCCTTTTCGGTAAGTTCGCCACAAAACTGTGACAAATCGGAGAGGCAGTAATCTTCTACCTCAGGTATTAAATCCACAGAGATGGCCCGTTGGCGCATCACGCGTTTGACCTCCCTAAAGCAGTCTTTGCGCAATGTATGATGCTCGTCTTCACTGTAGGCCATGCGATGCAAGCAAGGCAATATCATGGGGCCACGTTCGGGGTCCATTTGCACATCTTGTATATCGTCCCATTGGTGCTTGGCACGACAGTATTTGACTGCATCGTCACGACAGTGTTTGTAGAGCTGTGGATCCAGCTTGAAGTCGCGTGCCACAAAGTATTCGATGATAAGCAAGGCCTGCTCACATTCTGGCCGCATAGCAGTAGTGCCAATATGTTCCATTAGACAACTCATTACACGCGCTTCGCCGCCTTCCACATCCTTGCAGGCCACATCAACAACTTTTTTGCACGCACGTCGCAGCACAGGATCGACACGCCAATCCTCGCCTGCATCGCTCACCTTGATCAACGTTTCCAGTCCTCGCTGACATTGTGCTGTCACGCGTCGTTGTGGCCGCCTTGCGCGCACATGATACATAAGACAGTGAATGATTTCCCCACCAGAACTGGAGAGTCCGTTAACCAGCTGCGACTTGTGTTCATCTGGACAGAACTTGGGTATATCGTCAGCACAATCACTGAGCAGCTCGGGCGACAGCTGAAAGTCTGTCATAAGCATGCGTCGATGATCGTCCAGTTCTACGAGGCATTCGGGTGCCAGTTTCGTGCCGTTCTTCGAGACTGACTCCAGGCAGAGCAAGATCTGCGCCAAGCGCACCTGCTTATCCTCGGAAACGCCGCGTCGACAGTGATGTAGCTTAATATCATCCTTGCACGCCTTTGCCAGGCCATGCGAAACTCTGTAATCCTTGCCCATTTGCTGATCACGCAACGTAATCTGCGCCGCACACTGACTGCTCATTGCTGGATCACTCTTGTGCCGGACCAGACACTTGTAAGAGCCCGCCGAGCCGGCACGTTCCTACAGAAGAGAATGAGTATTAGTTACAATAGAATTTATACATTCAGCAACTCACTTGTGGACAGAGCGCAGTCAGATCTCCGGAGCACACGCGAAACAGTTCCAACATGCCACGTTGCTGCTCAATGGCATTTATAGCCACTTTGCAGTTAATGTCCATGGGCGTTGATGGGTTAGAATGTGCCACGAGGCATTGAGCCGTGCCCAGCTGGGAGAGCATCGCTGGCAAATGTTCAACATTCATGCGTCCACACTTCAGCTGCTCCACATAGCTGCCACAGGCTGCATAGAAATCACCGATGCTGACATAATCCTGACCCAGAGACGCGTGGGCACGGCGCAACTGTTGCTGGCAGCTACTGCTCTGCGGCAGTTGCTGACGTTTGTCTTCCAGGCAGGACCACAGATCGACCGAGTTAAGGCAGGTCAATAGCTTTGTCTGCTCATCCCCACAATAGTTTGGCAGGAACGTGTGCTCTACCCAAGAGTTGAGCTGCAGTTGACGTTGCTGCAGCCAGAGCTCATGCTGGCAAGCATCGGGCAGCGCCTCCAACTGGCTGGAACTGAAGCTCAAAGCGCACTCCAGCATGGCCAAATTGTCAGTTGATTTCTGATGGGTGCAATATTTCTGCAGATCTTGGCAGTCCGGCAAATCGATGATGCTGTGCAACTGGGCAGCAGTTGCCTTGCTATCCTCCACCACAATAGAGGCGCGGCGTATACGAACTTTCGCGAGGAGCGCGTCATCGTCGCCTGCTGCTGCCCACAGCCACGACAACAGCAGCAAACACTCGAATCTCATATTAGTTTTATGGAAATTTTCTCAACTTCAACTGAACATTTAAGCATGTGCATATAATGCTGCACTATATAGTGAATGTACACAATTACAAAAAATTAAATATGGAAAAGAATGTAAAATATCAATTCGTTACACGTTTACCGTTCATAAAGTTCTAGGTGCAACAAGATATTGACAAAAGACCGGTAGAAATTGCAGCGTTTAGCTTTGTATCATTTCTTTTTGATGCAAACTATGTACGTTCGGTGAATTAAAATTCCGCCATTATAATTTTTTACACTGGTGCACTATTTAAAATAGTAAATTCAGCAATTTATGCAATAAAAAGCTACACGATCTTTTTAGTTATCTATTAGAACACTTTGCTTGTTCAACAGCTGCATATCGAATGCTAATAAGAATAAAATCCATCGATTGTTATATGACTGCTTATCGATAGACATTGAATAAACAATGGACCTATCGTACTTTGTGACGTCACGTTGCAAGCAAAATATGTTAATAAAATAAAATATTGCAAATATGATTTATATACATATATCTATAATAAAACAAATGATTTATGAATGTAATTTTTATTAAATTTATTCAAAGTCTCATTTTGAAACGTATTTTCAAGCCGTGCATTTTAATTCTGTCGATAAATTATTTTTTTTAGAGTGCTCATCCCTAAGAATATATGAGTCGTTCGGAAACCAAAGAAAGTTTTTCAAGCTGACTAGCTTTTGATTTTTAATACCAGTAATTGTATGTAGAGAATACTTAAATCATTACACTCATTCAATCATCATACTGACGGTCTCCATATTGCGAACATTTAAAGTAGCGTCATTCAACTACGGCATCAAGGTGGGCGTCTACAAAAGCTGAGGAGGCGGCGGCTAACGAACGCACACCGCTCATGGACGCACACGTAGCTCCATCTTCGTCGTCTTCGTCGGCGGCGTCGGCTGGCGCTGATGGCAGCCTGAGCGGCGCAGCAGAACGTTTGGAACGTCCTCCAAGGCGGCAACAATTACAGCAACGCAACAACTATGGTTCCAATGCCCATGAGGAAATCAACAATGCAGACCAAGCTGATGGGGTAAGTTTACTTAAAAACTGTAAATAAATTATTTATCTAATACTTTTATATTTTGCAGGCTGTGCTAGCCGTACCCAGTGTTGTAATCCGTGAACCAGCATCTCGACCTTCAAGACTTGACGCAGGCGGTTGCGGTGGCGCCGGTGATGGTGGACCTGGACAACCTGCCGAAGAGGAGCAGGGCCTTAAATACGGTGCCCAACATGTCATTAAGCTGTTTGTACCAGTTTCGCTGTGTATGCTGGTGGTTGTGGCCACAATTAATTCGATCAGCTTCTACAACAGCACAGATGTTTATCTGTGAGTATCTGCAATAGATTACAAATGTTACATGTCACAAATATCATCATCTATTTGACAGGCTTTACACGCCGTTTCATGAGCTCTCGCCTGAGCCGAGCATTAAGTTTTGGAATGCTTTAGGCAACTCCTTAATACTTATGAGTGTGGTGGTTGTCATGACTATATTGCTCATTGTCTTGTACAAGAAACGCTGCTATCGCGTCATACACGGATGGCTTATACTCTCTTCGTTTATGCTACTATTTATTTTCTCATACTTGTACTTGGAGGAGTTGCTCCGGGCATACAACATTCCTATGGACTATCCAACGGCTGTGCTGATCATGTGGAACTTCGGCGTAGCTGGCATGATAGCCATACATTGGCAGGGTCCATTGCGATTGCAACAGGGTTATCTTATATTTGTAGCTGCTCTGATGGCGCTGGTGTTTATTAAATATCTGCCTGAATGGACGGCCTGGGCTGTGCTAGCAGCCATTTCCATATGGGGTATAGTTTAGTTTTTGATTTTCTATATGGATAAGTATTAATTTATATTTTGACTACAGATCTCATAGCTGTATTATCACCACGTGGACCTCTGCGTATATTGGTAGAGACCGCACAGGAGCGCAACGAGCAAATCTTTCCTGCTTTGATCTATTCCTGTAAGTGAGCTGCTCTATACATGTTTGAATCCCTCTCTGATTGACAATGTCATATTAGCCACGGTCCTATACACCTATATGGGTACACACTATGCACCAGAGCAACCCCAATCACAATCAGAATCGCAAGCGGAATCGCAGCCACAAGCACAACCACTGCCAACAGCCACATCATCGCCGTCAAACAGTAATTCAACGGCGACCACGCGAACCACACACAACTCGTTGGCATCACCGGAACAACCGACATGTTCCAGCAACTGTCGTCCAAGTACTTCGCGCGCAAGTTCCTCGCGCGCCAATCAGCGCCAGCAGGACAATCAGGCGGCTGCTGAAGGTATGCCACTTGTGACATTTAAAAGAAATTTGCACGGAAACGGTACATATGCATTTATTTTTTATAATTTTATTAACCTCTTAAAAGCTTATTTTCGCTTGTGTATTGTAAATTTTGTCTTGTGATTTGCGCCTAGATTAGAGAATATCAAATTCTCTTAAATTATCAATTTTCTATATTAAGCGCAAATGCTAGTGCATGTTTAAATTTCTTCCGCTTTAGTTGTTTATGCGGTGTAAGAGCAATCTAAATGTCTAATACCTACTTAATCATCTACTCCCAATAAGCATTTAAATATATATTTTATATAATTTAACAGAGGAAGCTGCTGGCTTCACACAGGAATGGTCTGCGAATCTCAACAATCGGGTGGCGCGTCGCCAAATTGAGGTACAAAGCACACAAAGCGGTAATCCACGTAGAGCCAATGAATATCGCACAGTTCCTGCGCCCGAGCAGCAACAACCGGAGCCTCAGGAAGAACGTAAGTATACACAGCATGAATATTCATATACCAGCGCTAATAATAATTAATTTATAGGTGGCATAAAGCTTGGTCTGGGCGATTTCATATTCTATTCCGTGCTAGTCGGCAAGGCCTCCACTTATGGCGACTGGACAACTACGATTGCCTGCTTTGTGGCTATATTGGTTGGCCTCTGCCTGACTCTGCTGCTCTTGGCCATTTGGCGCAAGGCCTTGCCCGCTCTACCCATTTCTATAACCTTTGGTCTGATCTTTTGCTTTGCCACCAACTTCTTGGTTAAGCCCTTTATGGAGAGTCTATCGGCTAAACAGGTGTTTATATAAAATGACAATTAGTTGATAGATATATAAACTATATAAATATATACTATATAAATACTAGTATTCTCTGTAACCAAAACACCGTTTTACAATACAATCTTTATTTAACAAAGTATAGTAACAAACAGATAAGACTTATGTTGTTTTTAACTTGACTATTGTTTTGTCTACTAGATTTATTAGCCATCCTGGTTCCAAGCCATGAAACAGCTGTCGTGGATCCTTAGCTTCTGTGAGCATTTCATAGTTGGGATCATCCTCGATGCGGGGTAGCTCGTAGCCATATTTTTGTGCCAGCACTAAGCGCTCCTTACTTATCTCCTCAGGATTGGCTAAGTAGCCTCGATTCTTGGCATCTGTGTAGTACTCAACAGCATCCTGTGGCGGTAGCATGCGTAGTGGGATGGGCACTCCCTTTTCGAACCATTTCTTCGGATTGGACAGTATATGCACACTACGTGGGTCATAGTATGCAGTGCGAATGACGCCACCATTGCGCTCTACAGCTGCTATAACCGCTTCACTGGCATGCTGCACCTCGATGTTAATCTTGGCATTAAAATTGTCGAGTCCCTCATCCGTCAACTGAAATCCATACTGAAGCTCTGCAGGTTTCAGCGTCATTAGGCCAGAATTACACAGGGTGGCAATGTCAATCGGTTGGCTGATATCGATGCGATTGGTATCGATCAGCACCTGTAGCTGCAGCATCGAAATGGGCGGATATTCTCGGCGCATGTGGTGTCCTTTGTAGTAGGGCTCATAGGGAAAGCGCAAGTAGAAAGGTTGATTGCCCGTTTCGTAACCCAAGCGCATAAAATTCTGTCGCTGTCCAGATCCCTTATTACCAGCACCATGTTTGTCGCCACCATGCTGAGCACGTCCACGTTTGTCCTATAAAACGAAGAAAATTATTTGAGAACATGGCAACTGATTGTAATGTTATTTAACCGGCCGAAGATCTAACTCACGTTCTGCTTTGAGTTGGGATTTGGTCGCAGATTACCAATTTGTACGCGCGGCAAGGTGCGTAAAAGCTTCAAAGCCTTGTCTGTGCTTTCACGCAAGTGTGCCATCTAAATTTTAATTAATTAAAATTATAATTGTAAGTAAAAATCAACACGAGAATGAATAACTTCACCGCTATCGCTTATTAGCACTGTTATTTAAGTGTTTATAAACACTAGTTGAAAGCGTTGCCAGATACTGCATTACTTTTATGTATTTTATTTAAATTTATATTTGAGTATCCATCCCTGTTCACATTGAGTTTTCCCACTCAAAATAAAAACAAAGATTAGATTTCGTGTTATATTTTCTACGCAATAAAATTGATTCGTCCTGCTAGTATGAAGTGTGCCACGTGTCAAGGCAAAAGTGAGCAAACAATAAAATGCTTTTTAAAAGCCATGGATACCATTAAAGAACACTTCTTGAGTAAGCCGCTTTATTAATTGCTCATATATGTAGGTCAGTTTAAATTTATCTAATTTTCTTATAGTAATGCAAGGTCTCTGTGTAGAAAAGGAAACAACTATTAGTTTATTAAACAAGCGTAATGAAAAACTCCATAACGCTCTTGATTTGTTGCGGCAGGGACAGGAACAACGTGTCAAGTCAAGCCCCAAACGTCGTAAACTGTCACCCAAAAAGCAACCAATAAAACGAAGCAACACCCAACAAGCTGAAGTGTCTCCATTGATGCCTGAGAGTCAGAGCTCATTAAATATGAACATAGCTCTTTGTTCAGATGATGATGAGGAAGAAATAATTACTGAAACGGAGCCAATTATCAGTCCTTACAAGCCCTGGAATACGCGTCGCAAGTCAAACACGCGAAATTGCGAAAATGAGCAACCGACAAGCACAGCAACAACAACAACAACAGATGCCAGCAGCCCCTGGCTGGGTAAAGTACCAAAAGATAGACTGCCAATGGGCAAGACAAAAATGTCGCTCACAATACGCAGCGATTCACCCAGATTGAAGCAAACCCGTTTGCAATTTGATGCTGGGAAGAACAATAATACATCCAGTGATAAAGATATCATCGAATCAAGTCCAAATTTATATTCCTCGCTAAAACATGCTAAGCAGTCGCGTTCGCTTTTACAGAGGTTCGTAGATTGAGTTCTCACAATAAGCTATATTGTAACAAAAAGTAACCTTTAATAAGTTTGCAGAGCCGACAACAACAGCGCCTTAGACATCAAACCTATCGCAAGCATCGCAAAGACACCAATAAGCAATAAGAAGCCCGTGTTTGATATGGATGATGACGATTCATTCTTTGACTTGTGTCCAGACCCGTCAGCACCTCAGCCAGCTTCAGGGTCTGCTCTTCCACCATTGAGCGGCGCTTCAGATACGTCAAGCGTAGTTCTGCTCACACCAGCCACACAGGATATTGTGTTCATTGATGATAGCATTACTGATAACAATACCCTGAATACTATGGACTTTATGGAGGAGGCCATTAAAGAGGATGACAAAGTGTCGCTGACAAAATTACAGGAATTCGAAGCGGAGCTTATACGAAAGCGGCAGTTAGAGGCAGCCAAAGTAAAGCCGACTGCTGATGTTGTTAGGGTGAAACATGAACCACTAACAGAGCTGCAAAGCCCTTTTGGCAATGAGTCAACCAAGTTGCCAGCTGATTTTGAAATGGACGATGATCAGGAAGAGGAAAGCGAGGAAGAGGAAATATTTCCACGACCCATTGTAGTCAAAAAAGAACCTGAATTGAGTCTGAAGCAACGCTATAACATTTCTTGCCCGCAGTGTGAAAAGGTAAAAGTCCTTTATACTCTTATATGTATATATTTATATATATATATATTCCTTTTTTACAGTTCATCACATTCATGGGCTCAAATTTGAATGACGAAAAGATACAAATGTATCTAAATAACTGCAGACACGAACGGGAGTTTGAGAACAACACACCGCCCGGCTTTTGGAATCCACACATAGTTTCATTTACGGATGACGATCCACGCAACGAGGTTCACGTAGATCGTCGCTTTGTTGACCGGCGAAATAAATAAGACATAGATTTTTATAGCCGAATATTGGCAATTGATTTACATTTACATTTATATGAACATATCATTGCATCTTAATCGTAAGTTACAAATTGCCACGTTTGGCCTGTTCGATCTCAATCGCAGTGAAGAGCGACTTGAAGTTGCCAGCGCCGAAACCCTAGAATAAAATTTATAATGAAAAACTAATCAAGTCACGACAGAAAGTAAAGCTTACATTATGATTAAAACGTTGAATGACCTCCAGGAAGAGCGTTGGCCTGTCCTGGCAGTTCTTCGTAAAGATCTGCAACAGGTAACCATTCTCATCGAAATCAACCAGAATATTCAGTTTCTTCAGTATTTCCATATCTTCCTTAATTTTAGTGCGACTATGCGACAGCTGCTCCTGCAGTATATCATAGTACGATGGAGGTATGGTCAAAAACTCCGTGCCGCGTGCTCGCAAGTTGCTCACGGCTCCAATAATATCATCAGTATTAAGGGCAATGTGCTGCACACCTGCTCCGCCATAGTAGTCCACATACTCTTGAATCTGGGACTTCTTCTTGCCATTGGCTGGCTCGTTGATGGGCATCTTCACAGTTTCCTCGTAATTGGCCATGACAATGGAGCGCAGTGCCGAGTACTCCGTGTGTATTTGAGAATCATCGACAGACCAGAAACGATGGAACTGCAAAATGCGCTCATACCAAGCAGCCACGCTCTCCATTTGCAAATCTGGCTGATTGCCCACCACGTGGTCGATAAAGTTCAACTTTGCCGGTGGCAGATTCTCCAACAGCACATCCTTGATACCGCGCTGAAAGCCAGGCAAGAAGTCACCCTTATAGCCATTGCGCTCCACAAAAGTGTGAGTCGTATCGCCGTACTGCAAAGAGAGTAAGCATATTTTAATTTTGTATTATTCATTATTGAATGTTAACTAAACAACCTACCGTCTTAATGGTGGCGAATCTCACAAATCCCTGTTCATCGCTCTCCTCCCAAATGTCGCGCACAACTTCAGCGCCACGGGACACAGCCAGGTTAAAAATTGCATTCAAATCCTCCACTTCGAAGGCCACATCTTTGACACCGTCACCGTGGCGCATCAAGTGCAAGCCATGCTCCTCGTTATCGGTCTCATACGCTGATACAAACACAAAGACAATTTTGTTCTGGCGCACAGCATGCTTCGCATAGCGTCTCTCGCCCGTCTCCAATCCCTGATAGCCAAGTGGTTCAAAGCCCAAACGGGTCGTATAATAGCTGGCCGCCTGCTTGGCGTTGCCAACGTAAAACGTCAGATGATCAAAGCTTAAGAATTTTCCGGCTTCTGGCTAAATACAAATATAACTCGTAATAACTCTGATCATTGATTGAATAATATATGAATTACTTACTTTGGATCCTTTGTCAGTATAGCTGGTCTATATAGGAAGATTGGAACAAAACAGAGTAATAGGTTTAGTTATATTTAGAAATAATTAAATTAAATTAAATTAAATTGGATAGGTATATTCCTAGGTATGTTAGTCACAAAACACTTGAACACTTTCATAGTGATTTCTTCACTTTTTCATATTATATAATAACACTTGGCATATTCAGCAACAAATCTTTACCATTATCACTCAGACTCAATTAATGCAAAACTCTTCCTCACACGCGTTATTTAAAGTTTCTTCTGTAGACTTCGGCTACGATCCGTAGATCTTCACAAATAGACTATGGCCAAGCCATGCTGAAATCAGGCCTTATATAGGCGGCCTCCCCATAGTCAAGTGATCTCGGCTGATCGGCTGATTGTTGATCAGTTGAAAATCCTGCTCATTTAAATATATGCCAAACTAGTATTCTGTTTACGAGTATTAAGCATTTAGTTGTTATTGTTGTTATTCATTAAGGTATTCGCATATTTAATTAGAAATTGCAGAATTTGTTTACTGGAACAGGTGCTGCTACCTGTTATCATCGACTGCATATTATTTGTTTATTTATCGCAATTACATTGCAAGTTCTGTTATTTATGTTTTGAGCGTAGCTTCGTTTATAAAACTTTTTGCCTTTGTAAATTCGTTTCTCTTTGCTCAATGTAAACTCTGATAATTATGCAAAGCACCCGAATTGTTACTGATATCCAGTTGTTATTCTTTTTGGATTTTGTATAACAATTTGCCGGTTGGCGCTTAAATATTCATAAGATCTACAGGTTTGTAGCGGCATGAAAAATGTATATAGTATGTATATGTATATGTATATGTATATGTATTTGTGTTTGTGTATGTGCATTCATACATATTCATATGCCACGCGCTCCGTTGCCAAGTTGTATTGAACTGGCTTTGTTGCGAGCCCCCAAAATTATGAATATATGACTATTAGGAATACGAAATGAACTGTGAAATTCTTATTTATAAAAACTTTATTATTGTTTGCTTGCATTGATATTAAAATGTTACTTAACCAAAACTTGAAATGAATTCAAATAAAAAATATCAAGTTTCAAAAAGCAACTAGTAAAATTTATAAAAAAAAATCGTATTATTTTTATAATTGCCTGGCATTAATATTATAATAGTGCTTTATCTCGTTCGGCAAGAGCTGCTCATGGATACCCCGTATAACCTCCGATGGCTGCCCTCGACTGTGGGCCAGGTTGTTGCTTCTAGTTGCTGCCCTAATAAGCCAATCATAATAAATGTCAAGCATCGAATTGGCTTTGTGCCAATAGCCACTTGTGTGCTCACTATCCACTGGCTGGAATCAGACCACTGCCCCTTCTCCTAAAGGCCTGTCAGTTCATCATTAGCAAGTCGCCAGCAGAGCGTTCATTGTCTGCGGCTAATCGTTAACGCTTAACTGCTTGAGGCGATGCGTTGCTCATACGCCATATGTGCTCGATATTTCTATAGATTCTATAGCCAAATCGAAGTCTATGCTGCGAGACGAAGACGAGTGCGTTATTTATGAGCTGGGGCAGCTTTAGCTATTGCCAAACACCTGACACAGTCTGACTGCGCGTCATTTGTCAAATGATGGCAGGAGAAGCAGAGTAGAGCAGACAGCTGGAACATATAGATCAGGCGTAAAATTGACCTATCCCAATTAGGGGAGAAGTGACAAAGATAAGGGAAAGTAAGCTGCAAATGCAAAAGCAAAATTGTTAAATAAGTAAAAGGAAAGATTAATAGTCCTTAGGCTCAAGCTGTACATATAAATCTATTTTATCTTTCTACTTTTATCTTTTATAATAAATAAGTCCCTTGTTCAAACACGAAATTCATAATTCATAATCCAGATTTATCAATAACTTAATCAAAAGTTAAGTTAAGTTATCAATAACTTAATCAAAAATAATTAACTTTACCTTTCGCAATTTCTTGTCATGTCTTCTGCTGTCTGCACACGCACGCTGTCTGTCATCAATCAAGTATTGCTCATCCTACCCAAACAGAAATATATATATTATATAGTATGTCTGTCATCTCACATTCTCACAACCTAAACAAACTTTCTTTCTATGACTTGTTGTCCTTGGCGAAGGTTTTTTCTTCGTTCGTTGCTTTGCGCGGTTGCGCAGGTTTGTTTGGGTTTGATGTGGGTAGCCTGTTGCTTATGATAGGAATATTATATTACATACGCTACCGTTAGCTTGTCTGGCTCTTGCTCCCTTGCCCCTCTTTCTCTTTCTCTAACTCAGACACGCTCTCTCACTCTCCCCTTTGCTCTCTCACTCTGCGCTAGGGCATTGCCAGCTGTAAGCAAAGCCTGTTTGCAGGGGTTGCTTTACTTTGGACTTGGGAGGGTGCAAGGTATATGCCACAGGACTCAGGACAAAGGATATTCGAAGTTGTTGCCATAGCCGCAAGCTGTCGGCGCCGCATCGTCGCGTCGTCTAGTGCGTCACGCTTTCAGTCGCCTTCCGAATCTCGTTTACTACGCTGCGCTCAAATAACAACACAAAATCTTGGAAAAAATCAACAAAAATTGTTTATTCCATTTAAAAAGCAGGGTAACGATAACTATAACAATAACAATAACAACTTATGCACGTTTTTTTTTCTTGCTCTATTATTATTGAAAACCGAACGAACTTGAACTGTCGCTAGTTTTGTAACAAAGTAAAAAAAAAGGGGAAAAAACTGAAAAAAAAAACTGAAAACCGTTTGTTAAAAAAAGAAAATATTGACAAATTTGTGCTCTGATTAAAATCTAAAAAAAAAAAAAAAAACCGAGTCGATGGCCAAAGATAAATCCCCCGTAGCTAGGCAACAATTTAAAAAATTCACTCATTGAGAGCATTTTAATGTAGTTGCTGCTGGGCCCATTATAAATAGTTTTCATTATGATATACTTTTTTTTATATATGTATATATTCTTATGTATATATTCAGGCCGATTTGCTGATTGATTGTTCAGTGTGAAAATTATCATAAATTTTAGTGTTTTGTTTAATTCTGAACAAAAAGTTGCCATGGCGCGTCGAAATGAAATACAACTTAAGCTGCTACGTGTGCTTCTCAAACTGTGCAAATGGCAATAAAACTGTGAAACCGCGCGCGTTTTTGGAAGTCGCGCGATTGCTAAATGAAAATAGTTTTCAAAATATAAATAATATATATAATAATAATAATAAAATGGAATGTTTATGAAATATTTAAAGGCAATTTTCTAATATATATTTTCATTTTGCGTGCCATATGAACATTTTAGTCATTTCTCTATGTGCCTCCAACCCACTTTGGCTGTGCCACCCATTGAAAGCAGCTTTATATAGCACGCTGATGACTCTCCCTTTACCTTGACACAAATAACTAGCCTCAATATCCTGCTTATTGAGCTGCCTGCATTTGAATTAAGTCATTTAATTTTATAATTTTGATGTCATCATATATTTTTGTTGAAATTTCTCGAAGGTAAACCAAAGGCTTTTCGGGCAGCCACAAAAAAGAAAACAATAACCGCCCACAGTTTGTAGGCCATCAGAGAACTATAGCATTTAATAGCCTTTCTGTAATACTAGACAGTGGTGTCCATAAAATTTCGCTTTCTAAACAAAAACAAAAACCGAAAAACTGCAGATGCTTGTCAAGATTTACGATCTGGAGGGGTGCTACAACAGGTTGCAGCCGCAGCAGCATCATCATCAGCAACATCATCATCATCATCATCGCCTCATCATCGTCATCATCAGCATCATCTTATCTAAACAAAGCAGAGAGGGGGTTTAGAACTTCCTCGACACATGCATTGTTGATGTGTGTATTTCAATGTTATTTTTAAACATGGCCATAGAAATTATGAGACTCGTGCCCAGATCTCTATTTAAAGGGATGCGCCTAGGTGTACATAAATTATAAAAGCATATTTCAATGTGTGTTAGGCAGCCCAGGAATGTTGTACGATCTGCTCTGCCTCATTGCCAACAAATTATTAAAGATTATTAAGTGTCATCCACTAAATGGGCCAGGCAATAGGTTTCCACTTGAGTTCTTGAGCGGTTTGATTAAATTACTGTTGATAGAGCAATTACATGTGAAATATTATTACTGTATGTATGTAAAGCAAAATACCTTTACGTCAATTACAAGTTACATACAGACATACATATGTATGTCCATATGAAACTTACAAAGAAAGCCCTAAGCACTATCTTTGTGTGTCTTTTCAAAATCTACTTTAATATTGTATGTCGCAGTAACAGTATTTGCGAATGACTTATATAGGTGTGTGTATATCTGTAACCTACTTAAATGTTATAGTACTGCACTATCTAGTACACTTAATTATCTAAGAGTTTTATAAGAAGCAAAAATCCATAATAAATGGCATTCATACACTATACACCCATGATCTGTGCATATATATGTATGTACATATGTACATATGTAGCTTTAGTATAAAAAGCATATTTTATTTGCTTTGCAATTCAAAAAATTTCTCTGTTTACTGCAGGATATTTATTTAATATGATAAGGCAAGCCCTTAACACAAATACAAGCAGGGTGACGTAATTACGAATACATTTTTAATATCAGTTTTCATTGCAAAAGCATAGTAAGCCCTTTTATTGAGAAAAGAGAATCTTTCAGAAGGGAGTAACGAAGACTTCACACAATTGAGTAAGATTGCTTAAAGCCTGTCTGTTAAGTTAACATTGTGACGTTATATATATATATTTTTTTTTTTTTTCAAATTAATGTAAAAAATGAAAAAACTTTGCCGTAGTAAACTGTTAGGCAACATAAATACTTGCAGCGTGTCTAAGTAAATCGAGATTGAATAGTTTATTCAATCGTGATAGAGTAAGAGCAGTTCCGTTACTATGAATGTTAACTAACAGCTCTTCATTCAAAAATCAACGCGCGCGCGTTTCAATTAACAGAGCGCTTGCATGGAAGAGAAACGTTGCTTCGCATTGATCAGAATGATTTCGCGGACGTCGATGCGAACGCCGCAGTCGCTGCCTTTGCTCCGTGCCGTTAAGCTGTTCACTTAATGCGAAAAGACGTCGCAACGAGCGCGCGCGCTTTTTTCAAGATTTTATTTTCGTTGAAAAATTAGTTTCTTTGATTTTGAAAGCATTTATGCCCATGCAAGTTTTAATTTATGAATGGGTGAATAGTCGAATCGCTGGACAATAAATTAGACGCCAAATACCAAAGAAATTTTTCGTATTTAAAATGAAAATTCCAAATTATTTATTCGTAACCAAAGAGCTGAAAGATACAAAAAAATGTGCAATAATAATTGATGTGATATGTGGAAAGAAAGCCTAATAACAATAAATAACAACAAATAAAGTAAGCAGTGGTAAAATTCTTTTAAAGAATATGTAAAAAAAAGTGAAAAAAAATCTTGAAACTAATAATATGATTTGATTTGTTATAGTAACAAAAAGTTTCATAATAATTGTTACATTTAATACATTTCATGCCTCAAGAAAAAAAAATCAATTTTAAATAATAATACAAAATAATAATAATATTAAATAAATAAAATATAATAACTCAATTTTTTATTTAATAACAAAGAGTTCCATATTACCACTAAATATTTCGCCTCAACATAATTATTGCGTTTAATATATTCGCATTTAACGCCATTATAAAAATAATCTCTATTTATTTATTTTTTTTTTTTATAGTAAGAAATAGTTTCTCAGAAATATTACGCCTCATAATAATTGTTAATTGTATTATATTTGAATTTCATGCCTTCGCTTTCAATTTAGGCGTTAAGAATCTGAGCTACAGTCTAGGAAGCAATCAGCTGAACAGCTGTAATTTAATATACTATAATGCACATTTTACATGCTTGGCATGCTGTATAGCCTATATGACCGCATTTCCAATATGAACGTACTATAACGACGTCTCTTTTCTCCATCCTCAGTGCTCTCAAGCACTTAGCACGACTTACGGATCCATATCAAATAACGAGAACAAACTACGACGAATACCAATACCCAATTAATGTAACTGAAATATCGCACACTAAAAACTTCAAAAACAATGAGGAAAATTGCAGAAAACTCTTCGGACTGCACGATTTCTTCTAATGCGAGTGATAAACGTAGTTCCTGCCATATAACACCAAATGGATCAAATATAGTAGTATCCAAAGCAACATTCCTCTGGCTATGCCTTCTGCTCTTGATGTTCACTCACTGTTCGTCTCTGGAAGAACCAAGCAATAAAGAGGCGGCCATCAGTGAGGAATTAAAATTTGATCATGAAGTATCAGAGCAGGATGCTGAGCGCGCTCTACGAAAACTTAATGCAAGTAAGACAAGATGTAGCTCTTATATATTAAGATCTCTTTGCGATTGCAGTTCCTCATATGGTGCACATACATATGTGTAGTGTATGCGCTCATGTGTTTTCAGTTCGTAAGGTGCTTGCACGATTGTCTAACTCTCTGTCCATCTCTCTTTTTTTGGGTAGCTCGTGGCGGCACCCAGAGCTCTTGCAGCTCAATGAATTGCGAGCAATATCAAAATTATTGTTGGACGTCACAATTCGAGAAAGATCATTGCTGGTGCGAACTGCAGCATAGAGAAGGTGAGTGTAGATAGATAATAATGATGATATTATATGATATTTATGAGCTGCTTGCCAAGGTGCGTTCATGCACACATGGCGCCTTAACAATAACAAACAACACAGACTATAAACTCTGCAATTTCTCACACATAAACAAAAGAGCTGAAAAACGTAAGAAGCACACGAATTAAATGGAAAATGAAAACGTTGGCGAGTGCCACTAACCCACTTGAGTGCAGCTTTAAGCTTCATTTGCCTACTACATAATGACAACAATTTCATTGGCTAATGAGCGAGAGGCACGCAATGAGCGCGCTCAATAGAGATGATGCAAGCTAAGTGGCACCACTACATTCTGCTTCAAAATAGGAAGAGTTCTACCTAGCTCTTTCATTCACTCGCGCTCTCTCTCTCTCTCTCACTCTAAGTATGCCTCTTCATCTTTTCCAGCTTTTCATTAGCACGTGGCTATTGCGGAAGTTGTGAGTAGTTAAAGTTGTGGTCCACATATCTTAACCGCAGCTACGCTTCATTGCATCGCCTTGCATAGAGCTACAGTGGTTACCCATTATAGTGATAGCTTATATGTATATATAAATGTGTATATAATGTTCATCTGAAGTCTTCAATTCCAGCTTAGCTTATAGCTAAGTGATGCTATATTTAATTGTCTATTTTGTATACATATCTGCAGCTTATCCAGTCTAGTCTGGTTCCACTGTACATCAACTGACATTCCTGGTGTCCAAGCGCCAGTTTATATACAATTTTCCTCTTTTTTTTTTCTCTAAGTTATTTTTATGCTTGTTTTAATGCGTTCCACTGGGGGTTCGGCAGCTCGTTCGTATTTTCTACACTTGAATGGTTTTCTTCAAGGCGTGCACAATTTTTCGTTTTGCAGTTTTTCCAAATGCACTCGCATTTGAATTGTAGTCTCTGTGTGTTCTAGTAAATACGCTCATTAAATTTAATTTTTTGTAATTTCATTGGTTTTTATCGACTAATTGGGTTCGTTGTGTTGGTCAAACAAAGGTATGAAAACAAAGAATATCTTTATTAAAAGCCTTAAATTTTATTAAAAATATTTGTTTCATAAGGCTGTTTTTCGATTAAGTTTTATACTAATGAACTTTAAACTAAAAATGTTAGCTGACATTTCATCTTCTTATCAGGCACCTCTCATAAGTATTTCGCTTATCGATAAGCATTTGCATACAACAAAATCAACTGTTCGCATAGAGAGTCTTAGCTCTTAATATAAAATATACATATACATATATATATTTATTTATGGAACTAAAATACTTAGAAGTTTTTTTTTTGTGTTTAATATGCAACAGCCTTAGTCACAAACAATTGTCAGACGTGTCTAGAATTCTTGAATTGTAGAATTCGAAATACTCAAGCAGCCGCTTCACCGCGTTCGATTCTATCAATGAACAAAACTGATTCGAACCACTCTCTGGGTGGTTATTGGCTACTGGTGTTGCTTGTAACGACGGTTAAGCACCTTTTTAGGAACTGCTTGTAAAACTACAATCAATTATTATTAGAAAAAAAAAAAAAAACAACAATTTTTTGGCAATTATATTCACAGCTTTCTTTTTTTTGCATTTTCAACACGCAAAAACAGTTGTCAAATAATTTGCATTTATACAATTTTTATTAGATATTTGAATTGATGGCTTTAAGTGTTGACGCTTTGATGAATCATTAAACTATTTTTAATACCCGTTCTTGTAGTAAAAACGAGTATATGGGTTATAACCCTGAAGCAAAATATTTTAAACTTGGCACATTTACTTCTGTGTAACCCCATTTGGAGACAACATAAATATCTTTATACACATGTATCTATATTATCTATGAGTTCCCCAATATACATATGTAAACTCATTAGCTTTTGGCAAATTATAGAATAAACTAAAATATTTTATAGCTATGTTTTTACTGCTGACAAATTAAACAAATCATAGAAAATACCGCAAAATTTATTTAACTATTGCTTTTTTTTTTACCGTTTTTAATGCCAAACTCAAAACATTTTCTATATCTATATTATATAATAATTCGCTATTTACTTAAATAGAAATTTCTGGTTCAGACAACATCATAATCAATCATAATTATTTCGTGATTATTTTGAATACTTCAATATTAAATTTTTTTTCCGCTCTTCTAACTAGTCGTCGATTTTCATTGAATTTTATATTTTTGTCATGTCCTCGCATTGTGTCAGCTGTCTCAATAGATTACAAATAGAATTGCGATCAGCAAATTTATCATAGTATATATGCATGTGTATAACAGATATAGTGAGGCTCATGTCGATTTGCATTAAATTTAATATAATTACATAATTGAATAAATATTTGTGACACGCAGCAGCAGCATTAGCGAAACAATGAGTTCGTTTCCATTATTCTAATTTGGAATATGGAACTTTATGAAAATCAACACATTTAGTTTTTATAAACAGTTCGTGTAAACAGAATTCGTGAGTTCGACATGATGGCCCCCAGAGTTGAGGAATTTTCGTAGTCATATTTAGCCAGTTTTCCATTGTTTTGGCAAATAATTTGTTGATCTTGGCGCTGCGTCCAATAAACATATATTCTATTTTATTAGTTTCCGTTTCTACTTAAATCGGCAGTAGTAGCACAGCATAGAAACATGTATTGAAAACTAAAACCAAATGAAATTAATTTAAGTGCTTTTGTTTCTTCTTCTTTTTATATGTTTTTATTTTTAAAAATGTATACAAAAATTAAATAGATTTTTTCGACTTTGTTTATGACTGACAGCGACAACTGATCATAGAAAATCAATTCAATGTCCAGATGTCTGCTTGGAATCCATAGTTTCTCATAAACCAATTTTCATTTTTGCTATAAAATTACTCACTCTATAGTTGTATTTAAAAAAGAGAAATTTAGCAATTTTTTTTTTTCTAGTTGTATATGTATATCTTAATGAGAATAAAAAATAAAATGAAATTCCTTGTTTATACTTGGGTTTTCTTGGCATATGCTGAAGGCAATTGCTTATAATTCTTATAATAAATATACAGAATTGATCCATTTCTGATACTTGCCTCATTTCTTCTGAACTACAGTCGCATTTTTGAAATGTATTTATTAAAAAGTAAATAAAAATATTTCATATATATATATTTACATATTCTTTCATTCTTTCAGAGGGTCTGCCTTATAAGGCGCATAAATGCTTTGTGGAAGAGAAGATCTATAAGCCTACAGTGGGTTCTTGCTATTTCTTCGAGGAGGTTAAAGAATGCTGTTGCGTATACGCTTTTCTCAGAGAGTGTAAGTGCCATTGGAATGTTTATGGAAGAGTTGCAACAAGATTTGATATTTGCTCAGCAGCACCGCAGATCAGTGATCAATAAAATGCTTATATGTATAACGTGTATACACAAACACTCAGCACCACATACTTACCACTCATACACACCCAGTTGAAGATTAACAAAGCAATGTTAATTTTATAATGTAAATAGTACCAGATAGACCTGCAAGATGATCTTCACCATGCGCAATCGCATAAAATCAATGATAATTATATTTAATTTATAATGCTAATTGAACTAACTCAAGGAATCATAGCAACGTTTTAAATCATCAAAATGTTGAAGTAATTAACATACCATGTTTATTATTCTTTCAAAAGTTTATTATAAATTCTCTTCCAGTGTTCAGCTAAAAACAAATAAACAAAATACTTTCGATTTATTGTCGATTCCTTGCGATTAGAAAAAATGAGCAAATATTAGTATTTGAATCTTATGAATCATATATATATGTATCATCAGAATTGATAGTATATCAAAGAAAGTCTTTATAGTAGGAGTGTTATCTTCCCGATTATTTATAAAAAGTGTCAAATGTAGAACTTTTAAGTATATCAATAATTTCACAATATTTCATGAATCTTTCATTCATCATTTCATTAGTCATAGTCTGTATTAACTTGCAGTTAATTTCTAAATTCATTTAAACAAATCTAAATTCATTCTTCATTCATTCCTCATCATTCATTTATTTGATAATTCATAATATATTCAATAATATATATTATTTGTTCTTTAATTTGCAGGGCGTCGCATCTCGATTGCTCCATTAAGCAGAGCGCAACCCGTGCTTAGCTGTCTGCTGGCGCTACTAAGTTTACTGCATTGGCACAGCAGAAGGCATTGAAATTTGATAAATTTAAGATATTGGGTGGGGCCGGGGCGTGGCATACGATCTAGTGAAACGTAAACATAGTCATATAAATAGTTGTTATCCAGCCATCTATAAGTGTACTTAGTTGAAAATGTTAAACAGAAATCAAACTTACTTGGTGAGCAATTGTATATTAATATATTTAAGCATTAATAAATATAAATTTGTATGTCTAAATATATGTATGTATGCATAACCATGCACATAGTATGTTGTTAATGATTATATTTTTATTTAAGTTTAAATCTCTAAATTAACTGTGGCTGGGCATGATCGGTTATGTATATTTAACAAATTCATGGTATGATGTGTTGCGCACAGAATGAATGTAAACAGGGGAAATTAAAACAAACACAGAATGTAAACAAAAGTAAAAACAATGCTGCTTGAAATATACTATACAATAATGGCAAATGGATTCGCATAAATAGTAATCGGAGATGCATACTTAAATCCAAACGGTCCACTAAACCTCAAGTTCAGCAAGTCGGTCTTAGGTCTATTTTAAAGTCTACCACCTCTCTTGGCTTTATAAGCTGGTGCGGCTGTTAAGCGTACGTTGTAGTGCATTCACGCAGGACAAGACATCCTCGTAGTCCTTGGACCACTCACGTAAATTACGCTCCAATGTCTCCAGTCTTGTCTGTCCTAGCCGCATGCCACCGTGCTTGATGGCTGCATAGCATGAACAGGCGAGCAGCTTAAAGCACTGCCTGCGCACTGCATTGTGTGAGTTGCTCTCCCAGTTGGGCGTGCTCGCCACACACTGCCAGGCCATGCTCACATAGTCCACCAGGGCGTCCCAGTGGGTGGAATCGTGCAAACGCTTTGCCTGCGTTTGCAGCACTCGCTTAAACTCATTCAGGTGGATGGCTGCCTTAGAGTAGGCAGCGGCATCTGTTTTCTTGCATAGCCGTGACGTCGGCAGAGATTTGAATATGAGCCGTTTTGCATAATGCAGCTCCTGTTCCAACAAACTGCGAAAAATCAAAGTAAATGCTATATGTCAATATTTCAGTTAAAGTAAATAATTTACCCAATGTCTGGTGTTGGCAGCTGAGCGCGAATCTTTTCCTCAGCACTTTGTGTGGCCATCGCCGTTTCCTGTTTTATATTGCACATTATCAAGTCAATGAGTTGTTGATGTGAGAGACCCATCAGTAGCGTTGGCAATGGCACCTCGCTGTTCGTTTGTGCCACGGGACGATCATCCATTTTCAACTTCTTTACTATGGGCGTTCCCGGCCATAGCTGTTGCTTTGTGTGGGTCAACTTGATGGGTGAATACGTTTCCATGGGTGTGGGTTCGGGTGGTGTGCTGCCCATGGTTAATCGTTTCCGTGGCGAACTGCGCAATATCATGCCACTAGTCAATTGCAGATTCTTTGTAGGCGTACGCTGAAAGGGACTGCGTATTGAAGTGTTGTTACCGCTGACACCGCCATTGACTTTGTCCGGAGAGAAGGTCGTTGTGAAACGACGACGCCCACGTTGTCTTATGATTAGCTCATCTGGTGAGGGTAGCGGCGAGAAACTGAAGTCCTGTGCCTGTGCCACATTCATTTCATTGTCCACACGGAGTCCAAGTCCACCACCACCGCCGCCTCCGCCATTGGGCGTGTTGGCTGTAGCGGCCGGTGTGGGTTCGTCAGGCGTACGGCGATTTGCATTTGTTGGTGTATTCGCAACACGTAGTGCCTCCAGACGATCAGGTATTTCAGCTAGTGCCATGCGTGTCTGCAATGTCGGTGTCGTTGTCGTCATTATTGTAGCCTAAGTAGCTGGAGCTGCAAAATTCAATAGAGAGCATAAGCTGTCATCGAGCTGCAACTTAAGTGAAGTGACTACATTGTGTTTGAATGCCCCTGTTTGCATTTTTATAATTTGCTCTTTATGCGACCTTTTACCTTTTTCGTTGCTAGACTATTTTTATTTTGTTTAGTTTTGTTTGCCAAAATTGCGCCAATTCATATGGCAAGCTCGAACAGGGCTACCAAATAGTATAGAGTTGTCATTGCATGTTTTAAGTACTGATATGGCATCACTGCGCATGGCTGTGAAGACAATAAATCATCTGGCAGCACCATTCCTTTACTTAAATATTCTTTTGAGGAGCGGTAGCGTGTGGCACTGGTTTTGATTATTTAATTTAATAAGGGACGATTGATTGCTAAGGCATTCAAAAGAAATATCTGAAATGAAGAGCTGTAGTGAATTTAATTGGTTGCATGATAAAAAAGCTGGCGTGTTGACTGTTGGCGATTGAACTGAGGCATCCGCTTGAACCACGTGGTTTCTGTTTATCGTACTTGGAACTTTTCAATTCTCAACTTTATTTGAGAAATATGCGAGGTAAACGAACGTTATATCCGGCCGTATGCATGTGATCATAAATATAACAGTACATATTTATTTCGTTTTAGTGGCTCATGGAAATTATGTAAATGGATTTTTACATACTTATGTATGGAATTCATACTTAACCTCCTAGTAGAAGTAAGTTGTTAATTGATGTAGTACCTTATTTAATAGATTTTAAAATTTTGTGATGATAACTTCATACCTATGCAGACCATTTATGTTGAACTCTTTTATCCATGCACTACCATCTGATTGTAATACAAAATATTTAATTTATTATATTTTTGAAGACCATGAATTAATTTATGTATATACATTTTTGTATATTTTTTTTTTTTAGATTTTAATACCCTTAAATTGACTGCGAGGGAGCCTGAAAATGTGATTATATATGGTAAGTAAGTTGTATATTAATGTACATATACATATATTGATTGATTTTAAAGTTTCGTGATGATAACTTCATACCAACTCAGAGCATTTATGTTGAACTCTTATCCATGCACTACCATCTGATTGTAATACAAAGTATTTAAGTTATTATATTTTTGAAGAACATGAATTAATTTATGTATTTTTTTTTTAGATTTTAATACCTTTAAATTGTCTGAGAAGGAGCCGGAAAATGTGATTCTTATATATGGAATATAAACATGGAAGTAAGTTGTATATTAATGTATGTATATATTGATTGATTTTTAAATTTCGTGATGATAACTTCATAACAACTCAGAGCATTTATGTTGAAATATTTAAAGCATGCATCACCATCTGATTGTAATGCAAGAAATGTATTACGCTCAATTAATTAATATATGAAACTAATTTGTTATAGTTTACTTCTTCTTTTCAGAGAAAGCTGCTAGATTCAACGAATGTGCGTGAATTTAATGTATTAATTTTATTATAAAACATAGATTAATATACATATCATTTGTAAAAATAAACTTATAAAACTACCTAAACAACTGTTTAACACTGTCAACAACTTTCTTCATCAACGACTACCCAGCAAGAGGAAGGCAAGTAGGATTATATATCGGTTGCTATGCTGACTCCAACTACTGCTTCCATTGAATTCTGGCAAAACATTGCCATAGAGCACCTCCTTGTTGTTAGCTGGCATGTGCGCCGCTGTTGCTTGATCTGTAAAGTCTCGTTTCTTCTTGAAGCTTTCATAGTACCAGTCCATGCCATCCTTGCGCTCCGTCCGCTCCACGACCTGCGACAGATCAGGAAGTGTGTCTGTACGCTTCTGTGCTTGCCTGGAAATGACTTGCTGCTCACTGGCAAAGCTCTCATTGTCCGCACTTGGCGTTGTGCGCTGATACTCCTCGGCCGTGGGCTGTGCCAATTGCTGCTGCTGCTGCTGATGCGGTGAATACACTTTGGTGATGGTGGAACGTCCACCCGGTGTACGCACGCCAGCTGCTCCAGTTCCTCGTTGCTGCTCGTTGCTAGGCGTAGCCTGATAGTCGGCGATCGCTTCAGTTGTGGTCGTCACCCAGGAATGGCTTTTGATTTGTGCCACGTGCTCTTCGGGCGGCGGTATCAATAGTATGGTCTCTGCTGTTGTTGGCTGATAGAGTTTTGGGGGACGCAACAGTGTTACAGACTGTGCCTCCAGATCCTCATCATCGTACTGCGAATCCTCCGTTTGTTGTTCGCTGGAGGAGCTGATCATTGGGCCTTCAGTTGTAGAGCTACTTGAAGTCGTAGTTGATGTTGTTGCTGCTGTTGTAGGACGTGCTGTCGTCATGGGTCTGGTGCTCTTTACGATCGGCATTTGAGTGGTTATATCGGTTGTCATTTCAGTGACTTCGTAGGTGGCTGTTTCGCTGCTCTCGGCGCCACTCGTTGGCTTGGGTCTAGGCTGTACTTGCCCCTGCTCCTGTTGCACTGCGATGGGCACAAAATGCCGCTCCATGTGTGGCTTGCTTGTGGCATTTACCTGCTCCACCACACCGCGTCGCTGCTGGGGATCATGCACTGGCATGAAGCCGCCAATATGTGCCGGCACAATGGGACGAAAGCCGCCGCGCTCAATGCTCGCCGGCTCTCGGAATGTGGTGCGAAACACGCCCGCTGTGGTGGCTGCACCACTCTCGTTGCTCAATGCCTCCTCTCCCGAGTTGGTGGTCGCTTCCGTTTCGTCATAGCGATTTCTTGAGTTGGGCACATTCGGCTGATGCTGTTGGTGCTGCTGCTGCTGCTCCCTCAAGTATTTCTCGAACTCTGCGCTGTTCGGCTGATACATGCGTGTCTTGCCACGCCCACTGGGCAAATTGATGTGCGCCATACGATGTGTGGCTGGCATTTGATCATCCTGATCGGTGCGCTGCTTTCTCCCACGCTCACCAAACCCAAAGAAGCGACCCAAGCTCAAACTGGGTATTGGATAGCCAAAGAAGGTGAACGGAGATCCGACGCCTGCCGCCGGCTGGGGTCGCCTATTGAAGTACTTGGTATGTAGGAGCGTATTGTTGAGATCTATGTTAGGATTTGCTGCTGTCGTCGGTTTGGGACGCTGGGAGCTACTGCTGACCAGCGCATTACTCGCATCCGGCACATCCGTGGAGTCCACATACTGCTCGTAAAAGTATTCGCTATCTCCGACCAACGGTCGCTCGTTATATGCCTCGCAATCATCATTAAAATCCTCGGGCAGATCACGCTGGAACACATCGCCGTGCTCGTTCAGCAGCGGCAAATGATTGCCTTCGGTGCGCTCATTATTATCACCGTTATTGTAGAGCTCCAGGCCAGCGCAGAGACTGCGTTCCATGCGCGCCATGCGCAGCAGGCGACCATCCTTGCACTTTGGACCGGGATAAGGGAAATTCGTCTCCTGCAGCCAGACGGAGAGCCACTGCATCTCACAGTTGCACTCAATCGGATTACCTAGAAGATGAATGTGAGTTTATGAAATTAGCATAGCTAGCCTAAAACTTACCATCCACATCGAGTATGGCAATGTTGCCTCTCAAGTTCCTAAACGTGCGCTCCTTGATGGTTCTGAGTTGATTGTTGCGCATCGATAAGACTCGCAATCTGGGCATTGTCTCAAATGGAGAGCCCTGAAACACAAGTGCATAAAATATGCATATGAATATGAAAAGGAGTCCATTGTCGACGAACCTGTATGCGGCATATCTGATTGTTGTCCATCTTCAGCTCGACCAGCCAGTTGAGAGCCTTGAGTGGCATTGTGGAGACCATTTTGACGCCATTGGTGGAGAGATCCAATACCTCCAGGTTGCGCATGCTGCGCAGTCCAATGTTCTCCATGTTGCGAAAGTGATTGTTGGACAAGTTGAGGAAGACCAGCGAATTGGCATGATGGAAGCTCTCTGGCGAGATATATCTCAATTTGTTGTACTGGAAGTGGGAGGCCAATAGCGAGGGCAGATCCTCGAAAACATGATCTCTTAGCTCAACCAGCTTATTGTCGGCCAGCACAAACTCCTGCAGCTCCGGCAGGCTCTTGAGTGCGCCTGGCTGCACGCTAGCAATCTCGTTGCTACTCAGATCCAGGTACTGCAGCTTGGGCAGGTTTCGGAATGTGCCCTGCTGCAGCTCCACGATGAGATTATTGGACAATCGAATCTCGACGACATTGCGCCAGGCATTCACCACATCCGCATGCACGCGCGAAATCTGATTGTAA
Source organism: Drosophila koepferae (assembly GCA_030914345.1). Lineage (NCBI taxonomy): Eukaryota > Metazoa > Arthropoda > Insecta > Diptera > Drosophilidae > Drosophila > Drosophila koepferae. The sequence goes on from JAUESR010000202.1 coordinate 14,855,239, forward strand.
CTGAGATCCACATCCCGCAGACTGTGCAGATTGCCCAGGCCCACGGAGATGTCGAGCAGTGCATTGCCAGACAGATCAAGATATTCCAGAGAGCGTTGATTATCGAAGGCGGTGGGTGAAATGGTGCGGATGAGATTACGAGAGAGATCCAGCTGTTCCAGTCGGCTGTTATTCGAGAAGAAATTGTCCGTTATGGACTCGAGTTTGTTGGACTGCAGATTGAGATTACGAAGTTCCGCCAGGGGCAGCAGCGCACGCTCATCAGCCTGGCCTAACTGATTGTCCTGCAGGTGCAGCAGTTCCAGCCGCTGGATGCCTATGAATGAGGTATCCTCCAGCAGACGCAGCTGATTCTGCGCCAGACTCAGCACACGCAGCTCGGGCGCCGCCTGGAAGCCATGCCGAGCCAGTTGCTCAATGTGGTTCTGGCTGAGATCCAGCATGCGCAGATTGGGCAACTGCAGGGATTTACTGCCGGCAGCAGGCAGAGCTGAGATGCGATTGCCACGCAACGAGATACGCTCCACAATCTGAGGCAGTCCTGGAATCACAGCAGTCAACTGATTGTAACTGGCATCCACCTCGAAGAGCCGCTCCAAGTGCATGAAGGTGCCCGGATAAATGTGGGTCAGCTCATTGGACGAGATGTTGAGCGTTTCCAGGAGACTATTGTGACGAAAGCTATTGGCAGCCAAATCACTCAGGCCATTCTCGCTGAGATCGAGGCGACGCAGCGAGGGCAGGCCGGCCAAAAGCTGTGAGTCGACGCGTACAAATTGATTCTGGGCGAGATCCAAGCCCTTGAGTCCCGGTAGATTCCAGAAGGGCAAAGGTAAATCCGAACTGAGGCTGTTGTTGCGCATACGCAGCTCCCGGAGAGCGGGCATGGCCATCAGTGCATCGCGTTCGATAGATCGCAGTTGATTGTTATTCAGATGCAGTTGCTCCAGTGTGCCATGGCCACGCAGTGCTCCATAGGGAAGCTCGGTCAAAAGATTCCCGCTCATATCCAGAAAGCGCAACGTGGGCAAAGCGTCGAGCAGCGCTCGCAGCGCCTCCACATGGCCAATCTCATTGTTGTAGATGTGCACGGCCTCCACACCGCTGCCAGAGGCCTGCAGCAGCGACTCTGGGTGAATGCGACGTATCAAATTGTTGTGCAAATGAATCGTCTTCAGTTGAGGAGTGCGCAAGAAGGCTCCGTACTGCAGCTCCGTGATACGATTGTCATTGAGATGCAGCTCGGAGAGATTGGGCAAGTCCACAAAGGAGCCATCCTCGATGACATTAATGATGTTGTGATCCAGACGCAGCTTCTTCAAGTGCTCCAAGTCCTTGACAATGCGTCCAATCATGCCCACATCGCTGATCTGATTGTACGACAGTTTCAGGCTGACTAAGTTGGGCAATCGCGTCAAGGCACGCAGGTGAATCCAGTTGATTCCATTACGACTGAGATCCAGACTCTTTAGAGAAATCAAACCATCGAATAGGCCCGCCTCCAGGCGTGTCAGACCCGTGCCGCCTGTGATGTGAATATGCTGCAGCTTGGGCAGATGCCGGAAGCTGTGTGGCTGCAGCTCCGTCAACGATGCACTCTGCACACTCACATAGGTCAGGCTGAGGAGACCCGAGAAGTCGGGCAAATGCTTCAGTTCGTCGCTCTGTATGGTTATGGCCAGCATATTGATCATCCCGTTCAAGCTCTCGGCCGGAATGCTCCGCAGCTGTGGCTCCACTATGAATATCTCCACCAGACTGTTCTCCAGCTCGTTCAGCCAGCCATTGGACACACGCTCAATGCTATTGTAGCGCAGCATCAGCCGCACGATCTGCAGATTGCCAAAGAAGCGACCCGGCAGCGCGGGCAGCTGATTGTTTTCCAACACCAGCTCATCTATTTGGGTCTTGATATTGCGCTCCACGGCCTTCAGGCCATCCATTATCTGTGGCAAATTGCTGTGCGAGCACCTGTACAAACAGATGTTTAGCACTGTGAATCTTCCATTTCGATCTACTTACCATATTTGTATCTCCTTGCCACGCAGCGAACAGCGACAGGGCAATATAGCCTCGGAGGGCGGACAGCTATCAGCATGCACTAATCCTGTCCAGCTGACATATAATAGTAGAATCGACAGTAAAAGCATCCTGACATACGTTTATGGGTTTAAGTTTAGGCCTGACTGGCACATAGCTTGAAGTTCATTAAAAGAAACTCTAGTTAGCATTAGCTAATTCAAATTGGTATTTGGAATGGGATTCTGACGGGATGTGAATGAATGAATGACTCTTGAAACAATAGATATATTGTTTGTAATTTGTTATCTCTCTGAGCTGCCAATAAATTCTTATATTTATCTGCAATGTTTCAAGAGAAATGGAAATAGAAAATTAACTAGAAAACGTTTCAATTCGTTTTATTTAAAAATTTCTCGCATTTCACATAAACTCTACAAAATTAGATAAGAAGTAATGTGTACTATTAGTATACACACACATGTTTAGATTAATGAAAATGAAATCAAATAGTATTTCCGTTATGCCATTGTAGCAAATGTCTGGAATCTACATTATAACAGAATAGATTACCGCCCACTAGAAAATATATCATTGCTGTTAGCTCATACTGTTACCCCATACTAATACTGCCAAGCTGTGTTCGCATACTAATCATAATACAGGTAAACACCTGCGGGTACTTGTACCTTAACTCATTTTCCCGAAAACAAAACAAATGCGAAAGAAATGCAAGTTCTCACAATGATATTTTAGAATTTGTGGATCGTAAATCAAGTGATGTGTATATAAATCGTTGCTAAAAATAGTTAATTGATTGTAGGACTCGCCCCCCACCAAGCAAAGTGTGCCAGCCGAAACAAAGCGAGCCTTAAATTAACGTTAACAGAATCTACTGCAATCAGTAACTTGGCAATTATCAGCTGTGAGGTAAATCAAACCGATTTGAATTGATATGCAGGCTGATTGGAGAGTTCTCTTTCTCTCTCTCCCCCTCCCTTGCCCTTGACTTTGCTATAGCTATATAAGCGACCCACTCGGCTGTTGCAGTCAGAGCCAAGAGTTTCCTTCTTGTGTCTACAATGCGCGCTTTAATCTACCTATTGCCACTTCTGCTGGCTTTAAGCCAAGCACAGGCTGATATCAACTTCAATCTGCGCGATATGATCCCTTCGGATGAGCGTATACGTTCCCATGGTTATCCAGCTGAGGTCCACAAGGTTGTCACCGAGGATGGCTACGTACTGAAACTCTTTCGCATTCCCTACTCTCACAAACTGAGGAACGAGAACGAGAAGCGGCCACCGGTGCTGCTGCAGCATGGTCTGTTCAGCAACTCGGATTGCTGGCTGAGCTCGGGCCCGGACAACTCGTTGGCCTATTTGCTGGCCGACGCCGGATACGATGTCTGGCTAGGCAATGCACGTGGCAACATCTATTCGCACGCCAACGAACAAATTTCGCTGAACAATCCCAAGTTCTGGCACTTCGATTGGCATGAGATTGGCACAATCGACATCGCTGCCATGATTGATTACATTTTGGATGAGACGCAGCACGAGCAGCTCCACTATGCGGGTCACTCGCAGGGCACCACGGTGTACTTGGTGCTCCTGTCCGAGCGGCCAGAGTACAATGCGAAGATAAAATCGGGTCATTTACTAGCTCCATGCGCATTCTTTGCCCACGGCCGATCAGCGATATTCAGATGGCTGGGCCCACTGGTGGGCACACCTGGCGGAGTTTGGAATCAGCTGCTGGTGGACACCGAACTGATACCGTACAACAATGTAGTTAATCGTCTAGCAGACAACGGCTGCGGCAGTGGCAGTCCCTACGATTCCATCTGCAAGAACGGATTCCTGATGTTCGCCAATGGCGGCTACGAGAATATTAATCTGGTAAGCTATAGAAGTTCATAAATATGATTACATATATTATTAATTCGATTCTTTGCAGACTTCCATGCAGGTCATGATTGAAACACATCCAGGTGGCTCTTCGAGCAATCAAGGCATTCACTACATCCAGCTGTCGACATCGCATGAATTCCGTCAATACGACTGGGGCACCAAGAAGAATCGCCAGCTCTATGGCCAGGATGTGCCACCCAATTATGATCTGAGCAAAATTACGGCCAAAACCCATTCCTATTCGAGTGAAAACGATGCGCTGTGTGGTCCAGAGGATGTGGACACTTTGGTTGCCGAGTTCACCCACCTGACTGAGGATCATCGTGTGCCCCTCAAGAGTTTCAATCATTTGGACTTTATTGTGGCCAAGAATATGAAGGAATTGGTTAATGATGTGATTATTGACCGCATCAATGGCTACGAAGCGCGCTAAGCAGCTGTGCTGCTCGATGGCTACGTGATTGAATTGTATTTGATCTACATATATATTAGAGCAGACATAAAGAGCTAAAACTATTCCAAGCTAATTTATTGCTAACGTTTATTGGGACTCTTAGATAAGATTAGATAGGATTATCACTGCATTGATTATCACTGGACATTAAGACATACATATATTAGAAGTTTAAGTTGTTATATACATATTTGTTGTTTTAAATTTATTTACAATCTAAATATATGGGAGAAGCCTTTAAATCATTTTTCAAATATTATTTAAATAATATTTAATATATGTAGTGAAAATCTTTTTCTAATATCTCGCTTCAAGCTCTTTGCGTTGAGAGGAAGTCTTACAATGTCTTGTGCAATAGCCTAAAAAGCTCTTAACA